>CM075806.1:36763800-37963800 GCA_037975025.1 Excoecaria agallocha
TTATATATCAGAAAGTCGGAGTTTTTATAGATTAATAGATCATGTTTTTCCATGAGGAAGATCAAAGTAAAACAAGAGAGTATTATGAAGCCATATCAGTAGATACTGAGTCAGTCGAAATAGAGTATAATTATGTTGAGAGAGATAAAAATAGGATTACTTATAGTAAGGTTAAGATTATTCATGTCATTACTCAATCAGATTGGGGATCAAGGCCGTATTAGTTGAAGACATTATCAAGATATCCTCCCAAGTTAGTATATAGCTATTATGATTATCAAGAAGCATGGTATAGAGCATTCTACTTAAGAAATTTTTAACATTTGTGGTTCTTTTATTTTTCGTATAAGTTTGGTGGCATTCTCCCAAATTGGTACATCAGATGGTTTAGTTATTTTGGTTTAATCATTGAAGCAACTCCATTCCAGATCAGGGAAGCATTTTTCAAGTTTACTACTTATTGTAATCCCGAAGCTCCAGATAATCTTTGAAAATATTTTGCAATGTTTAAGGTTTCATGGACCTATTTAAGTCTTTATTACTTTACCTTTTATCAAACGATTTCAAAAGACATATTTCTTTTTATCTTTATCTTTTCAAAAGCCTTTATCTTTAAAACATGGTTTCAACACGAACAAAACACGGAGTAAGTATTTTATCTTCGACAACTAGCATTCGTAGTCAGTTTTATCCTTATGCAATTATTATAAGTGATATAGCATCAGCTTTGTTCAAGTATGAGAAAGCAGTTTTTCAAGAACTTAAGCACGAGGAATCATACCCATAATATTTCATAGGATTTATGAGTGTTCAAAATTAGAGAGAAAAATCAAAAACCTCTCGTATTATCAACCTCCCTTTGTAGTAGAACCTTAGATTTACAACTTGTATTCTTAAAAGCTTGTACTTATAACCCTATTACTTCATCAGATTCTGTATTATCATCAGATTATAATTTATTAGGTATTTCTTTTTAAATATGTCTTGGAGTATAGATAAATTTTTAAATGGTTTATATTCAATTGATTTTGATAATGATCAAGACATGTTTTTACTCAAAAGAGAATTAATTAGTATAAAAGAATATTTAATTAAAGAACATGAAGATTTCCATTTAAATGAATTTTGCAATTGTTAAGATTTTAACAAAAAAATAAATTTAATTGATATTTTAATTAATTTTGTTCCTAATATTCCAGTAGACCGTTTTCCAGATTTATAAAATTTTTATAATGGATAGAGAACAAAAAAGATGAAAATTAATAGAAGGATATGAAAAAATTTGAAATGTTAGAAAAAAGATCTGTGAATTTAATAATTAGATAGCTAGATTAAAAGTTTATCTTATAGTTTATCATCATTTACTTCATGAGAATAATTTATGTGATTGTATAGATTTTAATCGTAATATAATTTAGTAAATTTAATGTTAGAATTTTTTTAAAGCTTTAATGGAAATTTAAAATGAATAGACTAAAAGAATATAAAATTGAATTACAAGTTAGAATTAATAATATAATAGAATACAATAAAGAATTAACAGTTCAATTAGAAAGAGAAAATAAAATTAAAAGATTCATAGAAATATTTGGATTATCTCCAAAATATAATTTGTATCAGATAATAGAAAGCTTAGAATTTATGATAAAATTAAATAATTCAAGAATACAAGTGTTAAAAAATAAAATAAATAGGATACCTTTAGGTTAATAATAATAATATGATCAATAAAAATAAAAATTTAATTAGGAAATTAGAAAATAAGAAAAAATCAATACCTATATGTTAATTAATATGACAAAGTTATAACTTATATGTCAAAATTTAACATGATTTAAGTTAATCTTCGAATTTAAAGTGACCTGATCCTTAGTTATTGGTATCAGAGCCCGAAGGGGATGGTGAGTACATAGGTAATTTTTGGTAATTTTCACAAGTAATTTCCAACATATTTTTGCTTTTTTAGGCTCGGTGGGGTAGTAGGTCAGTAACTTGGTTAAATTTTGAGCCTCAATTTCTTTGAGAATTTACTCAAAGTGAAGTTATATTAGCATTATTAGAAATATATTAGGAGCAGGAAATTATTTTAGACATAGTAGAAGAAGTATTATCTAGCAAAATTGAATTAGATAATTAGAATCCTTTTTAGAAAATTATTCTAATTAAAATATCCAACTGAGTATATTTGATTAAAAACAATTTAAAGAGAATTTTGAGACTGTGCTTGGAGCGATGAAATGTTGGTCAGCCCTGAAGGCTTAGCGTTGGTCAGCCGTTAGAAGCTAAGATGGCGTGTTGGTGGTCCCGATAAGCTGGGTGGTCCTGTGATTTGCGCAAGTTTCATTCTTAACTTCTCTTTGAATTTAGCTTGATTAAATATATTTGGATGGATAGATTAAGTAGAATATTTTCTATTAAAGATTCTAGATCTGGTTCAACTAACGAAGATAATATTAGAGAGTTAGATGAAATAAATTCTGTAGAAATAAATATTGAAAAAGTAGAGAATGATTTATTTGATTAGACTATACATAAACAAGATATTCGAACAATATATTCAATAGGCATATTTGAATTTTTCCATGATTATTATATTGAACAAACAAAATAGACAATAGCCATTAATCAGGAACATGAAACAATTCAATTATTATAAAAAAGGCCATAATTGAACATAAGAAGAAAAATATAGATTTTTGCATAAAGGATCAGTACAGATAACAATAAAACCTTTATTTAGATTAGGATTAGATACTCCAGTTTTAATGTGTTTAAGAGATGCTAGACATGTTAATTTTTTACTTGTAATGGTAGAAACAAATTTAGCTAATGGACCGGTATATTTTAATTGTTTTCCAGGATTTACAATTAGTCGATATGATTCAAATATATTAGACACTTTAACTTTAACTGTTAAAACAAAAAATTTAAATTTTAAAGAAAATGTTAAAGCAATAGCAATAATATATAGAATATATTATAAAGTTATGTCCACAACCATAGATCCTAAAACTAGGAAACCTTTTAAAAAAAATGAAAATTTATTATTTGAAGCAAATAAAGCTCATTCTAATATTCAAATTCCAAAAAAGACTTAGATGGGATGAAATTACTAGATCAGGAAATTGGGAACTAAAAGAGGTATGTGAACCCATACCGATTAATATTAATAATCAATTTTCAAGGATATTAGAACATATGATGGATCAGTTCAAATAAAATTTTCCTCAGATAATAATCAATTAAGTAGTTCTTCTATATATTCAAACAATAGACCTTCAATACCTAAATCATTATCTGCAGAAATTTAGAATTAAAAGGGGTAGATTTTAATACAAGCATTCCTAGGCCATTATATACTGAAGAAAAAGATAGTGAATATTCAGTTAGCCTAACTAGATCTCAAATGGAAGCATTTTCTCAAATTAATTAATAATTTCAAAATGACTAGCTTTTAGATAAACAATGAATTTATAAGAAATGATTTGAAAGCAGAATATAATAAGCAAAAAGCAAAGTGGTATTTTAATAACTTTTCTCAAGCTGAATTAAGTAATTTTAGAAGTTTATGGTATAAAGATATGGAAGATAAACAAGTTAATATTCCTTTATTTTTGTGGTTTAAAAATTATTGTTATTATAATAATATAGATTATCCATTTGAAAAAGAAATGAATGTATCTTCAAAAATAGGTAAACAATGGAACACCTTAGAAGGGAAATCAATAGTATCTATACATCCTCCATTAGAATGTATTCAAGTAAAAAATAAAGAAAAAAACATATTTTGCCGAACCCTTTAAGGAAATAAAAGCAGAAAATAAAGAAGTAGGAAAAGAATTGCAACATGTAATATTACAAAATAATTTTTCAAATTAGATATTAGACACTACAGCTAATCAGTTATATAGAGTTGAAGAAATAGTACAAACACCTAAGTCACAAATAGAAATAGGACAAACTTCAAAAAGAGAAATAGAAAAACCACCTATGACATTGGAAACTCCATTATTTAAACCTTTTGAATTCTTGCCAAGAACAATCATTAAGCTAAAAGATGAAGATCCTATATTAAGAAAAATAGAAGAAAAATTAGCAAAGTTAAATATTAAGGATAAATAGATTATGATTATAGACGAAGAAAGTATATCTGAAAAAGAAACTCCATCAGAAGTAAAAAATCTAGAAGAACAATTTAAGCCAAATAATGAAGAGGAATTATCAATCAAACAATTACATTTTAATACATATACACCTAGACCAAAAACTTGAAACTATTACGCTAGACCTACACCTCCTGATACTCAATATGAAGAAACTAGATATCAATTAGAATACGATGGTAGATCTTTATAAGAATGGAATATAGATAGTTTATCAGAATATCAAATATTAAATTTATTACAAGAAATGACTATGGTAGCTAGTGCTTATAAAGCAAATGGAAATAGTGAAACTACAATATTTCAGATGTTATTATCAGGATTTACTAGACAGTTAAAAGGTTGGTGGGATCATTATATAATTGAAATAGATACAAATTTTATATTAACAGCACACAAAAGGATTATCAAGGTAGAAAATAATGTTCAAATAGAAACAGAGCAAGATGATATAATAAGTACTTTAATATTTGCAATAGCTAAAAATTTTGTAGAAGACCCTCGTTTCTATCAAAAAAGAAGTTCAGAAATTCTTCAAAACTTAACTTGCCCTAAATTACAAGATTTTAGATGGTATAATGATTTATTTTTAGCTAAAGTAATGACTAGAATAGATTGCAATAATATTTATTGGAAGGAAAGATTTTTATCAGGATTACCCAAGTTATTTGCAGAAAGAGTTAGGAGTAGATTAAAAAGCAACAATAATGGTATAATACCTTATAATGAATTGACTTATGGACAACTAACAAATATTGTAAACATAGAAGGATTATTAATTTACACTGATTTAAAATTAAAAGCCAAACTTAAAAAAGATAGTATAGTAGGAAGAAAAGAATTAGGATCATTTTGTGAACAATATGGTTATCAACAGGTTAGAGCACCATTAGCAGCTAAAAGGAAAATAAAACCTATAAGAAAATACATATATCAAAGGAAAAGATATAAGCCAAAACGAAATTATAATTAGGAAAAAAGAAATTATAACCAGGAAAAGCTTATTAGGAAAAAACAAAAATATTGAAAGTTTAAAACTAAAACTAGTAAAAAAGATATAGTAATTTGTTATAAATGTGGTAGGCAAGGACATTATTCAAGAGACTGTAGAATAAAGAAACGTATAAATAATTTACATATCTTATAAGAATTAAACAAGGAAATATCTAAAATTATAATCAATGAAGATTCATCGGGTCACTTTAAGTTTGGGGATTAACTTAAATCATATTAAATTTTGACATATAAGCTATAACTGTGTCATATTAATTAACATATAGGTATTGATTTTTTCTTATTTTCTACTTTCCTAATTAAATTTTTTTTATTGATCATATTATTATTATTAACCAAAAGATATCCTATTTATTTTATTTTTTAACACTTTTATTCTTCAATTATTTAATTTTATCATAAATTCTAAGCTTTCTATTCTCTGATACAAATTATATTTTGAAGATAATCCAAATATTTCTATGAATCTTCTAATTTTATTTTCTCTTTCTAATTGAACTGTTAATTCTTTATTGTATTATATTATATTATTAATTCTAACTTGTAATTCAATTATATATTCTTTTAGTCTAT
Source organism: Excoecaria agallocha (assembly GCA_037975025.1). NCBI lineage: Eukaryota > Viridiplantae > Streptophyta > Magnoliopsida > Malpighiales > Euphorbiaceae > Excoecaria > Excoecaria agallocha. The sequence goes on from CM075806.1 coordinate 36,769,551, forward strand.
TCATTTTAAATTTCCATTAGATGAAGAAAGTATGTTTGAAATAGAAACACCATAAGAAGTAGAAAATCTGGAAGAACAATTTAAGCCAAATAATGAAGAGGAATTATCAACCAAAAAATTACATTTTAATAAATATACACCTAGACCAAAAACTCAAAACTATTACCCTAGATCTAAACCTCCTGATACTCAATATGAAGAAACTAGATATCAATTAGAATACGATGGTAGATCTTTATACGAATGAAAAATAGATGGTTTATCAGAAAATATCATATATATATATATATATATATATATATATATATATATATATATATATATATATATAGATATGTATACATATGTATATGTATACATATACATATATACATATGTATATATATACATATACATATGTATATGTATACATATACATATACATATATATCTATATATATATATATATATATATATATATATATATATATATATATATATATATATATATATATATATATATATATATATATATATATATATATACACGTATATACATATATACACATGTATATACATATATATATGTATATACATATATATATATGTATATGTATATATATACATATGTATATATATATATATGGATATCTATATGTATAGAAATACATATGTATATATATACATATACATATATGTATGTGTATATATATACATATGTATATATATAAATATACATGCATATATATATACATATGTATATATATAAATATACATACATATATATGTGTATATATATACATATAGATATCCATATATATATATATATACATATGTACATATATATATATATATATATATACACACGTTTGTACATATGTATATATATACACATATATCATGCTTTATTCACCTAACAGGTGACTCTGAGTAACTTATTGCTTAGTTCAATCTTCTTCCTCTTATAATAACATTTATTTCTTTTAAATTTCTATAATACTTCATCTTATATTCATTCCTTTCTAAACATTATCTTTGTGGACTTTAGCATATGAGAGAGAGAGAGGCTTTCATAGTCTATTAATCCATACATATATATATATGTGTGTGTGTGTGTGTGTGTACATATATATATATATATATATATATATATATATATATATATATATATATATATATATAAATATAGACATACATATATATATGTATATATATACATACAATTAAGTGATCATGCTTTATTCACCTTATAGGTGACTTTGGGTAACTTATTGCTTAATTCAATCTTCATCCTCTTATAATAACATTTATGTGTTTTAAATTTCTATAATACTTCATCTTATATTCATGCCTTTCTAAACATTATCTTTGTGGACTTTAGCATATGAGTGGGAGAGAGAGGCTTTCACAGTCTATTAATCCATTGATATCAACTCGTGTAACAATCATCACTTAATAACCAATTATCATTAGTTTTACTTACTATAGTCAATTGACCTTAACTTTTGGTCTCCTAATAATCTTATGAATCATATAATTTTGTGTTCAATAACTAAATACATGGCTTAATCTTGGGCTGAGACTTGGCTTAGATTAATAAAAGGAGTACATATTGCCATACAGTGGAGAGAAGAAGAACATGCTTAGCCATGCATCAATAACCATAGGCCTCACATGGCCATGCAAGGAGAGGTGAAAGGCCATAAGTGGTCATGCATGGGAAGAACAAGAAGCTTGAGTGGCCATGCATTGAAAGAATATAAAACAAAAGTGGCCGTACAAAGCAAGAAGGTAAACTATAAGTGGCTGTGCAAAACAAGAAGAAAAACCATGAGTGGCCATACAAAGCAAGAAGAAAAACCATGAGTGGTCGTGCAAAGCAAGAAGAAAAACCATGAATGGCTGTGCAAAGCAAGAAGAAAAAACATGAGTGGCTGTGCAAAGCAAGAAGAAAAACCTTGCTTGGCTGTGCACCAAAGCTCAGCTGTGCACTTAATTTCCATATTTCAACCAAGTTCAGTATAATAGCTCACAACAATATTCATGAAACCTTTAAATCTTTCTAAACTCATCTACATTACTAGATTTAGCCTTTAACATCATCAAATATAACTCACATACAAGAAGAAGAAAAGAAAGTTCCTGTAAACAATAAATAGTACAATAAACATAATTCCCATACCTGATACTAATGCTTGAACTCCTCTAGTTCCTTTCCTTTTTTTCCTACTCTTGATATATTCCCCTTTTCTCAATATTTCTTTCTTTTGTGCTAACTCACCAACCCTAAGCTTTATCTTCTTCAACCCATAACTGAGAGAAGAGAGAAAGAGAGAAAAAGAGAGAGAGGCCTCTTTATGCCAATCTCCTCAGTCTCCAGAAACCCTAAATAGGTGAGTAGGGTAAATATCTCCACATGAAAAATTCCCACAATGCCCATACACACTTAAACCCCCAACTTACTATTTCTCTCAAAATTGCCCCAAACTTCTAACTTACTTTGATTGTATCCCTTCCTTTAATTATCATTTAACCATGCTCATTTATCTACATGCCGAAATTACCATAATACCCCTCATAGGAAACAACTTTATCAATACAAAAAAATCAATTCTTATCTCATTTAAACCATAATCGTCCTTAATTAACCTCAATCTGATTTGGGCCATAATTGGGTCCGTACAAATCTCTCCTCCTTAAAAGAATTTCATCCTCAAAATTCAAACCTATAGTCTTTATCTTTATTGCTAGCAATTATCCAAACTCTACTTTAGCTATAAGTAACTATAACTATATGTTCTCTATTAACCATAACAAACTCATCCATCTATAATCATTTGTATCTGTCTCCGATTCCTAGGTACTCTTATGCTCATTATATCTTCTATCAGTTTTTCCTTTCAGGTGGGCCTGAATATGATGCGATGTTATTCATGTGTTATGAAATGATATGGGATGCTATACAATGCGTCAATGTTTTCATGTATGCAATGAATACCCATGCATACTCACATATATTGTTGATGCTTTATCCTATCCCAATACCATGAAACATGTTCATTTTCCCATGCTAATTAGGAAAAAATTCTGATAATTATATATATAGCATTTTAATGAGCTCAACATCTTGCATGCTCAGTAATGCCAAAACTCAAATTCTTTACTTATCATATAAATTTTCCTCAAACATCTTAATAAACAGTCTAGACATACTTATAATCAAACTTATGCTATACTTCAATCCTAAAACATCAAGGATTTTAAGCACTTCCAATATTAGGAAGTGAGAGATACCGATAATTCTTTAGGTATCATCTCACAAACTCTAAATCAAAATCCTATTAGTACTTCAATATCTATCAATCGTAAGTCAATCATCTTTCGCAATCATCAAAATCTGTATCTCAATAACAATAACACCGAATATGGCTATTTGGTCTAGACCAATTCATCTCAACTTCCAAAAGCTATAACACCCTAATCCACTAACCATGGATAATCATCAATCATCATCATAAACTAGTCAAGATCAGGCAATAATAATAATAATAATAATAATAATAATAATAATAATAGGCCATAATTCCATGCCATAATATAAATAAATCAAACTTATAAATAAAGAATCATAACATAAGTGGCCTTCAATCACTTGACAACCTTAAGGACGGCTGCAATCTACCAAATCCTATCTTCAATGGTAGCCAAGCTACTAGAGTTATCGATCCACTGGAGCTTATCTTAAAACCTACATGGATAAACGAGCCTAAGCTAAGCTATAAAGCTTAGTGGGGAACAAAACTCTATAAATAACCTCTTTCCCTAAGTCATATTATCATACATATATATACAACTTTTACAATAACACAGAATAACATATGAGTCTATTGTATTGATCCTTTAAGAAAGACCTCAACTTTAATAATGAATACCTTGTTACACTAATCTAAAGTATTTACTTGACTTAGCTTGATCCTGCTTAGACTAGTTAATTCACTAACATCATGATAACTTACTTTTCATGTCAAACTATTATCATTCATGCATTTCATAATTCATTCTTCTTAGAACCTAAAAAATCATGATTATTGACCGTACAAACTCGACTTTATTCAATTAATCGATATGGCATGTTTAAGGAAGTGCTTATGTCATGCAACATCCCTTTTGATATTATTAGGCATGATTTCTTCGTATAATAACACAATTCTCAGTTTTGTTTCATGCATATGTATTCCTTAATGTTATCTTAACATGGTAACTTAAATCTCTCTTACAACACCATTTTATATCATACGTTATACTTAGTTAGGTTAATGTTATCATTATACATACGTGCGTGTAAACCATCATATATATATAATAATAGACTACGAAGTTGCATGCGATTACGAAGAACAAGCATTACATATCATAATTACTAGACAAAATCTCTATGTTGCAAGCATGCATTTCATGAATTCAAAGTACATAAAACTTAGTGTACATGTTACAGTCTATATAAGTTCAAGTACAATATTGTACACTTTAGGGTCCATATATTTTTCGTGGAACCAACCAGTGGAATTCAACTCACACCAGCCCTCACATAGGAACCTTTCTCATGGTTGATGTGATATATATCTCACTAATATGATATATTGAACATGGCAGTTCATTTCATAAAGACAGTTATAGCCAAAAGGAATTTAAGGTAAAACAACATAATACAATAAGTCATTCATTATGCTTATGTTAAATATAAGAAGAAATCAATGCATATATATATATATATATCACTTTATTTCTTATACTTGTTATCATCTTTAATAGCCTGCCTAAGTACTAGTTCAAAGGGTAGATAATGGGAGCAATGGATACCAATGTTGGATTTTAACGGTTACATGCATCACATACATGAACGGAATTTTAAAATTTTTTAACCATTAGATCTGATCTTGCCATGAATACACAATATAACTATATGAGAATAAGAAAAATCACCTTTGATTTTTTTTGAACAGTTGATTTTACTTCGCACCGGGTTGTCGCAAACCATAGTGTCCAAAATCGAATAACTCCAATGAGTAATCCACACTAGAGAGGGGTAAATTGAACTAACAAATTGGTGTTTAACTAGGGCTGGCCGAAATTCCCAAGAGCTAGCTTAGGAGTTGGCACAAAAGGGAGAGAGAGATTAAGAGAAAAGACTTTCTTTTTTGTTTTAATCACTTAACCTTAATTCTCATTAGTTGGCCTTTTATAGTTAGGTTAAAATTCCAACTCCTTAATGAGATTGGACTGTTTAAAATTGCTAGAGAATTATTAATTGGGCCTCTAGAATTAATTATAATCATTTGGGCTTAATTAAATCCAATTTAAACCTTTTCATAAAAGTCTATGCACAAAACCCATAAACTAGGCCCTTTGTGCAACTAATTGGATTTAAATACCCAAATGGATTCCAAATCCAACCAAATTAAATATGTGAATTCCATAACACTTATGTAACATATATAAATTAATTTGGTCCATTAAATAGGCCATTAAGGCCTTCTGTTCTGAGGTAGGCATGTGGCCCTTATAGAAGGGCTTCCGCCAACTGCTTCATTCCTCTGGCCTTTAATAATTGCTCCAATGGACTTATTAATTATTATACCAGTCCTATAACACTTATATTAGTCCTAAAACACTTATAAGATAATAATAATTAATCATAAAATACATTATTTCAATTTGGTCCAATTTTGCAGAACATTTCTCAAAAGTTCCGCGGATAATTTTATTTGATCATAATTAATTAAACTCTTTAATTAATTATTATCGTATTCTCTTCTCTACCTTTATAATAATATCAAATATTATTATCCTTGTCATTTTACCATTTTACCCTTTTCTCTATATGTGTGTGACCTATTGGGTTCCTGTCCATATTGGCAGTATAATAAGTAATTGTGAGTTCTATTCAAAACTCACATGATTTAAACTCCTTTAAATCATCTTATCAATCCCTATTGATACTTTTGATACATCATTATACAAGTCATGATTGGCCTCTAGCTAGGCATCATGACAAACCCAAATGTCAGGAAAGTCATGTGGTTTGACTGTACCCTTCCATAGAAACAGTTACCGTGCAATTACTCCTTTCACCACTCTTATCTCAATTAGATTCTGAGTATGGATTTCTATCAACTCATATAAATCTAATTATGTATGTTCTATTAATTTAACCATTGTTCCTAAAATGCCCTTCATGGATCTCCATCCATCTCGGCATATTACTCTGGCCAGAGATTCTCTGAACAAGGCAATTATAGAATCATACGAGATAACTTCCCTTGTTAAATCTGGGATGGTGAATCCTGTCAATCACTCAACTATCTTCAAGTAGGTCATGATATACCCAATCTCCTAACTATGTTCACTCCCAGTTGCAAGTAATCAGTTATGGAGTCAAATATACCACTTGCTACTTAAGATAACTTTGGTGATCTCAAGTCTAAGGATACTTGCACAACCGCTATGAAGAGATTCCTCACTGACATAGATTTAATATCCATGTGAGGATTCTCTTTGCAGGTCTCCAATGAACTTGTTCGTCTAAGAAGCATCCATATGTTAGCTTTGATTATCTTCCATAATCACAGTTATAAGAACCACTGCTCGAACCATTCAAGAAGCATAACTTGTACTAGTCTGTCCGAATTAACAATGTCCTATCTTGTTAATTCTATGACTAGGGATATTTAGATATTAACACATTTGCATGCAATAGACATCTCACATCATGAACACCTTCATGATTGCCTTTGCACTGTGTTTATAATATCTAGGACTTCATTTATTAATTTAAGATTTACAAACTCATGTATTCAAACATAGCATTAATAAATGAATGATGCCTTTTATTAAGAATATAAATTTCGTACATATGAAAAACATCCCTATTACATGGGCTCTAGGGCATACTCTCTAACAATCTCCCACTTGCACTAGAGCCAATCACTCGTATGTCTCAGACCCATGCTATTTATATGGTGATCATGCTTAATCTGGGAAAGTGCTTTAGTGAGGGGATCCGCCACATTGTCATCTGTGGGAACCCTTTCTATTTTCACATCATTTCTAGCTACTATTTCCCTTATGAGATGGTAGCGTCTGAGAACATGCTTGGATCGCTGATGAGACCGTGGTTCCTTTGCTTGCACAATGGCTCCATTGTTGTCATAATATAAAGGAATCGGATCAATAATGCTAGGCACCACTCCTAGTTGGGTTATGAACTTTTTGATCCAGACTGCTTCTGTGGCTGCTTTTGAAGTAGCAATGTACTCAGCTTCCGTCATGAAATCAGCAGTTGTTTCTTGTTTGGAACTTTTCCAACTAACTGCTCCTCCTCCCATTATGAACACATAACTAGATTGTGATTTACAATCATCTTTGTCAGATTGGAAGCTGGCATCTGTATACCCATTTACTTCCAAACTACCCTCTCCATATACCAAGAATATATCCTTAGTCCTTCTCAAGTACTTAAGAATATTCTTAACAGCTGCCCAGTGTTCCTCTCCAAAATTGGATTGGAATCTGCTTGTGACACTCAAAGCAAATGCTACATCTGGACGTGTACATAACATAGCATACATGATAGAACCAATTGCATATGCATATGGTATTCTATTCATGCTCTCTCTATCCTCTAGTATCTGTGGACACATAGACTTAGAAAGGTGTTTCCCATGCACCATGGGTATAAACCCTTTCTTAGAGAGATCCATATTAAACCTCTTCAATACTTTATCTATATATATACTTTGAGAAAGACCTAGCAACTTATTGGATCTATCTCTATAGATCCTTAATCCCAGAATATAGGATGCTTCTCCAAGGTCTTTCATAGAGAATTGCTTGGATAACCATATTTTAACAGATTGAAGAAGAGAAATGTCATTTCCCATGATCAATATGTCATCTACATATAGAACTAGGAAGACAATTGTACTCCCACTGACCCTTTTATACACACAAGGTTCATCTTCATTCTGTGAGAAACCAAACTCTTTGATTGTCTCATTAAATCGTATGTTCCAACTCCTAGTGGCTTGCTTCAATCCATAAATGGATCTTTAAAGCTTGCATACCTTTTCGCCATTTCCTAATTTAAATCCTTCTGGTTGTGTCATATACACATCCTCGGTTAGATTTCCATTAAGGAAAGTTGTCTTCACATCCATTTGCCAAATCTCATAATCATAATGAGCTGCAATGGCTAAACGTATTCTTATAGACTTAAGCATCGCTACAGGAGAAAAAGTTTCGTCATAGTCAATACCTTCTTTTTGATGATAACCTTTTGCTACTAAGCGAGCTTTATAGGTAACTATATTACCTTCCATGTCAGTTTTCTTTTTGAAGACCCATTTGCACCCTATGGGTTTATCCCTTCAGGTGGTTGAGTTAAAGTCCATACTTTGTTCTCATACATGGAGTCCATTTCAGACTGCATAGCCTTAAGCCATAAATCACGTTTTGAACTGTTCAAAACTTCTTGATAGCTTGTAGGCTCATTGTCCTCTACTACAGTTATGCCTGTATCTGAATCAATGTGAAATCCATATCTCACAGGGATAGAATGCATCCTAGTAGATCTTCTAGGATTTTGTGTATAATCAGGTTCAACTGTAATCTCATCATTATGAAATTCAGTTTCGGGTTCAATCAGTTGATCATCTTCTATTTGTGGGTCTTGAGGTTCACCAAGTTCAATTTTACTCCCACTGTCCTCTCGTAGGAGAAATTCTCTTTCCAAGAAGACAGCATGCCTTGAAACAAACACCTTTTGTTCTAAGGGATGATAGAAATGATATCCAAACGTTTCTTTTGGATATCTCACAAATAAACATTTGTCAGACTTAACATCCAGTTTGTCTGACATTGTCCTCTTCACATAAGCTAGACAACCCCATACTTTCATATGAAAAAGCGTGGGTTTCTTGTTATTCCACATCTCATATGGAGTAACATCAACCAATTTACTAGGAACTCTGTTTAACACATAAACAACAGTTTCTAGTGCATATCCCCAAATGGACATAGGCAAGTCTGCTCGGCTCATCATTGATCGAACCATATCTAATAGTGTTCGATTTCTCCTTTCAGATACCATTGTGTTGTGGTGTATATGGAGGAGTCCATTGAGATAAAATCCCATTATCTCTAAGATAATCCTGAAACTCTTGACTTAAGTATTCTCCACCTCGATTTGATCTAAGTGTTTTAATACTTTTGCCAAGTTGTTTCTCTACTTCATTTTTGAACTCTTTGAACTTTTCAAATGCTTCAAACTTATATTTCATTAGATGGATGTATCCAAACTTGGAATAATCATCTATGAAAGTAATGAAGTAGGAGTAACCTCCTCTAGCATGTGTAGTCATTGGACCACATACATCTGAATGTATTAAGTCCAAAACCATTTTAGCTCGTTCTCCTTTACCAATAAAGGGAGCTTTTGTCATTTTTCCCAATAAACAAGATTCGCATGTATCAAATGATTCATAATCAAATGATCCCAAATCACCTAATTTGTGCAATTTGGTCATGCGTTTTTTATTTATATGGCCTAAACGACAATGCCACAAGTATGAGGTATTTAGATTATCATGTTTCATTCTCTTGGTATCCACATTATGTACTTTTTTAATTAAATCAAGAACAAATATACCATTTTCAATGATCGCTTTTGCATAAAACATATTGTTTTTAAAAATGTAACAACATTTGTCATTTAAAGAAATATCATAATCGTTCAACAGACGACTGAAAGAAATAATACTTTTGGATAAAGCTGGAACATAATAACAATTATTTAATTCCAGTACTAATCCACTTGGAAGAGGCAAATGATAAGTCCCCACAACTGTTGTAGAGATGTTTTGTCCAGTAGCTGACTGAAAACATATCTCTGCCTTTCCAACTCTTCTAAAGCTTCTAAGCCCATGTAGATCATTACACAAATGTGATCCACATCCGGTATCTAATACCCAAGATTGTTTTGAAGCAATAGAATAAGTATTAATTTCAATCATATGAATACCTGAGGTAGAAGCATCAGCATGCTTTTTCTCCTTGAGAGAATATAGATAGGCCTTGCAGTTATGCTTTCAATGACCATCCTTTCCATAATGGAAGCAAGTTCCTTTGGGATTCTCTTTCTTGGCAACCTTCTTCTTAGAAACCCCACCATCCTTTATCTCATATTGCTTCTGAAGCTTTGAGGACATAGCACCCAGCATCAGACATGCTGCTACTTCACTATCCTCTATGTATTTTCGATAAGTGCCTTTGATCTCATCAATGGCATCATCTGATGGAAGTGGTGGAAGATCTTTATCCAAGACATAATGGATCTTTTCAGCTCTGAGAACAATTCTCACTTGCTTGATCCAGTTAGAATAGTTGCTGCCAACCAGTTTGTTATCCAAGATTGATCGTATATTTGATGTGCTCATGATGATGACATAGATGTGAAAAAGAAAAGATATGAGAGTATGTTCATATATATGTATGCATTAATAAGGTCTTTAATTAATCCATTTACTTTCACTATTTTATTGCAAATTAATAGCCCTTACTATATAATTCGAGAAAACCCGATGGTTTTCTTAGTGGGCCAATATCCAATCCTTGATATGTAATTTGACCTTGACTATGGTTAACAAGCCAAATTTCATACCCTTGAAAGGTAGGTATCTCTATACCAATTGTGTCTCTACACAACAATTGGATCATTAGGTTATCAACTCTTGATGCATGCATATCATATATGCATTCCCTAATCTTGCCTCTAGAACCATTAGCCTTGACTGTGGTCAACAAACTAATGGGCTAGCTAAGATGACCCATTTAATTAGATTTGAACATATTCGATATAATGTGAGCTTGACTGTGGTCAACAACCCACACTATAAAGAACTCTGGTTCTCCTCAAATTAATGGAAGGCTTATATACCTTAGTATTTGTTTGAGGGTTTTAGTTAATTAAGTCTCATCATACATGGTTGGCATACATTGGTATGCATCCTATATCTATCACATAAATATAAGCATGCAAATATGGTATAGTTATGGATTTCACTACATTGATTTCCCCGAGCCAAGAGGGAAATAAAAAGGTCACACCTAGGTAGTATGCATGATTCAAACAAGAAAATAATTACATTATCTTCAAGCTTGTTGGATCTCCATCCGGCCCATCTTGATCCTTGATATTGGTCTCCATCTCTATTTCTAATTCTAATCTAAGTAATCTAATTATATATTACAATTTGAAATGAAATACAAACCAGAAACAAGTGGCCGGGACATGAAAGTCCTCATTGGGCCAAAACATGCATTTTGCTCAATCACATTAGGCTTTGTCCATAACTAACCATCATGCTAATCATACACCCTTATATGCCTCTCTAATGCATAAAGAAATGGATTACTAACTTTGTTTCAACCTTTAAAACTATATTTTGAGTTATTTTAATGATGTGATCAAATTAGGAAACTTTTTCCATTTTGGAAACTTTCATTTTAGGAAACCTTTTTGCATGCATGTGTTCTTGTCTTAATAATCAATCCAATTGATTATTAATTAATTATAAATTGATTATTTAATTAATTAATCATATTAAATAATTAAAAGAATCAATTTTGGACTTAAAACAAATGTAGGCCGAAACACACAGAAGAAAAACCCTAACTGTGTTCACACACAAACTAGTTTTGTGTCTTTTGGACCATTTGGGCCTTTTGGAATGAGCCAAGCCCACTCCAGCCCTTAAAATCCATTAATAAACTTAATTAATATATATAATGTTTAATTTAAATCAGCTCCTCGGGCCCACCAAGTCATTCACTAATTTAAATCAAGTCCGTAAACATAATTAAGCCCATTAAGTGGTTTTAATAAATTAAAATTAATCAAATTAATTTAAGGCCCATTTTAATTAATCCAATTAATTAAAAACACTTTAATATATCATATATATCAGATTTATAAGATCAAAAGTCGTTCTAACCAAGAACACATCAAGAACACACGAAGAACACCAATTTATCGAACTTTTCGACTAAACTAGTTTTCATGCAAAACTTGTTCGATTTTAAATCCGTTCGATCCTACAGCTTAATATCCCATATTAAACACATAAAATATCATCTAAATGATGTTTTAATGGATCCATAAGAAATTAAATTAGAACAGCCCCTTAAATCACCTAGGGTTTCACGCCAAACCCAATTGGTTTCACACCAAACCCTAATCGCAATCCTTCAAAAAATTCATTTTTGTTTCCACCAAATTTATTTGATCACACATACAACCAGAAATCAATATTTCTCATTCATGAACAATAAAATCTAATATTTTAAAGTTCATGAAATAAATAACTCAAAAAAAAAACAAAACTTAATCCGCAGAAGAATACAGAATTGTATATCCATGGAAAAACCTTGGCTCTGATACCATGTTGGATTTTAACGGTTACATGCATCACATACATGAGCGAAATTTTAAAATTTTTTAACCATTAGATCTGATCTTGCCATGAATACACAATATAACTATATGAGAATATGAAAAATAACCTTTTATTTTTGTTGAACAGTTGATTTTACTTCGCACCGGGTTGTTGCAAACCACAGTGTCCAAAATCGAACACCTCCAATCAGTAATCCACACTAGAGAGGGGTAAATTGAATCAACAAATTGGTGTTTAACTAGGGCTGACCGAAATTCCCAAGAGCTAGCTTAGGATTTGGCACAAAAGGGAGAGAGAGATTAAGAGAAAAGACTTTCTTTTTTGTTTTAATCACTTAACCCTAATTCTCATTAGTTGGCCTTTTATAGTTAGGTTAAAATTCCAACTCCTTAATGAGATTGGACTGTTTAAAATTTCTGAAGAATTATTAATTGGGCCTCTGGATTAATTATAATCATATGGGCTTAATTAAATCCAATTTAAACCTTTTCATAAAAGTCTATGCACAAAACCCACAAACTAGGCCCTTTGTGCAACTAATTGGATTTAAATACCTAAATGGATTCCAAATCCAACCAAATTAAATATGTGGATTTCATAACACTTATTTAACATATATAAATTAATTTGGTCCATTAAATAGGCAATTAAGGCCTTCTGTTCTGAGGTAGGCATGTGGCCCTTACAGAAGGGCTTCCGCCAACTGCTTCATTCCTCTGGCCCTTAATAATTGCTCCAATGGACTTATTAATTATTATACCTGTCCTATAACACTTATACTAGTCCTAAAACACTTATAAGACAATAATAATTAATCATGAAATACATTATTTCAATTAGGTCCAATTTTGCAGAACATTTCTCAAAAGTTCCGCGGACAATTTTATTTGATCATAATTAATTAAATTCTTTACTTAATTATTATCATATTCTCTTATCTACCTTTATAATAATATCAAATATTATTATCCTTGTCATTTTACCATTTTACCCTTTTCTCTATATGTGTGTGACCTATTGGGTTCCTGTCTATATTGGCAGTATAATAAGTAATTGTGAGTTCTATTCAAAACTCATATGATTTAAACTCCTTTAGATCATCTTATCAATCCCTATTGATACTTTTGATACATCATTATACAAGTCATGATTGGCCTCTAACTAGGCATCATGACTACCCAAATGTCAGGAAAGTCATGTGGTTTGACTGTACCCTTCCATAGAAACAGTTACCGTGCAATTACTCCTTTCACCACTCTTATCTTAATTAGATTCTGAGTATGGATTTCTGTCAACTCATATAAATCTAATTATGTATGTTCTATTAATTTAACCATTATTCCTAAAATGCCCTTCATGGATCTCCATCCATCTCGGCATATTACTCTGGCCAGAGATTCTCTGAACAAGGCAATTATAGAATCATGCGAGATAACTTCCCTTGTTAAATCTGGGATGGTGAATCCTTTGTTAATCACACAACTATCTTTAAGTAGGTCATGATATACCTAATCTCCTAAGTATGTTCACTCCCAATTGCAAGTAATCAGTTATGGAGTCAAAGTATACCACTTGCTACTTAAGATAACTTTGGTGATCTCAAGTCTAAGGATACTTGCACAACCGCTATGAAGAGATTCCTCACTGACATAGATTTAATATCCATGTGAGGATTCTCTTTGCAGGTCTCCAATGAACTTGTTCTTCTAACAAGCATCCACATGTTAGTTTTGATTATCTTCCATAATCACAGTTATGAGAACCACTGCTTGAACCATTCAAGAAGCATAACATGTGCTAGTCTGTCCGAATTAACAATGTTCTATCTTATTAATTCTATGACTAGGGATATTTAGATATTAACACATTTGCATGCAATAGACATCTCACATCATGAACACCTTCATGATTGCCTTTGCACTGTGTTTATAATATCTAGGACTTCATTTATTAATTTAAGATTTACAAACTCAAGTATTCAAACATAGCATTAATAAATGAATGATGCCTTTTATTAAGAATATAAATTTCATACATATGAAAAACATCCCTATTACATGGGCTCTAGGGCATACTCTCTAACAACCCAAAGGTATCAAACTATGGATATTCAAAGATATGAAACAATGGACCTAAATAGAGTCGAACAATGGTTCTAACAAGGAACAACTATGGACCTAAATGGGGTCATGCAATGGTTCCATTGAGGAACAAGACCCAAACAGGGTTAACTATGGCAGTTGCGACTATATCCCTCTAGGCATGCCTATCTAATCCATAATTGAATTGAGACCCACAAGCTTAACCATTTCAGAACATCTTTGATTAATCATATTCATCTTTACTTAATATATTATTTGACTTCAATCCATAATTCATAAAAAATGCATATCATTCTTATCCTACATTAATGTTGAGCTTTAGGCTCTATTACACATGTAAGTAGGTCATGTAGTCTCATAGTTTCATTAACATTTCTTCATAGTTAGTATTAAGAATGATTATAATGAAGCAATATGAAAGTGCAGATCTTGTTACTGAAAGCCTTCATAAACTCATATGCGTGTCCCCCTACACATATATATACATATACATAAATGCATCTTGAATCATGGCAATACATTCTTTTATATGGATGGTTATCAATGACATACCTTGTTACTGCTTGCCGTGAATACCTTTAACACATCATCATAGATCACACCAATATATAACTACTTTAAACAATACTTATGCATTTACGATCCATATAATAACATGAGTAGGTTTTTTTTTATTAAGGTAAACAATCATTCATCTTTAGCCCCTTAAGTTCACTTTAATAGTCTAGTAGATTATAGATAAAAAGGTAATCTTCCTTAATATTATCACACATGCCTCGGTCAACTTACTTGTACTTTTTATCTTATAATGTTTAACCCAGTTAAGCTTACATAAGATTATTTCATCTATTTTAACTTAAACATGTACATTGCAAGGTTTTAAGGGTTTGTGCTCACTGAGAGTCTTGGAGTTTTTAGAAATTTTTGGTCATTGAGAGACTTGGAGTTTTTGAGGATTTGAGCTCATTGAAAGACTTGGAGATTTTAAGGATTTTTGCTCACTAAGAGACATGGAGATTTTAATGATTTGTACTCATCGAGAGACTTAGAGATTTTAGAGATTCGTGTTTACTAAGAGACTTAGAGATTTTGGAGATTTGTGGTCACTGAAAGACTTGGAGGTTTGGAAATTTATGCTTAATAGGAGGCTTGGATTTTTATGGATTTATAGCTTTTAGGGTACTTAATAACTCTAATTTTTATGTTTAATTTTAGTATATTTTTGTTCATGTTTACATCTTATTTTACATGTTTTCCTATTTTAAGTGTTAAATTTCTCTTTTTATGACAAATAGAATTATATTGAGATTTATCAAGTTTTGGTATGTTTAATGGGGTAATTTTGACTTTTTGCATAGAGAATTGCATTGCACACGATAGAGACCAAGGTATTTCAGTCGTGTGCCTTGCAGAATCCGCAATCTACACCATTTCACTTTAGCACTCGAAGAGACCATTTTTCTCGATGGATTTCAAATGTACTCGGCTAAGACCATTTTTATTGATTGTGTCTAATGTAGAATTAAAAGGTTTTAGTCCAAAAGGGGTCACTTGGTTGAGACCAAAGTATCTCGGCCTTATACTGATGCTACATTACTATTTTGGCTAACTAGACATGGCTAAGACGCTTTGGTCTCTGCTGTGTACCTCTACAGATGCTATAAATGTTGAGTTTTTATTTGGCAAAATAGGAGAGAGTAGTTATTTTAGATCTAGGGTTTTCTTCTTCCATTTTTAAAGGTTTTTTATTTATTTTCTATAGTAGTAACTTGGATTAGATTTATTTTAATGTAATTTTTAGATTAGATTTATTTTCACTTCAAATTTTAGGATTAGATTTCATTTTCTACAATTAGTTTTAGTTTTATCTTTCATTTTCCTCGAGAGTTGGAGGAGAAGGCTTGGATTCACCTTTGAGCTTCATCAATTACAATGGGCTTCTAGGTTTCCTCTTTCCTTTCTCCTTTTACTTTATTAATGTTTAATTTCTAATTTTATTGCTAAGGGACCTATGAATCCCCATACCTATGTAATGGATTGAACTTATTTTGATATACATATATACATACATACATATATATATATATATATATATATATATAATACACACACACACACACATATATATGTGTGTGTGTCTAAATGTTCAGTTCTTCATTGGGTCTATTCATTTGTCTATTTTATTGAGCATTTGAGCTTTTTACTTCATTGGGTGAATGGTTATTATGCTTGAATGGAATAGGTATTTGTATGCTCTATTTTAGCTTTGTATGAGTTGTGAACTGAGGGATGATTCTAGAATAGAGGCCTTAGGTTAATGGTTTATGTATTGTTAAGTTCAGAAATAGTTGAAGGATAGATAGGTATTGAGGTAGTAAGTTTCAAAATGGGATACTAGTTAATATCAAGGTCTTGGGACGTGTGCTTATACTAGTTATTGGATAAGGTCCGAAGTGGGATATCGGGTAGTTAGAGTAGTAGGATTCAAAATGGGATACTAGGGGTTTAGATGGGTTGTCCACATTTAAGATATGATTTTTTAGGCTTAAGTTTAATGCATTGGGTATAGGGAGGATTAGAGTACCTTGGCATTATTTTAATTAATGTTTTAATTTTTAGTTTAATTAGCTTTATTATTTGTTTATTTTATTAATTAGATTTAGGAAGCTCTCAATCCAACACTTGGGAATTTGTCTCGAATTAATGTTGCTCAACTCTAGATATCTCACATAGCAGCCCTTTATCCTTTGGGTTCGATATTCTAGGATTTTAACTATACTTCCCTGTATTACTTATCGATTTAATGCACTTGCTAAGGTTACAACAATACCTCATAAGAGGAATTTTTTAGAGTTTTAGAGTCTTTGGATTTTAAAGCTTAAATTCTTGGAACATCTTATAACAAGACCTTTTTTTTGGGTTTCCTTAAGGAAATGTGGAGTGTGTTGTTGTTGTGTATATTTTTTCAATGTTTTGCATTGAATTCTTTAGAAAGGCTGAGTGCTCCGATAGACTTGGAATAGACTGGGCTTGATGCTTATTGAGATTTAAATACTCACTGAGAGGTTTGGCTGCTTGTTGAGAGACTTGGATACTTATTGACAGACTTAGATTGCCGATAAGGGTTTTGTTTGTTGTTTATTTAAGCTTATTTGTTGCTATTGTTGCTTTTTCTTCAAGTGTGTGGATTTACATGTTGGGTACGATTTTCATTTTTATAAGTTAGTTAAATTTTGAATTTGTACAATTTTGAGTGCATACTAGATTTTAATAATATGGTATGTATATTGAGTTTATACAGTTTGACTGTACATTGTGTTTTTTTACATTTCAAATGTGTATTGAGTTTGTACAATTTTGAAGCGTACTTTGAATTTTTACATTTTGAATGTATATTGAGTTTGTACAATTTGAATTTTTACATTTTTAATGTATTTTAAATTTGTACAGTTTGAATGTACATTGTATTTTTACATTTCGAGATGTATATTGAGTTTGTACAGTTTTGAATGTTTTTATTTTTTGTGTATTTTGAATTTTTACAATTTAGGAGCATTTCAA
Source organism: Excoecaria agallocha (assembly GCA_037975025.1). Taxonomy (NCBI): domain Eukaryota; kingdom Viridiplantae; phylum Streptophyta; class Magnoliopsida; order Malpighiales; family Euphorbiaceae; genus Excoecaria; species Excoecaria agallocha. Next base: position 36,787,705 of record CM075806.1, read on the forward strand.
AGACTTGAAACTTTTAGTGTGTTGGGTACTTATAAAATTTGTATTCTTTATACATTTCTATATTTTTTTGTTGGGGTATTTAAATAAGTTCTATACATTTGAAGAATTTGTGTTTTTATACATTTGAAGAATTTGAGTTGTTGAACATTTGAGTTTTGAGGAATTAAGAGTTTTTGTACATTTGAATTTTCGTATATTTAAATTTTTGGATTGCTTTTGTACATTTGAAGAATTTGGACTTTTTTGTACATTTATTGTGATGTGTCTTCAAGTGTATATTTTAAAATAAATTGTCTTACTTGACTACTTTTAGCATGAGTGTGCACTGATAGTCTAGCTCTATGAAGGGTCTCTTTTTTGTGGACTTGTATGATCTCCACTTCTTATGGATTTTTTCTCTTAGGAAAATGGTCATCCTCTTGTAATTACCCTCAGTATGGCATGCATAGAAGACCTTAACTCTAGAGATATTCCTCTTACATGATTTCTTCTATAGGAATTTTATCCCGATCAAATTATCCATTGCCCAAGGCTATTTAGACATATGGAGTCCAATTGTAAGAAGTTATTCATGTCAACATGTGAAGTGGATTATATATGTACAATATATGTGCAAAATTCACATATATTCATGATCACATGTGAGTTATATGTGATGCATCTTGTTAGAGAGTATGCCCTAGAGCCTATGTAATAGGGATGTTTTTCATATGTATGAAATTTATATTCTTAATAAAAGGCATCATTCATTTATTAATGCTGTGTTTGAATACATGAGTTTGTAAATCTTAAATTAATAAATGAAGTCCTAGATATTATAAACACAGTGCAAAGGCAATCATGAAGGTGTTCATGATGTGAGATGTCTATCGCATGCAAATGTGTTAATATCTAAATATCCCTAGTCATAGAATTAACAAGATAGGACATTGTTAATTCGGACAGACTAGCACATGTTATGCTTCTTGAATGGTTCAAGCAATGGTTCTCATAATTGTGATTATGGATGATAATCAAAGCTAACATGTGGATGCTTGTTAGAGGAACAAGTTCATTGGAGACCTGCAAAGAGAATCCTCATATGGATATTAAATCTATGTCAGTGAGGAATCTCTTCATAGCGGTTGTGCAAGTATCCTTAGACTTGAGATCACCAAAGTTATCTTAAGTAGCAAGTGGTATACTTTGACTCCATAACTGATTACTTCCAACTGGGAGTGAACATAGTTAGGAGATTGGGTATATCATGACCTACTTGAAGATAATTGAGTGATTGACAAAGGATTCACCATCCCAGATTTAACAAGGGAAGTTATCTCGCATGATTCTATAATTGCCTTGTTCAGAGAATCTCTGGCCAGAGTAATATGCCGAGATGGATGGAGATCCATGAAGGGCATTTTAGGAACAATGGTTAAATTAATAGAACATACATAATTAGATTTATATGAGTTGACAGAAATCCATACTCAGAATCTAATTGAGATAAGAGTGGTGAAAGGAGTAATTGCACGGTAACTGTTTCTATGGAAGGGTACAGTCAAACCACATGACTTTCCTGACATTTGGGTAGTCATGATGCCTAGCTAGAGGCCAATCATGACTTGTATAATGATGTATCAAAATATCAATAGAGATTGATAAAATGATTTAAAGGAGTTTAAATCATGTGAGTTTTGAATAGAACTCACAATTACATATTATACTGCCAACATGGACAGGAACCCAATAGGTCACACACATATAGAGAAAAGGGTAAAATGGTAAAATGACAAGGATAATAATATTTGATATTATTATAAAGGTAGAGAGGAGAATATGATAATAATTAATTAAAGAGTTTAATTAATTATGATCAAATAAAATTGTCCGCGGAACTTTTGAGAAATGTTCTGTAAATTGGACCTAAATAAAATAATGTATTTCATGATTAATTATTATTGTCTTATAAGTGTTATAAGACTACTATAAGTGTTATAGGAATGATATAATAATTAATAGGACCATTGGAGAAATTATAAAGGGCCAAAGGAATGAAGAAGTTGGAGGAAGCCCTTCAGAAGAGGGCTACACGCCAACTCCATACAGAAAGGCTTAGAGGGCTTTTTCTTGGACCAAATTAATTTATATATGTTACATAAGTGTTATGGAACTCACATATTTAATTTGGTTGGATTTGGAATCCATTTGGGTATTTAAATCCAATTAAATGCACAAAGGGCCTAGTTTGTGAATTTTGTGCATGGTCTTTTATGAAAAGTTTTAATTTGGATTTAATTAAGCCCAAATGATTATAATTAATTCCAGAGGCCCAATTAATAATTCTCCAGCAATTTTAAAGAGCCCAATCTCATTAAGGAGTTGGAATTTTAACCTAACTATAAAAGGCCAACTAATGAGAATTAGGGTTAAGTGATTAAAACAAAAGGAAAGTCTTTTTCTCTTAATTCTCTCTCCCTTTTGCGCCACTTCCATTGCTAGCCTCTTGGATTTCGGCCAGCCCTAGTTGAACACCAATTTGTTGGTTCAATTTACCCCTCTCTAGTGTGGATTACTCATTGGAGGTGTTAGATTTTGGACACTGTGGTTTGTGACAACCCGGTGCGAAGTAAAATCAACTGTTCAACAAAAATCAAAGGTGATTTTTCTTATTCTCATATAGTTATATTGTGTATTCATGGAAAGATCAGATCTTATGGTTAAAAAATTTTAAAATTCCGCTCATGTATGTGATGCATGTAACCATCAAATTCCAACATGGTATCAGAGCCAGGTTTTGCCATGGATATACAATTCTATATTTTTTCTGCGGAATAAGTTTTGTTTTGTTTTGAGTTATTTATTTCATGAACTTTAAATATTAGATTTGATTGTTCATGAATGAGAAATATTGATTTCTGGTTGTATGTGTGATCAAATAAATTTGGTGGAAACAAAAACGAAATTTTTGAAGCATTATGATTTGGGTTTGGCATGAAACCCTAGGTAATGTAGGGGCTGTTCTAATTTAATTTCTTATGGATCCATTTAAAAATCATTTAGATGATATTTTATGTCTTTAATATGTGATATTAAGCCGTAGGATCGAACGGAATTAAAATCGAACAAGTTTTGCATGAAAACTAGTTTTGTCGAAAAGTTCGATAAATTGGTGTTCTTCGTGTGTTCTTGATGTGTTCATGGTTAGAACGACTTTTGATCTTCTAAATCTGATATATATGATATATTAAAGTGTTTTTAATTAATTGGATTAATTAAAATGGGCCTTAAATTAATTTGATTAATTTTAATTCATTAAAACCACTTAATGGGCTTAATTATATTTACGGACTTAGTTTAAATTAGTGAATGACTTGGTGGGCCCAATGAGCTGATTTAAATTAACTATTATAAACATTAATTAAGTTTATTAATGGGTTTTAAGGGCTGGAGTGGGCTTGGCTCATTCCAAAAGGCCCAAATGGTCCAAATGACACAAAACTAGTTTGTGTGTGAACACACTTTGGGTTTTTCTTCTGTGGGTTTCGGCCTACACTTGTTTTAAGCCCAAAATTGATTCTTTTGATTATTTAATATGATTAATTAATTAAATAATCAATTTATAATTAATTAATAATCAATTTGATTGATTATTAAGGCAAGAACACATTCATGCAAAAAGGTTTCCTAAAATGAAAGTTTCCAAAATGGAAAAAGTTTCCTAATTTGATCACATCATTAAAATAACTCAAAATATATTTTCAAAGGTTGAAACAAAGTTAGTAATCCATTTCTTTATGCATTAGAAAGGCATATAAGGGTGTATGATTGGCATGATGGATAGTTATGGACAAAGCCCAATGTGATTGAGCATTATGCATGTTTTGGCCCAATTAGGACTTTCATGTCGGGGCCACTTGTTTTTGGTTTGTATTTCATTTCAAATTGTAATATGTAATTAGATTACTTAGATTAGAATTAGAAATAGAGATGGAGACCATTTTCAAGGAGCAAGATGGGCCGGATGGAGATCCAACAAGCTTGAAGATAATGTAATTATTTTTCTTGTTTGAATCATGCATACTACCTAGGTGTGACCTTTTGATTTCTCTCTTGGCTCGGGGAAATCAATGTAGTGAAGTCCATAACTATACCATATTTGTATGCTTATATTTATGTGATAGATATAGCATGCATACCAATGTATGCCAACCATGTATGATGAGACTTAATTAACTAAAACCCTCAAACAAATACTAAGGTATATAAGCCTTCCATTAATTTGAGGAGAACCAGAGTTCTTTATAGTGTGGGTCGTTGACCACAGTCAAGCTCGCATTATATCGAATATGTTCAAATCTAATTAAATGGGTCATCTTAGCTAGCCCATTAGTTTGTTGACCACAGTCAAGGCTAATGGTTCTAGAGGCAAGATTAGGAAATGCATATATGATATGCATGCATCAAGAGTTGATAACCTAATGATCCAGTAGTTGTGTAGAGACACAATTGGTATATGGATACCTACCTTTCAAGGGTATGGAATTTGGCTTGTTGACCACAGTCAAGGTCAAATTACATATCAAGGATTGGATATTGGCCCACTAAGAAAACCATCGGGTTTTCTCGGATTATATAGTGAGGGCTATTAATTCGCAATAAAATAGTGGGAGTAAATGGATTAATTAAAGACCTTATTAATGCATACATATATATGAACATACTCTCATATCTTTTCTTTTTCACATCTAGGTCATCATCATGAGCACATCAAACATTAATATACGATCAATCTTGGATAACAAGCTGGTTGGTAACAACTATTCTGACTGGATCAGGCAAGTGAGAATTGTTCTCAGGGCTGAAAAGATCCATTATGTCTTGGATAAAGATCCACCACCACTTCCATCAGATGATGCCATTGATGAGATAAAAGGCATTTATCGAAAATACATGGAGGATAGTGAAGCAGCAGCATGTCTGATGCTGGGTGCTATGTCCTCAGAGCTTCAGAAGCAACATGAAATGATGGATGCTAGAACCATCGTTTTGCATCTAGAGGAGCTCTATTCTTCTCAGGCTAGAACTGAGCAATATGAGATTGCTCGAGCTCTATTTAGCTGCAAAATGGTGGAAGGCACTTCAGCTGCTACTCATGCATTGAAGATGTATGGGTATATTGAGCATTTGAGTAGACTTGGCTATGTTATGGATAATGATCTATACATAGATTTAATCTTGTACTCATTGGCTCCAAGTTATGCACCTTTCGTGCTTAACTTTAACATGAACAAGATCCAAGTATCCATTCCTGAGTTAATCAACATGCTCAAGACAGCTGATGGATCATTTAAGAAAGATCCAAAAAGTGTCATGGTTGTCACTTCTGCTAAAGGCAAGAAGCAGAAGAAGAAGAAGATAACCAAGGCGCAGTCAAAGAATGGTGGCATCTCCAAGAAGAAGGTTGCCAAGAAAGAGAATCCCAAAGGAACTTGCTTCCATTGTGGAAAAGATGGTCATTGGAAGCGTAACTGCAAGGCCTATCTAGATTCTCTTAAGGAGAAGAAGCAAGCTGTTGCATCTACTTCAGGTATTCATATGATTGAAATTAATACTTATTCTATTGCTTCGAAACAATCTTAGGTATTAGATACCGGATGTGGATCTCATTTATGTAATGATCTACAGGGGCTTAGAAGCTTTTGAAGAGTTGGAAAGGCAGAGATATGTTTGCAGTCAGCTACTGGACAGAACATCTCTACAACAGTTGTAGGGACTTACTATTTGCCTCTTCCTAGTGGATTAGTACTGGAATTAAATAATTGTTATTATGTTCCAGCCTTATCCAAAAGTATTATTTCTTTCAATCATTTGATGAACGATTATGATATTTCTTTGAAGGACAAATGTTGTTACATTTTTAAGAACAATATATTTTATGCAAAAGCTATCATTGAGAATGGTATATTTGTTCTTGATTTAATTAAAGAAGTACATAATGTGAATACCAAGAGAATGAAACATGATAATCTTAATACCTCATACTTATGGCATTGTCGTTTAGGCCATATAAATGAAAAACGCATGACCAAGTTACACAAGTCAGGTGATTTGGGATCATTTGATTATGAATCATTTGATACATGCGAATCTTGTTTATTGGGAAAAATGACAAAAGCTCCCTTTATTGGTAAAGAAGAATGAGCTAAAATGGTTTTGGACTTAATACATTCAGATGTATGTGGTCCAATGACTACACATGCCAGAGGAGGTTACTCCTACTTCATTACTTTCATAGATGATTATTCCAGGTTTGGATACATCTATCTAATGAAATATAAGTCTGAAGCATTTGAAAAGTTCAAACAATTCAGAAATGAAGTAGAGAAACAACTTGGCAAAAGTATTAAAACACTTAGATCAGATCGAGGTGGAGAATACTTAAGTCAAGAGTTTCAGGATTATCTTAGAGATAATGGGATTTTATCTCAATGGACTCCTCCATATACACCACAACACAATGGTGTATCCGAAAGGAGGAATCGAACACTATTAGATATGGTTCGATCAATGATGAGCCGAGCGGACTTGCCTAAGTCCTTTTGGGGATATGCACTAGAAACTGCTGTTTATGTGTTAAATAGAGTTCCTAGTAAATCGGTTGATGTTACTCCATATGAGATGTGGAATAACAAGAAACCCACGCTTTCTCATATGAAAGTATGGGGCTGTCCTGCTTATGTGAAGAGGACAATGTCAGACAAACTGGATGTTAAGTCTGATAAATGTTTATTTGCGGGATATCCAAAAGAAACGTTTGGATATTATTTCTATCATCCCTTAGAACAAAAGGTGTTTGTTTCAAGGCATGCTGTCTTCTTGGAAAGAGAATTTCTCCTACGAGAGGACAGTCGGAGTAAAATTGAGCTTGGTGAAGTTCAAGACCCACAAATAGAAGATGATCAATCGATTGAACCCAAAACTGAATTTCATAAAGATGAGATTACAGTTGAGCCTGATTATACACAAAATCCTAGAAGATCTACTAGGATGCGTTCTATCCCTATGAGATATGGATTTCACGTTGATTCGGATAGAGGCATAACTGTAGTAGAGGACAATGAGCCTACAAGCTATCAAGAAGTTTTGAATAGTTCAGAACATGATTTATGGCTTAAGGCTATGCAGTCCGAAATGGACTCCATGTATGAGAATAAAGTATGGACTTTAACTCAACCACCTGAAGGGATAAAGGCCATAGGGTGCAAATGGGTCTTCAAAAAGAAGACTGACATGGAAGGTAATATAGTTACCTATAAAGCTCGCTTAGTAGCAAAAGGTTATCGTCAAAAAGAAGGTATTGACTATGACGAAACTTTTTCTCCTGTAGCGATGCTTAAGTCTATAAGAATACTTTTAGCCATTGCAGCTCATTATGATTCTGAGATTTGGCAAATGGATGTGAAGACAGCTTTCCTTAATGGAAATCTTTCTGAGGATGTGTATATGACACAACCAGAAGGATTCACATCTGGAAATGGCGAAAAGGTATGCAAGCTTCAAAGATCCATTTATGGATTGAAGCAAGCCTCTAGGAGCTGGAACATACGATTCAATGAGACAATCAAAGAGTTTGGTTTCTCACAGAATGAAGATGAACCTTGTGTGTATAAAAGGGTCAGTGGGAGTGCAATTGTCTTCTTAGTTCTATATGTAGATGACATATTGATCATGGGAAATGACATTTCTCTTCTCCAATCTGTTAAAATATGGTTATCCAAGCAATTCTCCATGAAAGACCTTGGAGAAGCATCCTATATTCTGGGAATAAGGATCTATAGAGATAGATCCAATAGGTTGCTATGTCTTTCTCAGAGTACATATATAGATAAAGTATTGAAGAGGTTCAATATGGATCTCTCTAAGAAAGGGTTTATACCCATGGTGCATGGGAAACACCTTTCTAAGTCTATGTGTCCGTAAACACTAGAGGATAGAGAGAGCATGAATAGAATACCATATGCATCTGCAATTGGTTCTATCATGTATGCTATGTTATGTACACGTCCAGATGTAGCATTTGCTTTGAATGTCACAAGCAGATTCCAATCTAATTTTGGAGAGGAACACTGGGCAGCTGTCAAGAATATTCTTAAGTACTTGAGAAGGACTAAGGATATATTCTTGGTATATGGAGAGGGCAGTTTGGAAGTAAACGGGTATACAGATGCCAGCTTCCAATCTGACAAAGATGATTGTAAATCACAATCTGGTTATGTGTTCATAATGGGAGGAGGAGCAGTTAGTTGGAAAAGTTCCAAACAAGAAACAACTGCTGATTCCACGACAGAAGCTGAGTACATTGCTGCTTCAGAAGCAGCCAAAGAAGCAGTCTGGATCAAAAAGTTCATAACCGAACTAGGAGTGGTGCCTAGCATTGTTGATCCGATTCCTTTATATTGTGACAACAATGGAGCCATTGCGCAAGCAAAGGAACCACGGTCTCATCAGCGATCCAAACATGTTCTCAGACGCTACCATCTCATAAGGAAAATAGTAGCTAGAAATGATGTGAAAATAGAAAGGGTTCCCACAGATGACAATGTGGCGGATCCCCTTACTAAAGCACTTTCCCAGATAAAGCATGATCACCATATAAATAGCATGGGTCTGAGACATATGAGTGATTGGCTCTAGTGCAAGTGGGAGATTGTTAGAGAGTATGCCCTAGAGCCCATGTAATAGGGATGTTTTTCATATGTATGAAATTTATATTCTTAATAAAAGGCATCATTCATTTATTAATGCTGTGTTTGAATACATAAGTTTGTAAATCTTAAATTATTAAATGAAGTCCTAGATATTATAAACACAGTGCAAAGGCAATCATGAAGGTGTTCATGATGTGAGATGTCTATCGCATGCAAATGTGTTAATATCTAAATATTCCTAGTCATAGAATTAACAAGATAGGACATTGTTAATTAGGAAAGACTAGCACATGTTATGCTTCTTGAATGGTTCAAGCAATGGTTCTCATAATTGTGATTATGGATGATAATCAAAGCTAACATGTGGATGCTTGTTAGAGGAACAAGTTCATTGGAGACCTGCAAAGAGAATCCTCATATGGATATTAAATCTATGTCAGTGAGGAATCTCTTCATAGCGGTTGTACAAGTATCCTTAGACTTGAGATCACCAAAGTTATCTTAAGTAGCAAGTGGTATACTTTGACTCCATAACTGATTACTTCCAACTGGGAGTGAACATAGTTAGGAGATTGGGTATATCATGACCTACTTGAAGATAGTTGAGTGATTGACAAAGGATTCACCATCCCAGATTTAACAAGGGAAGTTATCTCGCATGATTCTATAATTGCCTTGTTCAGAGAATCTCTGGCCAGAGTAATATGCCGAGATGGATGGAGATCCATGAAGGGCATTTTAGGAACAATGGTTAAATTAATAGAACATACATAATTAGATTTATATGAGTTGACAGAAATCCATACTCAGAATCTAATTGAGATAAGAGTGGTGAAAGGAGTAATTGCACGGTAACTGTTTCTATGGAAGGGTACAGTCAAACCACATGACTTTCCTGACATTTGGGTAGTCATGATGCCTAGCTAGAGGCCAATCATGACTTGTATAATGATGTATCAAAATATCAATAGAGATTGATAAAATGATTTAAAGGAGTTTAAATCATGTGAGTTTTGAATAGAACTCACAATTACATATTATACTGCCAACATGGACAGGAACCCAATAGGTCACACACATATAGAGAAAAGGGTAAAATGGTAAAATGACAAGGATAATAATATTTGATATTATTATAAAGGTAGAGAGGAGAATATGATAATAATTAATTAAAGAGTTTAATTAATTATGATCAAATAAAATTGTCCGCGGAACTTTTGAGAAATGTTCTGTAAATTGGACCTAAATGAAATAATGTATTTCATGATTAATTATTATTGTCTTATAAGTGTTATAAGACTACTATAAGTGTTATAGGACTGATATAATAATTAATAGGACCATTGGAGAAATTATAAAGGGCCAAAGGAATGAAGAAGTTGGAGGAAGCCCTCCAGAAGAGGGCTAAACGCCAACTCCATACAGAAGGGCTTAGAGGGCTTTTTCTTGGACCAAATTAATTTATATATGTTACATAAGTGTTATGGAACTCACATATTTAATTTGGTTGGATTTGGAATCCATTTGGGTATTTAAATCCAATTAAATGCACAAAGGGCCTAGTTTGTGGATTTTGTGCATGGTCTTTTATGAAAAGTTTTAATTTGGATTTAATTACGCCCAAATGATTATAATTAATTCCAGAGGCCCAATTAATAATTCTCCAGCAATTTTAAAGAGCCCAATCTCATTAAGGAGTTGGAATTTTAACCTAACTATAAAAGGCCAACTAATGAGAATTAGGGTTAAGTGATTAAAACAAAAGGAAAGTCTTTTTCTCTTAATTCTCTCTCCCTTTTGCGCCACTTCCATTGCTAGCCTCTTGGATTTCGGCCAGCCCTAGTTGAACACCAATTTGTTGGTTCAATTTACCCCTCTCTAGTGTGGATTACTCATTGGAGGTGTTCGATTTTGGACACTGTGGTTTGCGACAACCCGGTGCGAAGTAAAATCAACTGTTCAACAAAAATCAAAGGTGATTTTTCTTATTCTCATATAGTTATATTGTGTATTCATGGCAAGATCAGATCTTATGGTTAAAAAATTTTAAAATTCCGCTCATGTATGTGATGCATGTAACCATCAAATTCCAACACATCTTGTAGGTGGTGTGTGTGCAAAGAACTATTTGCTAAGAAGTGTCCAGAACTTAAAGTAATTATATCTTAACAAATGCTTTAAATTTGAATTTTATTCATCCTTGAATAAGTTGAATGGATTGCATTATTAAATAGTTTAATCTTAGAAAGAAAAATTAAGAGGTCATTCTCAATGAGGGAATAAGAGAGTAGGTATGTCAATACCAAGACCTACTAAGCCAACAAATAATAACAATGTATACCAAATAATTTTTGGGTATGTGTGCTAAAGGCCCAAACATGATTTTTGTCTTATGAAAACAGATGTTTGATGCAAAGTTGGAGAAAAAATTTAACTCGAATGCATAAATGCATCCATGGCATCACATTTAAAGCTCAAGAAATACCATATACCTCTTCCTACGTACTAAACCCTACTAGAAGGTCACTGATAATCTTGTTTTTAGTGTTTATTTTCTGGATAATTTTGTGCGTTTTAGTGTCTCATCTTGCATGCTTTTAGTGTTTTAAGGATATATTATTGTTTCTTATATTTATTTTAGTTATTTTGTTTAATTTAAAGTTTTTAAGTGATTAATGGTCTTAAATTTTACTTTTTGCAGAAAATGTTGCTAAGGCATGGCTGAGACAAACTGTCCCAGTTGTGTCCAATGCAGATGGCAAAACTTACCGTTTCACCATTGGCCACGGCCGAGACAAATTGTCCCAGCCGTGCCCAATTCAGGAGTCAAAGCGCACCGTTTCATTAAAGGTCGCGGCTAAGACAAATTGTCCTAGCCTTGGCCATTGCAGATTTCAAAACGCACCATTTCATCAAAGGTCACGGCTGAGACAAACTGTCCTAGCCGTGGCCATGGCAACCTGCAAAGACACTTTTGATCCAGAAGCTTGCCACGGCTAAGACAAACTGTCTCAGTCGTGCCCTTTCCTTCTGTCGCGGCTGAGACAAAAGTGTCCCAGCCGTGGCCTCTTAGACAGCTCTATAAAAGCTGTGAAATTTTCTGCTTAGAGGGAGTCTTTTTTAGGATTCCGTGCTTAGAGTGTTTATGTAGAGTAAAAAACACAGTTTTTCATACTTTGTGGGTTTTTCATACTTAGATTTTGAGTTTTACTTGTAAAAATTACACTTTTAACTTAGTTTTACTTGAAGAACACAAAGATAGTTATAGTTTTAGTTCCTAGTTTGAAGATTACTACTTACAATCAAAGTGCTGTTTGGAGAAGAAGAGAAGGAGCTTCATCAACTTCAAATATTCAGCTTCAAATGGGTTTTATAGTTTTCACTCTTACTTTGTTCATTTTTTGCATTATGGATAGTGAGTAGTTGTCTTTGTTGCTTCGGGAAGCTTTGAATCCCCTACTCACAATGTGAATATTGAGCATATTTTGATCTTTACATGAATGAATGGCCTATTTTACTATTACTTATTTATATTTCATGGGTTTTCAATCTATTGAGTTAATTTCCATACATGGATGAATGATGTTCATCATATATCTTTGAATGTGTATTGAGTCTAGTGGATTGAAGTTCATGAATAATCTTGCTCAGTTTTTCTTTCATGAATGTTGTATTATTTTAGACTGCTTCGGAATGGGATTCTAAATGTGCAGTAATTGTGATTTTAGGACTAGAGTGTGGAGTGAAATGGATGAGATTTGGTTTGTTTGGCTCCAAAATGGGAAGGCAAACTAAGCTTAGGATGTTAGACCCATGCATAGGATAGTTGTTGGACTGGCTTCGGAATGGGAAGTTTAGCAACTAGAATAGCTGGCTTCGGAATGGGAAGCTTGGGTTAAGAGGGTTATCCCGAATTTGTTCATATATACTTTAAGATAAAATTAATTCACAGTGCGTATGGGGTGGATGAGTGAACCTAAGCAATGTTTTAATTTCTATACATTTTCATACTTGTTGATTTTTCTGAATTAAATACATACTCAATTTACTGTTATTAGAATTAAATTTCCTTTCATTGCATATTTTAGTTTTTAAGGTTTACATTATACAAATTAACAACTCATACACACTAAATTGGGAATTCTTTAGCATACAATTAATTTTCACAGTTCTCACACATACAGTTGCCTTGGGTTTGATATTGAGGGTCCTAACTATACCCCACTTTATTACTTGTCGATCTAGTGCACCTGCTAGGATCGCAACAAGTTTTTGGTGCCATTGTCGGGGAATTTGGCATTGTTAGTAAGCTGCGATTATTGTTTGTATGTTTTTTCTTTTTATTATTTTTTTTCTTGATTCTTTTCAGGTAAAATTGATGCATGAACAAAACAAGACAAGAGCAATTACTTCCTTTTAATCCTGAAATCAAGAGGACCCTACACCAAAGAAGGAGAGCTATTAGAGATAACAAGATAGAGCACGATCCTCCTCTTGATAAGTTTTCTCCCAAGAATGAACAAGTGCCGAGGGCACATGAACAAATGCCAGGGGCAAGAAGAGAAGAAATGCCTAGGCAAAGGACCATAAGAGACTACGCTGTGCCAAGGTAGAATGAAGATCACCGAACAATTGTATTACCGAGAGGAGTACAATTTGAGCTCAAGCCAGCCACCATTACTATGGTATAGAGAAATTAGTTCTCTTGTTCAGAAGTAGAGGATCCAGCTCAGCATATGACATATTTCTAGAAGTTAGTGACACTGTTCAAATTTCGAGTGTTAGTATGGATGCAGTAAGATTGAAGCTGTTTCCATTTACATTAATTGGCAAAGCAAGAGAGTGGCTACAAATGTTACCACAACAGTCAATATGGTTATGGGATCAGATGCAAGAAAAGTTTTTAATGAGATTTTTCCCTCCAACAAAGACTGCAAGCATTCGAAATAACATCATGGGGTTCCATCAAATTAATGAAGAGCCTTTTCATGAGGCCTAGGAGAGGTTTAGGAGATTATTGAGAAGCTGTCCGCATCATGAGATAGTAGTTTACAAACTGATGACCATCTTTTATGCTGGAGTTACACCTCAAACAAGGTCATTATTGGATGCAGCATCAACAGGATCCTTCTTGAACAAGCTAACTGAGGATGCGTTTTAGTTGTTGGATGAGATGGTGACAAATGACTCTTAATGGATTGCCCCTAAATTAGTCCCAAGGAGATAAGGTTTACACAATATGGATGAAGTGGCATTGTTAAAAGCACAGCTAGAATTGGTAAAAAAGAAGTTAAGTGGCTTGAAAGTTCAAAATGTGGTTGCAGTAAATCAAGGGAGTGAACCGTGTGAAAGTGAGCAAGTTGTCCAAGAAGGAGGAGTTGTAGGAGATGTAAATGCATTAGGTGATTTTAGAAGGAATGATCCCTACAGCAATTCATATAATATGGGATGGAGAAATCACCCAAATTTCTCTTGGAAGGATGGGAATCAACAAGCTTCATCTTCTCAACCACAACCAAGAGCCCTTTGCCACTCAAATGACAAGTCTTGGATAAACTAGCACCAAAATCTAATAAATGCCTATTTATGGGATATCCTAAAGAAACTAAAGGATACTACTTTTATAATCCCTCTAAGAATAAAGTGTTTGTTGCTTGAAATGGTGTCTTTTTAGAAAAGGAATTTATTTCCAAAAGAACCAACGGGAGCAAAGTAGAACTAAAAAAAGTTTGAGAACCACAAGATGGCACAGAACCATTAATGGAAACTTAGCAAGGTCCACAACTAGCTGTGCAACCTATGCAAGTTACACAAGAATTATGCAGATCTAATAGGGCATGACATCAACCCAAGAAATATGGATTTCTCGTAATAGATTATCATGAAGTAATGCTTATAGATCAAGATGAGCCCACTACTATCAAGATGTCGTGCCGAGTCCAGACTCTGAGAAATGGCTAGAGGCCATGAAATCTGAAATGCAATCCATGTATGACAATCAAGTTTGGAACTTGAACGATCCACCTGAAGGAATTAAAACCATTAGGTACAAATGGGTTTTCAAGAAGAAAACTGACATGGATGGGAAAGTACATACCTTTAAGGCAAAACTTGTTGCAAAAGGTTTCAAGCAAACTCATGGTATTGACTATGATAAAACTTTTTCACCGGTCTTAATGCTTAAATCAATAAGAATTCTAATTGCCATTGCTACATATTATGACTATGAGATATGGCAGATGGATGTCAAAATAGCATTTCTTAATGGAAACTTACTTGAGCATGTGTATATGACACAACCTGAAGGTTTTGTTCATCCTAAGAATTCCAAGAAGGTATGAAAGTTACAAAGATCCATTTATAGATTAAAGCAAGCTTCTCGGAGTTGGAACCTTCATTTTGATGAAACAATCAAAGAGTTTGGATTTATCAAAAATAAAGATGAACCTTGTGTGTACAAAAAGGTTAGTGGGAATACAGTAATGTTTCTCATCTTATATGTCAATGACATATTACTCATTGGGAATGATATCCCCATGTTGCAAAAGACCAAAGAATGGTTAGGGAAATTTTTTTCAATGAAAGATCTAGGCGAGGCTACCTATATCCTTGGGATTAAGATCTATAGGGATAGATCTAAAAGAATAGTTGGTCTGAGTCAAAGTACCTATATAGATAAGGTGCTGAATAGGTTCAGCATGCAAAATTCTAAAAGAGGATTTTTGCCAATGTCTCATGGCATTACTATTAGCAAGACTCAGTATCCTATGACATCTAATGAGTGAGATAATATGAGTATGATTCCTTGTGCCTCGGCTATAAGATCTATCATGTATTGTGTACTAGACCGAACATTTCATATACATTGAACATGACAAGCAGATAAAAGTCAGACCCTGGTGAAAGTCACTGGACAGTAGTTAAGAACATCCTGAAGTACTTAAGAAGAACTAAGGATGTATTCTTAGTGTGTGGAGGATTGGAAGATGAGCTAGTAATGGTTACACAGATGCAAGCTTTCAATCTGACATACATGATTATAGATCACAGTCTAGATATGTGTTTTTGTCAAATGGAGGTGTTATTAGCTGGAAAAGTTCTAAACAAAGCACTATCACTGATACTACAATAGAAACTGAGTATATAGAAGCATAAGATGCATCTAAGAAAGCAATATGGATCAAGAAATTTATTTTTGAACTAGGAGTAGTTCCTAGTATCACAAATCATATAAACCGTTATTGTGATAGTAATGGTGTTATAGCACAGGCTAAAGAGCTAAGATCCCATCAAAGATCCAAACATATGCTCAGGCGCTTTCATCTCATTCGAGAAATCATTGAAAGAGGAGATGTTAAAATATGCAGAGTAGCAATAGACGACAACATTGCTGATCCACTTACAAAAGCTCTCCCACAAGCCAAACATGATTATCATACTAGGTCCATGGGTATTAAACACTTATATGATTATAGGAGATTGTTAGTGGTTATGCCTTAGGCCATACGTTTGGTTATTTATGTAATGTCACATTTCATTTTATAAAATTGGATTTTCTTCATGTTATTATATTTTGGCATGTTAGAATATAAGAATATTTGTAAATAACAATATAATGTTATTTTGACTATCCCTAGTTATTTATCATTAAAAGAATAATGATAAATAAAACTAGTATGAATTTGATAGATAATCATGGGATGATTATATATGGTGATATAAATCAAATTTATAGGTTCTCATTAGAGAATAAAGTACTGGATTGACCCGCTATGAGATACTACATGGGTTAATGTCATTGGTGATCTCATAATAGTTATGTTATTAATTCTTAGACGTGAGATTATCATAGTATCCTACATAAAGAACATTATATTTTGACATAACTAAACATTATCATTAATTGGATAATAATAAAGGTTATTATTGGACATAATGATAATCATGTAGAGGATAGTGAATAATCAAGATGGAATTTATCCCTCTCTTATGAGAGAGATATCTATTGGGCCTCTCAATAAGTAGCACTGTGAAATGCATGGCCGTGCTCAAATGAATTGATGATGAGGTCAATGTCATTTGATATTATTAGTCTAATTAGTGATCGAGAAATTATATGTTTGAACTACATAAGTTTGACATGGACCATGACTTATGTTCAAATAAGATATCACGTGACAAAGGGATTATAACATATTCTATTAGGTTAAAATTGAATTATCGATATTCATATTATTTGGGTAGTCATAATGTCTTGCTAGAGGCTGCTTATGACTTGTGGGCCCATGATGGGACTAGGTCCTATGGCCAATATAATATAAACCAATTGGGTTACACACATAGAATGTGATGAATGGACTAAGGGTTAATTCGGGCATTTCGAATTTCATTTTATGACAAATTAAAATTTGAAATAAATAATGAAATAAATAAATATTAATTAAGTTTAATATTATAATTCATATTTTAAATGAGAAATAAGGTGTTTCTTATTTTAATAGGAGATGTGGGCCCGAAATTATCTCTCTCTCTCTCTTAATTAGGGTTAGGCTACCTATATATACATATGATATGTAGGGTTTGTAACCCTAAGAGACACACTAGAAAGTGAGGCTTCACTTTGAAAGAAAAAAAGGACAGATAAATGTTTTCTCTAACCCTAGTCACCATTGAAGGAAGCTAGCACCCAAGGCAAATCCGTTCGATGCGTTCGAGTGTGGATACCAATAGTGGGTGTTCGTTTCTTCGTGAGGCAACACCAACAAGACATTTTTTGAGAGGTTAGTAATTGTTACTCTCTCACACAATTGATTCAATTGGATCGCATGGATCCTGGTGGGTTTCCTAATTCTGTTGCATTTAAGTTTTTATTTTTTTTATTTGAAACCCAATAGTAAGACTAGAAGGTAAACTGGTTGCTTAATCTTTTCAAGCACCTCTTATAAGATAGCGGGTAAGCTACCAGTGATGAATTTTTGAACACTTATATTGTCCTTACCTCAAAAGCTAATAGTGCTTTTAATCTATATATATAGACTCCATGTATAACCCTACTATTGATGGCCTTGGGTAGTTTTTATTATCAAATGAAATAAAGATTACCCCCAACTTTATCGAAGATGCAAAATACTTCTATCACTTTCATAAAAATTTTACCTACCTTTGATAAAAAGTATTCATTGCATGGAATGCTGCTATCTTTTTGAGAAATCCCCCCCTTATAGAAATATGCTTTCAAGTGGGCTTTAGGCAAGCTTTATTTTTAGTTTTTTTCTACCTTGCCATCTTTCTGACCTTTTTTTATTGCTATAAGGGTAGGTAATCTATCTTTGTCATGCTTCTTCTTGAGGATAAACTCTTCCTTAATAGATAGTATATACAATCTAATGCATTTAGAGACCTACATAGAAATTTTATTTTAGCCTTTGCACTTCATTAAGTAGCTTCCTAAAGAGATTCATCTATAATGCATCTCCTTTAACAACTATTAAGGCTTATGGTTCTAGATTTTAACTCTTCCAGTTCAAAATTATGCCTTCTCAAAATTGTGTCCCTACTCAAAGAACTTAGCCATCAAAGAAGCACTTTGTTGACCCTAAGACCATTCTTTTTGTCTTAGGTTGTGGGCTGATTGCCAAAGGGGAGGTTAATCAAACCTTGTGCTTACTATCATCCTCTTTTTTTTGATGCCGATAGTCTTAAAAACATTGCAAAAATATTTCTACTTCATCTAGTTCAAGTGGCGTAACGTTAGCCCTGTCAATCCACACTGGATTTCATTTGTGACATTCATTAAGAACAAACTTTTGGAAATTAAGAGGTAGTTGACCGGATTCTAGCAAGTGTACTAGATCGGCTAGTAATATAGGGAAATATAGATTAAGACCCCAAAATATCGTACCCAAGGGAACATGAATTGCTAAGGATAATACCTATATATGAATTAAATTAATCCGGGATTGTTTCCCAAATGTTTTTGATTTAAAAGAATAAATTAAACAAAATAAACAATTAAACAAAACAAAAGCTAAAACATGAATTAAAAACAGAGCAATAACTGAAATTCTCTTGCTAAAGGAACTATCCACCTTAACTTTCATTGTAATGACTTAAATTCAATAGAAACACCGGTGACAATGGAAAAACTAGTAATAAACCAAGATATCTTTATTCAAGTATATCATTCTTAGTATTAAACTCAGAGACAAATCTAATACTTAGCATGCAAGTGTAGTTTTAACTTCCTAAATATTCATTAAAACCTTTCTCAAGTGATTCAACTCCAATTTATTCTTAGTTCCTCCTCTCTTAGTATTAATCAATAAAATTCACACATAATCATCTCATATTTCGGATAATAATCATGCATAAACATTAAAGAGTTAATCTAAGAACATGCAAATCATTAACTATGTCAAAACCAATTTTTAGTTATTTATTCAATAAACCAACAATCAATCTCAACACAATCAAAGATAAGAATATGCTTAAAACCAAGAAATAATCAACTGATATTGAAATTAATCTCAAAACAAAGTCATAACAATGAACGTTTAAGATTTCAAGAATCCATTAGCAAAAGAAGAAAAATTACTTCCTAAACATATTTAAAAACTAAAGACAAAGTTGAAGAAAAATAATGAAAACATAAAAACAATGGAAAATAACTAAAACTAATTCTAAGATTTCTCTAATTGATTCTACTAATTGATTCTAAATTCTCCCTTTTTTTGGTGTTTCAGACTGCTATTTATAGGCAAAAGATGTCGTGGATTCCTTCTCAAACTCTTATAATCAAATAGGAAGTAATTTCTGCCCAAAATAGGAAGTTTGAGAATCCTTCCCGAAGTGGGAATTGCCATCACGTGGCCATGTGTTCCCTAGTGTAAATTCACACATGGCCATGTGTTGCATTTGGTCTTTCTCACACGTGGCCACGTGATTTCCTCCTTTGTTTCGCACGTGGTCACGTTTCCTTACTTCATTCTTCAAAAAACTCTTTCACGTGGCCACGTCTCCTTCTTCATTCATTTTCACGCGGCTATGCATTGATCTTCTGGACCTCACGATCACTTTCTCGTATAAATTTTCCATATTTGCAGTTTTGGCCCAAATCTTTACCTTTTTTACAATTAAGTCATTTTTCTCGCAAATTAACCCTGAAAAACACCAAAATTTACAATTAACTTCAAAAACATAAAATTAACCAATTAAACTCAAATCTAGCCTAATTAACACAAAAATAACCTAATTAAACACCTAAAAACATACTAAAAACACTATGTAAATCACCATTATCAGTAGTTCTCCTTTATGGTGTATGACTTTTGATATAGTGTCTTGGCAAGGATGAGGAGAACATCAGAAGAAGCATTTGTCATAGAGGTGTTACCACTATCAATTGAGAATTTACCCTCGATACATGCCCTTATGTATGCAATAATTTTTTTTCTATATGTTAAACATATGTTCATGCTTAGATGCGTGTTCCTATTTACATGCATCATATAGCAACAATAGCAGTAATCATATATAGACATATATTGGAAAAACACAAATCTTAATTTAATCTTAGGGGGTGACATCTTACATGCATTCGACTCTCATTATCAGTAAGCTCCTATATGTTATTTTGAAATTTTGAGTAGGTCGATTTCAATAAGTTGGGCTTGACATTCAAACTTGCTTACTTAGGCTAGTTGGCCTTTTTATTTAGGTTTAGTGTTTGAAAGGATGGGAATGACATGCTATAATGTTCTCACCATCTCTTGGGGTGCCATTACAAGTTTAGGTAAAGATTTAATCATTTTTATTTTGTCCCCTTAAGACTTGTTTTGGGAGTCATAATGGATGCATTCAAGATATCTCTATGTCTAAGATTAAATAAAGCGGTGTTTATTGAATTAATGTCTTAGAGATGAGTTGTGATTATTGCTATGCATGATGTAATAGAATAATACATTGCAGAAATCAAGATTGTCAAAGCGCCTATTAATTAACTCTTATCCGTAAGTGTAAGACTAGGAGGCAAACTGGTTGCTTAATCTTTTCAATCATTTCTCATAAGACAGTAGATACTTTTATCTGATGGACCATTCGCCATGAACCTGATAAGCTACCAGCGATGGGTTTCTGAACACTTATGTTGTCCTTACCCCTAAAGCTAATAGTACTTCTAATCTATATATATGAACTCTATGTATATCCCCTCTATTGATGGCTTTGGGTAGTTTTTATCACCAAATGACATAAGGATTACCCCTAACTTTATCAAAGATGAAAAATATTTATTTCATTGTCTCAAAATTTAACCTACCTTTGACAAAAAAATATTTATCACATAGAATGCTGCTATCTTTTTGAGAAATCCCCTTTCAAAAATATGCTTTCAAGTGGGCTTTAGGTAAGCTTTCTCTTTTTTTTTCCACCTTGCCATTTTTTTGACCTTTTTTTATTGCTCTAAGAGTAGGTAATCTATCTTTGTCATGCTTCTTCTTGAGGATAACCTCTTCCTTAATAAACTACATAGATCATCTAATTCCCTTAGGGACCTAGAAAGAAATTTCATTTTAGCCATTGCACTTTATTCAGTAGCTTCCCAAAGAGATTCATCTATCATGCATCTCATTCAAAAATTATTAAGGCTTATTGTTTTACATTTTCACTCTTCCCATTCAAAATTATGCCCTCTCAAAATTGTGTCCCTACTCAATAAACTTGTAGCCATCAAAGAATCACTTTGTTATCCCTAAGATTATTTTTTTATCTTAGGTTGTGGGTTGACTGCCAAAGGGGAGGTTAATCAAACCTTTTCCTTACTATCATCCTCTTACTATTTTAGTGTTGGTAGTCTTAAAAACATTGCAAAAACATTTTTACTTCCTCTTATTGAATTGGTATAACATTACCCTTGCCGGTTCACACTAGATTTTGTTTGCAACATTCATTAAGAATAAACTTTTAGAAATTAAGAGGTGGTTCTCCTCTTTGGTCTATGGCTTTTGAAATAGTGTCTTGGCAAGGATAGGGAGAACATCAGAAGAAGCATTTATCACATGAGGTGTTACCTTTGTCAATTGAGAATTTAGCCTCGATACATGCCCTTATGTATGCAATAAGTTTTTTTTCTATATGTTAACCATATGTTTATGCTTAGCTTGTGCATGTGTTCTTATTTACATGCATTATGTAGCAATAACAGTTATCATATATAAACATATAATGCAAAAATATAGATCTTAATTTAATCTCAGAGGGTGACATCTTACGCGCATTCGACTATTGTTATTAGTAAGCTCTTACATGTTTTCTTGAAATTTTGAATAGGTCAGTTTTGATAAGTTAGGCTTGACATTCAAGCTTGCTTACTTAGGCTAGTTGGCCTTTCTATTTAGGTTTGGTGTTCGAAAGGATAGGAATAACATGCTATAATGTTCTCACCATCTCTTGGGGTGCCATTACAGGTTTAGTCAAAGATTTAATCATTTTTATTTCATCCTCTTAAGACTTGCTTCAGGAGTTATAATGGATGCATTCAAGATATCTCTATATCTAAAGATTAAACAAAGTGGTTTTTATTGAATTAATGTCTTAGATATGAGTTATGATTATTGTCATTCATGATGTAATAGAATAATACATTGCATGCATATGAAAAAACTCATATTATTAACATGGGTAGAGAAATATATACATATTTTATAGGCACATTTTGCATTATGTAAAAGTGGTTCATATTGCATATTTTTCTATTATAGGTGCAGATAGCAAAAAAGTCTTCTAACATCTCAAACTCTTCCTTCTCTAAATAGTGCCCCTAAGATAGGTGATGATATTTACATCCCATAACTACTTGTCATTAGAATTGAGTGGGTGATGGCTAAATATTGGCATGCCATATGAGTCTTAAGGCGCATACCTTTTTGGTAATCTTGAGTCAAACATAAAAGTCGATGATGACATGACATTGTGATAACTCTATCCCTTCCTCTTCTTTTCAGGATTTGGCACTTGTTGAATGTAAACATAGTCCTGGATGCATTTCCTCAAAGCATGGTAATAATCCATTTTATGGCTTGTGAGTAGATTGTTGGCATAATACAAATTTACTCTATATTTAGGTTATCCCTAGCTTATGGTTATCTTAGGTGGAAGAGGTTGCAATTTCTCCTCCTTAATAAGAAGATTGAGGTGCAAGGATAGAGGTTTTCCCATTTTTGTAGCCATTTCTATGGTTGCACCTCTACGCCTTTACCACTTTTGTCCCATAATTACTGTTATTTTTCCATTCTTATCAAAACTATGGTTGGAAAATTCATCCTTCTTCTCTAAATATTCGATCTCAGCTTCAATAACTATGTCCTTGAGAGATTTTTGGTCCTTTAAACCTTTCATTTTGAATCTATCTCTTAGATAGGGATTGGCATTTTGGATTTGATTGGAAGTCTTTGGTTTTTTGTTAATTTCCATCACCCTATTCTTTTATTGAGAGAGGTAATCATGGAAGCAGCCCTGTGCAACGGTCGGTTTGGTTCAATAATCAAACCAAATAAAGATAACCAAAAATTAAAGTTTTATTATTTTTATCAATCAAATCGAATTGAACTTTTAGAATAATCAAATTCAAATCGAATCAAAATTTTTGGTCGGTTTGGTTAGGTTAATCGAAAAACCAAAATTTAAAACTATTTAAAAAAAATAAAAAATATCGTGTCTAAAAATTATAAATCATAATATACTAAAGTAAAAATATCTAAATTATACAAATAAAAATTCAAATTAAAGAAATAATCCCAAAATATATAATAAATAATACAACAAAACCGTTAAATAAATTTTTTTATTCAATCGATTTTTAATTTAATTGTCAAAATTCTAAATTATCACCTAAAAATACATATTAATAATTGATAAATAAACTCATATAATTTACAACTCAAAATAAAATAATTTATATGTATAAAATAATTATTTAATAAAAATTAAAAAAAATTATATTATTATATAAATTTTGGTTCGGTTCGATTTTTATGCCATTTTCTCCTTTAAAAACTGAACTGAATTGAAAAACCAAAGTTTTCTAAAATTCGAAACCAAAAATAGAACCAAAAAAATTAAAAATCAAACCAAATTAAAAAAATTAATCGATTCAATTTTTCGATTTGGTTCAATTTTTGCTCACCTCTAAATGGAAAGACTCTTCTGGTTTCTTACATAGTAGCTCTATATCCTTTAAGATCACTTCTAGTTTTTGCTACAATTATACTACTTTTAAAAGACTTATATCAGCCTATCCCAATCTTTATTTATTTCTCAATCTAGCTCATGGTACCAGCTAATTGAAGGGCCCACAAGACTAAGGCCAAAGTATGCAACCTTTTGTCATTTAATAAAAGTGGTCCCTTTCATTACTAAGGCATATTGCTTTATATGTACTGCTGGATCAGAAGTTCCATCAAACTTAAGTAAGTTTGGCATTTTAAACTTTTGAGGTAGCTCTTCTTTGCTATCTAAATCCCTATCTTTTTGGTCAATACCCTTACTTGTTGGCATTAACCAGGCTATAGCCTTTATCTTTTCATCCAACCTTCTCAAGACTTGATCCTCTATTCTAGGTACCTTGCTTTTAGGAACTTGTATACAATCATCTTTTAGGGTATTACCCTTATCTTCCTTTAGGTCAACTGAGGTAATAAGTGGTGCCTTACCACTGGAACAAGCGATAGTCGAAAGGGTTATAGCTGCTATTGTAGCTTTCTCTCTGATCTTGGTTAGTTCAACCTGGCTAGTAGCAGGTACTATAGGCTACATTTTAAAAGAAGGCACCATGGCGATGAACTCTTTACTGACCATGGTCATTACTTTCCTTATAAGATCGTCAACTTTTTATCTAAATCTTAATAATCAGAAGCCCCAGTTTGTGATAGATCTGCCATTGTTGTATGTCGTGAAGCTGCTTCAAAGATATCAACCAAACCCAAACCTGACTTTTACTATGATTCTAATCCAACCCACTCTGGTAAAGGCTTTCTAATAAGATGGCCATTAGGACCCCTAAACCACCTAAGTGTATAATCTAGAATGGATAAAAAATTAAAGAGTTACATGATGTATGAGATACACATGATAATGGATATGGTGGGTATACATATGGTGCATGGCATACGGGTGATGCATAATGCATGAACATGTTATATACATGATGTATGGTGAATATGTTGCACATAGATACATAAGAGTGATGCACACAAATGTTATATATATGATATGCGACTCATGAAACATAACAATGTGTGATAGATAAGTCATGCATGAATATGGAATGCATATATTACATGGGAAGAATTCTATACATAATGCAAGATGTGCAGGCTTAAAAATTTAATGCAAAAAGTGCATTTTTATGGCGGACAAAATGAAATATACACATTTTCATGGCAAAGAAAATTTACATATAGAATGCATGTGTAGCACCTTAATTCATCAAGCATGTATAATCATCAATACTAACATAATTCTAGTAAATATCAGGCAGAAATAATAAAAATAATATAGGCCTTTAATTACATGCTACCATATTACTTTATCAAACTTCAAGATAAGGAGACATAAAAATAAATGGCCAACAATATACTATGAAATCATCAAGGACAACTGTAACCTGCCAGATCTTCTCTTCAATATGGGTCGAACCACAACAACTATCAATCCAAGGTGGAGTTTATCCTGAGACCTACAAGGATAAACAACCTATGCTAAGCTATAAGTTTAGCGGGGAAACCAAACTCCAAGGACCACTCTAATAACAAATATCACCAATACATAACAACCTTTGTAATTAAAGAGAAACATATAAGTTTGCAACATTACTAATCATACAATGCAAAATTCGAAGGAGTTTTTCAACCTTAATAATAAGTACTACCCTTACAATAATCTAGAGCATTAAGTGAACTTGTCTAGTTCTATAAGACTTCCAAATTTACTTTATAATTCAATCTCTTTCTTGAATTACTAGCATAATTCATTTAAGTCATAAAGATTTCATTCATGACTCCAGACATCATGTTATCGATAGTACACACTTTAATCATATGCATTTAAACACATTATTTACAGAAGATATGCATTTAGTGTTTATTCAAAG
Source organism: Excoecaria agallocha (assembly GCA_037975025.1). Taxonomy (NCBI): domain Eukaryota; kingdom Viridiplantae; phylum Streptophyta; class Magnoliopsida; order Malpighiales; family Euphorbiaceae; genus Excoecaria; species Excoecaria agallocha. Next base: position 36,813,541 of record CM075806.1, read on the forward strand.
CATAAGGAGTTCATGTGTCATGTAACGTCTACGAAAGATATCCTTAGGCATAATTACTTAACATATATCATGCAACCATAATTATGGAATACAATTATAACTTGTAACTTCTTTTCACAACCGTGTATTCTTTAATGCTATCTTATTATGGCAACTAAATGTCAACCAACATCAGATTATGTCATACATGGTCATTTTGGCTTATATCAGAGTTATTGGTATGCACATTCATGTGTAAACATCTATATATATTAACTAACTAGATTTACATACGATTACTGAGAACAACATTGCATATTATGATTACCTGAGAAGGTCCAATTATCACATGCATACTTTTCGTAATTTTCATCTCATAGAAATAGTTTATAGCCAAAAGGAATTATGAAAAAGTAATATAATAGGCCATTCATTATGTTTATATTATATAGTAAAACAATCAATGCATGTATTTCTTTATTTTGAACCCATTCTTAATCTTTAATAGCATGCCTAAGTACTAGTTCAAAGGTTGGATGACGGGAGCAATGGATACCTGAAGGTATCAAATGACGGACCTAAAAGGGCTGAACAATTGTTCGATAAAGGAACAAACAATGGACCTAAACGGGATCAACTATGGTTCCATAAATGAACGAACAATGGACCCAAATGGGGTCAACTATGGTAACTATAACTGTATCCCTTTAGGCATGCCTATCTAATCAACAACTAAACTAAGACCCGCAGGCTTTACCATTTTTGGAAACATATTTGATTTAACATACCCCTCTTTACTTAGCACACCATTTTGCTTAAAGCCACAATCACATAAAATGTACATTATTCTTCCATAAATCAATAGTGAGCTATAGGCTTTAATAAATATGGATACTGGTCATATACTCACATACTTACATCAACATTCATTCATTCATATCATAGTAGTTGCATGACTATGCAAACATAACAAAGTATAATTTTCATTGATCTCTTTCATCATACTTAGTATTATGCATGAAGCCAATGAGGCAATATGAAAGAGTAGTTTTTACTATTAAAAGTCTTCATAATGTTGTATACATATGCACACACACACACAGACACACACACACACACATATATATATATGTATGTATGTATACATACATATGTACATATATATAGATATGTATATATATATAGATATATATGTATATATATATATCTATATATATATACACATATATATATGTATGTATGTATGTATATACATGTAAATGCAACTTGAATCATAACAATGCATGCTTTGTTATTCATACCTGTTCACAAATTGAGTCAGATTACTTATCATCGCATAGATACGTCAACAATAAGGCATTGCACTTACACACTTCATTAACAATTCTCAAAGACATACTTTGTTGCTGTTTACCATGAGTTGTTTCCATACAACATCATAGATATTCATATCAATACATAATTACTTGAACAACATTTAAAAATCTATGATCAATATAATAAGATTAATAGTTATTTTCATCCTAAGGTCAACACTTGTTCATAATTAACTCTTTAGTTCACTTTTATAGTCTATTGGATCATGGATAACAGGTTATATACCTCAATATGATCATATATGTATCAATTCATCTTAATTGTACTTTTTATCGTATAATATTTTACACTCAGGTATGTTTATGCAAGTTTGTTCCATCATATATGTCAGCACACTACTTGTGGGTATGATTTTTTCATAATAAAATAAGTGGCATAAGCAAACAAACAAGTGTGTTTCTGTATATCAAGGCTAGTCATTACCTTCCATTTTAACTTAAAGTATAACTTAACTTTTGTGGTCTCATGACTAAGAATAAAAAGGCAATGTCCCATCTCTTTTAACTTAGACTTACAACCTTGCAACCATCGTCTTATTGTCACTAGGCCATATCATAGTATTTTCATGTCCTGCAAAGACACATCTATGTGTAACATTAGGCCAAGACAACTTACTTTAATAGGTTAAATACCTAATACAACCTTATGTGGCACATTAAATAACATATAATCTTTAGGTTAATGTATTTGTCTTTTACTCTTGTTAGTTATGTGCCCAAACAGCACCCAAAATACATTATAACAAAATGATTCCTATTACCATTGCCCTATGCAAGTCTCTCTCTCTAAAAAAAATTTCAAGTGAAACCCCACCTTACCTCAGTAAATCTTGTTACTCTAAAATTCCTCACTCTTAATTTTGATGATGACCAGCAAATAGGATGAACTTATATGCTTTAGATCTTGATAACCAATGCCAAATAAACAGCCTTTACGCCACTCCTCTCTATGCTCACACACACAATTGCAAGGAAGGCTTAAAACTTAGAGTGCTAGCTCTAATCTTTGTGTATTTGGCAATGGGTATTAAACTAAAGACACAAGACCGGATCTTGTTCTTTCTAAGGTTCACTAATGGCTGCCAAAAATCCAAGAGAAGTAGGAAGAGTCCTTTTCCCTTGAGAGTGGCGGCTTAGAGAGAGAAAAAGCCTAACTTGGAAAAATCATTTCATTAATTTATACCACTAGGTTTAGGAAATCTTGTGGATGCCGAAATCCCCTTGAATTAGGTAGTATTTTTAGCCTCCATCACTTCCTAATTAAGTGATTCAAATTAATTCAAATTCCTTTAGGTTTTAAATTCAAATTAATTTAAAATGGAATAATACATTTAATCAAAATCCACCACTAATTTAGGAATTGTGCACATGCCAAAATCCACTAGGATTTTTCCTATAAATTTTGGCTACACTCTCTCCTAATTAGGTGCTTTATTTTGATTCAAATGCTATTAGGATTTAATACTCAATTAATTTAATTAATCCAAGATAATTAATTAATGGAAATTAAACCTTGTGGGCCGAATTTCTCTCTCTCATGGACCAAGGTCCAATTAGCAATTTTAATACCCATTACATACATTAATTTGACTTTAATTAAAAGCCCAAATTAATGCCCAATACTTTATTTAAATATTTTAAGTCCAATGCTTTGTGTGCGATCCTATATGTCCATTTAATATTGGCAATGAATTAATAAATTAATCCAAAGGCTATATATATTCTCTGGCAAGATGTTATAGCATTCCAAATTAAATGAAAATGCAAATGGTATTTAGTTACCCAATGCAATTTTGCATAGTCCCTTACCCTTAAATATCAGAATTAATACAAGGCATGAAACTAGTCATCCTTATATATATTAATTCCTTTCTTGATATTCCAGTGACACTGAAATCTTAGATAAATAATGATTACTCATTATTTCATCTCAGTATGGACATACACTTCTCAGTTCACTGATCAAGTGGCCGATGATATTTTCTCTCTTATTGAGAGGGGTAATCCCTTTACTTCTCTCATACTCTCTAACATGAATTAGTGCATACCCAAGCATACCCATACTTGTCACCCTGTTACGAGTACGTTAGGTGTATGTCAAAGTACACAATAATTCATAAAGAGTTTCATAGAGATTTTAGGTCTAAGAACTCCGATACAGAACTTGCACATGAGAAACACTTATGACTAGTACCATGCAGTGTTCTCATGAGTGGATCAAATCCAGATACCATGTTCTAAACATGTATCTATGATCTTTGATTGACACTCTTGTCCTTATGATCCGTAAGACAAAACTCATCTTATCAGAGGGAGTATACTAGTCTTAATTCATTTGTTATTTCCAAAACAATGACTGACTAGGGATATTTAGAATGAAGTCTCTATTGTTTCAAGGTCTTACAACCATGTGCCTCACACATGATAACTTAAACTGAAACTACATTCTTGGATAGTTCTATCAATTGATATACATAGGTATACAATAGATAAAACAAATGCCTCATTTATTAATTTAAGAGTTTTATAACAATGCATTGGGGCTAGGGCTTGCACTAACAATTTCCCAGTAGCGCTAGTCCCAATTGGGCATAGCCCTCAAACCAAACGCTCTCGAATGAGCCTCGTGCAGATTTGGATGCAATTATTTTGTCAATGGATCTGCTACATTGTTTTCACTTGCTATCTTGCTAATCTTGACGTCCAACGATCAATGATTTTTCTGATCAGGTGGTACCTCCTGAGTATGTGTTTGGATTTCTGGTGTGACCAGGGCTCTTTGGCCTGTGCGATGGTCCCGTTATTATCACAAAAAATTTTTAATGGATTTAGGATGCTTGGGATCACTCCTAATCCAAAAATGAAATTTCTAATCCAAACAGCCCGACTTGATGCAATATACTCAGATTCTTTAGTTGAGTCGGCCATAGTCTCTTGCTTTGAGCTTCTCCAACTGATAGAACCACTGTTAAAAAAAAAACAAATCTAGTTTGCGATCTTCAGGCTTGAGTGCTAGTTTGATTTAAGTCTATAGATTCAAATACCAAGTATTGTCTTGGCTTCTCCCAATTCTTTCATTGAGAAACACTTCCCCAACCATTACTTAACCTTTTGCAATGTTGGGATGTCGTCCACATATAGGACCAGGAATACTATTATTCTCCCACTAACCTTTTTGTACACACAAGGCTCATCTTCGTTCCAGATGAAGTCAAATTCTTTAACAGCTTCATCAAAATGGAGATTCCAACTTTGGGATGCTTGCTTTAATCCATAAATGAATTTTTGAAGCTTGCAAACCTTCTTAGGATGCTTAGGATTGACAAAACCCTCAGGCTGTGTCATATACGCATCCTCAAGTAAATTTCCATTGAGGAAAGCAGTTTTGACATCCATTTGCCATATCTCATAATCATGATATGCAGCTATGGCAAGCAAGATCCTAATGGACTTGAGCATGACTATAGGCGAAAAGGTCTCATCATAGTCTACACCATGAGTTTGTCGAAAACCTTTTGCTACTAGTCTACCTTTGTAGGTCTTGTCAGCTTTGAGTTTAAATAGCCACTTGTATTCAATTACCTTAACACCTTTCGGTGAATCAACCAAGGTCCAAACCTAGTTAACGTACATTGATTGCATCTCGAATTTCATTGCTTCAAGCCAATTTTCAAAGTCAGGGCTCTCAATAGCTTCTCAGTAGGTAGTTGGATCCTCATGATCCACTAACTCAATAGTGTCATTGTCGGTGATTAGAAATCCGTATCTCTCAATCACCCGACGTACCCTACCAGACCTTTTAAGTTCTTGTGCAATAGGTTCTTGTTCAACAATTGGTTGTTAACTTTATCCCATTTCCAACTCATCCTTTGCAGGAGTTTGTGGCACTTGAATTTCTCCAAGTTCTACTTTACTCACACTGTCTTTCTTGAGAAGGAATTCCTTTTCTAAGAAAATAGCCTTACGAGCAACAAATACTTTGTTCTCGGCTTGTGCGTAAAAGTAGTATCCCTTTGTTTCTTTAGGATAACCCACAAATAAGCAGACAATGGATTTAGACTCTAGTTTGTCAGATGTTAATTTCTTAACATGTGCTTCACAGCCCCAAATCCTACGAAATGACATATTAGGTTTTTTCCCAGTCCATACCTCGTATGGTGTTTTCTCAACTGCTTTAGTTGGAGTATGGTTCAGTAGAAATGCAACAGTTTCTAATGCATAACCCTAAAAGGAGATAGGAAGATTAGCTTCACTCATTATCAACCGAACCATGTCTAACAGAGTTTGATTTCTCCTTTCAGACACACCATTCCATTGTGGTGTCCCAGGAGGAGTGAGTTGTGAAATAATTCCACACTCCTTTAGATGACTATCAAACTCTTGGCTTAAGTATTTGCCACCTCGTTCTGATTGAATAGGTTTTATACTTTTGCCAAGTTGGTTTTCTATTTTGTTCTTAAACTATTTGAATTTCTCAAAAGTTTTAGATTTGTGCTTCATTAGATAGACGTAGCCATATCTATTGAATTCATCTATAAATGTCACGAAGTAACTAAAACCACCTCTAGCTTGTGTACTTAATGGTCCACATACATCGGTATATATTAGTTCTAATAAGTCACTAGTCCTCTCACCTTTCTTGTTAAAATGACTCTTTATCATCTTTCCATGCAAACATGGCTCGCATGTGTCACAAGATTCTAAGTCGAATGACCCAAGCACTCCAAATTTATGGAGTCTTGAAATGCATTTTTCGTTTGCATGCCCTAAAAGATAATGCCAGAAGTAAGTAGGGTTCAATTCATTTGATTTAACCCTCTTTTTATTAATGTTGTATATGGTCTCTTTGTTTTGTAGATCAAGGATATAAAGGCCATTTTGTAACATGGCAATGCCATATGAAATGCCTTAGTGACGAATATGAATATTTCCATTATTAATAACAAAATCAAATCCATCCATATCCAAACAAGAAACTGAAATAATGTTTCTGCTCATAGTAGGCATATAATAACAAATTTTCAATTCTAAACAAAGTCCGAAAGGTAAAGTGAGTTGATAGTCGCCTATCTCCATGGTAGCAACTCGTGCTCCATTCCCAACATGGAGGTCCACTTTATTCTTCCCAAGCAACCGCATATTTCTTAACCCCTACACATTTGAACAAATGTGAGAATCACAACCGGTATCCAATACCCAAGTGGTAGAAATAAAAGGAAAAGTGAGTTGATAGTCGCCTATCTCCATGGCAGCAACTCGTGCTCTATTCCCCACATGGAGGTCCACTTCATTCTTCCCAAGCAACCACCTATTTCTTAACCCTTGCATATTTGAACAAATGTGAGAACCACAACCGGTATCTAATACCTAAGTGGTAGAAATAGAAAGGTTAATTTCAATAACAAAAATACCAGAAATAGACATCTTGGCTCCATTATTCTTTTGTTCTTCCTTGAAGAGAGCGCAATTTTTCCTCCAATGCCTTAATTTGTTGCAATGGAAGCATGTGCTCTCCTCTCCTTGAGCTTTTGCACCTTGGGCTTGGGTTGGGCCTGAGGTGCACTCCCATTTGACTTAAGCCGAGCCAGGTCATATCTGGGTTTTTCCTTTCCCTTTCCCTTTCCCTTAGCGAGTCCCTTCTTAATCCCCCCTTAAACCATAAGTACGAGATTGGTCTTTTGAATGTTCTCTTTAGCATTCTTAAGTATCCCATGAAGCTTGATGACTATCTTATTTATTGCATGCATGTTATAATTCATAAAAAATGGATCATAATCATCAGTCAATGAACCTAAGATCAAGTCAGTAGCCAATACTTTCGGGACTTGTACATCAAGCTTCACAAGAGTATCAAGATACCTTTTCATCTTTAGTACATAGGTACTAACAGGAGTACCTGCAGTCATCTTACAAGAAATTAAGGCCTTTGTTGTCACTAATCTCTCATGACAATATTGCTCTTAAAACATATCCTTGAGGTGCACCATGATCGCATATGCCTCTTGGTCCATGAATTGCTTTTGCAAGTTAGGTACCATAGTGGCCAACATCAAATAGGTCACATCATTGGAGTCGCTCTCCTTGGTCTCAAAAGTTTATTTTTGAACTGCAAAAGCATTCCTAGCAGGTTCTTCGGGCAAGGGTGCATCCAAAACATATGACTTATTCTCTTGCTTAAAAACAAATCTCAAGTTTTAAGACTAGTCTATGAATTTGGTGCCATTTAGTTTTTCCTTTTCCAGGACCAATCACAATAAAAAGTTGTTATTTGAAGAAGCCATTTTCAATCTACAATAAAAACTTAGCAAGATTAAATGAGGTCTTTTTTATATCCCCACAAATTGATTTAATATCCCTTTAAATAATTCATGTTAGTGATTTAATGTGGGGCAAGATCCACTTTTCACAAAAACTTATTAGTCAAGCTGATCTTGCACGCCTAACAAGTTAAGTTACTTAGGTAGGAAAACTCCAATCATGTCTCGTACATGACTCTTGGATCAAATGGGCTAACATCTTAAGATGTTATAACACAAACCTATTTATTAGTTGCCTAAGTGTGGGCATCCCTTTCAATGTTAAGTCTAACCTACATTCACAACCCATGTCTCACAAAGATAATCGGGCGCATCTAGGACTCCTAGTCTACGTGATTGATGATCAATGCCTTGACATGTTTCGAATTAGGAAGGCAACTTTGTGACTTACTATTTTAGGATTCATTTTATTACGGCTTACATGGCATATGCTTTGTCATCCATTCATAGCATACATATATATATAATTGCATAAAGTAAAGCGTGACAAACATGGGCCCAAAAACCTACAACTAAGATTCTATACTATTACATAAGAATCTTCAAGTTAGGCTTCTCCAATCCGGTTGGCTTCATCTTGATTTATAAAGTCTTCAAATAAATTCTATACTAAGAAATAAATGAAACTTTTACAATAATACATAATGGCACGTAGGCCATATTTAATTATAAAAACCCAGGGCTCATGAGTGCACCATGCATATCCATTCATCACACAAACACAAGCAAATAAATATACATAACATTCATGGATAAAACAAAGTCTAATTTTAATTAATTTGGCCAACCCCATTAATGGAATTTATGTACTTGAACTTTTAAGAGAAGAACTCATGATGGGCCTGGGCCGAAGTCCAATGGACTAAATCCTCTTATTGAATAAGTTCTCTTAAAAGCCCAATCCACAAACTAGTTAGATTTGTGCCATAAATCAACTCTAGTATAATTTTTAATTTTTTTGCCATTTCTAATTTTATGTCATACAACCCATAAACATTAAAAATACATATAATACGTTCCAACATAAATTTAAATATAAAATCATGAAGAACATATATCATACACCGCATTCATACAAAAACAAACAAACAACAATGAAACTAGTTGTTTAATGCTCATATAATGCCACAATAATGCACAAACACTTAAAACGATTTTATGAGCCATTTAATAATTTAAATAAGGTCATAAACATTAGTTAAGGTTTTGTTCTGATCTGATCTAAATGTCTTTTTTCCATTAGTCAAAATAAAACAAACAATGTTGATTAAACATGCAACAAACACAAACTAGTCATAATTTTAAGTGATTTTAAAATTAATCAATTAAATTGTCATGGACCAGAATTAAAACCAAATTTAAAATATGTCCAGATCTATTATTAATCTTTAAAAATCACTTACAAACATGCCAAACACATTTATACATTTAATTTTGAAAACTAGTTGTTAAACAAACACATATCATGCAAACTTGCGCCTAGTTTCAAGATTAACATGTACCATCAGGTATCTATAATTAAATCCGACCATGAACAGCTCTAAGAACATCTTAGAACAGTATATAAACATGTCATAATAATTATAATACCTAACAAAACATTTAAAATCATTTTTACACTAAAACAATGAAAAAAACTCAAAACAGAAAATTTCGGCATTACATTTAAACGAACAATTTTTAATCAAGATATCATGCATCCAAAGTACTAAAATAAGCACGTTTAGGCTCTGATACCACTTATGGGATATAACATGGCATATTAATGATGATCACGCAGCAGAAAAATAAAAATATAGATCATACATACCACGCAATCCACAAAAAGAATCGAAAACATGCAATTTTAGGATTTTGAAACATACAATCTTAGATGCACTTCAAATCATGATTTTGATGATGAACAGAAAATAGGATGAACTTATATGCTTTAGATCTTGATAACCAATGCCAAATAAATAGCCTTTACGCCACTCATCTCTATGCTCACACACACAATTGCAAGGAAGGCTTAAAACTTAGAGTGCTAGCTCTAATCTTTGTGTATTTGGCAATGGGTATTAAAATAAAGACACAAGACCTGATCTTGTTCTTTCTAAGGTTCACCAATGGCTGCCCAAAATCCAAGAGAAGAAGGAAGAGTCATTTTCCCTTGAGAGTGGTGGCCTAGAGAGAGAAAAAACCTAACTTGAAAAAATCATTTCATTAATTTATACCACCAGGTTTAGGAAATCTTGTGGATGCCAAAATCCCCTTGAATTAGGTAATATTTTCAGCCTCCATCACTTCCTAATTAAGTGATTCAAATTAATTCAAATTCCTTTAGGTTTTAAATTTAAATTAATTTAAAATGGCATAATACATTTAATCAAAATCCACCACTAATTTTGGAATTATGCACATGCCGAAATCCACTATGATTTTTCCTATAAATTTCGGCGACACTCTCTCCTAATTAGGTGTTTTATTTTGATTCAAACACTATTAGGATTTAATACTTAATTAATTTAATTAATCTAAGATAATTAATTAATTGAAATTAAACCTTGTGGGCTGAATTTCTCTCTCTCATGGACCAAGGTCCAATTAGCAATTTTAATACCTATTACATACATTAATTTGACTTAAATTAAAAGCCCAAATTAATGCCCAATACTTTATTTAAATATTTTAAGCCCAATGCTTTGTGTGCGATCTTATATGTCTATTTAATATTGGCAATGAATTAATAAATTAATCCAAAGGCTATATATATTCTCTAGCAAGATATTATAGCATTCCAAATTAAATGAAAATGAAAATGGCATTTAGTTTCCTAATGCAATTTTGCATAGTCCCTTACCCTTAAATATTAGAATTAATATAAGGCATGAAACTAGTCATCCTTATATATACTAATTCCTTTCTTGATATTCTAGTGACACTGAACTCCCAGATAAATAATGATTGCTCATTATTTCATCTCGGTATGGCCATACACTTCTCAGTTCATTGATCAAGTGGCCGATGATATTTTCTCTCTTATTGAGAGGGGTAATCGCTTTAGTTCTCTCATGCTCTCTAACATGAATTAGTGCATACCCAAGCATACCCATACTTGTCACCCAATTACGAGTATGTTAGGTGTATGTTAAAGTACACAGTATTTCATAAAGAGTTTAATAGAGATTTTAGGTCTAAGAACTCCGATGCAAAACTTGTACATGAGAAACATTTATGATTAGTACCACGCAGTGTTCTCATGAGCGGATCGAATCTAGATACCATGTTCTAAACATGTATCTATGATCTCTGATTGACACTCTTGTCCTTATGATCCATAAGACAGAACTCATCTTATCAGACAGAGCATACTAGTCTTAATTCATTTGTTATTCCCATAACAATGACTGACTAGGGATATTTAGAATGAAATCTCTATTATTTCAAGGTCTTACAACCATGTGCCTCACAAATGATAACTTAAATTGAAACTACATTTTTGGATAGTTCTTTCAATTGATATGGACAGGAATACAATAGATAAAACAAATGCCTCATTTATTAATTTAAGAGTTTTATAACAATGGATTGGGATTATAACTTACACTAACAATGAGTTGGTATGTACTAAAGTGTCAATGACAATCTAAGAGTTGGAAATTAAATATAATATTTTTGAGTAATTTTTCCTATGGGATAAATGAGGAAATAGTTGACATGAAAATATAGTTAAGAGTAAGTAGTTATAGAAAAATAAAAATTATCTAGTTTAAGTATTATTAGTAGTTATGTCATAGGTTAAACATATGGAACTTTATGTAATATCACGTTTCATTTTATAAAATTTTATTTTCTTTACATTAGTATATTGTTGCCATGTTACATTATAGTAATGTTTATAAATAAAAATCTAATGTTATTTTAGCTATCCCTAGTCCTTTATCATTAAAGGAATAATGATAAATTAAGACAAGTATATGTTTGATTGATAATCATGGGATGATTATATATATGGCAATATAAATCAAACTTGTAAGTACTTGTTAGACAATAGGGTATTGGATATATCCTTTATGAGATACTAGATGAATTAATGTCATTAGTGATCTCTTAATATTTATGTTATCAATCTTTAAGCCTAAGATTTTCATAGTACCCTCCATAAGGAACATTATATTTTAACATAATCAAACATTATATTTAATTAGATAATAAAAAAGATTATGAGTGGATATGATGAGAATCATGCGGAGGATAGTGAATAATCAAGACAAAATTTGTCCCTCTTATGAGATACATATCTATTGGATCATCAATAAATAGGACTGTGAAATGCATGGTTGTGCTCAAATGAATTAATGAAGTGATTAATATCATTTGATATTATTAGTCTACTTAGTGATCAAGAAATTACATGTTTAAACTATATAAGTTTGACATGAACTATGATTTATTTTCAAATAAGATATCGTGCGATAAAAGGATTACAACATGTTTTATTGATTAGGTTGAAATCGAATTATCAATATTTATATTATTTAGGTAGTCATAATATCTTACAAGAGGCCACTTATAACTTGTGGGTTCAGGATGGGATTGAGACCCACTACCATATAATATGAATATATTGGGTTGTACATATAGAATATGATGAACAGACTAAGGGTTTATTTGGACATTTTGAATTTTAATTTATCACAAAATAAAATTCCAAAAAATAAAAAAATTATAATTCCTATTATTAAAATAAGAAATACATTATTTCTTATTTTAATAAGACATGTGCCTGAATTTTCTCTCTCTTATATTAGGGTTACTATACTTTATATATAGTGATATATAATTATTTTAAAACCCTAAAAGATATATAGAAAAGTGAGCCATCATTTTTCAATAGGAGAGATTTTTTAAGTTTTTCTGTAACCTTGAGAAAGAATAGAAAATTAAACCCTCAACGAAGGGAGCTAGCCTCCTGGACAATTTCAATCATTCCATTTAAGTATTGATACTAGTAAAGAGTGTTCATTTTGGTAGAGGAATCATCTAACTAATCAATTTTCTACACTTTAATAGCTTGGTAACTGTTATCTTTCTCCTTTTTGAATCAACTGAATCACATGGATCTTGATGGATTTCAATTATTCCACTACATTTTTTATTTATTTATTCTGTCGAAACCTAACAAGTGTCAAATAAGTTGTAGAAGAGTAAAATAATATTCTTGTTCGGCCAGTGTAATAACAGGCTAAAACAATGTTAGTATCTAGCATGTTATGTAATTATTTAGTTATATTTAATGGTAAATTGTCAAGCATGACTTAGTTTAGGAAATGTTTCTTGAGTAGGTAATATATGGAGGACATGTATAAGGGGATCATCAAGAAGTTCAAGGAGAGTTCTCAAAAGATGTAAATTATAGTAGTAATTATGCAAAGTAAAGCATTTGTAATGAAATGTATACTAAAGAAATTTTAAAGGCTTTGTTAAGTAGTTGTGTATCAAAATTGTATTTATTGTAAAGACTTATTCTTAATGTAATTTATCAAAAAGTTAGTTTAGTTTAAGATATATGTTGTTATTAATTGATATTTGGTACGATAATATGTTTGATAGTTCAGCTCCTATGTTTACTCATAGGGTGTATAAAGGTGTCAAGTTAAGAATAGATGGAAAAAAAAAAAGCTAAACTTGACATCTTAGAACAAAAAAGGCAATGGGTTTAAAGGCCTTCAATATTTAGCAAAATTTACCAATACAGTTGGGATCATCAGTATCCCAATTAATGAAACATATAAGAAAGCAAGTATAAGGAAATAAGTGGATCTAAGACTGGTCTAGAAATTACATTATTTTGGATTATTCCTTGCATCTATCCCAGAGACGAGCTTAAATAACTTAAATATTTACTAGAGATAATTAGAATGCAAGTTCAAATTAATGTTCGAAAATAATACTAAGGAATCTAAGATCTTTATTAAAACAATGAGTATCATTCCAAAACAGGATTATGACAAAAATGAATAACTTAGTGTTGATACCTTTATTAAGATGGGAACTACTAGGCAAGAATTTATTCCTGAAGAGCAAAGAACATTTACCCTTCTACCTTTAATTTTGAAAAATTTATTGAGAATGGGAATGAAAAATGTAGAAATACTTATTAGGAAACTAAAGGAAAATCTAAATGACTACAAAAGATACTACACTAGCTATATAGATGGAATATTAATCACAAAACCTACTGATAAATGGCTTTAAGAATATTTATTAGAAGGTTATCTTGAAGGAATCTTGGATGGAAAAATGCCGATGACAAAATCTACACAACAGCTATTTGAATGATACATACTAAGGGAACCTGTGATGACAAAAAAAAAAGAAGAAAAGGAATGCTTATTAGAGAGCTAGACCACCTTTGAAAATGAAAAAGACCAATAATTTAAACATGTAGCAAAAATATAATGATGTGAAGAATGATGTAATAAAGGAGGGTCAAATCTCTATAAAAATCGAGTATGTGTTTAAAAGGGACACAGATTAGCTTACAACTTATTTCTTAACCTTGCTTATTGCCTATCCCTCTCTCTTATAATTTTAGTTCAGAAATAAAACACATGGAATTTTAACTCTACATCCGTTCTTTTTTAGTAGCCTATGTATTTAGCATTTAGATCCAATAAGAAATATTGGAAACTAAGTACGATAAATAAAGAGCATTAGATTACTCATAATCCTTAAAAAAAATTTCTATTTCAAGAATATTCATGAAGAATTTTCTATTGCTTGCTGAAAATATTTTTAATAGGAGCTCCTAATTTTACCAAGTCTGTGTTTGAATTGAAAGGGCAAAAGGTATTGAAGTTGGAGCACTCAAATCAACCTGGAATGTCTCTGTCCAAGGGTGAATTGTTAAAAAAAATCATTGTTAACTAGATTCAAGCAGCAAGAAGGGAAGCGTATTGGATCAAAGATGTATGGATGCATGTCATAAAGACTGGTATTCTTGAAATCCTAATTCATTTTTATTCATGGTATTAGTTTTCAATTCTATTTATTGTATGGATGCATGTCATAAAGAAAATGTGAAAAGAATGAATATTTCAAAAAATGAATTGTTCAGATTTTGAACCAAATGATGATGCAATAATCATGAAAAATTTATGAAATAATATAAACTTTAGTTTTGTGTTTTCGCCTGTCAAATTAGTTGGATATCAAAGCCTTGGTTGTCAAAAGGATACAAGAGCTTAGAATTTAAAAGAAGTCTATAAATTATTTAAAACATATAGATCTGCAAGAAAAATAATATGTCAAGCTCAGTAATAAGTGAAACTTGTAATAAGATAAACAAAATATGTTTAAAATTAATAGGAAAGATAAAATATTATAAAGGTAGAACGAGAGATATCAAAAATGAATCTATATTTATACAATTAAATAATATGGCAGAAGAATATAGATCATATAGGTTATAAGAAATAAAAGTAGAATCAATGAGGATAAAAGATAATTAAAAAAATAGACTTTAAAAAAATTACAAATAAAATAAGTAATTCTAGTATCAAATTAAGAGCAAATTAAATGAATTAGGAACAAAAAAAAAACAGTTAAAGAAAATCAGACATAAAATTTTTTTAAATACAAATTAAATCTTCATTAATAAAATAAAAAAAATCTTTGAAAAGTACAAATAAACGTATAATTTTTAAAAGTATATAAAATGTACGAAATTAATAAAATTGTTAGAGTATATATCTGAACTTATTTAACTAAAAAGAGTGGATAATAGTAACATACCATGGATAATCTAACTTTCAGTGAAAAACTCAGTACATTTGTTATTCAGAGAAAAACTCTTTCTAAAATAATGAAAACTTTAATTGAAAGAAAAAAATCATAAGAATAGCTAACAAATAGAATTAATTATTTAAAATTTATAAATATACCAAACAGTACTATTAAATTGTTAAAATATGACCTTGAAAATAGCAAAAGAAAATTACAAACACTGTTATATTTCAAGGATAATATTTAAAATAAATAAAAATAAAAAAATAATGAATTAATTATTAGCCAAATATAAATATTGAATAATTTTAATATACAACTTCGATATAAATCTCCATAATTAAATTACATAGAAATGTGTATAATACAAAAATTTGAAGAATATTTAAGTCAATTAAATTTAATTAGTACATAAAATATAGATCAAAAGATAAAGAAAAAAGATAGACAATTAAGAGCTTTACATGAAAATGAACTATTACATGAAACTCAAGAAACTTTATCAAAAATCTAAAGAATATCTATTTTAATGAAAAGCATATGATCTACATTAGTTAATTTGAAAATAAATTTTAAAAAATTAAAATATAAGAAAAATATTGTAAATGAAAGAAGAAAAACTTCAAGTATTTAGAAGAAAATTTAAAATATGAAAATTTTACCAACTCATCAAATTTTACATGATAACATAATTATATATATTTTTATTTTTTATATTTTAAGCTGGTCTCATAGAAGATTAATATACTACTATATATTTTAATTCTACCAGTTTAGTTGAAATTGAATCTAATATGAAAAATCTGAAAAGTTCGGATATTCAATATCAATTTTTAAAAGCAAAAAACCTAATGTGAAAAAAAAAATTTAGATATGGTAGAACATATTTTCCTACGTATCTTTTATCTATTCTTTGTAGGAGGAGAATTCATTAAAGAAAAAGTAGCAGTCTAAAAGGGGCTGCCGGTGTTCTAAATTGTCACAAAACACGTGCCAAGAGCATTAAAGCACAATTCTGTGCTACCTTTTTCAAATGACTATAAAAAGAACCCGTCAATATCAATAATTGAGAACTTGCACCATCTCGATAACTGCCTCAGAATCACCTTCAAAGATAACCTCACTTTGCCAAGCTTTTAAAACAAGCTTTACCCCTTCCCAAAAAATTGGGCACCATTTCTCCACAAGCAAAGAATCCCTATTCAGAATCTTATAAAAAATAGGCCCGACTACGAAACAGCATCACTGAGTTAGGACTACAAAGCATTCAACTTCCTCCATCTTCTGACTTCCAATCGACACAAACTCAGTAAATTCATAAATTCATAGTCCAATCTCCAGTCTATAAGCCAATGCATACCAACAATTTGGTCATTTCTGGAAAAATATATTGGGAATTGGGTCATGGCCCAAACTTTAGAAACTCAACTTTTAAATCCCCTCTACAGCCTCCTCTTCTTTCCACAAGCAACTTAGACCAAAATATTTTTCATCCGAAAAAAATGAAAATTAAAGTGCAGATAGTGCAAGGTGAGACAACAGACACATCCATCATATTCATAGAGAACAAAGAAACAATTAAAGATAAATATTGATATCTTGGATTCAATTGATTAGAATATTTAGGGGCCAAAAAAGCAAAGCTGATTTACAATGCAACCGATCTTAGGTTAAAACATGAGTACTATAGGAGCAATGGACCAGTAATTTCTTCAACTTCAAAATGCACTCAAAAGCTTGGGGTAAGTTAATATTTGTCACTATAGCAATCAATGCAGTTACCAGACCATGAAATGATGTTCAAAACTGAGGCATTTAATTAATCACTTCCCTATTTTCTCAGTACTCTTTCTTTAGCAGAGGCATGAACAAAAATTTCCTTCCATGATGTATCAGTAAGATCTGCAGCAGAATCCCGATACTTTCTTTTAAAGATTTTTTATGATACAAAAGTGAGCCCATTTCTAGTTCCTCACAACACATTTAGAAAAGGATTGATAGTGATTGCAAACATCATTTCACCTTTTGCAACAAGGAGATACTGTAAAAAAAACCAATTTAATCAATTTAGAGATAGTTTTATTGTTCAAAAGCATACACTAAATTTGAGAATCTTGAAGGAAATATGCTTACCATGGCAATAATACCAAGGAAGGCTAGACCTATTTGCTATGCTTCTTGCCAAAAATGGTCACCATTAAGCAAGCCAAATCTTTTGTCCCATCCAAACCAACCCCCTCCACCAGTATCTTTGCCTCCACCTGCTTCCTCTCTCTTCTTAATTTCTTCATTCCATTTCTCAAATTCTAATTTCTTTCCACCAAGTGCACTTTTTAATGCTTTCCTAGCTTCTTCCTACTTAAAAGATATGAAAGACATGATAAACATATATAGGAAAAAAAATCGAGGTTCATTTATTATTTAAAATCTTTCTGCAAGCTGCGAAAAGGTCTTAATCTTCAAATCCCTCTTACAAGCCACAAAAAATTGAGCAACTTTGTGCATAATAAATACATACTACAAAAAATACAAAACCATATCAAGAAACAAGGAAAAGGAAAAACTGGGCTCATCTTTATGGGATGAAGGAGTGCTTACACAATATAAATCAAAACTAAAACACTAATTTTGAGATTATAACTTTTCCAATTTACGACAAGGATAAAATTTTCAAACAGCAACATAGATGTTCCAACAACTTTCCAACCCGGTTTGAAAAGCTCAACTCCATTAAGAGTTAAGAGCAAGACCTAACAATCTATCGATGAAAAAAATTATTCAATATCTAAACAATTATTTCAACTCCCTGTGTGCAGTCGAATAACCAGTGAGAGAAATAAATCCTTTAGGTCAAAACTAGAGAAATTAAAACCCCACTCCTTGTAGTTGATAGATCTTGTAAAGTTTGAAAAAAATTACCAAATTTGCACCTCTAAAGTTGCCTTTCCTTTCATTCTTAAAATATGAAACTTTGTTATAATCATAATTTGTTGAAACACTGTTGATGTAGATATTCTTAAGAGATTGGATAATTATAAAGATCCATTGTGGTTTCCAGAAGAACCAATCATAAGGAGCAAAGCAAAAAGAATCAGAGAGAAATTGTTAGTGTTTATGCAAGCTTTCATGGAAAAAGAAGTTCCCTGTCACGAGTACGACAGTACGTGGATGGATAATGTTAATTTTGGAGTTATAGGGAGGCAGCTTGGAAGAGTTAATCAGGACTTGATAATGGTGCATATACTGGGAATTAAAGTGGACCATGAAGAGAAGCCTTGAGCATGTGCATTGCATGTGCAATGTTTTAAATTTGGGCTATTTATTAGTTAGGCTTTGTTTTAAGTTAAGTAAGATTTAATTAAGTTAATAATATTTAGTTTTGAATTTATTGTTTGGATCTTATAGGAAGCCCATTCATTTGGTCTTTAAATTGATTTAAGTTTTCCTAATTTAGGAAGGATTAAAGGTTAAATTAACCTAATCCACTATCCTAAAGACTCTAGGTTAATTTCTTGCCTATAAATACTTTTGAAAAGCTTTAACTTGGGAGCTAGGAATTATTAAACTTTGATTAATTTGAATTTAATTGATTATTCAGAATTGCTTGTCAAGGTGGGTGTTCTTACTTTGATGTTTCTTAAGAATTAGGGTTATTCAAGTTTGACTAGTTTAGTTTTATTCTTTATCTTATTTTTATTTTAGGTTTTAATCTCCTTCAGAATTAAGGTTTAAAGTATTTATATTTTGGATTGCATATTAAGTTTATGAACTGAATCGATAAAGAATTTTAGGATTCTTAGATCCTAGGGTTCTGCGTCATTTGGTATCAAAGCCTAAGGTTGTTGTTTGAAAATTATCAGTTTAATATTTTGTTATATTCACGGTTAAATTGGATATTACCTGATAAAAAAAAGTGTAGGTACTATTTATTGTTACTGTTCACGTACTGTTAACAAAAATAACTCGTTGATATCAATATAGTTGAAAATTAATATTTATCGATATTCAGTTGAAAGAAAATTGAAAATATTTGCAATCCAATGAAAAGTTTTCGAGTTTCTTTGAAGCAAAATTAGGTAGAGCTGGCGTAGATCGGGATAGAGAATTTAGGACTTTAATTTGGTTTTCCTCCTTACGAGGAGCCAAATCCACGACATTTAGTTCTAGATTCATCTTTCTTGCATTCTTAGTTATCTTTGCTTCCATAAATATTGTTTGAGTGATAATTTGCTTCGTATTGCTCACTGTCACATAAAAATCGATTATACACATTGTTTTCATCTTGTGTGTAATATTCTGAAAGGTTTTTCTTGAAATTTTTGCGACTCTTCATGTCTGTCGTGCTCACGACAAAGTTTTTATGTGTTTCATTGAATTTCCTTTCCTTGTTTTCTTTAATTAAGTTTTGCTTGAAGTACTTTTTGATTCTGAAGAATAACTCTATAGTGGGAACAAGAGTGGAAAAAAGCAAGAGTGTAAGGATATCAAAGAGGATAAAAGCTAATATTGAGAGAAACACGAGAAAGAGTGACATTACTTGAGTGTAAACACGTGAGGGAGTGTTTGTGAGGTATTATCTAATACTTTTTGCAGATTTCTACAATTATTGAAGAGACTAACAAGAAGGGAACAACTCTTGAAGATCCAATATATTCGGTACAAGTAATGCATAAAACATTTGAGAGATTTATAGGTAGTGTGAATGATAGGTTAGAACAATTGGAAGTGAGCACAATAAGTAATTCCAGAAGGACTACTAGTAAGGGTCGATGGATTAATGACACTATAGATGTTTAGCTTGATGATTTAGAGGAAGAAGAGGAAGAAAAAGTTCAGTGAGGGGACGAGGAAGAAGAGAAGATAGAAAGGATAACAACTTGAATGCCATCAAGCTGAATATTCCACCCTTTAGAGTTAAGAATAATGCTGAGGAATATCTCGAATGGGAAAGGAAAGTAGAAATGATCTTTGAGTGTCATAATTATTCTAAAGATAAGAAGGTTAGATTGGTTGTTATTGAGTTCTCCGATTATGCATTAATTTGGTGGTCTGAGTTGAATAGAGAAATAGCCAATATAGTGGAATTACAACACTTCATTGACATGGAAGAGCTGGTGAATATGGCTATGAAGGTGGAGAGACAATGAAACTATAAAGGAAGTACCGGGAGTAACACTTCGAGTTCCACATCCCAATGGAATTCAAGATGGAACAAGGGAGATAACAAAGTTACTCAAAAGTCTGTTGATGCAAAAGAGAAATTCAAAGACAACAAAAGTAATGCACTTTAAACAAAAGGTATTTCTAATGTAACCCCTTCTAATACTAAGCATAGATATATTAAGTGTTTTAGATGCCTAGGAGTAGGGTATATTGCATCTCAATATCCCTAATAAGAAGGCTATGCTAGTTATGGAGAATAGAGAGATTAAATATGATCATGAGAGTGATTCTGATTTTATGCCTAGTCTAGAAATTGTGTTTGATGATGAGATTAAATTAACTGAACATATTGAATCATTGGTAGTTAGGCATGCTTTAGATTTACAATTTAAGAAAGAATCCGATGATCAATGAAAGAATATTTTTCATACTAGATGTAAGATGCATAGTAAGGTGTGTAGTTTGATTATTGATGGAGGTTGTTGTACTAATATTGCTATTACTACACTATTTAACAAATTAAGCTTAAAATAGATGAAACACCCTATACCTTATAAGTTACAATGGTTGAATGATTATGGGGAAATGAGTGTCACAAAATAGGTCATTGTTGCTTTTTCAATTGGAAAATATCATGATGAGGTGATTTGTGATGTGGTACCAATGCATGCTGTACATATCTTACTTGGGAGATCTTGGCAATTCGATAGAAAAGCCATTCATGATAGGTATAAAAATATATACTCATTTAAACTGAATGCACAAAATATCACTTTAGCTCCTTTAACACCCAAAGAAGTGCATGATGAACAATTAAAACTTCAAAGGTCACTTGAGGGGGAAAAGGGTAATGAGGTTGAAAATACAAAAGAAAAAGAGAGAAAATAGGCCAAGAGAGAAAAGAAAGAACATGGCCCACTGGTGAGTGACTATGCAGGAAAGAAAAAGAAAGAGAGAAGCACAGCAGAGAAAAGTATGGAAAAAGTGGGTTCTATCGCGAGTGTGACATCCATTGCAAGCGCAGAGAGAAAAAAATGTGTTTTATACAAAAGAGAGGAACACTAAAAGAGCTGTTGAGTCATGAAAGTTTCTCTTAATACTTTGGTTCAAAGAGAACTTCTTAAATTTGGCTAACCTTAACCAAGATTTGCTTAGTGGTGCTATTTCTTTATTGCAGGAATCTGAAAATATCTTTTCCATGGAGATTCCAAAAGAATTGATACATTTACGAGGGATTGAGCATCAAATCGACTTCATTCTAAGAGCGACCATTCCAAATAGATCAACCTATAGAAATAACCTTGAGGAAATGAAGGAACTTCAAAAGCAAGTTGATGAGCTTTTGGAAAAGGGACAAATAAGAGTCTGTCATAGTCCATGTGTGCTTCCCGTACTACTTATGCCAAAGAATGATGAGATGTGTAGAATGTGCGTTGATTGTCATGCAATCAACAAAATCACGGTAAAGTATAGACATCCTATCGCTAGACTTGATGATATGTTAGATGAATTGCATGATGCCTGCTATTTCACTAAAATTGATCTTAAGAGTGGATACTATCAAGTTAGGATGAAGTTAGGGGATCGTGCTACGAATATTGCTGATTTGTTCTTTAGGGATATTGTATGTTTGCATGGCATACCTCGGACAATTATATCGGATAGAGATATAAAGTTCTTGAGTTACTTTTGGAAAGCTTATGGGGAAAGTTGGAAACTGAATTATTGTTTTCAACTACTTGTCATCCTCAAACGAATTGACAAACTGAAGTAGTTAATCGAACTTTAAGAATGCTATTACGTGCTATTGTTGGTAAGAACTTGAAAACGTGAGAACATTGATTGAATTTGTAAATAATCGAACTATTTATTCTTCAACAGGTTTTTCACCATTTAAGGTAGCTTATGGTTTTAATCCTTTAACTTATTTGGATTTAACGCCTTTACCTTTGAATGAGATATCTAATTTAGATTGACAAAAAAAAGCTGAAATTGTTAGATCTATTCATGAGAAGACTCGTGCTCATATAGAGAAAAGAAACAAAACATATGCTGACATGGCAAATAAAAGGCATATGAAGATTTTATTTGAACCAAGTGATTGAATCTAGGTACATTTGATAAAAGAGAGGTTTCCAACTCAAACGAAGGCTAAGCTTAATGTGAAAGGAGATGGAACTTTTCAAATGTTGGAAAAGATCAATGACAATGCTTACAAGATTATTCTACTAGGTGAGTATCAAATTTTTGCTACTTGTAATATTTTTTATTTGTCTCTGTTTGATATGGATACAGATTTGAGAATGAATATTTTCGAGGAAGGAGGGAATGATATAGATATTCCTAAGAGATTGGATAATTATAAATATCCATTGAGGTTTCCAGAGGGACCAATCACAAAGAGCAAAGCCAAAAGGATCCGAGAGAAATTACTGGCATTTATGCAAGCTTTTATGGAGAAAGAAGCTCTCTATCGTGAGCGTGATAGTACGCAGATGGACAATGTCGACTTTGGAGTTGTAGAGAGCCAGCTTGGAAGAGTTAATCAGGGTTTGATGATGGTGAATATGCTAGGAATTAAAGTGGACCATGAAGAGAAGCCTTGAGCATGTGCAACGTTTTAAATTTGGGCTATTTATGAGTTGGGTTTTATTTTAAGTTAAGTAAAATTTATTTAAGTTAATAATGTTTAGTTTTGGATTTATTGTTTAAACCTTATAAGAAGCCCATTCATTTGGTGTTTAAGTTGATTTAAATTTTCCTAATTTAAAATAATTAAAGGTTAAATTAAACTAGTCCATTATCCTAGTGACTATTGGGTAATTCCTTACCTACAAATACTTTTATAAAGATGTAACTTGGGAACTAAGAATTATTAGACTTTGATTAATTTAAATTGAATTGATTCTTTGAAATCTTTTGTCAAGGTGAGTGTTCTTACTTTGATGTTGTTTTATGAATTAGGGTTATTCATGTTTTACTTGTATTGTTCTATTATTCATCTTATTTTTGCTTTAGGTTTTAATCTCCTGCAGAATTAAGGTTTAAAGTATTTATCTTTTGGATTTTATACTAAATTTATGAACAAGTGAATCAATAAAAGATTTTAGGATCTTAGATCCTAGGGTTTCGCGTCAATTGTAATACTGAAAATTATCTTCTGGATAAGAAACCTTTAGAAAAATGACAAAAACAGCATAAAACATACTATAAAAGTTAAAAAAAATAGATAACAAGAATTGAACTTCTTGACCTCAAACCAATAAAATCAGCAAATAGTAATAGATGGAATGCAAAACTGCTAAGGGCACTACTTATTAACATTATTTACAAT
The DNA here is from genome assembly GCA_037975025.1 of Excoecaria agallocha. Lineage (NCBI taxonomy): Eukaryota > Viridiplantae > Streptophyta > Magnoliopsida > Malpighiales > Euphorbiaceae > Excoecaria > Excoecaria agallocha. The sequence continues at coordinate 36,837,480 of CM075806.1, forward strand.
AACAAGCAATAAAGCCCATGGTTCAAAGAATACACATGCACACACAAACATGTCTACATCAAAAGTTTTGCATTTAGCTTTGAAACATCAGCTACATAGCATTCAATTATAATTTAAAAGAACTGAAACTTATGCCTCCCTCTTCACAAATATCAAAAAAAAAAAAGTTTAATTGCATAAAACCAGAGCATAAAATATCAACAAAATAATTAGGGTGTAATTCAAAAAATAATTTTAACTTATCAAATTGGACAAGTAGTGTTAATAGCACCAAAAAACAATTTAAACTTGAAATATGATTAAGAAAGAAGATTTAGGGCATTGATCAAGTATCATAAACACTATTCGAAGTGTTATTATTATAGCAGGACCATGGCTAATTGAGCATGCTTGGACCAAAATAAATACTTAACTTGACAATTAATAGCCTTGGTCAGTAACTAGCCAATACAAATATTTATAGAAACCAAATACTGCTTACTAGGTTAATACTAATAAATTAAGGAATCGATCCGTTCAAAAGGAGGTGAAATTAACATTAGAATGACATTTCATTTCCCAGAGTTGATACATATGAATCCAACTCTACTATTCCTAACATAAAGAATCGGATACATATGAGGGGCAAGTATTGATTTTGTTTCTCTTCAATTAATGAAGTTACAGTTCCCATGGAATCAAAAGACAACAAAAAAGAAATTCACTACAATATGAAATCAAATCAAAAGATATATTAGCTTTTCTTAAAGAAAGAAAAAGGTTCAATTCTATTCTCTAGATTAGAATAGTAGATGACATTAATGAAATATCTGAATTAATTGAAATTAAAAAAAGGCTTAAAAAGGATGAAAAAAAAATTAATAACGAACAAAATGATTAAATTTTCAAAATTTATATAGAAACATGAAAGAAAAAGCATTGGCAGCTGGATTGAGTGCAACAAGCTCTTAGAAATTAATCAGATTACAATTAATTAAAATGAAACGAAAATGATAGGAATTTGCAAAACTGTGTGAGAGAATTTGCTCTTGAAATTAAAATCAAAAGCAAAAACTTTGAAGTACCATTTTGCCACTACTACCTGAAAAAATGCAAGTGAACTTGCCTTTGCATTTAAGCTGCTGTTGAAGAGTAAACCATCCGCATTTTTCGTTTTCCGTCTGGGTCGTGCTACATAACGCTATACCTTTTGATTCTGGTTGGATGGATGACCTGAAAGGGTTTAGGTTAAGGACCTGCGCCATGGTTTCTTTATCTGTTCCCTTAGTTTTAATTGAGCTTTTATGTCTTTTCCATTATTACTCCCTTCCTCTGTTATTATTATTATTATTATTTTTTCTTTATCAAAAAGTATTGTGTTATTCTTTTTTTTATACTACCTTAAAATTATGTAAAACTAAAACCCTAGGCTCTTATTTAATTTTATTTATCAATTATAATTTATGTTTTTTCATACAATATTGTCAACTACAATTTTAATAATAATTAATTATTTTTCTATATTCAGAATATTTGTACTAGAAATATTATATTAAAAAATTTTTCCTTTAACTATAACAATTACAATTTCTTAATTTGTGTAAAAAATGAAAAAAAAATTATAGAATAGAGAAATTATTATATTTTTTAAAAAATAACATACTTAAACCCTTCAACTTTTAGCATTTTATATACCTCAACAAATTATTTATTCGCTCTTTAATTTTCAATTTAATTCTATTAAAAACTCATCTTATTCAAAAAGATAAATTTATATAAAAAAAATTGTTTGACGGAAATAAATTAAAATGTGGCTTAATATCTCTTCCTCCAAAAATAGTTGATAGGACTCAAGTTGTATAGATAAAACAATCTAATTACAAAATGACAAGCACACCAAGCAAGTAATAGATAGTGGATACATACAAATATAGTAGAGATGGCAAAATTAACACAAACCCAAAATTTCGTTCAAACTTATACAAAAAATTATCCAAATTCAATCCAATCCAACATAAATACCTATTAGATCAACAAAAAACTGATCCATTTTATTATTCAACCTAACTTAATCCAACCTAATACCTAATGGACCAACTCAAAACTAATTTATTTCATGCTTCAATCCATTGGGTCTATACCCAATGGATTTTTTCCAAAACCTTCCTTAGTCAAAATACTCAATCGGTCAGTTTACGATCTTTCAAGGTTAACCATGATGGGAACCCCTTTTTCATGGTACCATATTCAGGAAAAACCTCAGGCTTGGATGAATTAATGACAGGGATTTTCTTAAGCAAGAAAAAAAGGTGCTACCATGATGGAAAATGTTACGCAAGTTATTCTTAATAGTTTTTCTAAGTTTTCCTTTACCATGTGAAAATCATCAAAGCAAGTGTACTAGTTTGTAATAGCAGTGCTGAAAATAGTAAGCAAATCGTGGTAATATTGGGAAGTAGAAGTTCTGATCAAAAGATCAGACATTGCTAATGTTAGCTCATTATTGGGGTCACCGAAAAGCTTCAGACAATCATTGAGAGCAACTCCTTCAATTATGTCGAGCTTTCTCATTTTGTTTCTAATGCCAGAATAGTTAGAAGTTGAGACTCTAACTTCGTACATTATTTTGTTTAAGGCCAGGAGATTAGTTATGGCATTGACTTGAAGGGGAGATCTAGGATGGTTGAAAGAGTTGAGACACAATGTTGAGGGTATACTAAGCCTTGACAGGCAGAGCAAGCAAGTTGGATTTGTTTGCAGACTATAAGCTCTTTGCCTATCAAAAAGCAATCATGAAAGCAAGATTTTTGTAAAACCAATAGAAAGAGTTTCATCAGATGAAAGTAACCATTGTAAAAATGAGAATTCAACATATGAACAAAAGCAGCATGATAAAGAGAATCCAAAAGAAAGTGATTGTCACCTTATTGCTAAATTAATACAGAATCATGAATCTATTATCAAAAAAAAATCCAAAGAGTTGAATTGGGAAATGCAAGAATTTGATAAGGAAAAAGGATAGCCTTATCTTAGGGGAGAAGAGGATCTAGTTAATCCAAGATGTGATTGTAAGAATGGAAAGTTTAATTAACTAGAACAAAATTATTAGTAAAGATTTTAGCCACTATGAAAGTGATGGTGAAGAGGAATGTTATTTTATCAAAAGATTGTATAACTTACATGAGAGATAAGAGGATCAATCACTCACTGATAATTCTGAAGGTAGCAAAGAAAAAGTGAATAAAATTTTAGTTTCTGATAAATTAAATAAAGTATTTATAAGAACTGTTGTTAGAAAGAATGAGATTATAGGTAAGAGAGTAAGCAAGAAGAGTGGAGTTTTAGCTGCAGACTTATCATAGTCGTTAAACCCATAGGTCAGCCCAAATGTAAGGCCCCAACTTTGACCCTAGCTAGATTACAGAAGATTAACAATGATTATGGTTAAGTTATAATTTTAAGAAATGATACAATTGAAGTAAATTAGAAGTTTGAGGGTTAAAGTGTATAAGGGCAAATTTGGAATTTCCATTAGTGAGATATTTACCCTACTATCTCCTCCTTATTAAAGCTTCATAGAGAATAGACTTGAGGGAGATGGGTGGTGGAGATCGGTTTGGGGAAAGAAATAAAGGAGGGTCCGACTTCTTTCATTTTCTCTCTCTCTCTCTTAGCCCTCTATGGTTTCGGGTTTAAAAAGAAAATGGATTAAGGTGTGATGAGTGAATCTCTTAGAGGGAAGGAAGAATCAACACTAAGGAGCTAGATCAAATGTTTTAAAGGAAGGTTTGAAACTTTAATACCAGGTTTGGAAACTAGGTTTAATTAAAGTTGCTTATGTGAGTTTGTTACAAGAATATTTATCTCTTCTCGTATGTGTGTGTCTTCCTTGATGAAATTAAAGTTAAAGCTCATAATGTAAATAGATGGCTAGTTAAACCTTTTGTATATAATTGATTTGGGATTTTACTAGTTTGATTGGGATGATCTAAAACTAAAAGATTGGCAAAGATAACAAGGATTCAGGAGGTGAATATAAATAGATAACTTAACTTCTGAAATTATAGTTTTGTTCACTTGAGTATTGATTTGATTTTGGTTATAAGGCTAGATTTTATTATTGAGGAAAGTCATAGAAATTCTAGCAAATCTTTAATAGTATGAAAGAGTTGCTATGAGATTTTAAAGCTATCATTTTGATAGTAGGTTTAACATGTTGCATATGGTTGAATTTCATTTGAAATTTATAAGTTAATTTGGATAATTGATGATGTTTAAAAATAAGTTCATACATAATTTTGCAAAGTTATATTGCTAGAAAAGTCTATTTTATGTGAGTGATGATTATTTGTATAGTTGATTTTAGGTTTAATAGGGAAATAGCAAGAATTTCGGGTGTTGTTTCTATGGAGGCCAAAGTGAGGCACTCAGTGGAGTGGGGTACTCACTTTACTGAGTTGAGTACCCACTCTATCGAGCAGTGTACTCACTCTATCAAGCAAAGCCCTACTTCGTAAAGTGGAAGCAACCCTCCATTGAGTAAAAACATGTTGATGATGTGTTTTGGCTTTGAGAAATTCCTTATTAATTGCATTGAGTAGTATCTTCATACTTTAATGTTATTATAGTGTTTTAAGATATAATTAAGTGTTTTTAGAATTAGCTTAATACTAAAAATATGGCATATGATATCTTACAAATATCTAATATAGTATTGTATCACTTACTAAAGCTTTAATGCTGACGATTGAGTTGTCAAATGGAGTTTTCCTATTACAGCAAAAATTAATATTTGTTAATGTTTTGATGAATTGTATTAAAATAGTGTCTTGGTTATCATTCAAGGCAAAAGCTAATTAACAAATTGTATCTAAATGTTTACTATATGATTTTATAGTTCTTAAATAAAGTAGCAATATAGTATAATTGGATATGACAAAGATGAAAACTATATTGTTCAATTAAAAAAAAGACTACTAGGTGTTATTTCTTTTAATATGGTTTTCTTTGAATATCATTGTAATGTTTTAATGTATTATTGAATGATTTCAAAGCGAAGCCTTACTAATGGAATTTTAAGTTGCAATATCACTTAGCTTTATGGAAAAGTATTTAATTCATTTTGTGGATTTAACTAAGAATTTAACTAATATGCCTGTCAAGAGAAACATAATTAGATATCTTGGTGATCTCATAGACTATAAAAAGAGTATGATGATGATGTTATAATATGAAGTAATTCAGAGTGCAATTAGTATAGTAGCAAATTATTGGTATAAATGTGACACACATATGCAAAGAACGATAGTGCTTTAAAGTGTAATGAATTGAGAAATACTAAAAAGGAAATGTCTATCTTTATAAGCCTTTGTTTGAGGTTTAAACAACTAAACGAATACCATTTTATAAATGATTTAGATACACTGGGATGTCTATGCATCTAGAAGTGAGATTTTGCTATTGAGCCTATATGCGTGTGTATCATTAAGGCAATACGAAATGGCATAGGTAGATATTAATCTCAGATTTGAAAATTTTCACCAATTATGCTAATTAAATTGAGAATAATAAAGTAGGGAAGATGGTTATGAAGAACCATCTAGGTACATTCTCTAGAAACGATGATGTGTTTACTTGCTATTTCATGCACTTATGGTTAACATGATGATATATATAGGATCTCACTTCCATGAATGTATTGTAGTAAAGCATGATATACCATGACTGGTATAAGTATTATCAACATATGCCTTTAAATTAATTATGGATATAGATTGCTCATGTTATTTGTATTGATAACATCATATTCCTAAAATATTGATCATCAAGTTGGTATTACACGACCCTCAATTTTTGCTACATTTTATATAGTCTTACGAGAATCATATAGTTTGTAAATTGTGATGAAATAGATCGATCGATCTAAAGGTCATATGTTATTATTATCTTGCAGAATCTTACGATTATTGTGATATGAATAAATGAACAATTATGCAATTGCATATTTATGTGGTTTCGCATTCTTGTATATCGTAGCTCTAAGCCAATATTATTCTATGGAAAGGAAAAATGATGAAAACCTAAAAGTGTTCATTGGGTGTTGCTTAGCTTGCGAGTCTTAGTTCAATTGTAGATTAGTTAGGCATGCCTAGAGGAATATTGTTACATCTGGTATTATCGACCCCGTTTGGATCTATTGTTCATTTCTTAATAGAACTATTATTTGATCCTATTTTGGTTTATCGTTTGATGTCTTTGGATATCTATTGTTGATACCTTCGGGTATCTATTGTTGATACCATTTGGTATCTATTGCTACCCTTATCCACTTTTGGAACTAGAACTTAGGCAGGGTACTTTCAGTATCGTATTCTGGTATAAGTACACCAAAATTTACCTATATATATACTAAATTGCATATGCGTCTGGTGTTTATAAATGTATGCATATGATATTGCATAATTTGGTGGCTAAATCAAGTAATCCTATTGCTAAATATATGCTTCGATAATATGATGTTATTTACTCAAATCAAACTTTATATCACTTTATTGCAAGTTGATGTCTGATATATGGATCAACATGATTTGGTGTTTTATTGCTATGTGTATACAAATGTAATTATGTTTTCAAAATGCATCATATACATGAAAAAGTTAGATGTTCATGCAAGAATTATGCATAATAGTGCCCTCATGGATAGCTACAGCTTATCAATAATTTTTATGATTATCTTGGACAACAGATACTTATGATTGTTATGCTATTTTTTTTATAAAACCTGATAGTTAATTTGGTTAACTAAAGCTAAACTTTATACACTAAGATAATGAACCTGAATTATTTATTCCTCATGGCTATTCCTTGTTTAAGCAAAAATAGTTGGCTTAGTGATTTATAAGGGTACCAAAGGCTAGATGAGTGCACCTCAAGTCTTACATTACTATAAGCGATGTATTTATAGTTATTGTGGTAACATATACATGTTTTGAATAACCTATAATACTTGCCTACAATTTCATAATTCTTGAATGGTTGTCTATATAATGTTGTTCCCCACTAAGCTTTTATAGCTTAGCATGGGTTCTATTTTGTAGGTAATAGGATAGGCTACAAATTCTGAAGTGTTAGTTGCAACGGTGTGCCTAGCACCGGAGTGAAGGAATTGGAGTGTGAAATTCTCATTTTTTGATTTCATACTTCTAATTGGAAGGGTTAAATGTAAATATTTAATTATATTATTTTAGAGTATTGTAATGGCTAAGAATTTTTATATGTAATTATGGCTTTAAGCATTATTGTTTATTTTATTATCTTAGGATTTATATCTGTATGGGCGATTTCATATGTCTTGTGGATTAAGGGTGTTATAAATAGTGGTATCGAAGCACCTAGGTTTAGCCTTTTCTAGGCAATAAGAGATTTGGAACTTGCTCTTGGAAGCTTTGATGGAAGGGCCTAGAGCATAACTCGAAATTTGATGATTTGCTATGAATTGTTGACCTTTGGTTTTGTCTATAATCGAGTAGCTAGTTGAATTGTAATTTTAAAAAAGTGAGATGGCATTGAGGGAATTTTGACAACTCTCTCTTTTTGATATTGGAAGTGCTTAGGTGCATTTACGTTATATGATTGAAGTATAGTATGGCATAAACATGTTGATAAGTTTATTCGAATTGCTCTATTATAGTGTTTGAGGAATAGTATTATATGTTTAGAAAAGTTTTGATTATTGGCATTATGACGATGCGAAGCTAAGGTTCTTAAGATGCTCTATATATTTATAAGAGTTTTCCTAATCAACATGGGCAATTGAAAATATTTTATTGTATTGGGATAGGACAAAATATATACAATATCTGAGAATACACCTTTGTATTCTATTGTATACATAGAATCATTCATGCATTGCATAACATCCTATATTATCTAATAAGATAAGAATAGCACCATTTCATATTTCTGGTCCTAACTAAAAAGGAAAACTGATAAGAAATATACTGAGCATAAGAGTAACTAGATACTAAGGAAAGGTAGTAATGTTATTGAGGGATGAGTTTGTTATGGTCATAAAAGACTTATGGTTATAGTTTCTTATAGTTAAAGCAAAGTTTTGGAAGGTTGATAGCAATGATGGTACAGATTATTAGTTGAAATTTTGAGAATGAAATTCTTTAAGGGGGAGAAATTTGTGAGGCCCCAACTTTGACCCTAGTTGGATTACGAAAGATTAACGAGGATTATGGTTAAGTCATGATTTTAAGAAAGGATGCAACTGAATCAACTAGAAGTTTGAGGATTAAAGTGTATAAGGGCAAATTTGAAATTTGCATTAGTGAGATATTTTCCCCACTATCTCCTCCTTCTTAAAGCTTCTTAGAGAAGGGACTTAAGGGATATAAGTGGGCTAATCAGCTTGGGGAATGAAATAAAAGAGGATCCGACTTCTTTCATTATCTCATTCTCTTTCTCTTTTTTTATTCTCTCCATGGTTTTGGGTTTAAGAAGGAGATGGATTACGGTGTGAAGAGTGAATCTCTTAGTGGTAAGGAAGAATCAACACCAAGGAGCTAAATCAAGAGTGTTGAAGGAAAGTTTGAAGCCATAATACTAGGTATGGGAACTAGGTTTGACTAAAGTTGCTTATGTGAGTTTGTTAAAAGAATATTTCTCTCTTCTCATATGTGTGTGTCTTCCTTGTTGAAATTAACGCTAAAGCTTATAATGTAGATAGATGGCTAGTTAAGCCTCTTATATATAATTGATTTGGGGTTTCACTAGTTTGATCGGGATGATCTAAAGCTGAAAGATTGGTAGAGATAAAAAGGACTCAGGAGGTGAATATAAATAGATAACATAACTTCTGAAATTATAGTTTTGTTCATTTGAGTATTGATTTGATTTTGGTTATAAGGCTAGATTTGATTATTGAGGAGAGTTATAGAAATTCTAGCAAATCTTTAATAGCATGAAATAGTTGCTATTAGATTTTAAAGCTATAATTTTGACAGTGAATTTAACATGCTGCACATGGTTGAATTTCATTTGAAATTCATGAGTTAATTTGGATAATTGATGATGTTTAAAAATAAGTTCATACATAATTTTATAAAGTTATATTGCTGGAAAATTCTATTTTCTATGAGTGAAGATTATTTGTATAATTGATTTTGGGTTTTACGGGAAAATAGTAGGAATTTCAGGTGTTATTCCTTTAGAGGCCTAAGTGAGACACTTGGTGAAGTGGGGTACTCACTCTATCGAGTTGAGCACCCACTCTGCCGAGTGGAAGCAACCCTTCACCAAGTAAAAAAGATGTTGATGATATGTTTTGGCTTTGAGAAATTCCTTGTTAATTACATTAAGTAGTATCTTCATACTTTAATGTTATTGAAGTGTTTTAAGATATATATCGGTGTCATTAGAATTAGCTTAATACTAAAAATATGACAGATGATATCTTACAAATATCTAATATAGTATTGTATCACTTAACTGAGTTATAATGTTGATAATTGAGTTGTCAAATAGAGTTTTCCTATTGCGGTAAAAATTCATCTTTGTTGATGTTTTGATGAATTATATTAAAATAGTATCCTATTTATCATTCAAAGCAAAAGCTAATTAACAAATTGCATCTAATTGTTTAATACATGATTATATAGTTCTTCAATAAAGTAGCAATAGAGTATAATTGGATATGACAAAGATGAAAACTATATTGTTTAATTATAAAGAAGACTACTTGGTGTTATTTCTTTTAATATGGTTTTCTTTGAACATCATTGAAATGTTTTAATGTATTATTGAACGATTTCAAAATAAAGCCTTACTAATGGAAATTTCAGTTGATATATCACCTAGCTTTATGGAAAAGTATTTAATTCATTTTATGGATTTAGCTAAGAATTTAACTAATATGCCTGTCAAGAGAAATATAATTATATATCTTGGTAATCTCATAGACAGTAAAAGAGTATGATGATGATGTTATAATATGAAGTAATTGAAAGTGCAATTAGTATAGTAGTAAGTTATTGGTATAAATGTGACATACATATGTAAAGAACGGTAATGCTTTAAAGTATAATGAATTGAGAAATACTAAAAAGGAATTGTCTATCTTTATGAACCTTTGTTTGGGGCTTAAATAACTAAACGAATACCATTTTATTAGTGGTTTAGATATAGTGGCATGTCTATGCATCTAAAAGTGAGATTTTGCTATTGACCGTATATGTGTGTGTAATTGTTAAGGTAATATGAAATGGCATAGGTAGATATTAAGCTTATATTTGAAAATCTTCACCAATTGTGATGATTAAATTGAGAATAATGAAGCAGAGAAGATAGTTTAAAAGAACCATATAGGTACATTCTCCAAAAATGATAACGTGTTTACATACTATTTCATGCACTCATAGTTGACATGATGATTTATATGGGATCTCATTTCCGTAAAAATATTGTAGTAAAGCATGTTATACCATGACTGGTATAAGTATTGTCAACATATGCCTTTGAATTAATTATGACTATGGATTGCTCATGTTGTTTGATATTGATAGCATCATATTGCTAAATCATTGATCATCAAGATGGTCTTACATGACCCTCAATTTTTGCCACACTTTTAAATAGTCTTATAGGAATCATGCAGTTTGTAATTGTGATGAAATAGATCAATCTTTCTAAAAGTTATATGTTATTATTGTCTTATAGAATCTTACGATTACTATGATATGAATAAATGAACAATTATGCAATTACCTATTTATGCAATTTCACATTTTTGTATATCATGGCTCTTAACAATTATTGTTATGTGGAAAAGGAAAAATGATGAAAACCTAAAAGTATTCATTGGGTATTGCTTAGCCCGCGAGTCTTGGTTCAATTATGGATTGGATAGGCATGCCTAGAGGGATATTGTTGCAGCTGTTATTGTCGATCCCATTTGGGTCTATTTGTCATTCCTTAATGGAATAATTGCTCTGCCCCATTTGAGTCTATCATTTGATATCTTCGGATATCTATTATTGATACCTTCGGGTATCTATTGTTGATACCATTCAATATTTATTACTCCTATTATTCACTCTTGATACCAGAGTGAAGGGCAACAGTGTAAAATTCTCATTTTGTGATTTCATACTTCCGATTGGAAGGCTTAAATGTAAATGTTTAGTTATATTATTATGGAGTATTGTAATGGCTAAGAATTTTTATATGATAATTATGGCCTTAAGCATCATTGTTTATTTGATTATCTTAGGATTTGTATCTCTATAGGCAATTTCATATGTCTTGTGGACTAAGGGTGTTACACCAAACCTATCCAACCCATTTGGATATTGATCCATTTATGATTTATATTTTTTGGCCTATTTATTACCTTTCCAAATATGACCTATCTATTAATGATCCAAACCAAACCCGCCAAACCCACCTATTTGCCACCTCTAGAATATAGTGAAAATGTCTTGAAAAAAATCACTGTAATTTATTAAATATAACTCTCATTTGAATGTTCTTAGATGTAATGGAAAGATAAGAGAAAAACCTATAACTTTAAAGAAGAGTTTTAAGAGTAGTTTTGATGTTTATTAACAGTAATATAAGCTTTAAATTGTAACAACAAAATTGTCTTTATAGATTTCATGATCATATTATGAAGTTTAGATTATCAATTGGAAAAATTTTAAGTTTGTGCACAGTTTATTTTCTTAGGATTTGATTAATAATTGTTGTGTGGATGGTTATTAGTTGATTAAGTTTGTTAATTTAGTAGAGGAAATATATACTTATAACTTTTTCTTTTATCAGTGATGTATGTTGGCATGGTAATGTGGTGGAATTATTGATTGTAAATGGTATTGTGTTATCTTGGCTTGTGTATAATTGTAATGCTTATGATGAGAGTGTTATAAGTTAAGTCATGCTCAAGGTGAATGGAATTTCTATTAACTTGTATTGATAGGTGAAATTTGAATTTAAATTATAGAAGTCACAGCCATACTTGTTTTACAAAGCAAAAGTAATGAGTCGGTATAACTATTTTATAGAACTTAAGAACATTTCTTTAATTGCTTGACTTGTGTGAAAATAACCATATCCATGAGTGTGTAGTCTTGTGCCAACAAGGTAATATAAATTATATTGAATTTTTAATAATGCTTGAGGAGTGAAGATACAATAATGAATATGTCAATGATGGATAGTAAGTGCAGCCCAACCTATGTTTGATTAGGGTTATACTTGTTGTAAAGCCCTAAGTTTCCATTAATAGCAATATTTAGCAAATACAAGTGATAGTGGATAGTGATGGAAGAAGGATTAATGAATAAGGTAAAGAAGAAAACTATGAAGTGAAGGGCAAATAAATACAACGTATGTTTTTTAAAAGCATAATAAAGATTTAGGAATCTCTCAACTCTTATTTGTGTGTCTATTAACTTTAAATTAAATATATAATAGTAAATTACATGAAGCTTTGATGCTATGATTGTGTCAAACTTTTGAAAACATAGAGGTAATGTATGACTTGTAGATTCATTGAAATGAGTGGATAGTTAAAGTAGAGACATGAATCTAAGTGTTATGTATATGTTCAAGCACATGTGAAATTTGTTTTTGGAATTCTATTATTGCACAAATCTATGCATTGAAGAATTTCTTTTTTTGGACTACCTTATCTTATAAATTATGGAAATGAAAAATATAAGAATAATTGAAATGCATAAATGATCTTGGAGTAAATTATATGAAAATATACATGTTAATGAGAACTTTTAATGTTGTGAAGTTATATGTTTCAAGTAAATTGTAATAGGGGTATAATATAAAGCCCAAACACACCCTAGTAGTATTATGTTATATCTTAGGTGAATTAGAAAGTGAAAATAAAGCACTAAGTAAGCATAAGTATAGTAAAGGGATATAGAGAGAATTAATTTAAAAGATAATGGGTAATTCAGTAATTTGCTTACACTGAGACATACATGTATAAATAAATACGAAAAATGAATTAATATGTACATAGAGGTATGATTGTATGAAATTGATGGATTAAATTATTAAGGGAGTAAAGAGCAATTTTTCATAGTCCAACAAATGGACCAATAATAATTGAACGTGCACCATTATAAAATTTACATGAAAAGACATGTAAAAGGTAGTCAGCTGCTTCATGAACCAAAATATAAAATTATGGCTCCATGTTTCTATCCATTTACAGGCAAAAGAATTTGCTCTAAAGGATTAAGTAACTTGGTATTTCAAGCAAGATCAAGGTAAGTTTATACAAGTTTTAGCTTAATTTTCATAAACACATTTTATATGTGTTTATGATGTATTTTAGTGGAAGAAGGCAGCAAGAGCAAAGGGAAAGCTAAAGAAATAAGTTGGAGGAAAAAATGTCCTTTTTTGAGGTACGGGAATTCACTCAAATGATTTGTACATATTTGGCTTCGTTTAATTGGTATATATATTTATTTAGTGAGATATTATTAATGAAGTGTTGATTTAAAGTGGAAGTGCAAGTTTAAGCTTATTAAAGTCATGAAAAGTGCGTTGGTAACATTCTGTTATAAGACACACTAAACCAGTTTTCTTATCTTAGGCATATGTCAACCTATAGATCTCCAAATTGAGTGAGTCTGATTGGAGATGAAAGTTTATAAATATACCTATAATTGATATGAAGAGACTAGAACTTAGTGCAATATCTACAGTATCTAAATTTGGGATTAAAGTCTGTGACCTAAATTTACCTCCTGTTTGAGAATACTTTGTATTGTTTTGAGTGTAAATCTTTCTATAAAGCTCCAAATGACATGAAACTAATTTTTAAAGAAACTAGATTCATAATAGAGAAGTATTTATATGGAAAGTATGATATAATTCTACCTCAAATGTTCCTAAAAATGTTTCAAATTTTGTGTAACAAATCTATTTTTAAAAAATGCCTAGGAGCAGTATGTGTTATTTTGAGTATATCTCCCAATTTAATTATTCTAACTGATTTTATTTTGATCCATTTGAATTTTAAGACAGAAAAATTTTCTAAAAAACTATTGATCATGAAAATTTCTTTAGCCTAGTAAAAAGTACAACACAAAATGACCTACGATTTTTGTCCTAAAATTTGGGCAACTCACAGTTGGCAGGTTTAGGTTGCCAGCCATGAGATACCCCATGTGAAATGGCTCTAGAAGTCAAAAATATAATTTTAATTAATCCTCATAGCTCTTAGGCAATTCCTACTAGCCTTGAATCCCCATATTTTACCCCAAATGCAAGTTTTTCCCACCAAAAATGTTAACAAACTTTTCCCAAACCTTTCCTAATTTTCATAAAACTTAACAAAGATATATATATAAGGGTAAATAGAGATTTAATATATACAAATATATGACTAAGCTTTAAAATGAATGATGAAATAAAATACATGCAAAGTGAAATATATATTTGTAATTAGTTTTAATCTGCACTTATTTGTTATAATTTATGACATGCACATTTAAGCATGGACATTGGTTTTATGATAACATTTGAATCTATATTGACATGTTAACATGATAATGATGAAATGATAAATAATGAATTAACCAATAGGAGATATATGGCTACATATTGAAATATTGTTATAAATAGAGCATACACAAGTGAAATATTTTACATAATAGATTTTTATGCACTTCATTCATTATAGATATTTGGCATACATATATAAATATATACATGAATTAAACGTACATGAATTAAATGTACATAATTGACATCGAGACCCGAGGTAGCCCAAATTAGAGTTGCCCGACAAGGATAACTATTTGTATTTCAAATGGAAAACGTAAACTCCAAGTTTTGTCCTTGAATTTCACAAGTTTTGAAAATGTTTTTATGGGTTTTAAAGTCGCCATTTTCCTTCTAGCTTATAGATGGCCTGCTTTGGCCATACCAATCCTATCCATGGCTCGATGATAAATGCCCGTCGATTATTGAGTCACAACCATAGGTTATAATGTCAAGGCAGAAGGGCATTTTTGGGATTTTAAAATTCATTTTCCAGTGCCGATTGATTGTCATTGAAAAAATCTGGTTGAGGGAGATAGGATCTAGGAGAGATTTTATGGGGATTTATAGGTATATTTCATGGAAAGAAAAAGATGGAAAGGTTTTCAAACTTTACCTTCATATATAAACTAAAACCCTAGGGTTTTAGGACAAAAATCCTCAATCATCTTTTTCAATTAGAATTTTTAGAGTGGTAGCCACATTCTTACGGTAGAAAATCTGATTTCTATTCTTGAGAATAATAGCTCTCTTAAATTCTTTCCTTTTCACACAAAATGCATTTAACATTTCTAAATCATGGAAATAAATTAATCGACATTTAGAGTTCAATTTCCAATGTTACAAGTCTATGAGGGTAATATTCTAGCTCTAATTTCCTTTCTTTATGATGGTATGAAAACATATATGTTCATTTAATTTTATTTTTATTTGATGTCATGATTACATGATTTAATGTTATTTAGTTTATTTCAATGCTTTTGTAATTTTTATAATGCCATGTTTAAGTGAAAGAGTAACAAAATCATGTTAGAAAAGTGTGTTATAGGGATTTTCATCATTCATGCATAGTTATATTTCCTGATAAAATTATGCTTTTTGTGTTAATTTATGATTTTTGCGTAATTTAATTATGTTTGTAGTCTTTATAA
Source organism: Excoecaria agallocha (assembly GCA_037975025.1). Classification (NCBI taxonomy): domain Eukaryota; kingdom Viridiplantae; phylum Streptophyta; class Magnoliopsida; order Malpighiales; family Euphorbiaceae; genus Excoecaria; species Excoecaria agallocha. The sequence continues at coordinate 36,853,184 of CM075806.1, forward strand.
TTAGTTCTGGCATGATTAGGAGGATAGAATGTGCATGTTTAGACAAATTAGAATTTATTTCCCCTTTATATGCATGTTGTTCTTACCTCCATGTTCAGGGTGTGAAAGATGGAAAGAAGGCCTAATATATGCTCATTGGTCACATCGAGGGACATGACATCTCGGTATCTTATCCCATCCTGTCCCTTTTGTTTGGCCATCTTTGTGTCATTTTCTTTTCATATTTTATGTTTATTTTTTGTTTAATCTCTTTTCATGATGTATTTATGTTTTTAGATACTAATTTTGATTCTGCCAAGTTTTATGTTTTTGTTTTGTATGTGTAATTTTATTTCTAGAATGCAAATTCATTTTTATTTTATATTTATATTTACCCTTCCTTATTGAATACTAATTGTTTTTTACCTTTCTATGTCTTTTGAGAAATTAACGTATTTGCATGGACTTCTTTAGAGAATTTGAGGTCGAAATACCTTTGAAGATTTGCCTTTTTATGGTTTTTATTTCTATACCTTTAATTATTTATTTGCTCTTTATTTTGTATTGCTTTATTTGAATTATTTTAGGACTTGTAATAGTTAGTAATAAAATGATTTTTCTTATTTGCTAACATAAAATTCACACAATGATTTCTATTAGTAATTGGGATTTTCGTAAAAAAAATGGGCTAAATTTCTTCCTAAAATTAACCTAATAATTGAAAATTCTTTGTTTTAATTAAAATTGGGATCACTCATTCCACGTTTTCTAAAAATTGCCAAGAATTGTTCACCAGTTTTTAATAAATATGCATGAGAAAACCAATATTTCAATCTCAAATAAATGCCCCATTTTATGTATGATTTTTTTTATTTTGCAAAATTTAATTTTATGTAATTTTTAATTATGTATTTACTTTACAGCTTTCTTATATACTTAATGTGTGTGATTTACCTATTATTACAAGTCATGTGAGAAGGAAGATAAAGAGATTATCTTAAAAACTCATTTATAAAAATAACTAACCAATGTATAAGTAAGAGGAAAATGATGAGAAAAAAGTAAGGGTAATCAGTAGGAGCAAAAGAGTGGTACCTGAGGGTAAAAAGTAGCAGGCTCCTATGACCATGTCTATCAAAAAAGAGCTAGAAGAGAGTCAAATAGTAAAGCAGCTAAAGAAAACTTAAGTTGAGATTTCAATTTGGGATTTGCTGAGACAATCCCTATCATATAAGTTTGTAAAAGTCCTATGTGAGTCAACGGTTGCCTACACCATTTCCCTGTGAGAACTATTAGATTTGATGAAAGGAGGAACTAGAGAGAATCTAGTGTATACAGATTTAGATTTATTTACTCAAGGTAGGAACCATAATCTACCCCTATATATAAAGTCCCAAGTTAACGACAAGCACAATGCTTGCGTTATGGCGGATAATGGTTCGTCCATTAATGTTTGCCTTTTGGTGGCCATCTTAACTTTTATATTGAATGAGTCAGTAATGAGTAAGTCTGACATGACTATTTCTACCTATGATAACTCCAAAAATAAGCTACAGGGACTTTTAAAGAATTTGTGAAAATAAGGTCGATAGAGATTGAGGTAAAGTTTGTAGTGTTGGCAATCCTAGCAAATTTCTCTGTGTTATTAGGATGACCTTGGTTTCATAAATTGAAAGTTGTGCCTTTAACCCTGCAACAAATGATTAAAATCCTTTATAAAGGCCAAATGGTAGTCATGATCAAGGGGGCTAGGGAGAACCAAGTCTCTGTGTTAGGGATATCTAACCAGCCCTTAAGTGGGTTTTATATGGTAGCAATTGATGATGGTAAAGGTAGTTCAGCAGACAGCCCTCAAGTCATTAATATGCTCAAAAAGATGTACTTTTTGCTAGGTGCTAGGTTAGAGAAAGAGTTGCAAAGTCCTTAATCTATAGTTACTGCTAAAGGGCAGGAGGATAGAAGAGATCTAGGGTACACCGTGTCTATGAAGAAAGGCAAAGCCAAAGAGTCAACCAAGATTTCTTATATCTCGAAGAGCTTAGTGCTAGCATCAATGGTATGCAATTATTCTGGAGAGGATTGTTGGTAATGATATAAAAATATTTATATGTGATCAAACTTATGTACATGTTGTTGTGTGCAATTATGCTTTCATGTACATATTTTTTATGATGGAGTAAATGTTTATTTGATGCATGCATCTATACTATGAAGTTAAGAAATGTTTAAATATGATAAATGAAGGTTTTTAATGTACGACTATCATATGATTACATGAATGTAATATATAAATGTATATATATATGCAAACGTCTAAATGATTATACATGATTTTTATTGATCTCTTGAAGATTACTATGATACATATAGTTTGAAATGTCAATTTTACTTGTATAAAGAAGTAATGTGATTTGTAGAATATATATATATATATAGTATGATCTTACATGATTGGGTTCGAAAGATGTTTAGAGTAATGATTTAGAGAATATGTTTAAAGTGAAATACATGAATATGTTTTTGCTTAATTGAAATGACATGATTAAGCATTTGTGATGTCACATGTTAGCATGATAAAATATAGATCTACAGAGCAATAGACTCAATTATCGAAATCTTATCAAAGTACATAATAGCAATGTTATATGAGAATACGTACACAAGTGTATGCATTAGAGAGGGAGTATTTTGTAATGTGATTGTTACATGAGCAAATTGTATAAATTGTTTTATGAATTATGCATATATGTTGATGCACTACAGAAGATATATATTTGTACATGATTATGCACAAGTGCAAATAGTATAATATAGATACAACCATGCTATACGAAATAATTACATGATTGAATATACATATGCATATAAGAATATGAATGAATAAAGAAAAGATAAAGTAAATAGATTTTACTATTTGTGTTGAGTCTAGGAAGTGGATAGATAGGCATGCCTATAAGGGTACCTTACAACTGCGATAGTTTCAACCCCGTTTGGGTTATAGTTAACCCCGTTTGGGTGACTAAACAGACATGGTCCCATTTGAATCATATTCAACCCTGTTTGGGTTGTAGTCAACCCCATTTGGGTGACTAAACAGACTTGTACCTTCGTATGCCTCCGTTATAATCAATCAATTTATACCTTCGGGTATCTTATTTGTACCTTCGGGTGCTACCGTATAACCCATTATCCAGCTCTTTAGAATGGTTCAGGCTTTATACCAAAGTTAAGAAAAGTTTGATGTTTAACTTAAAGTTTTATGAAGCATGACAAGTCATAAATTGATTTCATAATCTAATTTATATGTGAAATTCCTTTTCATCACATATGGAAATTATGATATTAAAAGATGCTGTGATATACACTTATGCATGATTATCGCATATAGAAATAGTATGTACAAAGTTATATAAATGAACTAGTGCATCACTAATATCTAGTTATGAACTATATTAGAGATAGTATGTTTTGTACAGTAATATGTTGCTTGCTTAGGGTAGATAAATGACTTGCAAGATTCGTCATGTATGAAAGCTATGAAAATGTTTTGCTGAAATAAGTGTTTTCTATAGCAATGGAATATAAGAGTTATGTATAGGTATTCATGTTGGTGATTGCTTTTCAAATTAATACATTGGGTTATATGTTCTCCCTATATCTACTCGTTCTTGCTCTTTATTGAGAATTGATGTGTAATGTCTTGTGCAAACACATAAAATATTTACAGATTTTAGAGTGATAAAGTTCACATGATAATGGTATTTGAGATTGAAGCGAGCTAGAAATTCTATGTATGCATTGGTACAATAAGTATTACAAATATATTTCTAGATTGATAAATGATAAACTTTCATAGTACTAATGCTTTGTCTTACTTACGAATATGCATATGTCCTTGTTGATCATAAGCTTATATGTGAATATATATATATTCCTAGTATATGTTAAAGTGTGTGGTATGTGGAAGGAATGACTGAGTATAAACAGTGGTATATCATCCAATGAATGAATCACAAGTCTAAAGGATACATATGCTTATATGATTAAATTTTGTGTTTATAAAGCATCAATGCTGAATTTACTATCATTAAGTCATTTGGTTATCATGTGTGGACTCTTTTCTGTATTTTTTGTAGATTGAGCATAAGTTATACTTATAGTTCATAATGTATGCTTGTTGGCGACCACTGTGAGTGGTCGTTTGTCATATTTATGTTCCCTACTAAGCCTTATAGCTTAACACGGGTTCTTTATCCATGTAGGTTGCGAGGATAGGACTTTCTCCCAGGATTGATATTTGCAGCAGGTTGGCCAACACAAGTCTTAGAAGATTGATAATATAGTCTTCTTTTTGTCCTGATATTTTATAGTTATGGAAACTTTAATTATGTTGGAAATTTGTAATTACTATAGATGTTTTGTTTATGTAATATTTGATGTTAATGAGATGCACCTGTAGGTAAAGTTTCTAATAGTTAACTTTTAGATATCTATTTAGTTGAATAACAGATGAAATGTTATGATAAACATGCTTAATTAATACTAAATAAAGTGTTATAACTAAATATAGGGTAAGGGTGCTACAGATAATATCTGCAGAAGAAGGGCCACCATAAGAGAGAGATTGAAAGTCATATATATTGAGAATATAGTCTATTGTTGAGTTCATCTTGATTATAGGATCTTTATTTATAAGGATATAATGTATAAATGTTTAATAAATTTAAATCTTGAATTGTTCAAAAGTCTCTTGAGTATGTAGTAATATTTTAATAGTGTAGTACATATATATTGGTTTTATGATTGATTCAATATCTCTATATATAGCCAAGGCACATGGACAAAGTATTGATTTTTTTTATGGGTATAAAAACATAGTAAAATAAGTTTAATGAGATCGAATATAGTGATTACAGCTAAGTATATGATAAGCGTGTTACAATTAATGGTATTAGAGCAAAGGTTTAGTCATTTCTGGTCTATAAGATTCTAAAAATTATGTCATTGGAAGTTATAGAGTGTTGGCCAATGCAGCTATCCATGTTTGGCTATGATAAGTCAGAAAATGGGATAATTTGGCATAATGTGGAATAGAGATAAAAAAGTAATAGCTTTGGTATTTTGGATTCAGTTATCCTTGATGCCGCTATTGTATTATGAGATGAGATAATGATTTCAAAAGTAGATAGTTTTCTTAGTATAAAGCATAACTTGACGTGAATTTTGCAATAGTTATTTGATCATAGGATATCGAGAGATATCAAAAAGGAAATGTGAGACTAAAGGAAGTAGAAATAATAACACAAAATGAAAACAAGTAAAGGAAAAAAGGCATACTAGCAAAGAGTGAAAAGAATTTTAAAGTTTTTAATGTACTTCAGAAGAAGAGGTACAAACCAATAGGACTGAGGTTCTATAGAAGCAAGATATCTTTGAATGATGCTATTATTATTGGTTTATAATGATGGAATTCTAATATTGGTAATGCTTATATGTATTTTTGAAATATTAGATAAGATGGAAGTTTTATAAGTGAACTATATATATATATGTGTGTGTGTGTGTGTGTGTGTGTGTTTGTGTGTGTGTGTGTGTGTGTGTGTGTGTGTGTTTGTGTGTGTGTGTGTGTGTGTGTGATAGGATGATAATGGGAGCTTAAGTTTGATCCGAATAGCGAATGACATGATATGCATATATGATTAGTGATCAAGTTATAGTAAAAGCGTGTTAATGGAGTATAAAGAGATTATTTACAATATGGTTTATGAGGAAGAGTTTATGTATATTAGATAAAATCTTTCATACGTGAAGTTACAGTGAGGAAAATTATGGTTGATTACGATGTTTTGTATACCTGTTAGTGATTCCTTAACAGGCATAAGCAGTTGAAAAAACATTTCATAGTTGGGATGGGGAAAAACATGTACATTACATGAGAGTATACATCCACATTTAATTGCATACATGAAAGCATCATTCACTCATAGCACAACATCATATCACATGTATAGGCCCCAACTAAAAAAGGAAACTAACAGAATATACATTCAGCATAGTAATGATATAAATGTAGGATAAGGTTGCCTTTATATAGGGATAGAGTTATAAGAGAAGCAAATCAATTTAAAGAAAGAATTAAGAGAATGTTACACTTATAAAGAGATACAGTTAGATAGAATTTAGGTGAGATAAAGTACAAAAATGTAAATGTTATAATGTAAAGAACAAGGGATGGTAGTAAAGACAATATTGAATGAAGGTTGAATGAGATAGACATATAAGTACATTTATAAGTATAGAAATAGTAAGGATATATATGAGTAAAAGATATAGGTATCAATTTTGAAGGTGAAGTTCTTTAAGGGGCAAAGAATCATAAGGAACCAAAATAAGCCATAGTAGAATTCAAGGGCATTATCATGTTAATAATGTTTAATCAAGCCTAATTAGATAAATTATTAAAAGTTAAGACCTTGTGGATTAATGATCTTTTGTGCTACAGAGTTAGAGAGTCAATTAGCATTATGGTATATGAGTGTGCATAATTGGAATAAAATATAGTTAAAGGATCAATTGGGGCATAAGTGTGATTAATTGGTGATTTTATGATGCGTTGTATATGTGAATTATATGGTATGATTTTATAAAAGCATAATTAAAAGGAAAAAATTAGTTTGTGGGCTAAATTAAAAGACGATAGATATATTGGGGCTGATGTTAAAAGAAGGATTGGATGGGGTTAATTTTATAAGAGAAAGTATTTGAAGGGATTGAATTGTGAAATAAAAAAGTGATTGGGGGTAGATTTTTGACATGAAAACAATTAGAGGAGCTAAAGGGGATTTTTCCAACCCCTTTACACTTTGGTGCCTTGCATGTTGGAGAGAGAAAAGTCATATTAAGGAGTATAAATAGAGGGATGGCCAGCCATGGAAGAGAAAACTCAAATTTTCTTCATCTCTCATCTCGCTGACAAAATATTCTACATGTTATCTTCTTATACTCTTAAGATTCTTATTGCATGTGATAGAGATTTAAAGTTTTGAAGTGGGATTTGTGAAGGTAATGAATCCCTTTAATCTTTATCATTTATTTCTTGGGTTGGAAAGTTTTATTTAAAAGGATTTTATGGAATTTATGAATGAATGTTTTTGTGATGAAGAAGAAGAGTAGAAATGGATAGGAAAAAGAGAAGTTTTGAAGGCTTCATGACAGGTTTGGGAATTTCTTTCAAGTTGTATGTGATTATTATTATTATTATTATTATTATTATTATTATTATTATTATTATTATTATTATTATTATTATTATTATTGAAATAAGTATCAACATATGTAAAGGATGTATTTTTAATTGATAATATGGTTTTGAAAAGTGGGAGTTAAAGATTTATACTTTGCATGTGTTAATTTGATAAAAGTCTGAGTTGGGTCACTATGAATTAGTTTTTATTTTTAGAGTATATTTTGAATTATACAACTCTAAATAGGGTGTTTCTAGTTTGTGATTACACCTAAGATATGGACCTATGTTTTGTAGAAGAAACCTTTGTTTGATTCTGCATCTAAGTTTGTTAAATCTTGAGTTAAAGTTGGGTGTGAGCTGCTGTCTAGTTACACAAAGCGGACTTTAGTATTTTAGGCATAATTATTGGTTGAAGGATCGGATTGCCATGAGACAAACCCTTTGGTAAACTAGACACATAAGACCACAACATTCATAAAGAAATGTTAGTCTAATTTAATATCTATTTTCTTCTATAAATTTTCAAAGTAGTAATAATACTAGTTTTTCTTGTTGACAAATCTGTCTTTGAGTTTGTTGGACCTATCAAAAGTTTTTTGTTAATAATTTAAGTTTTAAAGAAGAAAATTGGCTAAATCCAATTGGATTATAATATATACTTCCATATCTAGGTTTTCTATGCAGGTGACCAAGTCAAATTCTGCCCCTAGTTTTGTCAAAAATCACATTGAAAATCGGACAACCAGTAGCCTTGTCAATAGAAATAATCTTTAGTAATTTGTAAATATCTTAAGATTTAGATATGATTTTAAGATAATTTTAAATGATTCAGAAACTAGAAACATAGAGGAAGAAGTTTGTAGAGGTTTACTTGGCCTAAAAATGATGTTAAAAGGGCTAACAATCGGAAATAAATTGGAACTGGAAGTTTACCTTTGTGTAAAATGTTTGTCACGGTCAGTACTCTTTTGGTAATGACCGTGACCCTCCATTATTTCAATTAAACTTGATTTTCAATCCCTAATGGGTCACCGAAGTTTTTCTAGACCTATCTAAATATTTTTAGGGCATTCTAAACATAAAATAAAGGTAAATTGTTACACTAAACATTTATTTACATAATGACGTAAGAGTAAAGCATGGAATAAAGATGCTCAATCATGAACATGATATAGTGTTATAGAAAGTCATTCAAGCACATTTATATGCTTTTGATTATCCTACTCATAGTTATATATATATATATATATATATATATATATATATATATGAATACATATATGTTAATGGTGAAAAAGAGCAATGTATATAATAGTAATGCTCAACGGTGAGCATTATCATAGGTTTAAAGAACATGTTACATGAACATGAATATGATTTCCTTGGCCATAGTTATACATGAGTTTTTATATACACATATGTATGTGGTCAAATAGAATAAAGCAAAGTATAAAGGATAAAGTAAAGCGATTTAATTGCTTGCGTTATATCTATGGTGTAGATAAATAGGCATGCCTGTAAAGGTATCTTGCAGCTATGATAGTTTCGATGCCATTTGGGTCTCCAAGTTTGGGTTATAGTCAAATCCTTTTGGGCGACTAAATAGACATGTTCTAGTTTGGATCATAAATAACCCTATTTAGGATGTAGCCGACCCTATTTGGGTTTGCTTAACTTGTTATCCACTTTTTTAGAAAAATGTAGGCCTAATTCAAATTTAAGAAAAACATCATATCAAATAAAGGATGAAAGTTATGCCAAATCCTTACCGTGATTTACATGTTATTGTTATATGAAACTTTTATATTGCATATGGAAAGCTTGACATAAAAAGGAGATTACATATTATATATGTACATTCACAACACATAGCATCAAATGAATATACTAGAATTATAATCTCGATGCATAGTGAACTTGTGCATCATTAATGGCTAGTCAATAAATGTAATTTGTGAAATATATCCTCTATAGTTATATATTAGTAGCTTAATATTGTGAAGGGCTTTGCATGAATCTTTATAAAAGTTATGAAATTCTTGATGCAAGTTCATGTTGTTTCCTGTTAATATGTTCCTTATAATTATTTGTCTCTTGCCTTACATGAACTATATAGTCATATGCTTCTTACGTTATTTTACATATATAAATACATGTTATTTTAAAATACATCAAATGTATAGTATATGGGAAAAACAAGGTATGGCATGAAGAGTATTTTGTGATTACATGTATAAAATCCTTGAGAAGATATCAAAGTGTTTCTATACCTAGAAATGCAAGATATATGAATTTGTACGTATGGCATGCTTTGTTAGTAAAAATACACAAGTTACTTATTAAACATTGTGTAAATGATAAAATAAATATATGGGACTTAGTATTAATATAAACAAATTATGAACCCTAGTTAATTATATAATAGTTTGATGGCGATAATAATTATTCAAGCAGGTGAAAAAATATATGATACATAGAATATGTTATACATAGGTGTAAGATATAGTTTATTAATTTTGAGATCTATGATTTTAAATGGCTATTTATGAACATAGATTGATATAAGTATATGGGAATCAATAAAGTAAACTTGATGTATAAGATTTTTAGTGCCAAAAAGGAATAATTTTATGATCAAGAACTAAAAAAGCAAATGAAATATCTATATGTAACTGATAGTGTATAGTAAAGCATAATAAAAGATAATATAGCCTTGGAGATTTATGTGAATATGGTTCAAATAATTAAGTTACATGCTTAAAGATATGCTTGTATGTGTGCTTGGATTTTGATGACCTTTAAAAGATGTTGTCCACATATCTTAAGTTCCCCACTAAGCTTTATAGCTTAGCACGGGAGTTTTATCTGTGTAGGTTGCAAGAAATGATTTTCTTTCCAAGGATAATATATGCGACAGAAGGGCCAACACAAGAGAGAGATTGAAAGTTATATATATTGATAATATACTTTATTATTGAGTTCATCTTGATTACAAGATCTTTATTTATAAGGATGTAATGTATAAATGTTTAATAAATTTAAATCTAAAATTTTTCAAAAATTCTCTTGAGTATATAGTAAAGTTTAAATAGTACAATACATATATATTGGTTTTATGATTTATTCAATATTTCTATATATAGCCAAGGGACATGGATATAGTATTGAAAATTTTTTTAAAGGAATAAAAACATAGCAAAGTAAGTTTAATGAGACCAGATATAGTGATTATAACTAAGTATAAGATAATGGTGTTACAAACCCTATTTTGATCATAACATAGTATCGATCCTATTTGGATCACAAAAAATTGACCTTATTTGAATAATTATGCAATGCCTCAAATCTGAGTCGACTGAAAAATATTTTCTAACTCGTGAATAATATTTTGATACAGGTTTACAGTGGTGCAAAATAATTTATTGAGAATATGATATTAATAGAAATTATTTCTCTAGGCTTATGAAATAATAAATTTAATTAAGGTATATTTTAGTAACATAATAATTTTAATACAAATAAATTTATACATTAATAATAATAATTATAAAAATATATATAAAGGGAAACCAACAAATTCTAGAGTCCTTAGAATTTTCTACACAATATGTTTTGTCCATAAATTCATAAAAGAAATGGCAATTAAGAAAGAAATATAAAAAATAAGAATTAACAAAGAAAGAAGGGGGAGAAGAAGAATGAAGAAGGAGGGAGGTAGGAAAGAGAAATAAGGAAAAAAGAAGAAGGAAAAAGGGGTAAATGGGAAAGAAGAGGTAAGGCCGATCAACGGTGTTGATCACTGGCGTTTGCTTCAACATCACTCCCAATTAGAAGAAATAAGTATGGGTGCACTCGGAAGAGCTTCCTGTTAGAGAGTATACCATAGAGCCCATATAAATGGGATGTATTTCATATGTATGAATTCATATTGTTAATAAAAGGCATCATTCATTTATTAATGCTATGTTTAAATACACGAGTTTGTAAATCTTAAATTAATAAATGAAGTCCTAGATATTATAAACACAATGCAAAGGCAATCATAAAAGTGTTTATGATATGATATGTCTATTGCATGCAAATGTGTTAATATCTAAATATCCCTAGTCATAGAATTAACATGATAGGATATTGCTAATTCAGACAGACTAGCTCATGTTATGCTTCTTGAATGGTTCAAGTAGTGGTTTTCATAACTATGATTATGGAAGATAATCAAAGCTAACATGTGGATGCTTGTTAGAAGAACAAGTTCATTGGAGACCTGCAAAGAAAATCCTCACATGGATATTAAATATATGTCAGTAAGGAATCTCTTTATAGTGATTGTGCAAGTATCCTTAGACTTGAGATCACCAAGGTTATCTTAAGTAGCAAGTGATATACTTTGACTCCATAACTGATTACTTCCAACTGGGAGTGAACATAGTTAGGAGGTTGTGTATATCATGACCTACTTGAAGATAGTTGAGTAATCGATAAAGGATTTACCATCCCAGACTTATTAAGGGAAGTTATCTCTCATGATTCTATAATTACCTTGTTCAGAGAATCTCTAGCCAGAGTAATATGCCAAGATGGATAAGGATCCATAAAGGGCATTTTGGGACCAATGGTTAAATTAATATAACATACATAATTAGATTTATATGAGTTGATAGAAATCCATACTCATAATCTAATTGAGATAAGAGTGGTGAAAGGAGTAATTGCACGGTAACTGTTTCTATGGAAGGGTATAATCAAACCACTTGACTTTTCTGACATTTGGTTAGTCATGATGCCTAGCTAGAGGCCTCTCATGATTTGTATAATAGTGTATCATAAATATCAATAAGGGATTGATAAAATTATTTAAAGAAGTTTAAATCATATGAGTTTTGAATAGAACTCATAATTACATATTATACTGACAATATGGATAGGAACCTAATAGGTCACACAAATATAGAGTAAAGGATAAAATGGTAAAATGACAAGGATAATAATATTTGATATTATTATGGGAGAAGAGAAATGAATAAGAAAATAATTAATTAAAGAGTTTAATTAATTATGATCAAGTAGAATTGTTCGCATAACTTTTTAGAAATGTTCTGCAAAATGGACTTAATTGAAATATTGTATTTCATAATTAATTATTATTAGACTATAAGTGTTATAGGACTGATATAATAATTAATAGATCCATTAGAGAAATTAAAGAGGGCCAGAGAATTGGTTTTAGCACAGAAACCCTCCAGAGGAAGGGTTACACACCAAAACCATATAGAAAGCCTTAAAGGCCTAATTATTGGACCAAGACAAATTAAATATATTTCATAAGTGTTATGGAGCCTACATATTTAATTTGTATGGGTTTGGAATTCATTTGGGTGATTAAATTCAAGTGTATGCATAAAGGGCTTAGTTTATGGCTTTTGTTCATAGTCCTTTATGAAAGGATTTAAATTGGATTTAATTGAGCCCAAATAAATTATTAATAATTCCAAAAGCCCATATACTATTCATTTGGGTGATATGAAATTCATTTTGATGCTAATTGTGAATCATTGGTGAAGCTCTGAAGAGACTTCGACGAGCACAGTGGTGGTCAAAAATGGGAAAAACTCAAGAATTTGATGCCAATTGGTATGTGACTACCAAATTTATCTCCATAAATTTCCTTAAATAATTCTAAAATTATGTTCGAAATTGTTTTATTTTTTTATTGAATGTATGTGTCTGTGTGTGTGCTTAGCTGGTGAGATAAGAATATAAATTCTCTAAACATTAGTAAATTGACTATATCATAATGTTTGATGCAAGTATTATATTATGGTTGTGCGTGTGCCCAAAAGTTTTTTTTGGTTAAATGTGGTTGTAGTACCCCCTATATAGATACCCTATTTAACTCATAAATTAAAGACTATTAATCATGCTTATACTAAATATTCGCTTAATCATCATATTACCATTAATCATGTCATACTGTTTAATATACCTATGTATGTGCTAAAAGTCTATTCCTATTTTGCATCTCATACTTATTATCATGCACACTGTACTATATGAAAACTACTTTATGTAAATCACATGCACACATACTCTTTCATAGCTTTACTGCTAGTGAGTTACAACACTTCATATAGGTTAGATACAATTTTATAAGATAACTGACCATAATAAAAAAACATATGATAATAGTAATACAAAAACACCATATCAAGATTAACAGTGTGTAGTTGGCCCTTCCTGATGTAGAGATCGTCCCTGAGCAAAAGTCTTGATAACTGAACCTACATGGATAAATAACCCGTGCTAAGCTATAAAGCTTAGTGGGGAATGTCTACAGATGGATGACCACTAACAACGATCATCAAAATACACATACAATATATATATATATATATAACATGTACAACATAACATGTCAATAATAACAAATACCTTAAAGCTTAATGCATATTCTCATGTACATAAACATTATACCCAAGAGAGTATCAAATATTCCCAATTTCATAATTCATATAGATGACAATTTCCCATGTGAACATATTCAAATGAAGCACAAATTTCTATGGAGAAACCAACAATATGATCCACAATAACGATCTTTAGTAAGATAAACTTTAATAGATTAATTATGATCATTACTATAAATAAAGTTTAGCCTATCTTAGTTTTATCAGTGGATAATGGGAACTGTCGATACACTTCAGTATCAAAATGATGGATATCCAAAGATATCGGATCTATAGACCCAAACGGGACCAAATTATACTTTGGACCAGTCAAGAAGACCCAAACGGGGTCACCTAACAACCCAAATAGGGCTGTTCATGATCCAAATGGGAACAAACATACTTTAGACCCAATTAGGCAAAACTATGGCAGTTGCAATTTTCCCTATAGGCGCCTATCTATCCACATCTGAAACTCTATTGTAGGCAGAACTATATTCATGTTTAATTCACATATTAAGACTGTATTCATAGTATACTATTTGTACATATACAAAGTCTTGTAAAACTATAAGTTTGCTGGTGCATAGACAGATATATGCACATTTCATATAACAAGTTATACATGTAGCTCATCCAATCTGTGTGACTATAAAATTTGCATCACAACATATAGACATGACATATAATCATCACATCATATACTTGAACATGTTCTCATTAAGCATATCACATGTTCATAGTCATGCTAAAGCATTTTCTATCTCATAGGGCAATTACATGCTCATACACTCATATACATAATCATAAATGTACATACCTGTAGGTACATCCACATATAGTAAGCTTATTCTTATAAGCATGTTTATCAATATGTATACCTTTATCATTATTCAAATCATGTGCTATACAATATATCGACATGTTTCCATATGGACATATACACATGACAAGGTCCTACTATTATATTCCCTATTTCATAGCATAGGTACATGTCAAAATATGCAGTTTCATGTCATAGGATTACATATGTATAGATAAATTTGGCATATGACACTCATGTACAAATCTAATTACATGTATAGGTAAGATATTTTTCATCACTAATCTTTCTTTATATGCACATACGAATGTATATGTATGTGATGGAATATGACATGGTATGAATGTGATGATAACGCAGCGGAAAAACAAAAATTTTTCATCATACAACCATACAAATCCAAAGCAAGAACCTAAACATGCAATTTTAGGGTTTAAAACTTACAACTTTGGATGCCTTTTAAAACTTGAGTTTGGTGATGACCAGCAACCGAGATGACTTTATCCACCTTAGATCTTGATCACCAATGCCAAAGAACAACCTTTTACGCCACTCCCTCTATTCTCACACACACAATTGCACCGACGGCTTAAAATCGAGATTGCTAGCTCTCTTTCAAAGTATTGTGTAATAAAAATGTATTGAATCTACAAAATTGATTTTGTACTTCTCTAAGGTTCCTATTGCTACACAAGATCACAAGAGAATTAGGAACAATCCTTTCCCCTTGTGAAAAATTGGCCAAAATAATTTTGTGAGAGGGAGATGAAGTTCACGCCACACTTAGAGAAATTAGGGTTTCACACCAAAACCAACTCCCTTTTTCTCCTAGGGTTTTATTTCTTTATATATTATTATCTTTTTGGCAAGTGTTTGATCTGAATTTACTACCTCAAGATAATTAATTTAACCTTAATCACTTCCTAAAAATAAGTAATATATTTTGAATTAAACTCCTTTGCATTTAAAATTCAAATTTGAAATAAAACATAAGACATTTAATTAAATGAAATCACTTAATATAAATAAATAGCATGTGCCGAAATTCCTTGATTTCCATCTTGGAATTTCGGCCACTACATCTATTATTTAAATGATTTAATTTAATTTAAATTCTTTTAGGCTTTAATACTCAATTAACTTAATTAATACAAGATAATTAATTAATTGAAATTAAACCTTGTGGGCAAAATTTCTCTCTCTTATGGACCAAGGTCCAATAGCAATTATAAAACCCATTACACACATTAATTTGACTTTAATTAAAAGCCCAGATTAATGTCCAATACTTTATTTAAATATTTTAAGCCCAATGCTTTGTGTGCGATCCTATAGGTCCATTTAATGTTGGCAATGAATTAATAAATTAATTCAAAGGCTATATATATTCTCTAGCAAGATATTATAGCATTCCAAATTAAGTGAAAATGCATATGGCATTTAGTGACCTAATGCAATTTTGCATAGTCCCTTACCCATAAATATCAGAATTAATATAAGGCATAGAACTAGTCATCCTTATATATATATTAATTCCTTTCTTGATATTCCAATGACACTGAACTCTCAGATAAATAATGATTACTCATTACTCATCTCGGTATGGCCATACAATTCTCAGTTCACTGATCAAGTGGCCGATGATATTTTCTCTCTTATCAAGAGGGGTAATCCCTTCACTTCTCTCATGCTCTCTAACATGAATCAATGCATACCCAATTATACCCATACTTGTCACTCTGTTACGAGCACGTTAGGTGTATGTCAAAGTACACAGTACTTTA
The DNA here is from genome assembly GCA_037975025.1 of Excoecaria agallocha. NCBI lineage: Eukaryota > Viridiplantae > Streptophyta > Magnoliopsida > Malpighiales > Euphorbiaceae > Excoecaria > Excoecaria agallocha. The sequence goes on from CM075806.1 coordinate 36,869,459, forward strand.
TAAAGAGTTTCATATAGATTTTAGGTTTAAGAACTCCGATACAAAACTTGCATATGAGAAACACTTATGACTTGTACCATGTAGTGTTCTCATGAGCGGATCGTATCCAAATACCATGTTCTTTAACATGTATCATGATCTCTGATTGACACTCTTGTCCTAATGATCCATAAGATAGAACTCATAATATCAGAGAGAGCATACTAGTCTTAATTCATTGTTATTCCCATAACAATGACTGACTAGGGATATTTAGAATGAAGTCTCATTTGTTTCAAGGTCTTACAACCATGTGCCTCACACATGATAACTTAAACTGAAACAACATTCTTGGATAGTTCTATCAATTGATATGCACAGGAATATAATGGATAAAACAAATGCCTCATTTTATTAATTAATGTGTTTTATCACAATGCATTGGGGCTAGGGCTTACACTAACAATCTACCACTAGCACTAGTCCCAATTGGGCATAACCCTAAGACCGAATGCTCTCAAATGAGCTTCGTACAGATTTGGATGCAACTATTTCGTCAAAGGATCTGCTACATTGTCTTCACTTCCTATCTTGCTAACCTTGACGTCCCCACGATCGGTGATTTCTCTGATCAGGTGGTACCTCATGAGTATGTGTTTGGATTTCTGGTGTGATCGGGGCTCCTTTGCCTGTGCGATGGCCCTGTTGTTGTCACAAAAAATTTCTAATGGATCTAGGATACTTGGGACCACTCCTAATCCATAAATGAAATTTTTAATCCAAACAGCCTCTTTTGCAGCCTCACTTGCTGCAATATACTCAGATTCTATAGTTGAGTCGGCAACGGTCTCTTGCTTTGAGCTACTCTAGCTGACAGCACCACCGTTCAAAACAAAAATGAATCTAGATTACGATCTAGAATCCTGAGTGCTGGTCTAAAAAGTAGCATCGGCATAACCTTGTATGATGAGCTCTTCTTGACCACCATACACCAAAAAGTGATTTTTCATCCTTCGCAGGTACTTCAAAATCCCCTTTACAGCAGACCAGTGCTTTTCACCGGGGTCTTGCTGAAACCTACTAGTTATACTCAGTGCATGAGCAACATCCAACCTAGTACATAACATAGCGTACATGATAGATCCAATAGCAGATGCATATGGGATTCTACTCATGTTGTCCCTTTCCTCTTTGGTTTTAGGGCACTGTTCTTTAGTCAAAGGAACTCTCAAAGCCAAAGTTATGTACCCTTTCTTTGAGTCTCCCATACTAAAAAGCTTTAGTACTTTGTCTATGTACTTTTCTTGACTTAGTCCCAAGAGTCGATTTGATCTATCTCTATAGATTCGAATACCAAGTATTGTCTCTGCTTCACCTAAGTCTTTCATTAGGAAACATTTTCCCAACCATTGCTTAACCTTTTGCAATGTTGAAATGTCATTCCCAATGAGAAGGATGTCATCCACATATAGGACCAGAAATACTACTATGCTCCCACACGGAGGTCCACTTCATTCTTCCTAAGTAACCGCCTATTTCTTAGCCCCTACACATTTGAACAAATGTGAGAACCACAACCGGTATCCAATACCCAAGTGGTAGAAATAGAAAGGTTAATTTCAACAACAAAAATACCATAACTGGATGCCTTGGCTCCATTCTTCTTTTGTTCTTCCTTGAAGAGAGCACAATTCTTCCTTCAATGCCCTATCTTGTTGCAATGGAAGCAAGTGCTCTCACTCTCTTTGAGTTTTTGCGCCTTGGACTTGGATTGGGCCTGAGGTGCACTCCCACTTGACTTGAACCGAGCCAGGTTATTCTTGGGTTTTGCTTTTCCCTTTCCATTTCCCTTAGCGGGTCCCTTCTTAATGCCCCCTTGAACCATCAATACGGGATTAGTCTTTCGAATGTTCTCTTCAGCATTCTTAAGCATCCCATGAAGCTCAGTGACTGATTTGTTCATTGCATGCATGTTATAATTCATCATGAATGGATTATAATCATCAACCAATGAACCTAAGATCAAGTCAGTAGCCAATTCCTTTGGCACTAATACCTCAAGCTTCTCAAGAGTATCAAGATACCCTTTCATCTTGAGTACATGGGTACTAACAGCAGTACCCGCAGCCATCTTACAAGAAATTAAGGCCTTTGTTGTCACGAACCTCTCGTGACGAGCTTGCTCTTGGAACATCTCCTTGAGGTGCACCATGATCGCATAAGCCTCTTGGTCCATAAATTGCTTTTGCAAGTCAGGCACCATAGTGGCCAGCATCAGACAGGTCACATCATTGGAGTCGCTCTTCTTGGTCTCAAAAGTTTCCTTTTGAACCGTAGAGGCGTTCCTACCAGGTTCTTCAGGCAAGGGTGCATCCAAAAAATACGACTTTTTCTCTTACTTAATAACTATTCTTAAGTTTTGAGACCAGTCTATGAAATTGGAGCCATTCAATTTGTCCTTTTCAAGGACTGATCGCAATGAAAAATTGTTGTTTGAAGATGCCATTTTCAATCTACAATAAAATTTAGCAAGATTAAATGAGGTCTTATTTATGATCCCATAAACCGAATTAATATCCCTTTAAATAATTCACGTTAGTGATTTAATGTGGGCCAAGATCCACTTTTCACAACAACTTATTAGTCAAGCTGAGCTTGTACACCTAATAAGTTAAGTTACTTAGGCAGGAAAACTCCAATCATGTCTCGTACATGACTCTTGGACCAAATGGGCTAACATCTTAAGATGTTATAGCACAACCCATTTATTAGTTGCCTAGATCCGGGCATCCCTTTCCATGTTAAGTCCAACCTACATTCATAACCCATGCCTCACAAAGATAATCGGGCGCATCTAGGACTCCTAGTCTACGTGACCGATGATCAATGCCTTGACATGTTTCGAATTAGGAAGGTAACCTTGTGACTTACTATTTTTTTAGGGATTCATTTTATTACGGCTTACATGGCATACGCTTTATCATCCACACATAACATGCATATATGTAATTGCATAAAGTAAAGCGTGACAAACATGGGCCCAAAAACCTACAACTAAGATTCTATACTATTACATAAGAATCTTCAAGTTGGGCTTCTCCACTCCGGTGGGCTTCATTTTGATTTACAAAGTCTTCAAATAAATTCTATTCTAAGAAATAAATGAAAATTTTTACAATAAAATATAATGGCATGCAGGCCATATTTAATTACAAAAACCCAGGGCCCATGAATGCACCATGCATATCCATTCATCACACCAAACAAGCAAATAAATATACATAGCATTCATGGATCAAACAAAGTCCAATTTTAATAAATTTAGCCAAGCCAATTAATGGAAATTGTGTACTTGAACCTTTAAGAGATGACCCCGTGATGGGCCTGGGCCGAAGCCCAATGGACTAAATCCTCTTATTGAATAAGTTCTCTTAAAAGCCCAAAACACAAACTAGTTAGATTTGTGCCATAAATCAAATCTAGTATAATTTCCAATTTTGCCATTTTTAATTTTATGTCATATAGCCCATAAACATTAAAAATACATATAATATGTGCTAACATTAATTAAAAAAATAAAATCATGAAGAACACATATATAATATAACGCATTCATGCGAAAACAAACAAACAACAAAAACTAGTTGTTTAATGCTTATGTTATGCCATAAAATGCACAAACATTTAAATCAATTTTATGAGTCATTTAATAATCTATATAAGTCCATAAATATTGATTTAATATTCTGTACCATTATAATCTAAATGTGTTTTTACCATTTTAATCAAAACAAAACAAACAATGTCGATTAAACATGTGACAAACACAAACTAGTCATAGTTTTAAGTGATTTTAAAATTAATCAATTAAATTGTCATGGACCAGAATTAAAACCAAATTTAAAACATGTCAAAACCTGATATTTAATCTTTAAAAATCACTTACAACATTCAAAAAATGTTTTTACATTTAATATTTAAAACTAGTTGTTAAACTTACAATTAACATGCCAAAATGCATCTAGTTTTAATATTAACATGTACCATCAGGTATTAGCAATTAAATCTGACCATTAATAGCTCCTAGAACATCTTAGGATAGTATATTAACATGTCATATTAATTATAATACCTATCTAATCAATTAAAATCGTTTTTACACCAAAACAATGCAAAAAACTCAAAACAGAAAATTTCAGATTTGCATGTTTTCATAATGACGATTTTTAATTAATTTTTTCAGCATCTAAAGCACTAAAATAAGCATATTTAGGCTCTGAAACCACTGATGGAATATGACATGGTATGAATGTGATGATAACGCAGCAGAAAAACAAAAATTTTTTATCATACATACCATACAAATCCAAAGCAAGAATCAAAACATGCAATTTTAGGGTTTAAAACTTACAACTTTGGATGCCTTTTAAAACTTGAGTTTGGTGATGACCAGCAATCGAGATGACTTTATCCACCTTAGATCTTGATCACCAATGCCAAGGAATAGCCTTTTACGCCACTCCCTCTATTCTCACACACACACAATAGCACCGATGGCTTAAAATCGAGATTGCTAGCTCTCTTTTAAAGTATTGTGTAATGAAAATGTATTGAAGCTACAAAATTGATTTTGTACTTCTCTAAGGTTCCTATTGCTACCCAAGATCACAAGAAAATGAGGAACAATCCTTTCCCCTTGTGAAAAATTGGCCAAAATAATTTTGTGAGAAGGAGATGAAGTTCACGCCACACTTAGAGAAATTAGGGTTTCACACCAAAACCAACTCCCTTTTTCTCCTAGGGTTTTATTTCTTTATATATTATTATCTTTTTAGCAAGTGTTTGATCTGAATTTACTACCTCAAGATAATTAATTCAACCTCAATCACTTGCTAAAAATAAGTAATATATTTTGAATTAAACTCCTTTGAATTTAAAATTCAAATTTGAAATAAAACATAAGATATTTAATTAAATGAAATCACTTAATATAAATAAATAGCATGTGCCGAAATTCCTTGATTTCCATCTTGGAATTTCGGCCACTACATCTATTATTTAAATGATTTAATTTAATTTAAATTCTTTTAGGCTTTAATACTCAATTAACTTAATTAATACAAGATAATTAATTAATTGAAATTAAACCTTGTGGGCTGAATTTCTCTCTCTCATAGACCAAGGTCCAATAGTAATTATAAAACCCATTACACACATTAATTTGACTTTAATTAAAAGCCCAGATTAATGTCCAATACTTTATTTAAATATTTTAAGCCCAATGCTTTGTGTGCGATCCTATAGGTCCATTTAATATTGGCAATGAATTAATAAATTAATTCAAAGGCTATATATATTCTCTAGCAAGATATTATAGCATTCCAAATTAAATGAAAATGCATATGGAATTTAGTGACCTAATGCAATTTTGCATAGTTCCTTACCCATAAATATCAGAATTAATATAAGGCATGGAACTAATCATCCTTATATATATATTAATTCCTTTCTTGATATTCCAGTGACACTGAACTCTCAGATAAATAATGATTACTCATTATCTCATCTCGGTATGGCCATACACTTCTCAGTTCACTGATCAAGTGGCTGATGATATTTTCTCTCTTATTAAGAGGGGTAATCCCTTCACTTCTCTCATGCTCTCTAACATGAATCAATGCATACCCAATCATACCCGTACTTGTCACTCTGTTACGAGCACGTTAGGTGTGTGTCAAAGTACACAATAATTTATAAAGAGTTTCATAGAGATTTCAGGTCTAAGATCTCCGATACAAAACTTGCATATGAGAAACACTTATGACTTGTAACATATAGTGTTCTCATGAGCAGATCGTATCCAAATACCATGTTCTTTAACATGTATCTATGATCTCTGATTGACACTCTTATCCTAATGATCCATAAGACAGAACTCATAATATCAGAGAGAGCATACTAGTCTTAATTCATTGTTATTCCCATAACAATGACTGACTAAGGATATTTAGAATGAAGTCTCATTTGTTTCAAGGTCTTACAACCATGTGCCTCACACAACTGAAACATCATTCTTGGATAGTTCTATCAATTGATATGCACAGGAATACAATGGATACCTTTTATTAATTAAAGTGTTTTATTACAATGCATTGGGGCTAGGGCTTACACTAACAGTATGCATATAAATCCTTCATTGATAATCATATTACATGCCCTATCCAATTTAATTTTGCAATCACATAAACAACTATTTATCTCAATTAATTAAAAAGTCATAGAATAAGGTATCACAAAAATCTGCACAGGGCAGCATTATAGACTTGATTTGTGAGCCACATTTGAAATAGAAGATGTAATTTTTAGGCAAAATGATCTTCTACAATTTTATCCCCCTATGTTTTTAGTTTCCAGAGCATCAAAATTCATATTAATATCTGACTTATAGCTCGTGTTATTTGAAAAATACCATAGGCTGTTCGTAGAACTAAAATAGTGTGCTGTCACTTTTAAAAATTCATAGCATAAAATTAAGTCGGATTTATACCAACATTTCTTCATCAAAGTTATACTTTCATGTCTCTAGTTTTACCATAATTTTACTTTGTAGCATTTCAACATCTTTACAAAACGTTATGCCCATTATTGTAAATTCTATTTCTATAAGCAGTCTAGGGGACTAGTCCGGATTCAACTCTAAATTCCGTGTACTTAGAGGTAGATTTAAGCTTAGATTTCTGCTTAAGAATTGTAGATGTAGAAGTATATTTTCCATATTAATTAAATTTGCATCTTTATTATAATTTTAAATGAAGTTATCTCAATTTCATTACAAGCTATTCCAGAATCTACATTAACAGTTCACCTAATTTTTCAATAAATTATAAAAATTAGTTAGAGGCGGAATCAAAGCCTGGTCCCTTATATAATTTTGTAGTTTTATGTCTCATTTAACTATAGAATTTTTAACTGGTTCATTTTGAGGTCTTTAACTCAATTTACAATAGAATTTCCATTACTAGGTCAAAGAAACCCTATCAAGGTTTCAAATGCAACTTTATCTCTCATGCTCAACAAATCATTCAAAACACAAGTCCAACTCATTATGTCTAGTAGAAAATTACATGCACATAAGCATCCCTAAATTCCCATACCTTGGCCGAAATTCCTATGTCTTCAACCCCTTGCAATTTCCTTTCCTTTACTCTTTCTACCCTTCTCTTCTACTTCACAAACATCATCATTATTCAATTAAAAAATATCCAGCACCTTATTCATCAATTACCCCCACAAAAATGAGTAAAAGAAGAAGAAGAAGAAGAAGAATAAGAAATTCAAATGATTAAATACCTTTAATTTGTTGCAACTATACTTCTTGATTAGATCTCATGCATGCAAGGATTAGGAAGAGAGAATTGAGAGATGAGAGAAGAAGCAAAAATCTGAAATTTTCTCCTCCCTATTGCTGTCCCACTCTCTTCTCCGTCCAACCGATGCATTTCTCTCTCCCACATGCAAGAGTTAAGTCTTTATAAAGGGGTGAAAATGTTCTCTTTTGATCCCCCTAAAAATTGCATGTCTCAAACTTACCTATATATTCTTTGCATGATAATCTTTAACCCCTCATTTTAATTCTTTTCATACATTGACCTATCAATTAATTCCACCTTTTAAATTGACCTCTCAATATATGCTTCTATCCACATTAGACCCTTAAATTTTTAAAATTACAAAATTACCCCAAATTAATACCTTTTTACTTCAATTGTACCCTCAATTAATATTTAACCATACTCTTAAATTTTATTTTCATGCAATTAACATAATAACATGATAATTTACCCCCTTAACCCATAATGTTTCAAAATTCTCATTTAATTTAATCTTAATCAAATAAAAATCCCAATTTAAATATGCAATTTAAATTAGGGTCATGTTAGGGGCCTTACGATTCTCTCCCCCTTAAAGAATTTCGTCCTCGAAATTCATGCCTATTTTGAACAAGTGAGGATGTTGTTCCTTCATAGCTATTTCTGGCTCCCAAGTAACTTCTCGTAAATCGTGATGTTGCCTGAGCACTTTAACAAGTGAAATTTGCTTATTCCTTAGCTGTCTAACTTCTCTAGCCATAATTGCTATAGGCTCTTCATCATAAGTAAAATCTAGCTATACTTGCACATCTTGAACTGGTATTACATGAGATTCATCTTAGCGATATCTTCGAAGCATAGAAGCATTATACTTGCACATCTTAAACTGGTATTACATGAGATTCATCTGAGCGATATCTTCAAAGCATAGAAGCATGAAATACATCATGAAGTTTTGCTAATTCCATAGGGAGAGCCAACATATATGTCACTGGCCCAACTCTTTGAAGAATCTCATATGGGCCAATATACTTGGGGCTTAATTTACCCTTTTTTCCCAAATCTCAATACTTTTCTCCAAGGGGACACTTTCAAAAACACTTTGTCACCCACTTGATATTCAATATCTTTTCATTTTAAATCAGCATACGACTTTTGTCTATCACTAGCTTCCTTCAATCTCAGCTTGATAATTTATGCCTTTTTTCTATATCTTTAACAATATCTGGACAAATAATTTTGCGCTCCGCCAATTCAGTCCAGTAAATGGGAGTTCTACATTTTTGGCCATACAAGGCCTCATATGGTGCCATCTCGATGCTCCTTTGATAGCTGTTATTATAGGCAAACTCCATTAAAGCTAAATATCTATCCCAACTTCCTGCAAAATCCAAAACACATCCTCTAAAATTTGGATAACCCATTTAGATTGCCCGTCTGTTTGAGGGTGGAATGCTGTACTGTAACGAAGCTAAGTTTCCAGTGCTTGTTGGAAACTTTGCCAGAATCTTGATGTGAATCTCGAATCTCGATCAGAAATTATTGACACCGGAATGCCATGCAGCCTAACAATCTCATTTACATAAAGTTTTGCCAATTTATCCATAGAGTAATCCATCTGAACTGGTATAAAATGAGCTTATTTAGTCAGCTTATCAACTATAACCCAAACTGCATCATGCTTCTTCTGTGTAAGGGGCAATCCTGTTACAAAATCCATGGTAATATCCTTCCATTTCCATTGTGGAATTGGGATAGGGTTCAACAAACTGGTGCTCTGCTTTCACCTGCTAACAAGTCAAACATTTGGAGACATATGCTACCACAACTTTCTTCATACCAGGTCACCAATAACATTGTTTCAAATCCTGGTACATCTTATTGTTAGTGTAAGCCCTAGCCCCAATACATTGTAATAAAACACTTAGTTAATAAAATGAGGCATTTGTTTTATCTTTTGTATTCCTGTGCATATCAATTGACAAAACTATCCAAGAATGTTGTTTCAGTTTAAGTTATCATGTGTGAGGCATATGGTTGTAAGACCTTGAAACAAATGAGACTTCATTCTAAACATCCCTAGTCAGTCATTGTTATGGGAATAACAATGAATTAAGACTAGTATGCTCTCTCTGATATTATGAGTTCTGTCTTACGGATAATTAGAATAAGAGTGTCAATCAGAGATCATAGATATATGTTAAAGAACATGGTATCTGGATACGATCCGCTCATGAGAACACTACATGGTACAAGTAATAAGTGTTTCTCATATGCAAGTTTTGTATCGGAGTTCTTAGACCTGAAATCTCTATGAAACTCTTTATGAATTACTGTGTACTTTGACATACACCTAACGTACTCGTAACAGAGTGACAAGTACGGGTATGATTGGATATGCATTGATTTATGTTAGAGAGCATGAGAGAAGTGAAAGGATTACCCCTCTCATTAAGAGAGAAAATATCATCTGCCACTTGATCAGTGAACTGAGAAGTGTATGGCCATACCGAGATGAAATAATGAGTAATCATTATTTATCTGAGAGTTCAGTGTCACTGGAATATCAAGAAAGGAATTAATATATATAAGGATGACTAGTTCCATGCCTTATATTAATTCTGATATTTATGGGTAAGGGACTATGGAAAATTGCATTAGGTCACTAAATGCCATATGCATTTTCATTTAATTTGGAATGCTATAATATCTTGCTAGAGAATATATATAGCCTTTGAATTAATTTATTAATTCATTGCCAACATTAAATGGACCTATAGGATCGCACACAAAGCATTGGGCTTAAAATATTTAAATTATGTATTGGGAATTAATTTGGACTTTTATTTAAAGTCAAATTAATGCATAAAATGGGTAAACAGATTTTTGCCTAGCTGTTTTAGGCAAATCTGTAAAAACAGTTTTTTTGCCTAAAACAGCTAGCTGTTTTAGGCAAAACTGTCAAGATGCGATTTTGCCTAAAACAGCAGGCAAATCTGTTCAGCCACGATTTTGCCTAAAACAGCTAGCTGTTTGAGGCAAATATGTTGAACTGTCTTTTTGCCTAAAACAGCTTGCTGTTTTAGGAAAATCTGTTAACAGTTGGTGACGAGAGAAATTTGTTGGCATGTGCTAGGTTTAATTTTAATTGATTAATTATCTATGTATAATTAAGTTAATTGAGTATTAAATCCTAATTTGTATTTAATCAAAATATAATACTTGAGAGGGAATTAAAGTAGCCAAAATTCAAACTAAAATACTAGTAGAATTCGGCAACTATCACCTTAAATAAGTAAGTTTGTTTTGATTAAATGACTAATGCCATTTGAATTTAAATTCTAATAGAATTTAAATTAAGATATATCTCTTAATTAGAAAGTGATGGAGGCTGAAATTAACACTTAATTTTCGGCACTCACACTTGACCTAAATTAAGTGATATATATTAATGAATTAAATGAATAAAAAGGTATGCCGTTTTGCTATTTTTCTCTCTTGGCCGAAATACTCAAGGGGAAAGAAATCTTTTTTGTTCTCTTGTGTTCTTGGGATGAAATAGTAACTTAAAGGAAGAACAAGATCAGATCTTGTGGCTTCAAATCATTCCCATTGCCGAATACACAATCATAGAGGTAGCACTCTTGATTTTAAGCCATCTTTGCAAGTGTGTGTGTGAGAATAAAGGGAGTAGCATAAAGGCTGTTCCTTGGCATTGGTGGTGAAGATCTAAGGTGGAAATATCCTTCTTGGTTGCTGGTCATCATCAAAATCAAGTTTTAAAGACATCTAAAGTTGTAAGTTTAAAACTCTAAAATTGCATGTTTCGATTCTTGTCATGGAATTGTATGGCATGTATGATAAAAATTTTTGTTTTTTTGCTATGCTATCATTGCATTCATACCATGTCATATTCCTTCAGTGGTATCATAGACTAAACATGCTTATTTTAGTGCTTTAGATGCATGAAAAAATTAATTAAAAATCGTCATTTTGAAAACATGCAAATCTGAAATTTTCTGTTTTGAGTTTTTTGCATTGTTTTGGTGTAAAAACGATTTTAATTGATTAGATAGGTATTATAATTAATATGACATGTTAATATACTGTCCTAAGATGTTTTTGGAGCTTTTAATGGTCGAATTTAATTAATAATACCTGATGGTACATGTTAATATTAAAACTAGGTGCTATTTGGCATGTTAATTGTTAGTTTAACAAATAGTTTTCAATATTAAATGTAAAAACGATTTTGGCATGTTTGTAAGTGATTTTTAAAGATTAAATATCAGGTTTGGACATATTTTAAATTTGGTTTTAATTCTGGTCCATGACAATTTAATTGCTTAATTTTAAAATCACTTAAAACTATGACTAGTTTGTGTTTGTTACATGTTTAACCAACATTGTTTGTTTTGTTTTGATTAAAATGGTAAAAACACATTTAGATCAGATTGGTACAGAATATTAAATCAATATTTATGGACTTATTTAGATTATTAAATGACTCGTAAAATTGATTTAAATATTTGTGCATTTTATGGCATTACATAAGCATTAAGCAACTAGTTTTTGTTGTTTGTTTGTTTTTTCATGAATGTCGTGTACTATATATGTGTTCTTCATGATTTTATATTTTTAATTCATGTTAGCACATATTATATGTATTTTTAATGTTTATGGGCTGTATGACATAAAATTAAAAATGGCAAAATTGGAAATTATACTAGAGTTGATTTATGGCACAAATCTAACTAGTTTGTGTTTTGGGCTTTTAAAAGAACTTATTCAATAAGAGGATTTAGTCCATTGGGCTTCGGCCCAGGCCCATCACGGGGTCATCTCTTAAAGGTTCGAGGACACAATTTCCATTAATGGGCTTGGCTAAATTAATTAAAATTAGACTTTGTTTTATCCATGAATGCTATGTATATTTATTTGCTAATTTGGTGTGATGAATGGATATGCATGGTGCATTCATGGGCCCTGGGTTTTGTAATTAAATATGGCCTACGAGCCATTATATTTTGTTGTAAAAGTTTTTCATTTATTTCTTAGAATATAATATACTTGAAGACTTTGTAAATCAAGACGAAGCCCACCGGAGTGGAGAAGCCCAACTCGAAGATTCTTATGTAATAGTATAGAATCTTAGTTGTAGGTTTTTAGGCCCATGTTTGTCACGCTTTACTTTATGCAATTATTTATATATGCATGCTATGTATGGATGACAAAGCGTATACCATGTAAGCCGTAATAAAATTAATCCCTAAAATAGTAAGTCACAAAGTTGCCTTCCTAATTCGAAACATGTCAAGGCATCGATCATCGGTCACGTAGACTAGGAGTCCTAGATGCGCCCGATTATCTTTGTGAGGCATGGGTTGTGAATGTAGGTTGGACTTATCATGGAAAGGGATGCCCGGACCTAGGCAACTAATAAATGGGTTTGTGCTATAACATCTTAAGATGTTAGCCCATTTGATCCAAGAGTCATGTACGAGACATGATTGGAGTTTTCCTACCTAAGTAACTTAACTTATTAGGTGTACAGGCTCGGCTTGACTAATAAGTTGTTGTGAAAAGTGGATCTTGGCCCACATCAAATCACTAACGTGAATTATTTAAAGGGATATTAATTCGGTTTGTGGGATTATAATAAGACCTCATTTAATCTTGCTAAATTTTATTGTAGATTGAAAATGGCATCTTCAAAAAACAATTTCTCATTGCGATCGGTCCTTGAAAAGGACAAATTGAATGGCACCAATTTCATAGACTGGTCTCAAAACTTAAGAATAGTTCTTAAGCAAGAGAAGAAGTCGTATGTTTTGGATGCACCCTTACCTGAGGAACCATCTAGGAACGCTTCTGTGATTCAAAAGGAAACTTTTGAGACCAAGAAAAGTGACTCTAATGATGTGACCTGTTTGATGCTAGCCACTATGGTGCCTGACTTGCAAAAGCAATTTATGGACCAAGAGGCTTATGCGATCATGGTGCACCTCAAGGAGATGTTCCAAGAGCAAGCTCGTCACGAGAGGTTCGTGACAACAAAGGCCTTAATTTCATGCAAGATGGCTGAGGGTACTCCTGTTAGTACCCATGTACTCAAGATGAAAGGGTATCTTGATACTCTTGAGAAGCTTGAGGTACTAGTGCCAAAGGAATTGGCCACTGACTTGATCTTAAGATCATTGCCTTCTGCTTATGATCGATTTGTGATGAATTATAACATGCATGCAATGAACAAGTCAGTCACTGAGCTTCATGGGATGCTTAAGAATGCTGAAGAGAACATTCAAAAGACCAATCCCGTACTAATGGTTCAAAAAGGAATTAAGAAGGGACCTGCTAAGGGAAAGGGAAAACCCAAGTCAGTTGGGAGTGCACCTCAGGCCCAATCCAAGCCCAAGGCGCCAAAACTCAAAGAGAGTGAGAGCACTTGCTTCCATTGCAACAAGATAGGGCATTGGAGGAAGAATTGCTCTCTCTTCAAGGAAGAACAAAAGAAGAATGGAGCCAAGGCGTCCAGTTCTGGTATTTTTGTTGTTGAAATTAACCTTTCTATTTCTACCACTTGGGTATTGGATACCGGTTGTGGTTCTCACATTTGTTCAAATGTGCAGGGGCTAAGAAATAGGCGGTTACTTAGGAAGAATGAAGTGGACCTCCGTGTGGGGAATGGAGCACGAGTTGCTGTCATGGAGATAGGCGACTATCACCTCACTTTACCTTCCGGACTTTGTATTGTTTTGAATAATTGTTATTATGTGCCTGCTATGAGTAGAAACATTATTTCAGTTTCATGTTTGGATAATGATGAATTTGATTTTGTTATTAAAAATGGCAATGCTCATATTCTTATGGCAATGCCATGTTGCAAAATGGCCTTTATATCCTTGATTTACAAAACAAAGAGTCAATATACAACATTAATACAAAGAGGGTTAAATCAAACGAATTGAACCCTACTTACTTTTGGCATCGTCGTTTAGGACATGCAAACGAAAAATGCATTTCAAGACTCCATAAAACTGGAGTGCTTGGGTCAGTCGACTTAGAGTTTTATGACACATGCGAGCCATGTTTGCATGGAAAAATGACAAAGAGTCCTTTTAATAAAAAAGGTGAGAGGACTAATGGCTTATTGGAACTAATACATACCGATGTATGTGGACCTTTAAGTACACATGCTAGAGGTGGTTTTAGCTACTTCGTGACATTCACAGATGACTTCAGTAGATATGGCTATGTCTATCTAATGAAGTACAAGTCTGAAACTTTTGAGAAATTCAAAGAGTTTAAGAATGAAGTAGAAAACCAACTTGGCAAAAGTATAAAAGCGATTCGATCAGATCGAGGTGGCAAATACTTAAGCCAAGAGTTTGACAGTCATCTAAAGGAGTGTAGTATTATTTCACAGCTCACTCCTCCTGGAACACCTCAATGGAATGGTGTGTCCGAAAGGAGAAATCGAACTCTGTTGGACATGGTTCGATCTATGATGAGTCAAGCTAATCTTCCTATCTCTTTTTGGGGTTATGCATTAGAAACTACTGCGTTTCTATTGAACCATACTCCAACTAAAGTAGTTGAGAAGACACCATACGAGGTATGGACTGGGAAAGAACCCAATATGTCTTTTCTCAGGATTTGGGGCAGTGAAGCACATGTTAAGAAATTAACATCTAACAAACTAGAGTCCAAATCCAGTGTCTGCTTGTTTGTGGGGTATCCTAAAGAAACAAAGGGATACTACTTTTACTCACAAGCCGAGAACAAAGTATTTGTTGCTTGCAAGGCTGTTTTCTTGGAAAAGGAGTTCCTTCTCAAGAAAGACAGTGGGAGTAAAGTAGAACTTGGAGAAATTCAAGCACCACAAACTCCTATAGAGGATGGTTTGGAAATGGGATCAAGTTCACAACCAATTGTGGAACAAAAACCCATTACACAAGAACCTAGAAGGTCCGATAGGGTACGTCAGGAGATTGAGAGATATGGATTTCTAATCACTGATAGTTACACTATTGAGTTAGTAGATCGTGAGGATCTTACTACCTACCGAGAAGCTATTGAGAGCCCAGACTCGAAAAATTGGCTTGAAGCCATGAAATCCGAGATGCAATCAATGTACGATAACCAGGTTTGGACCTTGGTTGATCCACCGATAGGTGCTAAGGTAATTGAATGCAAGTGGCTATTCAAACTCAAAGTTGATAAGACCTACAAAGGTAGACTAGTAGCAAAAGGTTTTCGACAAACTCATGGTGTAGACTATGACGAGACCTTTTCGCCTGTAGTCATGCTTAAATCCATTAGGATCTTGCTTGCCATAGCTGCATATCATGATTATGAGATATGGCAAATGGATGTCAAAACTACTTTCCTCAACGAAAATTTACTTGAGGATGTGTATATGACACAGCCTGAAGGTTTTGTCAATCCCAAGCATCCTAAGAAGGTTTGCAAGCTTTAAAAATCCATTTATGGATTAAAGTAAGCATCCGGTAGTTGGAATCTTCATTTTGATGAGGCAGTCAAAGAATTTGACTTCATCAAGAACGAAGATGAGCCTTGTGTGTACAAGAAGGTTAGTGGGAGCATAGTAGTATTTTTGGTCCTATATGTGGACGACATCCTTCTCATTGGGAATGACATTCCAACATTGCAAAAGGTTAAGCAATGGTTGGGAAAATGTTTCTCAATGAAAGACTTAGGTGAAGCCGAGACAATACTTGGTATTCGAATCTATAGAGATAGATCGAATCAGCTCTTGGGACTAAGTCAAGAAAAGTACATAGACAAAGTACTAAAGCATTTTAGTATGGGAGACTCAAAGAAAGGGTACATACCTTTGGCTCTAGGAGTTCCTTTGACTAAAGAACAGTGCCCTAAAACCAAAGAGGAAAGGAACAACATGAGTAGAATCCCATATGCATCTGCTATTGGATCTATCATGTACGCTATGTTATGTACTAGATTGGATGTTGCTCATGCACTGAGTATAACTAGTAGGTTTTAGCAAGACCCTGGTGAGAAGCACTGGTCTGCTGTAAAAGGGATTCTGAAGTACCTGCGAAGGACTAAGGATCACTTCTTAGTGTATGGTGGTCAAGAAGAGCTCGTCATACAAGGTTATGCCGATGCTGCTTTTCAGACCAGCACTCAGGATTCTAGATCGCAATCTGGGTTTGTTTTTGTTTTGAACGATGGTGTTGTCAGCTGGAGAAGCTCAAAGCAAGAAACCGTTGCTGACTCAACTACTGAATCTGAGTATATTGCAGCAAGTGAGGCTGCAAAAGAGGCTGTTTGGATTAAAAATTTCATTACTGGATTAGGAGTGGTCCCAAGCATCCTAGATCCATTAGAAATTTTATGTGACAACAACGGGGCCATAGCACAGGCCAAGGAGCCCCGGTCACACCAGAAATCCAAACACATACTCAGGAGGTACCACCTGATCAGAGAAATCATTGATTATGGGGACGTCAAGGTTAGCAAGATAGCAAGTGAAGACAATGTAGCAGATCCTTCGACGAAACAATTGCGTCCAAATCTGGACGAAGCTCATTTGAGAGCATTCGGTCTTAGGGCTATGCCCAATTGGGACTAGTGCTAGTGGGAGATTGTTAGTGTAAGCCCTAGCCCCAATACATTGTAATAAAACAATTAGTTAATAAAATGAGGCATTTGTTTTATCTTTTATATTCCTGTGCATATCAATTGATAAAACTATCCAAGAATGTCGTTTCAGTTTAAGTTATCATGTGTGAGGCATATGGTTGTAAGACCTTGAAACAAATGAGACTTCATTCTAAACATCCCTAGTCAGTCATTGTTATGGGAATAACAATGAATTAAGACTAGTATGCTCTCTCTGATATTATGAGTTCTGTCTTACGGAACATTAGGACAAGAGTGTCAATCAGAGATCATAGATATATGTTAAAGAACATGGTATCTGGATATGATTCGCTCATGAGAACACTACATGGTACAAGTCATAAGTGTTTCTCATATGCAACTTTTGTATCGGAGTTCTTAGACCTGAAATCTCTATGAAACTCTTTATGAATTACTGTGTACTTTGACATACACCTAACATACTCGTAACAGAGTGACAAGTACGGGTATGATTGGGTATGCATTGATTCATGTTAGAGAGCATGAGAGAAGTGAAGGAATTACCCCTCTCATTAAGAGAGAAAATATCATCGGCCACTTGATCAGTGAACTGAGAAGTGTATGGCCATACCGAGATGAAATAATGAGTAATCATTATTTATCTGAGAGTTCAGTGTCACTGGAATATCAAGAAAGGAATTAATATATATAAGGATGACTAGTTCCATGCCTTATATTAATTCTGATATTTATGGGTAAGGGACTATGCAAAATTGCATTAGGTCACTAAATGCCATATGCATTTTCATTTAATTTGGAATGCTATAATATCTTGCTAGAGAATATATATAGCTTTTGAATTAATTTATTAATTCATTGCCAACATAAATGCTATAATCTGTTCAACCACGATTTTGCCTAAAACAACTAGCTGTTTTAGGCAAATCTGTGAAACAAGTTTTTTGCCTAAAACAGCTAGCTGTTTCAGGCAAATATGTTGAACTGTCTTTTTGCCTGTTAACAGTTGGTCACGAGAGAAATTTGTTGGCATGTGCTAGGTTTAATTTCAATTGATTAATTATCTATGTATAATTAAGTTAATTGAGTATTAAATCCTAATTTGTATTTAATCAAAATATAATACTTGAGAGGGAATTAAAGTAGCCAAAATTCAAACTAAAATACTAGTAGAATTCGACAACTATCACCTTAAATAAGTAAGTTTGTTTTGATTAAATGACTAATGCCATTTGAATTTAAATTCTAATAGAATTTAAATTAAGATATATCTCTTAATTAGGAAGTGATGGAGGCTGAAATTAACACTTAATTTTCGGCACTCACACTTGACCTAAATTAAGTGATATGTATTAATGAATTAAATGAATAAAAAGGTATGCCATTTTGCTATTTTTCTCTCTTGGCCGAAATACTCAAGGGGAAAGAAATCTTTCTTGTTCTCTTGTGTTCTTGGGCTGAAATAGTAACCTAAAGGAAGAACAAGATCAGATCTTGTGGCTTCAAATCATTCCCAATGCCGAATACGCAATCATAGAGCTAGCACTCTTGATTTTAAGCCATCTTTGCAAGTGTGTGTGTGAGAATAGAGGGAGTAGCGTAACGGCTGTTCCTTGGCATTGGTGGTGAAGATCTAAGGTGGACATATCCTTCTTGGTTGCTGGTCATCGTCAAAATCAAGTTTTAAAGACATCTAAAGTTGTAAGTTTGAAACTCTAAAATTGCATGTTTCGATTCTTGTCATGGAATTGTATGGCATGTATGATAAAAATTTTTGTTTTTCCGCTATGCTATCATCACATTCATACCATGTCATATTCCTTCACTTATTTCCACCAAGGTGTATAGTAAATACTGTATTGTGAGCCTCATTCAATACTGTTCTTTTCAATTCCTTGTCATCTGGAACATATAATCTATTATGATAATGCACACCCCCATCCTCTTTCACTGAATACTTAGACTGGGTCCCTTTATGTGAAAACTTCAAAATCTATTGCAACCTTTTATCATATTTCTGAGCATCAATCACTATTTGCCTCAAACAAGGTCGAGCCTTCAGCTGTGCTATTAAAGCACCATCATATGCAAGTTTCCATCTACAGTGATGTGCAATCATAGCAACCATCATCTTACAGCTCAAGGCATCAGCTACAACATTAGCTTTGCCTGGATGGTAATCCACTATACAATCATAATCTTTAAACATTTCTAACCATCTTCGCTGCCTCAAGTTAAGTTCCTTTTGGGTGAGCAAATATTTGAGACTCTTGTGATCTGTATAGATTTTGCACCTTTCCCCATACAAATAATGTTGCCAAATTTTTAAGGCAAACACTACTGCTGCTAATTCTAGGTCATGGGTTGGATAGTTTTGCTCATGCGGCTTCAACTGTCTAGATGCATAGGCAATTACTTTACCATCTTGCATTAACACACAACCCAAGCCAACTCTAGAAGCATCACTATACATAGCATACTCCTTTCCTGTAATTGGTTGTGTCAAAATTGGAGCCTTTGTCAATAATTTCTTCAACTGATCAAAACTTGCCTGACATCGGTTAGTCAACTCAAACTTTATACCCTTTCTCAATAGTTTAGTCAGTGGTGTAGCTATAACTGAAAAGCCTTTCACAAAACAATGGTAATATTTCGCTAAGCCCAGAAAACTTCTCACTTTTGTCACATTTCGAGGTGGCTTCCAATTCACTATAGCCCCTATTTTAGCTGGATCCACTCTAATGCCTTTAAAAGATGCTACATGACCAAGGAAAGAAATTTTCTTAAGCCAAAAATCACATTTGCTCAGCTTAGCATACAACTTACTCTCCCTCAAAGTCTGTAAAACAATTCTCAAATGCTCAGCATGTTTCGCTTCATTTCTTGAATACACCAAAATGTCATCTATGAACACAACAACAAATTGATCCAAGTAGGGTCTAAATACGCTATTCATAAGATCCATAAATGCAGCCGTTGCATTTGTTAACCCAAATGGCATCACTAGAAGCTCATAATGCCCATATCGGGTTCTAAAGGCTGTTTTGGAAACATCCACATCCTTCACCCGAAGTTGATAATAACCCGATTGCAAATCAATCTTGGAAAACACTCCAGCACCCTTCAACTGATCAAATAAATCTTCAATTCTTGGTAAAGGGTACTTATTTTTCACTGTTACTCTATTTAACTATCTGTAATCTATACACATTTTCATAAAAACATCATTTTTCTTTACAAATAAAGCCGGTGCACCCTAAGGTGATGCACTAGGCCTAATGAAGCCTTTCTCAAGCAACTCCTGTAACTGAACCTTTAGTTCCTTCAATTCTAAATGAGCCATCTTGTATGGTGCCTTCAAAATAGGAGCTGTACCAGGTAGAATTTCTATAAAAAACTCAACACCCTTTTAGGTGGAAGACTAGGTAAGTCTTCAGGGAACACATCAGGAAATTCTTTAACCATTGGAATCTCTTGGAGATTCACATTCTCTTTTCTTGAATCAAGCATAAGTGCTAAGAAAGCTTCACACCCTTTTTCTAAGAAATCGCTTAGCTTGAATAACTATTATTGCATTAGCTAATGGTTTAGATCGAATGCCCTGAACTATAGTTTCTTTACCATCAGCACCAATAAGAGTTACAGTTTTAACTTCACAATTAATCACTACATGATGTCTACACAGCCAATCCATACCCAATATATTATCAAACTCATAAAAAGGTAATTCAATAAGATCAGTAAGGAATTCTTTCCCTTGAATTACAATAGGACACTGTTTATACACTCTATTAACAACAATATTGTGACCCAAAAGGTTGGTTACACATATATCATATTCCAGTTCATGTACAGTAGACTCATTTCTACCTATATCCCCAGTGCAAACAAAAGAATGAGTGGAACCAGGATCAATCAATGCATGCATGTTAGAACTAAAGAGAGAGAAAATACCAGCTATGACTTATGAAGCACTCTGATCCTCTCGAGCTTTCATTGCAATATCCCGAATAGGAACAACTGGAGCTGTGGGTCTGTTAACATATTCAGAAATGTTCCTGGACTGGGATCCCTGATGACTTGATCCCTCACGTCCTCTTCCTCTGCCTCTACACAAAGATGGTGCATTAAAAGGTCCTCTACTGCCATGCTAACCATCATCTTGCTCTCTCTTAGAAGGACAATTTGCCATAAAGTGATCAGTACCACCACACCTGAAACACGCCCAAGTCAATTTCCTACAACTACCCCAATGTTGCCTAGTACAATGGGGACAAATTGGAGGTTGCCCCCCATTTTATTTCCCTGAAGCTTTCTTTCCCTGCTTAGACACTACAGAAGATTCTTGTCTTTTGTCCCTTTTGCAGAACTGTAGCCAGACTTAGCTAGCTAATTTCCTTGAGCTCCTCTAGCTCTCTTTCCAGTGGAAGATCCACCCTTGGACCCACTCCTCCTTTGTTCTCTCTCCATTTTTGCTATTTCATTCTTTTCAACTCACAAGGCTGCTGTAACCAGTTGAGTGAAGTTAACCATATGCAAAGATGTAGATCCAATTAACTTCTCTCTGATACAATCATTTAGCCCATCTTCAAACTATCTACATTTAAAAGCATCAGTTAACATCTCATCAGGAACATATTTGCACAGGTGACTGAATTTTTTCTCATACTTAGCCACAGACAGAACTCTCTGCTTCAAGTGGAGAAATTGCTTTAACTTTTCTTGCTTGTATGCCTCAGTAACATACTTTTTTCTGAATTCAGCTGTGAAAAATTCCCATGGAAGGGGATCTAGTAACTAGGGTTGCTTTAACACCAACTTCCACCAATCATAGGCTACTCCTTGTAATAAGGACACAACACAGGATGCCTTATGACCTATTGAACAATCAATTTCATCAAAACTTCTCTCTAGCCTTTCTAGCCAAATTTCAGCTTCCTCAGACTGTTCCAGATTAGTGCCTAAAAACTCTTCGGAACCATGCTTCCTAATATCAGATATTGGAGCTTTAGGTGCTGTCATTCTTTAAAGAATTTGAGCCATATCCTTTGATATCTTTAACAATGCTTCTGCAAGAATGGCTACCGGGACCACATTTGGATTGGATAATAAAGATCCAAGATTGGAAGGATTGGTTCTAATCGGCTTGTTACTTTCAGCTGATTCCTCAAAATCATCTCTAGAGCTCTCCATCTTCAATCTATAAGAAAACAGGGACTTCTACACCAGGCCAACAAAACATTATATCATACTATAGAATCCAAGGTTCATTATTACCCTGAAAAGGCTAAACCTAGGCTCTAATACCACAAATTGTAGCACCCCCTATACAGATACCCTATTTAACTCATAAATTAAATACTATTAATCATACTTATACTAAATATTCGCTTAACCATCATATTACCATTAATCATGTCATATTGTTTCATATACCTATATACGTGCTAAAAGTCTATTCCTATTTTGCATATCATACTTAGTGTCATGCATACTGTACTATATGAAAACTACTTTATGTAAATCACATGCACACATACTCTTTCGTAGCTTTACTACTAGTGAGTTACAACACTTCACATAGGTTAGATACAATTTTATAAGATAACTGGCCATAATACAAAACATATGATAATAGTAATACAAAACATCCTACATCAAGATTAAGAGTCTATAGTTGGCCCTTCTGATGCAGAGATCGTCCCTGAGCAAAAGTCTTGATAACTGAACCTACACGGATAAATAACCCATGCTAAGCTATAAAGCTTAGTGGGGAATGTCTATAGATGGATGACCACTCACAAAGATCATCAAAATACACATACAGTATATATATATATATATATATATATCAAATACCTTAAAGCTTAAAGCATATTCGCATATACATAAACATTATACCCAAGAGAGTATCAAATATTCCCATTTTCATAAATCATATAGATGACAATTTCCCATGTGACCATATTCAAATGAAGCACAAATTTCTATGGACAAACCAATAGTATGATCCACAATAACGATCTTTAGTAAGATAAACTTTAACTAATTAATTATGATCATTACTATAAATAAAGTTTAGCCTGCCTTAGTTTTATCAGTGGATAATGGGAACTATCGATACACTTCAGTATCAAAATGAGGGATATCCGAAGATATTAGATCTATAGACCCAAATGGGGCCAAATTATACTTTAGACTGGTCAAGCAGACCCAAATAGGGTCACCTAACAACCCAAACGGGGCTGTTCATGATCCAAACGGGATCAAACATACTTTAGACCTAATTGGGCAAAACTATGGCAGCTGCTATTTTCCATATAGGAGCCTATCTATCCACATCTGAAACTCTATTGCAGGCAGAACTATATTCATGTTCAATTCACATATTAAGACTGTATTCATAGTATATTATTTATGCATATACAAAGTCTTGTAAAAATATAAGTTCTCTGGTGTATAGACAGATATATGCACATTTCATATAACAAGTTATACATGTAGCTCATCCAATCCGTGTGACTATAAAATTTGCATCATGACATATAGGCATGACATATAATCATCACATCATATACTTGAACATGTTCTCATTAAAGATCTCACTAGTCTGGATTCAACCCTAAATTCAGTGTACTTAGAGGCAGATTTAAGCTTAGCTTTCTCTTAATAATTGTAGATACAGAATTATATTTTCCATAGAAATTAACTTTGCATCATTCTGATCATTGTACACGAAGTTATCTCAATTTCATTAAAAGATGTTCCAGAATCTGCATTAACAATTCACCTGATTTTTCAATAAATTATAAAAATTAGTTAGAGGCAAAATCAAAGCCTGATCCCTCATACAATTTTGTAGGTTTATGTCTCATTTAACTATATACTTTTTAAATGGTTCATTTTGAGGTCTTTAACTCAATTTACAACAGAATTTCCATTACTAGGTCAAAGAAACCCTATCAAGGTTTCAAATGCAACTTTATCTCTCATGCTCAACAAATCATTCAAAACTCAAGTCCAACTGATCATGTCCAGAAGAAAATTACATGCACATAAACATCCCTAAATTCCCATACCTTGGCCAAAATCCCTATGTCTTCAACCCCTTGCAATTTCCTTTCCTTTACTCTTTCTACCCTCCTCTTCTCCTTCACAAACATCATCATCATTCAATTAAAAAATTTCCAGCACCTTATTCATCAATTACCTCGACCAAAATGAGTAAAAGAAGAAGAATAAGAAGTAGAAGAATAAGAAATTAGAATGAATAAATACCTTTAATTTGTTGCACCTATACTTCTTGATTAGATCCCATGCATGCAAGGATTAGGAAGAGAGAATTGAGAGATGAGAGAAGAAGCAAAAATCTGAAATTTTCTCCTCCCTATTGCCGTCCCACTCTCCTCTCCATCTAACCAATACATTTCTCTCTCCCACATGCAAGAGTTAAGTCTTTATAAAGGGGTGAAAAGTTCTCTTTTGGTCCCCTCAAAAATTGCATGTCTCACACTTACCTATATATTCTTTGCATGATAATCTTTAACCCCTCCTTTTAATTCTTTTCATACATTGACCTATCAATTAATTCCACCTTTTAAATTAACCTGTCAATATATGCTTCTATCCACATTAGACCCCTAAATTTCCGAAATTACAAAATTAACCCAAATTAATACCTTTTTACTTCAATTGTACCCTCAATTAATATTTAACCATACTCTTAAAATTTATTTTCATGCAATTAACATAATAACATGATAATTTACCCTCTTGATCCGTAATTATTCAAAATTCTCATTTAATTTAATCTTAATCAAATAAAAATCCCAATTTTAATATGCAATTTAAATTAGGGTCATGTTAGGGGCCTTACAATTTTACAATTTAAATTAGGGTCATGTTAGGGGCCATACAGTGGTTTAGTAAATAATGCATGCTGAGGAATAGTAGTTGATAGTATAAATATATATGTATAAATGTATATTCTTTTTCTAACTTAGGCTAAGTCAATTTGGCATGTTTTTCAAACACAGGTTTGTCATTAAACATCTTATTAATTAAAGATTGGTCATAATATGATATGCAAGGTAAAGTTTCAAGGTTATTTTGTTAGTAACTTAATTACTACTAGATGTCCAATCTAATTTAGCATTATTGAAAATTATAGAAATTTAGTTTAAAATGCTATTTAAGCCAAGTACATTACATTGTTATAGGAGCTAAAATTTAATGGTCTATATAATTGCTTTAAAATGTAATCCATAGTTAAAATACTGATCTTTATCTTAAATTAAAGGCATAACTATCTCTATCATTTAGATGTATAGATTCTTTGTAAGGGATTCAACATTGGGAAGGAATGATTTCCTACTTTACAATATCGGTTAACAGCATGTTTCTGAAAGAAATTTGTACAATAATAGCATACTAAGAGCTATTAACTAGACAAGTATGAATAAATGAGTATGTATATGCTTATGATTGCCAATCTCTTCTGAACATGGAAAAAAAATCCCTACATTGGCTTTTAATAAAAACAAACATAATGATATGTATTAGTGATTTTATTTGCAATTGTTTAAAGTTTATAAGTAAGTCTTGGACCCATTGTTCAAATTAGGTGCTAGATAAATATAACATAAGCTATTCTTGGCTATTATGGTTGAATTGTGATGATTTTGATTATGATAGTTCTAGTCTTATGAGTTTGAATAGTCGAATAAATTTAGTCCCTATTAATAGCAAGATACACAACCATGAGTTTTGGTAGCATAGTGATTTGAATGATGAGTTTAATTCAAATATTTTTCCACATTTATTCATTATTCGCAATTGGGATAATTTAGTTGTCTCAATATGTGTATCTATATAAATAGAGATGTTAAACTTGTAATAAATAATTTGAATTGTAACATGAATAAATTAAATAGGGAAATATGGAGAAGTAGATTAAATGCACTTTTTTACTAGTAAAACATATGAATAAAATTTCAAAAAGGGAAAAATTAGTTGAACTTTGTGTGGACCAGCTGACTACAAGAGTTAGTTAGCTGACATTTTTTTGATAAACTAGATTGTATTAATCACGTAGTTTGGTCAAAAGGTTTAAACGAGTCCTTTTTGTTCTAATTGCAAGAATATGTTCCACTATTGCTAGTTGACATTTTATCATTATGCATCATCCTATTTGAGAAGTTGTGTATATTTTGAATGAGGTGACTAATAAGTAATTTGTAATGTGATGATAAATTGAATTTAAATAGTAACAAGCAGGCACTGTGGTGACATTGATTATGAAATAGAGAATCAACAATGATGAAATGATATTGTTAAGATGAAATATACATGTGTAAATATGTTGGGCACAACTAGTTAATTACAAAGGTGTTGTTAATGTGTAAAACTTCAAAAACTTAAAACCATAAGTAAGAGTTTTTTCCCTTTAGTAAACTAGTGGGTAATCTAGGATCAAGGATATAATTGCTAGTAATAGGGACTTACATATCGTGGCAGAATCATACAATATATTTTTTCCAAGGGATGGCTATGTGCAAGTAGTCACCTCACTTATACAATATTGAGGGATTACTATATTCAAATAGTCACCTTATTCATATAGTCATATAGTATATTCGTACAATCCTCATCACACATATCCGATTTGAGGATTTTAACTATCAACTACTAGGGTCAATGTCACATGTAAATAAGCAATGTAATAATAAAAGTAATAACATGATGAAATAGGAAATGTTTAAGTGTTAAATATGAATATTAAACAATGTAATGGCATACCAGAGTATTTTAAATTATAAATTAAGGCTAAGATTGAATATATATGTACATATAGTCATCTTATTATCTTAATACTAAGTAAAAATGGATTTAAGACATGCATTCATAGTTATGTGTGAAATGTTTAGACTATGAAAGGTATTAAATACTTGAATGTTATAAAGACATTTATAGGTATAAATTAAACATTTTATATCACCTAATGTATTGATAGGTTGTAAGAGTTTAATATTTAAATTGATTGCTTATCTAAACTTAAGGGTGCACAAGGAATAACTAGTATGGAAACTTATTTGGTTATTTTGATATAATCAATCCTTGGAATGTTATATGAGGAGTTAAAAGGTATACAAGGCAAACAAAAAAATATGAAAATATGTGTGTTATGATGTTTACGCTCGAAATAAGGATTTATTGAAATGTAATACACATTTATATATTTTGATACTATTCATAGTGGAATGTATGATAGAATAAATCCATGTATTGGGGTTAAATATCTTTTTCTTCAAGTTATGCTTAGCTAGATGTAAACATGGTAAGAGTGGATATAGTATAATAAATGACTTGTTAACAGTGAAATATATAATTAAACTAAGATATTTCTTGTGATATTATGTATACACACACACACACACATATATATATATACACATTTCTTAGGCAGACACCCATTTTTGACTGTTGAAGTGTGCGCTATAAGCCAGAAATTGGCAACTTTTACATGTCTAATGAATTTGTATGTGTATGTTTGAAATGTATGATTATATTTTAATATTATAATGTTGAAAAGATAAATTTGGTAGTTACCACTAAGCTTAAAGCTTAGAGTGTAGATTCTCTTTCCACACGTAGATTAAAGACCAAGAGATTAACACCTATAGAAGGGATTTCGAGAATCAATTATCACTAGCTAGTTCAAAGAGCTAATTTAGAGCATGGTAGTAAATCTAGTTATACTATTATGCTTTATTTTGGCAAGTACATAGTTTAAGTGTTGTTGTAAAATTATTATTGTAATTGTGACAACTGTATAATGAAAGTGTTAAAGATACAGTTGAGTATAAAGCAATATGTATAATAATATTTTAATAGGTGAAATTCAAATTGATTATTTTTTTAAGGAGATGGAAAAATTTGTGTTGGAGTTTTGTTGAGGTTGTAGAAACAGCTAAATGATTTTAAAAGTGTTTTTGGTGTTCTTTTCCATAGGAGGGTGTCAATATTTAGGGAAAACTCTACAGAAATATTTTAGAAAATAAAAAGTATAGGATTGGAATTGTAGATGATTTAAGTAAAACTTATGTTGATTTAGTTGTATATGGATTATAGATTAGTGAGTGACATCCTTATCTGTCTCGTACATCGGATTGGATTTTGGGTGTTAAACATTAGTCAACCTCGTTTAGCTCCCCTTGATAGATCTACTATATGGATCTCACCTATTTAAGTCCATAGTTAGATACCTTCGGGTATCCTTGTTGTACCTTAGGGTACCATAGTATCGCCCATTATCCACTTCTTTAGAAAAGTATAAGCTTAATATAAAATATAGGAAAAACATCATGTAAGATTAAAAGATAGAGAAACATGATACTTATTGACTTGATCTATATACTATGTTTATATGAATTCATGTATTTTATATGGAAAATATGATATTGAGTAAAGTTGTATTTAAAATATATAGGTGCAATATTTCAATATCGCATGTATGTAATTACTGATGTAATTTCACAATGTTTTCTATACTTAGGATTACAAGCTATATATATATATATGAATTCGTTCATTATTGATGTCTTTTGAATAATCATATTGCCTAACACACATTCTCTATAGTTATGTGCTTCTTACTTGACATTGATAAATAACATGTGTGACTCCTTACATATAAGAACAATTGAATCATGAACTTATAGCTTGTGTTTACAATTTGATTTAATTAATGGGATATAATTAAACTATTATTTCAATATATTAGTAAAATAGAATTGTACCCAAGAAATAAAAGGAATGGTTAATAACGATAATAACATTAAGTCTATGAATAGATGCAATTGATACATATGATAGTAATGTAAATATTTTTATGTCATGGAAATTGTTAGTTTGAATATATGCATATGGACCTATTTAATTAACTTAGTCTCTTACGATTAATTACAGGGATTTTTCCATGACTCTAGCTTGGTATTAAACGTACACATGAAAGTCATGTAATTCCCTAAAACTAACCAGGAATGAATTATAAGAATCAAGAAAATCAATTTGTTATGTATGATCTTAAGTGTGACGTGAATATTCCTAAGGCAATAGGGAATTGATAAAGAAGTGATTGATAACAAGTGGTTGTTTATAAGAACTAATTGAGACTGCTTAATGCCCTAAAATGCTATGAACTTATTTTTATTGTTTATTACTAGTTAATTTGTATATATAATACCATACTCTAGTGGATGTGATTATTTTTAACGACTTCTGAGAGAGGTCATCCACATGATTTATGTTCCCCACTAAGCTTTATAACTTAGCATAGGTGTTTGTCCAAATAGTTTGTCAAGTTAGGACTCTTTGGAGATATAATCTGCATCAGGAAGGCCAACAAATGTCATAGAAGAGGTTGAAAGTATAAAGTCCTTATTTTGGTTTTTAGGTTATAAAGTTCTTATTTTGTACTAGAAATTATATGAAGTAAAGATGTTTTAATAATTGAAATTTGTAATGTAAGAAAAGGAACTTTTGTAAGCTAAGTTCTAATGGTTAATTTTACATGATATGCTTTAATTTCTCATGAGACTTTTATATAGTAAAGCATATATCTAGAACAAATTTGTAAGTTATAGTTATGTTTGAGATATGTATGTTGATAGAAATAGGCTTGTAGAGTGGGTGTTATAGCCAGTTCTCATAAGCCATACCTTAAGACTGAAAAAGTAATAGATATTGAGGTTATAGATGGGAAGTCTTGGAACTACAACATTGAAAATTACTTAGAAAAGTTAGTATTCCTAGAAGAGGCCACTAAAAAGGACCATGGCATGATTCACAGGCTGTCGACTTAATTCATTAACGTTGATGGGGTGCTTTATAATAGATAACCTAATAGCATTCAATTAAGATGCTTGGATAAAAAGGAAGCTAAGAAAGTCATGGAAGAGGTACACACTGGAGTTTGTGGTGCTTACATGAATGGGTTAGCTTTGGCAAAGAAGATCATACGCCAAGGTTTATTCTAGCTTACAATGGATCCATATTATTCTACATATTTGAAGTAGTGTTAGTTGTGCTAATAATATGTAAATTTAAGACACTTAGCAGTCTCATAGTTATGTAATCTCACATCACCATAGCCATTTGCTGCATGGGGGATATACATAATAGGGCAAATTCATCCGAAAGCATTGAATGGACATAAATACATTGTGGTTACTATCGAATACTTCATAAAGTGGGTAGAAGTTAAGTCTTTTAAAAAGTTGGGTGCTCGAGAGATGGCTAGGTTTATTGAGAGAAAATCAGTATGTAGGTATGGCCTCTCCCACAATATTATGTCAGATAACGGGGCACAATTCCAAGCAAAAACAAAGTAGATTGTCAAGAAGTATGGTATCTAGCATCTAAAGTTGTCTCTATATCAACTTTGGGCGAATAGGGCAATTAAGGCAACTAATAAGATTGTAAGGAGGATTTACACTATAAAAAATTCAATATGAGCCATACCTTTTTCCATGGTTTATGGGACAAAATTAGTACTATCTATGAAGGTTAAACTTTAGTCAGTTAGGGTATTCTTAGAAGCTAAGTTACTAGAGTTAGATTGGGAATAACAAAGGTTGTCATAGTTAAATTTGCTAGATGAGGATCAAAAGCAAGCCAATTACAACAACTAGATTTATTAGAAAAGGCTAGCTTGCTCATTCGGGAAGAAAGTCAGAAAACATCCACTAAAGGAAGGTGTCTTAGTTTTTAAGCAAATGAGACTACGTTTTTATAATAACTAAGGCAAGTTCAGACCTACTCAGGAAGGACCCTTTGTACTGAAGAAATTATTGTTAAAAGAAGTGGCAATTTTGATTCACAGTGATAGGAATGAGTTTATGAAGATGATTAACATCTATAGATTAAAGAGGTTCTACGGCTAAGAATAAAAAAAAAAGAGAATAAAAGCCCTACAGGTTCAAAATTAAAAATATAGCATCACTAAAATTATGGCATCTTATCAGGGTGAAAATCAAAAAAGGCATCCTGGGCAAAAATTAGAGGCTGAGAGAAAATGTTTTATCAAGAAAACCTAAGAGGGTTGATTGATAATAGGAGTTTGATGCTTTTAGGGTTTTAGCATGAGATTCGACGAATTTTGTATTTTGATCTTAATGTCAAATAACGATCATGTGTAATGAAATTAGACAGAAATGTTCACATTTTATGTAATGATTTATTAATATATTCAAAGTTGTTCATTTTTCATTTATAAAATTATCAGGTTATAATAAAAGCAAAATATATTTTTTTTGTTTTATCTAATTTTATATCTAATATCAGCAACTTTTGGCCTTATAATATCTTAACCAGTGTTCCCTACTGTCACCTATTAGGCCAGTAACCTATCTCCTATACTCATCAGTGGTGGTGAAGTCATATTCACCAGTCTCTAGTATAATAGTTTTCATAGATAACTATGCCCAAAGCTATGGTAGATTGATAGAAAATCGTGGAGAGAATTCCACCATGAAAGGATAGGAGGCATTTGACAATGACCTGCTATTCCTCAAACTAACAAGCATAATAGGGATCAATGCATAAATTGGCTTAATGTAATCTATATAAGGGGATGCTTCAAGAAGGACCATATTGAGTCATGAAATAGATGGGAAACTGAAGGTACCTGAAGTTGATATCGCCATCTACTACAGTGGCTAACTATATAGCCCCCTCATATGGTGAATCAAAGTCATAAATTCTCTATTTGGGAAGATAGCCCTTCAAAGCATATGTGCCTATCACTTTAAGAGGAGGATCTATTAATAACTTCAGCTTCTCCTGTAACCAAATATGAAATAAGGCCGTTAGGGTTAGTTAGATTCATCTCAAGCAAAAATAAGGCATAGGATTGTGTGAAAATTTGAAAGGGCACAGTTTCCACCTAGAAAAGCTAGTGTAAAAATCCATAAGGGGTATGCTACCTTTAAAATAAAAATAATTTCCTAGAGTAATAAGGGGCTACCAGAGAGAAGAGCAGTAGGATTAGTACAGACAACATCCAGCCCGAGAATGGTCTCCATCAGGATAAAAAAATTGGGGTTAGTCTACTACGTGTGCCCTTTATGATATGGAATAACTGGTAATCTCCAATCAAGCTATCTGAGGTCACCACCAGATTTTGGGCAAAGCAGCACAGTAAGATAACACTAGTATGATATGTTGGTATATTAGAGAAACCATATAAGGCATTGATCAAAACCTCTAACGAAAAAAGATCTCCTTTAGGTACTAGCTTGATAACCTCTGATGGAAGAAAACCAAAGGCCTATGCCACTTCTCTTGGATAATTGAGCATGCAGTAAGGTACATAGGGTAAAATGCTAAAGTCTTTAGCTAGGAGGTATAATTCCTTATGTATAAACCTGAACATATAAAACCTCTAAAATTAGGGGGTATTGAGATTCAATTATCTCAAAAACTACAAATTGGAGTAAGGGGTCAAAATGGAATTTTCTCAAGTCTTCAATTCATCAAACAGTTTGTGTAATCTAGTCATGGTTGGTGTCAACATGGTGAAGATATATAGGCAATATGAGTCGAAGATAAAAATAAATGGCAAATGACTCCAAGTAAATTGAAAATGAAAGGAAAAAAGAAAAAAATGAGAAGAGAAATACCTAGTTAAGAGGAGTTGATCAAGCAAATGAAGAGTCAATGAACAAAAAGAAAGAAAATCAAGTCATTTTTATAGAGTTACAAGGATAGATGGCCATCCATGTGGAGCAAGTCATGGCCTAGCCATCTATCACCCATGACTCGCTTTGGTTGACTCTCATGCATTTTGCATGGCTAATTCATTTCACTTACATGTTTATTGCATTTGTTTTGTTTGTTTCTTTTTTGGGGAATAAAGAAAAAGTGCTAACACTACCAAATTTCAAATTCAAGATTCTGGGAATACAAATTTAGGGAATATTTTACAACAAAAATAAGTAAAAAATAAAAAAAGAAAGAAAAAGTGTTAAAATTATAAATAAATAATGTAAATTAAAAAATAAATTGGCTAATTAGGGACTTACAAATAATTTTTAAGGGGTAAACTGTTAATAATGTTGGTTAAAAATTTTTTTTTGCAAATTTTTGGCATGAAAAACAATAAAAAAATAAAATTTGAATGACAGACAGAATAGAGCCAGGGCCAATCCCTCGCTGTTAGTGACGGGCTTCTTGTTGGTTGCTTTGAATTTAAATTCCTTCACTTTTTTCTTACTTTTTTTGAATTTCTTTCTCTCTATGGTTTTCTTCCCATTTTCTCTCGGTTTTCTAGCCTATTCTCTCTCATTTCTCAATTAGTTTTCGTCCTGATTGTGCCTAAGTGCTCCTTGGATCGGTGTGCTTCTTAGGGTATTGATTTTCCTGAGCTTTTGTCATGTTTTACCAATTTTACATTCCTACTTCAATGTTGGTCTTCCTACAATTATACCTATTTTTCTTGTTGTTTTTCAATAATTTTGATATATTTGATTGGTATAAGTATGTTTGCAATTAATTTCATGCAATAATAGTGGAAAATTTTGAACTTGTTTCTCTTGGGTATTCATGGATAGTAGATGAAAATGTCTATTCTAAATAAAAATAAGTAAATGCAGTTAAAAAAAGAAGAAAAGATAATAAATATAAGACTAAAATGTAAAGAAAAAAATATAATCATAACGATAAATAATGATTGTTGATTGTCATTTATTTAATATTGCTTTAATGCATAAAAAGAATTAGAATTCTAGTTGTTTAAGTACATGTGCTTGTTTGGCAGCCATGTTATGATCAAATGTTAAAATTGAATTGAACTGTATTGTTGCTTCAAACTATGTTGCTTTTGGATAATTTTATAAGGAGATCAGGCACATTATAGCTGAAGTACAACCTAATTTTTATTAGATTTATAGGATAATACATTTTTTATTTTAATTTTGGCTATCATACATATTTGATAGAATGCCCATTGATAGGCTTAGCTCGACATTTAAATTGTAGCACTTAGTATACATTTCTATGCAGGTCAACTAGTTTTGGTATAAGTCAGAATGCTGCCAAAATTTCTAGAAATAATTCATTTTAAATCTTGCAACTAATATTACTTGCATTTTAGATTTTTTTACATCAAATTGACTATTATTATTTTTTTACAGATACCTTCTAGATCCAAACAACCATAGGATCCGACTGCTCAATCGGTACCAAAATGGATGACACCAGATCAGAGATAGCAATATCAGACTCTAGCCCAGGTATAGTTTAAGGCAAGTTGGTATATGTCCCATTAGTTTTTATAGCAAATAGGTATGTTGAAGTATGTGGATGCTTTATTACTCATTATAGGATGGACTCAGTTATTTGCACCATCCCCTCTAAAATATCAAGAGATAGTCAATGAGTTCTTATCCACATCATAGCATAAGGGTTTTTAGAGATTTAATAAGGAGGTGGATGCTTTATTTGTCTTCCAAATCTATGTCATTAAGGAATCTCTTCATAGCGATTGTGCAAGTATCCTTAGACTTAAGATCACCAAAGTTATCTTAAGTAGCAAGTGGTATATTTTGACTCCATAACTGATTACTTCCAACTGGGAGTGAACATAGTTAGGAGATTGGGTATATCATGACCTACTTGAAGATAGTTGAGTGATTAACAAAGGATTCACCATCCCAGATTTATTAAGGGAAGTTATCTTGCATGATTCTATAATTGCCTTGTTTAGAGAATCTCTAGCCAGAGTAATATGCCAAGCTGGATAGAGATCCATGGAGGGAATTTTGGGAACAATGGTTAAATTAATATAACATAATAATTAGATTTATATGAGTTGAAAGAAATCCATACTCAGAATCTAATTGAGATAAGAGTGGTGGAAGGAACTATTTCTATGGAAGGGTATAGTCAAACTACTTGACTTTCCTGACATTTGGGTAGTCATAATGCCTAGCTAGAGGCCAATCATGATTTGTATAATAGTGTATCAGGAATATCAATAGGGATTGATAAAATGATTTAAAAAAGTTTAAATCATGTGAGTTTTGAATAGAACTCACAATTACATATTATACTGTCAATATGGACAGGAACCCAATAGGTCACACACATATAGATAAAAGGATAAAATGGTAAAATGATAAGGATAATAATATTTGATATTATTATAGGGATAGAGAAGTGAATAAGAGAATAATTAATTAAAAATTTTAATTAATTATGATCAAGTAAAATTGTTCGCATAACTTTTTTGAAATGTTCAGTAAAAATGGACTTATTGAAATAATATATTTCATAATTAATTATTATTGAACTATAAGTGTTATAGGGCTGATATAATAATTAATAGATCCATTGGAGGAACTAAAGTGGCCCAAAGAAGTAAAGTTGGCACAGAAACCCTTCAAAGGGAGGCTTACACTCCAACTACAAAAAGAAGACCATGGAAGCCTAATTATTGGACCAAAATAAATTAAATATACAAAAAGAAGACCATAGAGGCCTAATTCTTGGACCAAAATAAATTAAATATATTTCATAAGTGTTATGGAGCCTACATAATTAATTTGGTTGGATTTGGAATACATTTGGGTAATTAAATCAAAGTATATGCATAAATGGCCTAGTTTGTGGGTTTTGTGCATAGTCTTTTGTGAAAGGACTTAAATTGGATTTACTTGAGCCCAAAAAATTATAAATAATTTTAGAAGCCCAATTAATAATTCTCCAAAATTTTTAAAGAGCTCAATCCCATTATGAAGTTGGATATTTAACCTAACTATAAAAATCCAAGAGATGTAGAATTAGGGTTAAGTAAGTGTGAATAATTAAGAAAACACTCTCTCTTTTTTCTCTCAACCCTAGCTGCCACCTTCTCTAGCTAGCATCTAGGATTTTCAGCTAGCCCTTATTCCTCCCAATTGTTGGTTCTTTCAATCCTTCTCTAGTGTGGATTACTCATTGGAGGTGTTCGATTTTGGACACTGTGGTTTGCGACAACCTGGTGAGAAGTAAAATCAACTGTTCAACAAAAATCAAAGGTGATTTTTCTTATTCTCATTAATATGTATATTGTAAATTCATGGCAAGATCAGATATATTGGTTAAAAAAATTTAAATTCTTCTTATGTATGAGATACATGTAACGATAATTCACAACACCTATCACCTTAATACGAGGAAGGGCACCCTTTTTCCAACAAATCCTGTGATACATTTAAAGCATATTGTCCAATTCATATTTAGGGCATACAGGCAACTTGAGCCCGATGAATGATGTGGGATATTGAGCCTTTAGGTGATGATTAAGGGGAGGTGCATCAACATCGGCCATGAGATCATGGCAAACTTATTTCAGTTAGCCATTTAGCCTAAAACCTAGATTGTGTGTAAGGGGTGTTGTGATGAGGCTGCTGCTCCACCTGGTGGTAAATGATGAGACTTTTGGCACACCTTTAGATGAGGACACTTTTATGGATATTAGCATGGCCAGGACCATGTGGAAGGTGGCATCATTACTTGGTCTTCTTAGAGAGTATTGGCTATTGATTGTGATTGAGGCTAGGAGAACTTATAGGTCACATGTACTCCTAGCTACACTAGCAGAGGAGCAGGAGGAGTAGGTAGTAGCACCTCAACCATAGCTAGAGCATCAACCCTCTCTTTAGCATAAGCTGTACCACATGGATATAGATATGGATTTGGGGGTAGATATTGATGAGTTAGTGGGTGGTACAACTCTACCATAGGCATTAGCATAACTTACTTTGCTTGTTTGACCACGACACTCCATTCCCCACGTAACACAAAGATACATACCTTATCCTAAACTAAAGGCTTTAATGTCTATGACACTAGCACCAACACCATTTGCTTTTATAGGCCTTTTATTGAATGTGCTAAGATAAAGAGTATCTTTAATAGGATAATCATAAAGGTTATAACTGGGTATGGCTATAATTAGGTAGAAGATAGTGAATAATCAAGATAGAATTTATCCTTTTCTTATAAGAGAGATATCTATTGAGCCTCTCAATAAGTTGGACTGAGAAATCCATGGTCATGCTCAAATAAATTGATGAAGTGATCAATATCATTTGAAATTATCAGTCTACTTAGTGATCAAGAAATTATATGTTTGAACTGGATAAGTTAGGCATGGACTATAACTTATGTTCAAACAAGATATCAGGTGACAAAACGTGCAATGCTCACTCTAAAAGCCTTTCTTCTATTATCATACATGCCATATTAATAATAATCATAACCTATTTATGTAAGAACCCAAAATAGGCCCTAGTAGAATTCAAGGATAAATACATGTTATTAAAGTCTAATTGAGCAGTATTGGATGAATTATTAAGAGTTAAGATATTAATTGGGGCAAAATGTTATTAAGTTATCATTAATTATGTGATAAATGTGTAAATTATATGGTATGAATTTTATAAGGTCATAATTAATTTATTATGTTGGTATAATAATATTCAAGGGTATAATTGAAGTATTAAGTATTAATTTGGGGTAAATTTGTAATTATGGCATCTTTAGGGGCAAATATAAATAAATGAATAATTGAGAGGTCAATTTACCAAAGGAATTAAATGGAGAGGTTGATTTAGAAGATAGATTTAAAGGAAGGGTCAAATTATAGCATGCAAAAAGGAGTGTGATAGTTGTGTGACATGCAAACTCTTAAGGGATCAAAAAGGGGATTTTCCCTTGTTATTATAAAAGCTAAATATGTGATGAGAGATGGTGTGTGGGACAAAAATCTTTAGTGAGGTTACAAAATTTCTTCTCTCTTTTGGTGTTCATGGTTAGTTACTTTCTAAGAAATCCTTGAAGAAATTCTTGCATGTGGATTTTTAAAGAACAAGTTAGTGTATAACTTTAAGGTAATTAAATTAATTTGACAATTCTTCTTCTTCTTCATCTTCATGTTCTGGTTAATTGTGGATTGATTTAAATTTTGGAAGTTGTGTTAGTGGATGAAATTGTTGTGAAAGGAAAAGAAGGAGAAAGTTAAGATCTTAAAAGAAGAAATAGTGAGAGAAAAAAAAGAATTTTGAAGAAGATTTGAGTGGCATGTTCAGGTTTAAGAACTTATTCTTCATGAATGTGTGTGAATATAAATATTTATGCTTGTATTACTTAATTTTAATGGTAATTTATTAGTTTTTTTAGGGCTAATGAGAGATTTAAATTGGATAAAAATCGCATTTTGAATGTTGATGAAAAACTGGGTATGTTTCTTGTGAACCAAGATGCTTGTTTTGTCCATATCTAGAGTTGTAGATCTCTGATTGAGTTGATTCAAAATTATGTGTAAACTAGATTAAATTATCTATAATTCATTGGAAGGAGTCATGGCTTGATTCTATTGTTAAGGAACTAATAAAATTCATACAAGTGAACTGTTTAAGTGTATAGGCAGTTTTGAATAGTTACCAATATTTTAACCATAAATCTTTTTATTTAAGTTATAATTGAGTGAGGTTTGATTCTATATAAACATGATAGAAATATAAACAACTTTGTAGAAAAAACCTAGCCAAAAATCTACCTCTAAATAATTTATATGATTTATTGAAATTGTAGTGAGCTATTATTCTTTGTTCTAGAGCAGATTGTGAAAAAATTGATATATCTCTTCGTATAGGGAATGAAATACTATTAGGTTTGATTTTGTGAAAACTATACCTCTAAGCCTATACTTTTCGTGAAGAAATAAATGCCTAATTATGTCCTTAAGCTTGTCTAATGTTAGCTTAATTCCAGACCTATACATAACACTATTAATAGAAATAGTATTTAATAAAGTGTAAATTTCTTGAGTTTTGGAAGTGATATTGAAAGGATTTTTGATTTTCTATAAATGGGAAACATAGGGGATCATGTTTGTAGAAGGACAAATTTGCTAAAAATGAGGTTTTTAAGGTCAAAAATAGCATATAAGTTGGATTTGAAACTCTGCCGCTGTGCAAAATTCTAAAGGCAGAATTTTCAATATTTAGTGTTAAATGCTGTTATTTTAAATCTATGTACACATGAAAATGCACTGATTTACAAGTAGCATGTAAACTATTTGATTGAAATGTTATGTATACACAAGTATATTCAAAAACATGTACATGGATTGTTATGTGAAATTATGC
Organism: Excoecaria agallocha; assembly: GCA_037975025.1. Classification (NCBI taxonomy): domain Eukaryota; kingdom Viridiplantae; phylum Streptophyta; class Magnoliopsida; order Malpighiales; family Euphorbiaceae; genus Excoecaria; species Excoecaria agallocha. The sequence continues at coordinate 36,908,646 of CM075806.1, forward strand.
TTATATATATATTTAATCAAATGATAGTGTATATTGTTATACAATTATTCAACTATGAAATTGATAATGAAGTATTATAAATGAAATTTGATGCCATAAAATGTATATAGAGTTCAATTTTTGAAGAAGAAAACATGAATATATAAATACTTATACATGAATGCTGGAAGTTGTATATATATGAACATACATAATTGTCCATATGGATGCATATGATTTATATTACCTCAAATTGAATGTGCATGTATATGCATGTCTAAAACATTGAAAATATAAATGCTGATACCATAACACATAAACATAATTAAGATGCTGAAATGAGATAATAAATATTTATATATGCCAATAAAGTTTTTAAAGAACCTTAATACTATGAGTTATAACTATAACTATATGTAAATGAATACCTAACATATGTAAACATTCTTATATGTAGATAGGATATATATGTGTCAGTTAGATATTATAATGTTACCATAAATGTTCATTTAGTGTTAAGGTATGTGGACCAAGAAAATTGAAGCATATAATGTTATGTATACTTGTATGCAATGATGATACTATCTTGTTGTTTACATATTGATGAACTTAAAGTTATTGTACTTAGTTATATGAACGAACTTTGATTGGGTTAATATATTTATATATATATATATATATATATATATATACATGAATGTCTAAATGACATTATACTAAATAATATACATGTTTGCTATTAATCTATTGAGGTTAATGTTGTGTATAGCTGAAATGTCAACTTTATGTATATGAAGAAGTAATGCTATTAATAGAATATATGTGTGCTTATAGCATAAACATAGTGTGATTATACATGAATGGGTTTAAATCTCGAAATATGCTTTTACTTAATTATGAAATAGACATGCATATGCATTTACATATAATTATGGTTTCTATACTTACATCATATAAGTATGATAATACAAACCTCATATAAGTGTGAATTTATAATCATAAACAAAAGTGTTCTTAAGCACAATATGTTTAAAAGAAATATGGAAATATAGATATATGGGCATGTATACTTTGAATAGAGGCACTTAATATAATGAGATGATAAATGTTGTTTACATATGTGATATTGTGGAAATACATGCCATGATCTCCTTATAAATAAAGGATAGTAATTTTTAAAAGTGGAAATAGTCTTATAATGTTTAACGTGCATAGTTTATGTGAGTATATATCTTTTTTATAAGTGTATACATATAAATATGATTAAACTTATGTGAATAAAGTTAAAGTAAAGTAAAGTGAGTTTTTATGAAAGGATTTAATTACTTGCATTGAGTCTAGGATGTGGATAGATAGGCATGCCTATAAGGGTACCTTGCAACTATTTTTGAATAGTTTGACCTATTTAGGTCCACTTGAAATTAAAAGTTAGAGTTGATTTTAACAACCCCGTTTGGGTTGTAGCTGACCCTGCTTGGGTCTGCTTGACCGGTCCACGTTATTTGATTGACCTCATTTGGGTTTATGTTATTTGATTGACCTCGTTTAGGTCCACCGATTTATCATACAGTTTTATCCCTACAAGGGATCACAGTTTAATACCTTCGGGTATCTTATTTGTACCTTTGGGTGCCACCGTTATAATCAACAGTTTTGTACCTTCGTATACTACCATATAACCCGATATCCACCTCTTTAGTATAGTGCAGGCTTTACACCAAAGTTAAGAAAAGTTCGATATTAAAGTTTCATAAAGCATGACAATTCCTAAATTGACTTCATAATATATATTATATATGAAATTTCTTTTTATCACATATGGAAATTATGAAATTAAAAGAGTTTACAATATACGTTAATGCACAATTATTGCATATAAAACATTGTTTGTACAAAGTTATATGAATGAACTGGTGCATCACTAATATCTATTTATAGACTATATTAAAGATAATATGTTCCCCATAGTGATATGTTGCTTGCATGAGCTAGTTAAATGGCTTGCATGATTTGTCATATATGATATCTATGAAAATGTTTTGTCAATATAAATGTTTTCTTTGCAATGAAATATAAGAGTTATGTATAGGTATTCATGTCTGTGATTGCCTTTCAATTAAAACACTAGGTTATAAGTTTTCCTTATAGCTACTCGTTCTTGCTTTCTAATAGGATTTGATGTTCAATGTCTTGTATGCAACATAAAATATTTTTGGATCTATATGTGATAAACTCAATATTATTCTGGTATTTGAGATAAAAGTAAATTAGTAATTCAATGTATGCATTAGTACATTAAAAATCACAAATACATCCTAGATCGATAAATGGTAAACTTTCATAATACTAATGCTCTGTCTTTCTTATGAATATACATATATTATTGTTGATCATATGCTTATATTTATATATATATATATATATATTCCTAGTATATGTCAAAGTGTGTGCTATGTGGAAGGTATGACTTAGTGTAAACAGTGGTATATCATTCAATGAATGGATTATAGGTCTAAAAGATAATTATGCTTATATGATTAAATGTTGTGTATATAAAGCACCAATGTCAAATCTTCTATCATTAAATCATTTAGGTATCATATGTGGACTCTTGTTTATTCATTTTGAATTGGTATCTCTTTCATTTGAACATAAGGTATACTTGTAGTTCATGATGTATGCTTGTTGGCGACCATTGTGACTGGTTGTTTGTCATATTTTGTGTTCCCCACTAAGCTTTATAGCTTAGCACGAGTGTTTCATCTGTGTAGGTTGCAAGGATAGGACTTTCTCATAGGATTGATATCTACAGCAGATTGGCCAACATAAGTCTTAGAAGGTTGAAAAGTAGAGTCTCATTTTTGCTCTTTTATTTTATGGATATGTAAATTTTTAATTATGATGGAATTTTTGTATATGTACAAATGTGTTGTTTGAGAAACATTGTAATGTATTGAGAACTCCTAAGTTCACATGATATGGTTTTAATTTCTTCTATAAGTTATCTAATAAGAAATGTTTTTGGTTTTAGAACATAGTAAAACATGTATTAGGATACAAGATTTAGTGGTAATAGCCAAGTATAGAAACTGGGTGTTACAATTTACCTATTCTTTACATCTATTATTAAAAAATATACTTGGCTTCCAATTTATAATCTCATGTATAAATTCTAGTATCAAAGTTCATAATTTTGCATGCATATTGCCATATTAAACTAATTCGATACATGTACTATCATATCATTACAAAATTTAGGTTTGTCTTACCAATATTACATTATATCATCTTCTAAAACAAAATGCAATATATAATAACAAAAACAAAAATACAAGGTTCATACTTTTTACTCTTCCTAAGACTTGTTTTGTCATGTCTACTACAGATTATGACCCTATGGAAGAGTTATAATTTGGATAGCTACATGGATAAATACTCGTGCTAAGTTATAAAGCTTAGTGGGGAACAATTAATATTTGAACAATTCCTCACAGTGGTCATTCCTAAGCACACAAGCATAAATAAGATATAATAGTAAGACTTCCACATTAATAACAAAGGCAATTTGAATAATTAAAGGGATGAACAATGCCATGATAATAATATAATACAATTTCAATCATATATTACATTAGTAATTTGCATACAATTTATCTTTTTATCATTTCCTGTGATTGCCTACTTAACTTATATGGATGTGGATAAAGGCTGTGGTTGATACTTGAAGGTATCAAGTATATGTATACTCATAGGTATTTTAATCTTGTGGATACCTAAAGGTATCAGACATGTATACCAAAAAGCGATCAGGATTGTGGTCTTAAATAGGGATAAACTGTGGACTTAAATGGGGTCAAACTATGGTAGCTATAATTTACCCTATGGGCATTCTTATCTATCCATAATTAAGTTCTACATGGAGACATTGAATCATCTTTTGCATCAATTCATTTATCATGTTTGACTTATTATAGTGTACATTTAAGCATATACAAGTATCTATAAATAACCTTAATAGTTTATCTTTGATCATCAATATATATTCTTGTGATTATAAACATTTATATACATATGCATCATTTTATTGGAACATCATCACTTATACATATTCACATATACTAATGCATGTTCAAGTATGTTTGCCTTCATTTGTACTTTCATATTCTACTCATATTGGTTTATATGCATAAAGATGATATGTGGGCTTAGTGATGGCCTAAACTAATTGTACGCTTATGTTTATGTTTATTGTATAACTATAATTCAATATTCAATTATGCTTTACATGTATTTAATGACATGTATTACCCCTATTTTTATGTTTATAGTGCTTTAAAAGTGTTTAGGGAAGTCCGAATAAGTTTTAGTAGTGTTCCAGAGTCTAAAAATCGAATTTGGGTTAAAATGGTGAGTGACCCAATTGTTCGGAATTATCGGTTACATGCATCTCTTATATAAGCGAAATTTAAAAATTTTTAACCAATAGATCTGATCTTGCCATGAATTTACAATATACATATTAATGAGAATAAGAAAAATCACCTTTGATTTTTGTTGAACAGTTGATTTTCCTTCTCATTGGGTTGCCCCAAACCATAGTGTCCAAAATTGAACACCTCAAATTAGTAATCCATACTAGAGAAGGATTTAATGAAACAACAATGGAGAAATACAAGGGCTGGCCAAAATCCCTTGATGCTAGCAAGGGAGGGGGGTGGCAGCTAGGGTTGAGAGAGTGAGAGAATGTTTCTTTTCTCTTAATGCTCATTTAAACCTAAAATCCCTACCACTTGGATTTTTATTGTTAGGTTAAAAAATCCAACTTCATAATGGGATTGGGCTCTTTAAAATTGCAAGAGAAATATTAAATGGGCTTATGGAATCATTAATAATTTATTTGGGGTCAATTAAATCCAATTTAAATCCTTTCATAAAAGACTATGCACAAAACCCACAAACTAGGCCCTTCATACATACACTTGGATTTAATCACCCAAATGAATTTCAAATCCATCCAAATTAAATATTTAGGCTTCAAAATACTTATGAAATATATTTAATTTGTTTTGGTCCAAGAATTAGGCCTCTAAGGCCTTCTATTAGGGTTTGGCGTGTAACCCTTCCCCTTGAGGGTTTTTATGCCAAAACCAATCTTCTATGCCTCTTTTAATTTCTCCAATGGATCTATTAATTATTATATCAGCTCTATAACACTTATAGTCAAATCATAATTAATTATGAAATACAATATTTTAATTAGGTCTATTTTATAGAATATTTCTAAAAAGTTCTGCGAACAATTTTACTTGATCATAATTAATTAAACTCTTTAATTAATTATTCTCTTATTCACATCTCTATTCCCATAATAATATCAAATATTATTATCCTTGTCATTTTACTATTTTATCCTTTTCTTTATATGTGTGTGACCTATTGGGTTTCTGTCCATATTGACAGTATAATATGTAATTGTGAGTTCTATTCAAAACTCACATGATTAAAATATCCCTATTGATATTTATGATACACTATTATACAATCCATGATTGGCCTCTATCTAGGCATCATGACTATCCAAATGTTAGGAAAGTCAAGTGGTTTGACTATACCTTTCCATAGAAACAGTTACCGTGCAATTACTCCTTTCACCACCCTTATCTCAATTAGATTATGAGTATGGATTTATGTCAACTCATATAAATCTAATTATATATGTTCTATTAATTTATCTATTGTTCCCAAAATACCCTTTATGGATCCCTATCCATCTTGGCATATTACTCGGACCAAAGATTCTCTGAACAAGGTAGTTATAAAATCATGTGTGATAACCTCCCTTAATAAATCTTGGATGATGAATCCTTTGTCAATACTCAACTATCTTCAAGTAGGTCATGATATACCCAACCTCCTAACTATATTCACCCCCAGTTGGAAGTAATTAGTTATAGAGTCAAAGTATATCAATTGCTACTTAAGAAAACCTTGGTGATCTCAAGTCTAAGGATACTTGCACAACCGCTATAAAGAGATTCCTCACTAACATAGATTTAATATCCATGTGAGGATTCTCTTTGTAGGTCTCCAATGAACTTGTTCTTCTAATAAGCATCCACATGTTAGCTTTGATTATCTTCCATAATCACAGTTATGAGAACCACTGCTCGAACCATTCAAGAAGCATAACATGTGCTAGTATGTCTGAATTAACAATGTCCTATATTGTTAATTCTATGACTAGGGATATTTAGATATTAACACATTTGTATGCAATAAATATCTCATATCATTAACACTTTCATGATTGCCTTTACACTGTGTTTATAATATCTAGGACTTTATTTATTAATTTAAGATTTACAAACTCATGTATTTAAACATAACATTAATAAATGAATGATGCATTTTATTAAGAATATGAATTCAGACATATGAAATACATCCCTTTTACATGGGCTCTGTGGCATACTCTCTAACAATCTCCTAATTGCACTAGAGCTAATCACCCATATGTCTTAGACCCATGCTATTTATATGGTCATTGTGCTTAATCTGGGAAAGTAATTTAGTGAGGGGATCTGCCATATTATCATCTGTAGGGATCCTTTCTATTATCACATCATTTCTAGCTACACTTTCCCTTATGATATGGTAGCATCTAAGAACATGCTTGGATCACTGATGAGACCGTGGTTCCTTTGCTTGTGCAATGGCTCAGTTGTTGTCACAATGTAAAGGAATCGAATCAACAATGCTAGGCACCATTCCTAGTTCAGATATGAACTTTTTGATCCAGACTACTTTTTTGGCTGCTTCCAAAGCAGCAATGTACTCAGCTTCCATTGTGGAATCGGTAGTTGTTTCTTATTTGGAACTCTTCCAACTAACTTCTCCTCCTTCCATTATGAACACAAAACAAGACTATGATTTACAATCATCTTTGTCAGATTGGAAGCTGGCATCTATATACCCATTTACTTCCAAATTGCCCTCCCCATATACCAAGAATATATCCTTAGTCCTTCTCAGGTACTTAAGGATATTCTTGATAGCTGTCCAGTGTTCCTCTCCAAAATTGGATTAGAATCTGATTGTGACACTCAAAGCAAATGCTACATCTGGATATGTATATAGCATAGCATACATGATAGAACCAATTATAGATGTATATGGTATTCTATTCATGCTCTCTCTATCCTCTAGTGTCTGCGAACACATAGACTTAGAAAGGTGTTTCATATGCACCATGGGTTAAACCCTTTCTTAAAGAGATCCATATTGAACCTTTTCAATACTTTATCTATATATGTACTTTGAGAAAGACCTAGAAACCTATTGGATCTATCTCTATAGATCCTTATTCCCATAATATAGGATGCTTCTGCAAGGTTTTCCATGGAGAATTGCTTGGATAACCATATTTTAACAGATTGGAAAAGAGAAATGTCATTTCCTATGATTAATATGTCATCCACATATAGAACTAGGAAGATAATTGCACTCCAAATGACCCTTTTATATACACAAGGTTAATTGTTATTCTGTGAGAAACCAAACTCTTTGATTTTCTCATTGAATCGTATGTTCCAACTCCTAGAGGCTTGCTTCAGTCCATAAATGGATCTTTGAAGCTTGAATACTTTTTTGCCATTTCCTTATGTGAACCCTTCTTGTTGTGTCATATACACATTCTCAGTCAGATTTCCATTTAGAAAAGTTGTCTTCATATCCATTTGCCAAATCTCATAATCATAATGAGCTGTAATGGCTTAAAGTATTCTTATAGACTTAAGCATCGTTATAGGAGAAAAGGTTTCATCATAGTCAATACCTTCTTTTTGATGATAGCCTTTTGCTACTAAGCAAACTTTATAGGTAACTATATTACCTTCCATGTCTGTCTTCTTTTTGAAGACCCATTTGTACCCTATGGGTTTTATCCCTTTAGGTGGTTGAGTTAAAGTCCATACTTTATTCTCATACATGGAGTCCATTTCAAACTGCATAGCCTTAAGCCATAAATCACGTTCTAAACTATTCAAAACTTCTTGATAGTTTGTAGGCTCATTGTCCTCTACTACAGTTATACCTCTATCTGAATCAATGTGAAATTCATATCTCACAGGGATAGAATGAATCTTAGTATATCTTTTAGGATTTTTTGTATAATCAGGTTCAACTGTAATCTTATCATTATGGAATTTAGTCTCGGGTTTAATTGGTTGATTTACTTCTATTTGTGGGTCTTAAACTTCACCAAGTTCAATTTTACTCCCATTGTCCTCTCATCGGAGAAATTCACTTTCCAAGAAGATAACATGCCTTGAAACAAACACCTTTTGTTCTAAGGGATGGTAGAAAAAATATCCAAACATTTCTTTTTGATATCCCATAAATAAAAATTTGTCAAACTTAACATCTAGTTTGTTTGACATTGTCCTCTTCACATAAGCATGACTACCCTTTACCTTAATATGAGAAAGTGTGGGTTTCATGTTTTTCCATATCTCATATGGAGTAAAATCAACCAATTTACTAGGAACTCTGTTTAACACATAAACAATAATTTCTAGTGCATATCCCTAAAAGGACTTAGGCAAGTCTGCTCTGCTCATCATGGATCGAACCATATCTAATAGTGTTCGATTTATCCTATCAGATACACCATTGTGTTGTGGTGTATATGGTGGAGTCCATTGAGATAAACTTCCATTATCTCTAAGATAATCTTGAAATTTTTGGCTTAAGTATTCTCAACCTCGATCTAATTTAAGTGTTTTAATACTCTTGCCAAGTTGCTTCACTACTTTATTTATGAATTCTTTGAACTTTTCAAATGCTTCTGATTTATATTTCATTAGATAGATATATCCAAATCTGGAGTAATCAACTATGAAAGTAATGAAGTAGGAGTAATCTCCTTTGGCATGTGTAGTCGTTGGACCACATATATCTGAATGTATTAAGTCCAAAACCATTTTAGCTCGTTCTCCTTTGCCAATAAAGGGAGCTTTTGTTATTTTCCCTAATAAACAAGACTCACATGTATCAAATGATTCATAATCAAATGATCCCAAATCACCTGACTTATGCAATTTGGTCATGCATTTCTCATTTATATGGCCTAAATGACAATGCCATAAATATGAGGTATTTAAATTATCTCGTTTCATTCTCTTAGTATCCACATTATGAACTTCTTTAATTAAATTAAGAACAAATATACCATTCTCAATGATAGCTTTAGCATAAAACATATTGTTCTTAAAAATGTAACAATATTTATCTTTTAAAGAAATGTCATGGTCGTTCAATAAAAAACTGAAAGAAATAATACTTTTGGAAAATGCTGGAACATAATAACAATTATTTAACTCCAGTATTAATCTACTTGGAAGAGGCAAATGGTAAGTTCCCATAACTATTGTAGAGATGTTTTGTCCAGTAGCTGACTGTAGATATATTTCTGCCTTTCCAACTCTTCTACTGCTTTTAAGCCCTTGTAGATCATTACACAAATGAGATCCACATCATGTATCTAATATCCAAGATTTTTTTGAAGCAATACAATAAGTATTTATTTCAATCATATGAATACCTGAAGTAGAAGCATCAGCTTGCTTCTTCTCCTTGAGAGAATCTATATAAGCCTTGCAGTTACGCTTTCAATGACCATCTTTTCCACAATGGAAGCAAGTTCCTTTGGGATTCTCTTTCTTGGCAACCTTCTTCTCGAAAATCCCACCATTCTTTGCATGCACCTTGGTCATCATCATCTTCTTCTTCTTTTTCTGCTTCTTGCCTTTAGCAGAAGTGACAACCATGATACTTTTTGAATCCTTCTTGAAGGATCCATCAGCTATTTTGAGCATGTTGATTAACTAAAAAATGGTTACTTGGATCTTGTTCATGTTGAAGTTAAGCACAAAAGATGCAAAACTTGGTCTCAATGAGTACAAGATTAAATCTATGTATAGATCATTATCCATTACATAGCCAAGTCTACTCAAATGCTTAATATACCCATACATCTTCATTGCATGAGCAGCAGCCAAAGTGCCTTCCACCATTTTACTGCTAAATAGAGATCGAACAATCTCGTATTGCTCAGTTCTAGCCTGAGAAGAATAAAGCTCCTCTAGATGCAAAATGATGGTTCTAGCTCCATCATCTCATGCTGCCTTTAAAGCTATGATGACATAGCACCCAGCATCAGACATGCTGTTGCTTCACTATCCTCCATGTATCTTCGATAAGTGCCCTTGATCTCATCAATGGCATCATCTGGTGGAAGTGGTGGTGGACCTTTATCCAAGACATGATAGATCTTTTCAGCTCTGAGAATAATTCTCACTTGCCTGATCCAATCAGAATAGTTGCTACCAACCAGCTTGTTATCCAAGATTGATCATATATTAATGTTTGGTGTGCTCATGATGATGACCTAGATGTGAAAAAGAAAACATATGAGAGTATGTTCACATATATGTATGCATTGATTAAGTCTTTAATTAATCCATTTACTCCCACTATTTTATTGCGAATCAATAACCCTCACTATTTAATCCAAGAAAACCCGATGGTTTTCTTAGTGGGCAAATATCCAATCCTTGATATGAAATTTAACCTTGACTGTGGTCAACAAATCAAACTCTATACCCTTGAAAGGTAGGTATCTCTATACCAATTATGTCTCTACACAACTATTGGATCATTAGGTTATCAACTCTTGATATATGCATTCCCTAATCTTGCCTCTAAAACCATTAGCCTTGACTGTGGTCAATAAGCTAACGGGCTAGCTAAGATGACCCATTTAATTAGATTCGAACATATTTGATATAATGTGAGCTTGACTGTGGTTAACAACCCATACTATAAAGAACTCTGGTTCTCCTTAAATTAATGGAAGGCTTATATACCTTAGTATTAGTTTGAGTGATTTTAGTTAATTAAGTCTTATCATACAAGGTTGGCATACATTGGTATGCATCTTATATCTATCACATAAATATAAGCATACAAATATGGTTAGTTATGGCCTTTACTACATTGATATCACCGAGCTAAAAGGGAAATCAAAATGCCAAACCCAGGTAATATGAATGATTCAAACAATTAAAAATAATTACGTTATCTTCAAACGTGTTGGATCTCCATCTAGCCCATCTTGCTCCTTGATAGTGGTCTCCATTTCTATCTCCAATTCTAATCTAAGTAATCTAATTACATATTACAATTTGAAAAAGAAATACAAACCAAAAACAAGTGGTCGGGACATAAAAGTCCTCATTGGGCCGAAACATACATCATGCTCAATCACATTAGGCCTTTGTCCATAACTATCCATCATGCCAATCATACACCCTTATATGCATTTCTAATGCATAAACTAAAAATATATAATGGAATACTAACTTTGTTTCAACTATTGAAACTTACTTTTGAGTTATTTTAATAATGTGATCAAAATAGGAAACTTTTTTCATTTTGGAAACTTTCATTTTAGGAAACCTTTTTGCATGCATGTGTTCTTGCCTTAATTATCAATCCAATTGATTATTAATTAATTATTAATTGATTATTTAATTAATTAATCATATTAAATAATTAAAAAATCAATTTTGGGCTTAAAATAAAGGGTAGGCCAAAACCCACAAAATTAAACCCTATGTTGTGTTCACATATAAACTAGTTTTGTGTCTATTGGACCATTTGGGCCTTTTGGAATAAGCCAAGCCCACTCCAGCCCATAAAACCTATTAATAAACTTAATTATATTTTATAACATTTAATTTAAATCAGCTCCTTTGGTCCACGAAGTCATTCATTCACTAATTTAAACCAAGTTCGTAAACATGATTAAGCCCATTAAGTGATTTTAATGAATTAAAATTAATCCAATTAATTCAATGCCCATTTTAATTAATCCAATTAATTAAAAACACATTAATATATCAGATACATCAGATTTAAAAGATAAAAAATCGTTCTAAATAAGAACACACCAAGAACACCAATTTATGGAACTTTTCGACTAAACTAGTTTTCATTCAAAACTTATTCGATTTTAATTTTGTTTGATTCTATGGCTTAATATCACATATTAAACACATAAATTATCATCAAAATAATTTTAGAGTGGATCAATAAAAATTTATTTTAGAACAGCCCCTAAACTTTATTGAAAAATAAAAGCCATTCATGCCAAACACAATGATTCTTTTCTCAAAAAAATCGTTTTTATTTTTCATTTTATATATTTGATCACATACATCCAGAAATCAATATTTCTTATTCATGAACAATCAAATATGATATTTTAAAGTTCATGAAATAAATAACTCAAAAATAATAACTATTCCGTAAAATATAGAATTGTAGATTCATCGCAAAATCAAGGCTCTGATACCATGTTGGGAATTATCGGTTACATGCATCTCATACATAAGCGAAATTTAAAAATTTTTAACCATTAGATCTAATCTCGTCATGAATTTACAATATACATATTAATGAGAATAAGAAAAATCACCTTTGATTTTTGTTGAATAGTTGATTTTCCTTTTCACCAGGTTGTAGTAAACCACAATGTCTAAAATTGAACACCTCCAATTAGTAATCCACACTAGAGAATGATTGAATGAACAATGGAGGAATACAAGGGATGTATAAAATTCCTTGATGCTAGCAAGGGAGGGGGTTGTGGCTAGGGTTGAGACAGTGAGAGAATGTTTCTTTTCTCTTAATGTTCACTTAACCCTAAAATACCTATCACTTGGATTTTTATAGTTAGGTTAAAAATTCAACTTCATAATGGGATTGGGCTCTTTAAAAATTTTAAAGAAATATTAAATGGGCTTTTGGAACTATTAATAATTTATTTGGGCTCAATTAAATCCAATTTAAATCCTTTCATAAAAGACTATGTACAAAACCCACAAACTAGGCCCTGCATGCATACACTTAGATTTAATCACATAAATGAATTCCAAATCCATCCAAATTAAATATTCAGGCTCCATAAAACTTATAAAATATATTTAATTTATTTTGGTCAAAGAATTATGCCTCTTAGGCCTTCAATCAGGGTTTGGCATGTAACCCTTCCTTTGGAGGGTTTCTGCACCGAAACCAATCTTCTGGGCCTCTTTTAATTTGTCCAATTGATTTTTTAATTATTATACCATTCCTATAACACTTATAGTCAAATAATAATTAATTATAAAATACAATATTTTAATTAGGTCCATTTTACACAATATTTCTAAAAAGTTCTACAAACAATTTTACTTGATCATAATTAATTAAACTCTTTAATTAATTATTCTCTTATTCACTTCTCTATTCCCATAATAATATCAAATATTATTATCCTTGTCATTTTACCATTTTAACATTTTCTCTACATGTGTATGACATATTGGGTTCCTGTCCATACTGGCAGTATAATATGTAAATATGAGTTCTATTCAAAACTCACATGATTTAAACTTCTTTAAATCATTTTATCAATCCCTATTGATATTTATGATACACTATTATACAAGTCATTATTGGCCTTAAGCTAGGCATCATGACTACCCAAATGTTAGGAAAGTCGAGTGATTTGACTATACCCTTCCATAGAAATAGTTACCGTGTAATTACTCCTTTTATCACTCTTATCTCAATTAGATTCTGAGTATGGATTTCTGTCAACTCATATAAATCTAATTATGTATGTTCTATTAATTTATCCATTGTTCCCAAAATGCCCTTTATGGATCCCTATCCATCTTGGTATATTACTTTGGCTAGAGATTCTTTGAACAAGGCAATTATAAAATCATGTGAGATAACTTCCCTTAATAAATATGGGATGGTGAATCCTTTATCAATCACTCAACTATCTTCAAGTAGGTCATGATATACTTAACCTCCTAACTATGTTCACCCCTAGTTGGAAGTAATCAGTTATAGAGTCAAAGTTTATCACTTGCTACTTAATAAAACCTTGGTGATCTCAAGTCTAAGGATACTTGCACAACCGCTATAAAGAGATTCCTAATTGACATAGATTTTATATCCATGTGAGGATTCTCTTCATAGGTCTCTAATAAACTTTTTCTTCTAACAAGCATCCACATGCTAGCTTTGATTATCTTCCACAATCACAGTTATGAGAACCACTACTTGAACCATTCAAGAAGCATAATATGTGCTAGTCTGTCCAAATTAACAATGTCCTATTTTGTTAATTTTATGACTAGGGATATTTAGATAGTAACACATTTGCATGCAAAACACATCTCTTATCTTGAACACTTTTATGATTGCCTTTGCACTGTGTTTATAATATCTAAGACTTCATTTATTAATTTAAGATTTACAAACTCATGTATTTAAACATAGCATTAATAAATTAATGATGCCTTTTATTAAGAATATGAATTCGTACATATGAAAAACATCCCTTCTACATGGGCTTTAGGGCATACTCTCTATCACAAACTGGACCATGGTCTAGTACTATTGGGTTGTTTACTTCTATCTGATCCCAAGAATGTTGGTCTATTGGGTGGCCCAATAGGATTGATTTTGGGTTTTTGTTTCTAAACTAGTAGCCTTTCTAACCTAACTTGTAAGGGGTTTTGACGTAATAGATGTAATCTTTAGGCAATTTGTTCCCCTATTTTTCTAGTTTTAAATATTTAAAAATAACTCCATTTGAGCTTTTAAATATTAATATATTCATAAAAAATGCATATTACTCCCCATGATAGGGTAGCAGATATCACCACATTTCAAGCAAGATTTTGACAATATTAGGGGTAGAATTAGCTTTTGATATCTCATAACATATTTAAGTCTACAAGTATAGTTTACTATCCAATTTAAATTACTCAATTTGAAGCTTTACAACTTAATTAATAAGCAAAATAGTCTTGATGGGTTAGGTGAAGCCTAGTATAAAATTTTCCATTATCAATAATACTTTCTATATTTCATCTCCTACGCCTAAATAAGAATCACAACCATATTTCAATCTACCATTCCTAATCAATTTACATTGGCAAGTATATGCAAAAAATATTAAGAGTTCCCATACCTTTTGATGTAACCAAAAGTATCTCTCCAACCCCTCTCCTTCTCCTTTTGTTTCTTCTTGTTGGCATCTCCTTCTACATACAACAAATCAAATATATAAACATATCTTTATTCCATCAATTTTAGTCCCTTAAATATGGGACAAAGGAAAGGCAAATGAGATAGGATTATTACATTAAAAATGTCTAAATTGTAAATTCTTTCTCCTCTCAAACTATATGGCTAAAATTATGGTGTTGCTTAGTGGTGGAAATTTCTAATTTTATGGAGAAAGTGGCTGTATTTGATCCCTAAAAGTGGTCGGCCATCTCATCCCTTATATTTCATGCTTTTTCTTCTATTTTTATGTAATTTTTAGAGAGATTTAGGTGGCTTCATCCTATAGGTCCACCTGTGGATCATAAGAGAATTTCATCTTGCTCCCTCATTCTTTTTAATTTCTTATTTCGACCTTAAAAATTTTTGCTTTTTCAATTTAGTCCTTACAGCATGCCTCGCTTTAATTATGCATATGCATGCCTTAAAGTGAAATTACCATAATGCCTCTATCCTTTAAAGTAATTCCCTTTAGGTCCCATCCTATAATGTATTAACTAACCAAACATATAGTAACTCTAATACCATTTAAACATGTGTATATTATCCTAGGGCATATGTTAGGGCCACACATTTCTCTCCTTCTTATAGTTATTTCATCCCCAAGATTCATACTTGACTTAAATATATAGTGAAAGTGTACTCTCATAACTGACTTAGGTTCCCAATTTGCTTCTTCCATGCCATGATGTTGCCATAATACTTTGACTAAGGCAATCTATTTATTTCACAATTTTTTGATTTCCTTAAAGAAGATTTCCTTTGGCTCTTCATCATATGAGTAATCAGGTTGAACCTTTATCTCCTATAGGGGAAATATGTGAGATTGATCTGATCGATACTTCTAGAGCATTGAGACATGAAAGACATCATGCAATGCAGATAAATTTGAAGTGAGTGCCATCCTATAGGCAATCGATCCAAATCTTTCTATGACTTTATACGGAATAATGAATCTCGGGTTAAGATTTCCTTTCTTCCTAAATTGTAATACCTTTCTCTAAGGTGACACCTTTAAGAATACTTTATCATCAACCTAATATTTGATGTCTTTCCTCTTTAAATCTGTATATGAATTTTATTTGTCACTATCTACTTTCAATTTCTATTTAATAATATGGACCTTCTTTTCAATATCTTTGATAATATTACGACCAATTATCCTATTTTCAACTTATTCGGTCTAGCAGATTGGAGTTCTACATCTTTGGCCATACCAATGCTGGTTTGCTAAGAATTATTGTATACAAATTCCATCAAAGCAAGGTACTTGTCCCAATTTCTCAAGAAATCTAAGACACACCCTCTTAGCATATCCTCCAATAATTGTATGACCATTTTAAATTGTCCATCTGTTTATCAGTGAAATGCTATATTAAAGTGATGTTGTGTACCCAAAGCCTGCTATAAAGTCTTCCAGAATCTAAATGTGAAGCTTAGATCTAGATATAAAATTATAGACAATGGTATTCGATGTAACCGAATGATTTCATTTACATACAATTCTACCAACTTATCCAATGAATAGTCCAACCGAACTAGTATAAAGTGAGCTATTTTAGTAAACCTATCAGCAATCACCCATATTACTTCATGCTTCCTTTGTAGAGGGGCAGGTTAAATTCCATGGTGATATTGTCCCATTTCACTATGAATTTGGAATGGGATTCAGCAATCCTGAGGGGAGTTAGTGCTCAACTTTCACCTGTTGACAAGTTAGGCACTTAGAAACATATTCCATTACATCCCTCTTCATTCTTGGCCACCAGTAAAACTATTTCAAATCTTGATACACCTTATTACCACAAGGATACATGGTAAAAATCATATTGTGTGCTTCATACAATAAATTTCTTTTCAATTCTTTATAATCATAGTATTCAATAATCAAAGTTATCAATGCCTCATCTGGTGAGAATTTCCATTTGTATTTTTATAACATTAAGGTTGCCATTATCTTTTGACTCAAGGCATCAACCACAATATTAGCTTTCCCTAGGTGGTAGACAACTATATAATCATAATCTTTAAATAAATCCAACCATTTATATTGCCTCACGTTGAGTTTTCTCTGGGTAAGCAAATACTTAAGACTTTTGTGATCTGTGTAAATCTTATATCTCTCCCATATAAGTATTGTCGCCATATTTTAAATGCAAACACTACTGCTACTAACTCTAGGTCATGTTTAGGGTAATTATATTCATAAGGCTTCAATTTTCTTGATACATATGCTATAACTTTACCCTTTTACATTAGTACACATCCTAATCCATTTCTAGAAGCTTTATTATACATGGAATATTCTTTGCCTAAAGTTGGATGTGTTAGGATGAGAACTTTTGTTAACATATTTTTCAACTACTTAAAGCTCATTTAACATCTAATAGTCCATTCAAACTTGACACCCTTATAAAGTAGCCTAATGAGTAGAGAAGCAATGACTGAAAATCTTTCTACAAAGCGATGGTAGTACCCTGCTAGGCCTTGAAAACTTCTCACTTTAATTACATCTCCAAGAGATTTATAATTAACAATGGTTTTGATCTTACTAGGATCCACTTTAATACCTTCCATTGACATAATATGTTGAAGAAAAGAAACTTCTTTGAGCCAAAAATCACATTTACTTAGTTTGGCATACGATTGCTTCTCCCGTAATGTTTATAACATAATTCTCAAATGTTTAGCATGCTCTAACTCATTTCTAGAATAGATTAGCATATCACCAATAAATACCATAGAAAACTAATCTAGGTAGGGTCTAAACACCCTATTCATCAAATCTGTAAAAGCTATTGGTGTATTAGTCAACCCAAAAGGCATAACCGAGAATTTTTAATGGCCATATCGGGTTGAAAAAGTAGTTTTTGGAATATCCTCATCCTTTACTTGAAGTTGATAATATCCTGATCATAAATCAATTTTCAAAAACTTGTCAGCATCCTTCAATTGATCAAACAAATCTTCTATTTATGGTTGTAGATATTATTCTTCACTATTAATATATTGAGCTTTCTGTAGTCTATACACATTCTCAAGGTACCATCTTTCTTTTTGAAAAATAAAACTGGCACGCCCCATGGTGATACATTGGGCCTAATAAAGTATTTGTCTAATAGCTCTTGCAATTGAACTTTTAATTCCTTTAATTTTAATGGTGCCCTTCTATATAATGCTCTAAAAATAGGAGTTATACTAGGTAAAATTTTTATGGATAACTCTACCTCTTTTCTGGGTGGAAGTCTCAATAACTCCTTTGGAAATAAATCAAAAAATTCACTAACAACTAGTATATCATGAAGATTTACTTTCTCGTTCTTTATATCAAGTACTAGAGCCAAGAATGCTTTACACCCCTTCCTAAGAAAATGTTTAGCTTGCATCATTGATATAACATTTGTTAGGGATTTGGACCAAATACCTTATACTACTATTTCTTTACCGTCTAAGCCTTTAAGTATTACTATCTTTGCCCTATAATTTGCTACTGCTTGGTGCTTAGTCAACCAATCCATGCTTCATATTATATCAAATTCATGAAATGTATTTCAATTAGGTTAGCTAAAAACTCTTTCCTTTGTATCATAATAGGACAATTTCTACAGACTCTTTTAACACAAGCAGTATAGCCTAAAGGACTAGTTACACATATGTCAAAATGTAATCGATCCACAAATAACAAGTTTCTACCTACATCTTCGATGTAAATGTATGAATATATGGAGCTCGGATCAATAAATGCATAGACATCAGTGTTAAAGAGAGAGAAAATACCAATTAGTACTTTCGGGATTTCCTGATGTTCATAAACCTTCATTGCATATGCTAGTCCAGGGACTATAGGAGGCATAGGTCAATCAACTATCTCAGATACATTTCAAAACTAGGGCCTAAATATTTTTTTTATGCTTTAATAGGTTGGTAGTTGTTTACATAATCTCTTTTGTGTTTTCGCTATGATTTTATTTTTTTTATTGCAACAAAACCCAACATATGCGCCTATTGTGCAATGAACTTATTTGCATATACTTCTTTAAAGAATTTAAGGCCAAAATGCCTTGAAGGATTTCGCCTTTTATGGTTTTTATTTCTGTACCTCTAATTTTTTTATCCTCTTTTATTTTTTCTTGCTTTATTTGAATTATTTTTGGATTTGTAATGGTTAGTAATAAAATGATTTTTTACACGCTGAAATTCATACAATCATTTCTATTAATAACTTGGATTTTCCTAATAAAAATGGGCCGATGTCCAATTTCTTCCCAATATTGACCTCATAAATGAAAAGTCTTTATTTTTATTAAAATTTAGATCACTCATCCCATATTTTCAAAAAATTGCAAAGGATTCTTCACCCTTTATTAATAAGTATGCATGAGAGAACCAATGTTTCAACCTTGAAAAAATGCCATATTTTATGTTTGATATATTCTTTGTTTTACACATTTAATTTTAAGTAATTGTTTAATTATCTATTCACTTTATAGCTTTCTTATATGGTTGATGTGTGTATTATACTTATTATTGCAACCGTACGAGAAGGGAGATAGAGAGATGATCTTAAAAACTCATTTTGAAGAACAACTAACCATAGTATAAGTAAGAGTGATATTCCAAAGCCTCCATAGTTTGGGCATTATAAGGTTAGAACCTTTTTCCCAATGTACTATTGGGTGGCAAATCTATGATATGTACATCTTGAACCCACATAGATGCTATCATAGGTTGATAACTCATAATAGAATTAGGGTATCCCGAGATTCTATCTCATGCCTTTTTGAGGCTTAAGGTTTAAGGTCCCAACTTTGACTCTAGTAGAAATATGCATGAATTATTGGAATTATAGTTAATGTAATGTTTAATTAATAAGAGAAATGTAGATTAAGATCAAAAGGGGTAAATTGGAAATTTTATGTTATGTTAATTATGTGAGTTATTAAAACATGTTAGTATTAAGGATGTAATTGAAAGAGGAAAGAAAAGTTTGGACATAGAATTGAAAGAAAGAAAGGGTAAGGCAGAATTTAAAAAAGAAAGAAAATGAGAGGGAACTAAGTAGAACATTCTTTTCCACTTAAGTTTTCTATAGTCTGTATGAAGGAGAGAGAATGAATAGATATTATGATTCAAGAGTGGTTTGGTTGCTAGAATATATGGAGAAAAATATAGATTTTATTCTTTTCTTCTCTTTCTAAAATTAGGCATTTTCTCTCTCATTACTTCTCTCAAATTCTACTATAATGTTATTGATAGAGAGGTTTTAAATTTAGGTTTATCCAAAGGTGATGTATCCCTCTTCATCTCCATTATCATCATTTTTTTTTCTAGAGGTTGAAGGATTTATATGAGGAGAAATTCTGGGTATTTATAAATGTATGTTCAATGTAGAAGAAGAAGTGATGAAGAATAAAAGGATAGAGGTGATGAAAGATTGAAGGAAGATTTTGGGATTTCGGCTCAAGTATGGGAACTTGTATGAATCTTGAAATGCATGTTGAAATCATGTTGCATGCAAGTGTTTTTTTGTAAGAAGAACATCTTTTAAGTGTCTATTCTTAAATAGATGGGTTTCCAGATAAATTCAAATGTACTAGAAAATTTAGAGACCATTAATGTGACAATAACCTATCAAAATTACAGTTTAGCACAATGCTCTATTATATAAAGAACTTGAAAACTAGATCTTAAATTAGATGAATTATTAATGGATTTATTGATGAATTCTATGTAAAAACATAGTTTTAATAGTATTTTGTATAAAAAGTAGACTTTGGCTGAAGTGCTGAAGACATACATGTTGAATTACAAAGATTTTATAGTTGAATTTTTGGATAGACTGATGTACACGATCGAGACCAATTTATCTTAGCCATTTACATGCTTCTATCTTGATGAATTTAGGTGCATACAGCAGTGAGTAATTGCTTCCAACTGTGTACACCTTTCTATTTCAATACTGCATTATTGTACGTGGTAGAGATCACTTTGTCTTATCCATGTACACCTTTCTAGAATGGAATGAGTTAATAAATATGGAATAGACCATTTTATCTCAACCATGTCCTTCCTCTATATTGCTTTTCACATGATTATTCATTACTAAAATGTTTCCCCTAATCCTATATGCAACTTTAAAGTAATTTAACCAAACAAATAACGTGATAGCATATGTATAATCACATAAAAGATCATAATGCTATAATATATATAGAAATTAAAAACCTTAAGGTAATGTAATTATATGAATCATATATGATTTAATGTTGACTACTTACATTGGAATTATATGAAGATGCATATATGTTTATATTTTCATGATATCACATGATTTTGTGTGTGTGTGTATATATATATAGTTATAGTTATAGTAATTGCAATATCAATAAGGATTTGTACGGTTATATGATATTATAACTATATAAATTATCATGCAACAAAGATTTTAAATTGATAAATGAAATGTACAAGAAAAATGATTTAATAACTACATCTAGAGTTCAGTTGTGGATAGATAGGCATGCCTATAGGGATAAAGTGCAACTCCTACAATCTAATCCCGCTTGGGTCTACAGTTATCCTCGTTAGGGATTATAGTTTTCCCTATTTAGGTCCACATATTTGATATCTCCAGATATCCATAAAATATAATACCTAGGAGCAAATATATTTAATTGATACCTACAGGCATCCATAATTCTCATTATCCATATCTATAGAACTTAAGCAGACTAAGTCAAAAATTTAATGTACAGATTCTAACAATGAACTATTTGATTTATTCGTGTCGATATAATTATTAAATTTTATTTTATTTTCTTAATTATGTACTTGCTTCATTATTTTTAACATTAGAAGCCTATATTATAATATGTTGTTTGTTAAGTGTTTGTTGACGACCACTATGAGTGTCGTCCATATTGATTTATTCCCTAGAATGCTTTATAAATTAGCATTGGTTTTTCATCTGTGTAGGTTTTGTAGTTAAGACTTTTGCTCAAGCATGTATTTTCATATTAGGAAGGCCAACTTAAGTCTATGAAAAAAATTTGATACAGGGTGTCTTTGATTAATCTTTTTTTATAATTTTGTATCAATGATAGTGTATATGTATTAAGGTATTTACAAGGGCAATTATAAGTTGTAATAAGCTCACTTTTGTAATTAGAATAGAATATGCATGTGTGTATGAAGTGAAGTAACTCTTATGGTACATAATGTGTGTGATAAAGTATAATGAAACAAAGTATGTATATACTAATAGTAATATGATAAATATGTCATAATTGGATAATAACAAGATGGTAGATTAAAGCTTGATTAATAATGTATAAAGATGGAAAAATAGGTTATTACTATAAGGATGTTAAAATTTGGTATTAGAGCTAGTGTTTAGTCATTTCTAGTCAATAAAAGTCTAGGATGATGTTATATTGGCCTAATGTAGAAGTTTTTGTTTTCTTATAAATAGTAAATGGAGGGATCTAAGGAAGAAATTGAAGAATCAGCTGAAAGTAATTTACCTATGTGAATGAATCCCTCCAATCCAGGATCTTCGGCCTCTAATCATGAAGATATTCTTGAATAAGCATTATTAAAAATTTCTCAAGATATGGCTTAAATCTTACAAAGGATGACAGTACCTAAAGCTCCGATAATTGAGATTAGAAAGCATGGTGCGAAGGAATTTTTGGGCACTACTTTAAAGTAGTATGAGGAAGCGAAATTCTTGTTAGAAAAGCTTCAAGGGATATTTGATGAGATTAATTACCTAACCAATCAAAAAGTTTCTTGTGCTATGTCTTTCTTACAAGGAGTAGCTATAATTAGTGGAAATTGGTGCTAAAATAGCCTTAATTACCAAATCCACTTGGAGTTTTTCAAAGTGAGGTTTAGGAGGAAGTATGTTACTGAAGCATATAAAAAATAGAAGTTGAGTTAGCTTTTGAATCTAAAATAAAGAGGTATGACTATGGTGGAATATATGAAAGAGTTTAGCCACTTGTGTAAATATATTCCAAATTTAATATTGATTGAAGGTTTTAAATGTTGATAGCTTAAAGATGGATTATATGACCAGATAAAAGAAAAGTTTATTGGACCAACATCATTATAGTTGGTGGATTTTTACCTACTTGTTCAAGCTACTATGCAAGTAGAACGGAATGAGTTAGCTAAAATAGAAAGAGAGATAAGATAAGAATTAGGGCTAGAAATGGATTTTCAACTAGGATAAGGCCTAAAGGAGCATAGAGAAATCAAACAAATGAGTCTATTAATAGTCCTGTTACTAAAGAAATATGGTAAGAATCAGTTACAATATCTAAATCTGACAAAGAAATACTAGTGAGGCAAAGTGGGGGTCAGCAACCAGAATGTCCTCATTGTTCAATACAACATTGGGGTACTCTAGGAAGTTGTTTGGTGTACATTTTATATGTGCTAGTACTGACCACTACAAGGTGAATTATCATTTAGAGAGGGAGCAAGGATATATTCAGTAGGGTAGAAGTGGAGCTTCTAATGCACCCTCAATTGGTAGAGGCTGAGGAAGAGGACATGGTGGATTAAGCCAATTTAGGTCCTAGCTAAGGAATATATATGAGACTGTTGATCGGCCTATAATACCTTTTATTCCCGATAGAGCTTATGCAATGAAAGATTGCAAGGGTCAAGATGCCTCAAAAGTTATAGTGAATATTTTCTTTCTCTTAGACTATGATAGTCTTGCACTTATTGATCCTAATTCCACCAATTCTTATGTTTGCATTAGGGATATGGGTAGAAATATATCAAATGTGCATAAGTTGGACTTTAGTATTTGTGTAACTAGCCCTTTGGGATATAGTGTTTATGTTAATAATGTATATAATGATTGTCCCATTATGATTCAAGGATAGGAATTTTTAATTGATCCTATTGAGTTACCATTTTGGGAGTTCGATGTTATAATAGGCATGGATTAATTATCAAAACATCATGCAGTGGTTAATTATAGGGCAAAGATAGTAACACTTAGAAATGGTGATAATAAAGAAGTAGTAATTTAGAGTATTTGAATAAAACCCCACAGAATAAGGGAAGGTGATTTGTTGATGCTAGCTTGTCGGTATATCAAACCATATTTGGAGAGGATCAATGCCAACTTGTTAGCATGACAAATATTTTTAGGATTGCTTGATCAATGCTAGATTGATAGCATGTAGAATCAAGATGAGTTATTTATATTCGATTAGTGCCAGCTTGTCGGCATGTAGAATCAGGAAAGGTGATTTGTTAATGCCAGCTTGTTTTCATGTCAAACCATGTTTAGAAAGGATCGATGCCAGCTTGTTGGCATGTCAAATCTTCTTAGGACTATCTGATCAATGCCAGCTTGTTGGCATATAGAACCAGAATGAGTTGTATTGATTAATGCTTCTCAAGAAGACTTTTAGTTCCTATGAAAAGATTAGATATTAGTGTGTTTGTTGTAAAGGAGGCATCTTTTGATAAATGTCCTCGAGCATGGCATGCAAAAGTGTTATTGCTTCCTTCTTTTTTCTACCTAAATTAGATCGATCTATTACATGGGAATTTTCCTTGTGGTTTGACCATCCGTTGCTTGGAATTATCCTATGTTAGCTTCAATGTTCAACTTCCCTTCTTATTTCCTTGGGAGAAATTACTCATGTAAGAAGATGCAAGAAATTATATAAGTGTAAGGTGTGCAAAATTCATGTGTGTGAATAAAAACAAGTATGTGAGTTATGTGTGACGAGGGCCACATGTCTGATGTGTATAAAAAGTGACTTGCAAAGAAACATCCAAAATTTAAAGTAATTGCAACTTATCAAATACTTTGAACTTGAATTTTATTCATCCTTGAGGAAGTTAAATTGACCACATTCTCAACTAGCTTAATCTTAAAAAAAGAAATTAAAGGTCATTATCAATGAGGGAATAAGAGAGTAAGCATGTGAATACCAAGGCTTCACAAACCAAAACATAAGCTCAATGCGTACCAAGTAATTTCTATGTATGTGTGCTAAAGGCCAAAGCATAATTTTATTTTTGGAATGCAAATTCTAGATGCAATTTTAGGAATGAGCTTTGACTCAAATGCATAAATGTATTAACGAATTCCCACTTGAAGCTCAAAAAACACTATATGCATCTTCTTATGTACCAAACCTTACTAGAAGGTCATCTCCACTAAGTTGGATGAGACCAAATCCATAATCAAGAGGTCATACTTCGGTTGTAAAATTAAGCTTAGGTGAATGGCCATCAAAGAAGGGTCAGATCGCTAGAGGAAAATGACAACTATGCTTTCTTAATTGATGGGAAGATTGTTCTCTACCCATTTTCCCATTATCAAATGTCTTTGGAATTTAGCTATGGTGATGAACTCATTGGGGATTGTCTGAGAGATAATGGCTTAAATTTTTCCCTTTCCCTTTTCATTTTTTTTATTTTACTCTTGCTGTTGCGATGTTGACTTCAACAATTTTTTTTGCTTTTTTTTCATAAATATTTTTCTTTTCTTTAGTTCTTTTGCATTTATTTCTTATTCTTTTTTCATTTCTCTTTTTTTTTTGTTTACTTTTTTTTCATATAACAAACCTCAATTTCTTATGAATAAAATTCATATAAAAGATTGGCAAAAATTTATTTCCCCTATGTTTGATATGAGAAATCCATTATACCACAATGGCCATCTTTCTAAAGGGAAGCCAAAATCATTTTAGGTAAAAGGGGTAATTTTAATGTGTGTAACAATGAAATGAGCATGCATTCATCATGATTAAAATAAAAGCTAGAGGGGTCGGCAAGCAATCATAAAGTTTAGGTAGGAGAAAGTCATTTAGAAAACTATACAAAGAAGGGCTACCTAAATCATTTTCCAAATTATTTCTCATCTTGGGGTCACTTTGAAGGGTAATTAGAAAGGTTCTGATGCTCTTAGTGAGTTTTACCTAGTCCCCTTATTTGCAAATATTTTTTTTTCTTTTGAAACTGGTCGAAAGTACTTAAGATTTAGAAGTTGCATGGTTTAGCAAAGGCTTTCATATAATTCAGCAAATGTAAATAAAGCATGTCTATCTGCTATTCAGTTCATATTCATAGTTGGACAGATAAGCTAAATTTGATGCATAAATTACTAAAATAAGAATACTTCCTCTGTTTATGAAAATGGACTATGTTGTGGTAGTCATCATGAATACATTTGGGAAACAGTAACCCTTGAATTGAATTTGGTCAAAAGAGATGACGCTGCAGCAATTGCCTTAGATTTAATAAGGAAATAATGATCCTTATGTTCTTGTTCATGAAAGGGAGGTTGTCCTCAAATCTAAAACTAGCAAAAAAAATTATGTCAAAATCTTTAGACATAACCTGGCAAAATAAATCAAACTAGAAATACTCCCTGAAATTTGAAAAATAATGATGCCATAATCATCACAAATACACTAGGAAAATGATGATCCTTATGCTTGAAAAAAAATTATGTTAGAATCATAGCAAGATAAACTAAGTAAAGA
The DNA here is from genome assembly GCA_037975025.1 of Excoecaria agallocha. Taxonomy (NCBI): domain Eukaryota; kingdom Viridiplantae; phylum Streptophyta; class Magnoliopsida; order Malpighiales; family Euphorbiaceae; genus Excoecaria; species Excoecaria agallocha. The sequence goes on from CM075806.1 coordinate 36,935,339, forward strand.
ATACTCCATAAAGTTAACGAAAGGATAATGTTGCAGCGATATTTGCATTGACATGAGAAATCCTTAAATCTCTAGGCTATCATATAGGAAGGCTCGGGCAAATCATTGAGGCAAGGATGTGGGACCCGACTGCCACTTTACCTACAGGGCTTTATACATGACAGCATACAGAAAATCTACATACAATGTGTATAAGAATGCTTGCAAACAAGCAAGAATGTATGTATAAAATGTATGGCCTACACCATACATGATTAAGTGATCTCATCTTGGATGTTATCTGATAGATGATCGATATGTATTTTTCTAGTTTTTCTGATCCTCATGCATGCTTTCTTTTGTTATCCCCCTTAGTTTTTTCTGTTTTACCTTCTATCTAGGTTCCCTTATTATTCTCAGGGTAAGCCATTTGCCATTGCTGTAATTCTAATAAGAGAAAATCCATTTCCTCATAAATTGTGATTTAGTCATCCTATTGGGTGCTATGTCATGTAAGCTTGTAATCTCATACACTTACAAAAAATTTGTGCCCCTACTTAAAAGATTTGTGGTGATTAGAGATACACTCTCTACCCCTGAAATTTTGGCTTGTGTCTCAAGCTGCGTGTGAAACTTTATATAAGAAGTGACTAGAGCATCAAAAACTTTTATCAATAGTTATCAAATCGGTACCTCAAGACTACTCTTTCTTTTAAAGACCTAACCAACATACTAGATGACCTTTTGGTGACACACCTATTTTCCATTATGGCATTATTCTGTTGATTTACCTTGTTCTATAGTTAACATTGATCCCAAGGGCACTAACCAATGAATATCATCTACTTAACATGATCAAAAGCATTCAAATAGACTAACCTTGCTTACCATGCCAACTGGTCAACTGGAAGGCTTACTCCTGCATGGTCATATAAGGCTACATTTCAAACTATAACCCTTTGCACTTGACATTCTAAAAGGTTCTACATGTATGGACTTGAGGACTGTGATCTTATCATTTTGTTCTGGCACAAAAGTGCAGGAAACTAGCCTCTCAGTTAATCAAAGCAGCATGGCTAGAATGCTCTTAAGGTTTCATCTAATTCTTAATCTTATCTTGAAAGCATCTATTTCCCATTAAGAACTAAAGTTTAACTTTTACAAACAATCTCATTCCTGTTTTATGTCCCAAGGAGAATTTAAGTTGAAGTACCAGTACCCATTTCATAACTATGGAATGCAAATGATGACCTCTTACCCTAACCATCAAAGGTTTATACCTTTCTAGAGGGTATCTTTTCATACTTTAATTGCTCCTTTAGCTAGGAGAAAACTCATAGCATTGAGTACCTTTCATTTCTCTCTTGGGACCAGGCAAAATCAAGGGGTTCCATGGCTGATTGTCAACTCTATTTTAACGATCCGAACTAGCTCCTCAATGACCTATTTTCTTGAAGGATTTAGCTTTTACCCACCCTACGATTGTAGTACAAAAATCTGGAACTTTTGAGATTATCAAGTGTACTTTTTCATGATATTTGCTCCCTGGATTAAAAAAGTTTATCTTTGTGGCAAGTCAAGAGAAGCTTTTGATGTACAAAGTGTCAATCCATTTATATAAGTTGCATGGATGCCATCACGAGTTCTCTCATAACCATCATGTCTCTTTACTTATCCGTGTACCTTAAACACACCATTATAGCTACCCTTCTATCCAAAATCCTATCCTTACTAATGAATTGTGTAAGGATCTTATGGAGCATTCCTAATCTTTTCCAAAAACTCCTTCTGAGGATATTAGTTTTTTCGAGCAAGGTTGAGCATAGGAGCATCATGGTCTTTTATCAATAGTGTGAATGTATATCCCCTGTACCACTCTAAAACACAATCAGTATGATCTTGTTACAAATTTTGGCTTTATGATCACCCTTGGTAGAATGTTCAATGCAATGAGCCCTCATCTCTAAACATAAGGCCTAGAAGGAAAACTAATTGCTTAGTCTTCCCAAGTTCTCATAAGACAAAAGGCATTTCTTCATAATGTGGTATCCATCTATTAGTGTAAGCCCTAGCCCCAATGCATTGTAATAAAACACTTTAATTAATAAAATGAGGCATTTGTTTTATCTATTGTATTCCTGTGCATATCAATTGATAGAACTATCCAATAATGTTCTTTCATTTTAAGTTATCATGTGTGAGGCACATGGTTGTAAGACCTTGAAATAAATGAGACTTCATTTGAAATATCCCTAGTCAGTCATTGTTATGGGAATAACAAATGAATTAAGACTAGTATACTCTCTCTGATAAGTTGAGTTCTGTCTTACGGATCATAAGGATAAGAGTGTCAATCAGAGATCATAGATACATGTTTCGAACATGGTATCTGGATTCGATCCACTCATGAGAACACTACATGGTATAAGTCATAAGTGTTTCTCATATGCAAGTTTTGTATCGGAGTTCTTAGACCTAAAATCTCTATGAAACTCTTTATGAGTTACTATGTTCTTTGACATACACCTAACGTGCTCGTAACAGAGTGACAAGTATAGGTATGCTTAGGTATGCATTGATTCATGTTAGAGAGCATGAGGAAAGTGAAGGGATTACCCCTCTCTATAAGAGAGAAAATATCATCGACCACTTGATCAGTGAACTGAGAAGTGTATGGCCATACCGAGATGAAATAATGAGTAATCATTATTTATCTAAGAGTTTAGTGTCACTGGAATATCAAGAAAGGAATTAATATATATAAGGATGACTAGTTCCATACCTTTTATTAATTCTGATATTTATGGGTAAGGGACTATGCAAAATTGCATTAGGTCACTAAATGCCATATGCATTTTCATTTAATTTGGAATGCTATAATATCTTGCTAGAGAAAATATATAGCCTTTGAATTAATTTATTAATTCATTGCCAACATTAAATAGATCTATAGGATCGCACACAAAGCATTGGGCTTAAAATATTTAAATAAAGTATTGGGCATTAATTTGGGCTTTTAATTAAAGTCAAATTAATGTATGTAATGGGCATTATAAATGCTATTAGACCTTGGCCCATGAGAGAGAAATTCAGCCCATATGGTTTAATTTTAATTAATTAATTATCTTGTATTAATTAAGTTAATTGAGTATTAAATCCTAATGATATTTAAATCAAATTAAAACACTTAATTAAGGGATGTCTTAGCCGAAATTCCCAAGATAAATATTGAAGGAATTTCGGCACGTGAATTTCTTTATTAAGTGATATTATTTGATTAAATGTCTTATGTATTTATCTTGGATTAAATCAAAAGAGTTTGAATCAATATCTATTACTTATTTTAAGGAAGAAATTAAGGCTAAAATAAATTATCTTGAAAACACTTAATTAAGGGATGTCTTAGCCGAAATTCCCAAGATAAATATTGAAGGAATTTCGGCACGTGAATTTTTTTATTAAGTGATATTATTTGATTAAATGTCTTATGTATTTATCTTGGATTAAATCAAAAGAGTTTGAATCAATATCTATTACTTATTTTAAGGAAGAAATTAAGGCTAAAATAAATTATCTTGAGGTAGTAGATTTTAGATTAATCACTTACATAATGAGATTATATATATTAAAAGGAAAAAAAAAACATAAAACCCTAATTTTTTTTTAGGTTTGGAGTGAACTTATCTCTCTCTCTCACAAAATTCTTTTGGCCAATTTTCACAAGGAGAAAGGATTGTTCCTAATTTTGTTGTGTTCTTGGATAGTAATAGCAACCTAAGAGAAGTGCAAAATCAAATTTTGTAGCTTCAAACTATAGCCATTACACAATACTTAATTTGAGAGCTAGCAATCTCGATTTTAAGCCGTCGGTGCAATTATGTGTGTGAACATAGAGTGGAGTGGCGTAAAAGGCTGTTCCTTGGCATTGGTGGTGAAGGTCTAAGGCTTAGATATCCTCCTTGGTTGCTGGCCATCATCAAAATCAAGTTTTAAAGGAATCTAAAGTTATAAGTTTTAAAACCTTGAAAGTTCATGTTTCGATTCTTGTCATGGAATTGTATGGCATGTATGATCAAATTTTATTGTTTTCCGCTACGTGATCTTTATGTGCATACCATGACATATTCCATCACCATCATGAGCTTGGTAACTATCAACCATAAGTATTTAGGCACTTTTATCATACTTGCCCCCAAGGCTAAAGGTATTTCTAGCCATACAATCTCACTATTAATGACTTCAGGTAACTTCCATCATCAAATGAAATAAGGATTAGTCTTGAATTTTACCAAAGTATGGATAGTGTGGTTGTTACTACTTTAAGATTTAACTTGCCTTTAAAGGAAGCATTCATTACACATGATGCTTCTACCCTTCTGAGGAGTTCTTCTTTCGGATATCTACCTCCAATGGGTTTTAAGCAAGTTTTTTTACGCACTTTCTCATTAGTTTTTTTCCATGCCTTACCCTTTTTTTGAGCTTTCTTACTGCTCTAAAGAAAGGTGATCTATCTCAACCATACCTCTGCTAAAGATAACCTCTTCCTTAATAGATTACATATTCCATCTAATCCCCTCAAAAGCTTGGAAAGAAATTCCAACTTGGCTTTTACACTCCATGTAGCAGCTTTTAAAGAGATAGGATCTATCACCCCTGCTCGAAGAACTTGCAATCACTAGGGAAGTATCCTCTTACTTCCTTCAGATATTCATAGTCCACAAAGATAATATAAAACCATTTCTACTTCATCTGGTTCAAGTGGCATAACTTTATCTCTACCAATGTATATTGGATTGCATTTCTGACCCTTATAAAAAACAAGCTTCTAGACACTAATAGGTAGCTCTCCTCTAAGGTGGGAACATCAGAAGAAGCATCTAACGAATAGGGTATTACTTTTATCCCTTGAGAATTTAGCCTCTATAAAGCCTTTACGTTTGCAATAATTTTCTTTTCTGTATGTTAATCATATGTTTATGTCTAGTTTATATATGTGTTCTTATTTATATGCATCATATAGCAATAACAATAATTATACCCAAACATGTAATGCATAAACACATGTTCTATTCAACCTCGAGGGGGTAGTACCTTGTTTGGACCTGACTCCTATTATCAATCAACCCTCACAAGTTTTCTTGATTGAATAGTTTCTCTCAAACCCTAATTTTTGCCTAGGATGCCTTTTTTTTCTTTTTCACCTTAGCAGGGTGCCCAATTTTAAAATGGCTAGCTTTTTTCGATTTTTAACCTACAATGCCAATTTTTTATTTTTTCACTATTTTATTTATATTTTTATTTTTTCATCTTTGCCATGTAACCCTATTTAGTTCATCATCATTGCTTGACTCATTGAATCCTTTTGACCATCAATGGTAAGAACCTAGTACCCTTCTAGCTGTAACTTTTCAGCACAAAGGATTTGACTTTAGCTTTAGTAACCAAAAGCACTTAATTTGAACAATTTCTTCCGAATAATTTCCTTTGCACACTTTTCAAAAGATTAAGCAGACCTTTCTCTTTTTTCCAAACTTGACCAAGATGGTGAGTTTTTCTTTAAGTTGTAAGAGATCCTGCTTCACTCGTTCTGATATTCAAGCTCTCAAAGTGATGTTTCATAGTTAAGATTCAATCTCGATTGACTATGATGTCTCTATCCTCAAATGTCAGAAAGAAATGAAATTTGAAACTTTGCTTCTATTTTAAATCTTTATTTATGCCAGTTATGCAAGCTTCAATTTGGGTTTTTTATTTTCCTTTCTTTTTCTCAATTAGTTCATGTCAGACTATCTCTTATGCAATGCTCTACTTAAGATAATGAACTAAGGTAAATTTTTGCACTTTTAAATAATAAAGCCATGATTTCCCATTAGTTTCCTCGATGAATGCCATGTAGAAGCTTTATCTTATATCCTCAACCCTTTGGTCTGGGTTTTCAAATTTGTTGCCTAAATGGTCTACATTTAAGATTAGCTTGAGTAGCTTATCTCGTAATATCTCTATTGATTTTCATCATGTCATACTAGGTCTAAGGAAATACTTTTTTTCAAAATTTTTCTTCGCATTTTTTATTCTTTCAAGTTATTCTCACTTTAGGAGTCATATTAGATGAAATTAAGAAGTTATTTTTCCTTAAGATTAAATGGAGCAGTGTTTATTGAATTTATATCTCATAAAACTGCCATGATTATTACCGTGCATGATGCAATAAAATAAGATATTGCATATATAAGAAAGACTCATATTATTAACATAGTTAAAGAAACATAAGCATATGTTACATTAGCAAAAAGTGGCTTATGTCACATCTTTTCCCATTGCAAGTGCAGGCAGTAAAAAGTCTTTCCACATCTCAGGCTCTTCCTTTTATGCCTAAGGTTAGTAGTGATATTTAAATCATTCCATTCTCTAATATGCTTGCCATCATAGCTATACGAACAAAAGCTAAATATTCACATACCATACCATCTTAGAATATATACCATTTGACAAGCATAAGCTGAACAAAGCTAGGTTGTCACAACATATCATAACTTATTCCTTCCTCTTTGCCTAGTTTCTCTTTTTTGAGGTTAATGTTACCCTGGATACACCCTTTTAAAGTGAGATAATAATCAATCTTATGCCCTGTTTACACTACAAAAAAAATGCTCTTTAACGAGGGAAAATTCGGTCGTTAAACGTTAAAATCCGGTCGTTAAAACACTATAACGAATAGAAAAATCCGATCGTCACCAGTCGTTAAAAGCCACGACGTTAATAGAATAAACGACCGGTTTGATATCCGATCGTTAAAGTTATTAACGACTGGAACAAATCCGGATGTTAAATATAAATTTTTAGGGACTGGATTTCCCTTCGCTAATTGTATTCTACTTTTAACGAAGGGATGTCCGGTCGCTAAAAAAGCCCTTTTAACGGTCGGTTTCTCCCTTCGTTAATTGTTTACCACTTTCAGCGAAGGGAAAACTGGTCGTAAAAATTAACTTATAACGACCAAAAGTTCCCTTCACGAATTGTTTATATCTTTTAACAAAAGGAAATTCAATCGTTAATAATTACAAATGGTGAACGAATTTTACATCGCTAAATGTACATCCGATAATTAATATAAATAATTTTATTTAAATATTTCACGTACACCCCATTCACACTCCGACACATACATATATATCCAAAAATATAATAAATACTCTTTTCATAAATTGCATAAAACCAATTACAAAGTATAGCAATATTTCGAAATTGTTTAACATTCTATTTGTCATATATAATTTTGTTTAGAAAAATAGCCCATTGCTATACCAACGTCTACCTAGCTAGAATTTTCAAAAAAAAAAGAATAATAAGCATCAAATTTTCGTTGTCCATTGATCGAAAAACCTACAAACATAAATTTATAATTAATATTCATTTATAAAGGCAGTAGATCAAATGGCTAAGAAAGTAAAAAATAATAATAAGTTTAATAATATATTAACAACATATTATCATATTGCAAATCAAACATGATGAAAATTTGTGTAGAAAGACTACAGGAAATACATGTAAAATGCAATCACATTAATCATAAAAGAAGAAATTATTAATATTTCAAAAAACAATATATATGCTTCCATATACTTAAAAAATATTATGGAATATTTACTCTGGAACATATTTACTTACCTATTAAATGCTTCACTCTGTTTGGGATTCACTTGAAGATGGTGATGCAGGATGTATATTAGATTGTTTACCAAAAATTGCAGCTTCAAGTCGTGCGAATTTACTATCATAAGCTTCGATTTTTCTTTTCAATTCTAGATTTTCTTCTTCAACTTTCTTTAGCTTAGATGACAATGCCTCTTTCGATGAACTAGGCACTTTCAATTGTGTTGCAGTTACTCCACCCCCAAATCCAGGAACATGACCTTTTCGTTAAGGTCCAAAGACTTTTTCTGCTACTTCTATGTTGGAAAGAGAAGGTTTTGTTTCCACTAATTCTTGAATTTGAGTCTATAATATGAAAATAATTTAAAATGTATCAACATATTGTATAAAAGGTAGCATAATGAAAATTAAATCAATCATACACACATATCTGTCATGAGTGATAGTTTCAACAAGCTTATTGTCCTTTTTGTGAGTCTCAAAGAACATGGTAGCCAAATTTGGTGGATTACAATCTTTACCTCCCTTCAAAACAAGTATAAACATATCAAATGAAACTTTTTTTAATTAATGAATAATAAATTCTCTAATGTTGTTTAATGAGGATAAATACCTATTGATACATAATCTCTCTAAATGGCTTACTTCCTGTACGATGTGGCATATCCAACTTGGACCTATTAATGGAGTTTCTTTTGCTTGTTTTCTACATTAACAACTTGACATGTAAATTTATGATTTGACAAGCAAAATAAAAATATGCGTAAAATATATAAACTTATGTCATACCTGGAATTTTTCACTAAAATAGTGTTCTTTGACCAACCATTCCCAATCATTCTTGTCCACCCCTTCTGGCACATTTTTCATAGCCTCGTGGAGTGGCCTAGACTTTACATATTTGAAATTCATCCATTCTCTCCAATTGTTCCATAATCCTCTCATATGTTTCACAACATGCTCACGATATTCAATTATGTCATCACTCTCAATTTATCCTAAATTCAATATTATTAAAATCAATTAACATTAATTGGACCTATAGTATATTTGGCATAAGCAAAGCTTGAAATAAAAAATTTAAAGAACATAATGACGTAAATTCTTACAAGAATAGCTTGCCACATGTGTTCTATATTTTGTTTTGGAATTTCTCTCTATGAGTGTACTTTCCAAGGGCACATATTACGATCACGAACTATTATACCCAAGTTTCTTGAGAAATCTTCATGATGCTCCCCAACAACTCGATTGTTAAAAAAAGTTACTTTCAATTTTTCTCCAGCATTGAGTCCTGCAACTTCTTTACACTTATTCCTTCCTCGGACCTTTTTCTTGTGCATCCCTTTAATAGATATTCAGATTTAATTAAATCAAATATACAAACTCATGGTCAATTAATGATAAAAATAGATTAAATTTGATTTAATAAAATACTTATTTGAATGTCTTGCATCTCTTCATCCACTTGAGGAGAAAGATTGTCATCTTCAATCGATCGAAATCTAGGAGGTACAAGCGGTGGCCCATCTTGATTAGCAGCTATTGTTTGGCAATTTTTACTTGTTGCAGTTGAAATTTGTTGTTCAATGGCTCTTGAAGAGGTGAAAGATCTTAAGCTTTGTCCGCGTCCCCTACCTAAAGCACCTGGTGCAATGAATGTTTGCTTACCTATTTTTGATTTGGTTTCCATTTCAGTCTTTTGAAACTATGATAGATTCATGTCAAACCTGATAAAAATAAAAAAAATAAATTACAATATGAACATCACATCACAATCATATAAAGTTCAATTAGTTGCAACATACATATAATTGTAATTATAAGAAGAAAAATACAACCTTGATCAATAATTTTTCTTTTCTTTTGTGTTGAATTATCAAACTCCTCTATATCCTCTTCCATTTTTTGTATAACATCAAAGGAATCACGAGGTATGACCTTTTGCACAACATGCCAACCTTTATTCCTCTGGTCATCGACATAAAAAACTTTTGATGCTTGATTGACCAACATAAAAGGCTCATTTATTTTCAAAATACATTGACGGTTAATGCTTACGAAGTCATATTCGTCTATTTTTATCCCTTTTTCTTTGTCATACACATCAAACCAATTACATCGAAACATATTCACTCTTTTTGTCCCCCAAGAAATTGTAATTCAAGTATCTCAATCAATTCTCCATAGTAATCAATATTCCTAGTCTCTTTATTGGACTCTCCAATAACCACCACTCTACAATTTTGAGTTCTCAATACTTTATCATAATTTTACACATGAAACCTATAACCATTAACAATGTAGCCATTGAAACTTGTCAAATATTATGTGGGGCCACGTTACAGTGATAACAAATCAGCTATCATCTTATTATCATGTTGCCTATGCAATTGTATTGCCTGCCAAAATTACATTATATATATTATCAATAGCTATAAATTAACCATGTGGAGGCAAATTATTTTTAACCAAAAACTTACCTTTTTTTTAAACCAACTAATGAATTGCTTATTCCATTCCAAATCAGAAATGGATTGAGAGGTATCATATTGAATTTTTGAAAACTCTCTATATAAAACAAAAGTGAAATAATATGTTAGTTAAAATGAAAAAAATAGAAAATAGATAGAAGTATTTTATTGGAGATACATACTCGAAAAAGGGCACAACTTCATCACAATTCTTCAAACTATAAATATGGGCTTGCTCCATTTCATGTGCATTAAGTGTATATTGTTTTGGAGATCCTAAAGCTCTTCCAAGTTGACAAAAGATAGATAAACCTTCATCACATTTAACCCCACCATCATAATTTTGTTAAAGTCGATTAAACTTTGTTTCCATTGTTTATAAGTACCTTGAACATAAGGTCATACATTCACTTGCCAAGTATCCCTCTGCAATAGAATCTTCAGAACAAGCCTTGTTACCTATAAGAGATTTTAAAATGTACAACCACCGCTCTATCGGATACATCCATCGGTATTGAACAGGTCCAGTAATCTTAGCTTCATTAGCTAAATGAATTGGCAAGTGCTCCATGATATCAAAAAATGATGGTGGGAAGACTTTTTCTAACTTGCACAAGGTAAAAGGAATTTGGGCTTCTATTTGCTCCAACTCATCGACTTTTAAACATTTTGCTCCAAGCACATTGAAAAAGTATGACAACTCGATAAGTGGTTTACACACAGTTTTGAAAAGCAGACCACGTATGGCAAGAGGAAGTAAATGTTGTAGAAGAACATGGCAATCATGACTCTTTAAGCCTAAGATTTTGCGATCTTTGAGGTTAACGCATTGAGAAATATTAGATGAAAATCCATCTAGAACTTTTAGATTCTTTAAAAAACTGAAAAACTTGTGCTTCTGTTCAAGAGATAAAGTGTAACTTGCTTTAGGCAACTCATATTTATCACCACTTTTTATGGGATGTAATTCCCTTCTGATATTCATTGCTTGCAAATCTAATCGAGAATTTATGCTATCCTTGGTTTTTCCTTTGACATTTAAGATTGTTCCCAAAATATTGTCACATATATTTTTTTCAATGTGCATCACATCTAAATTGTGTCGCAACAATAGCATTTTCCAATATGGAAGATTAAAAAAAATGCTCTTCTTTTTTCAATTATCACCTCTATTAGCGTGGGATATCTTAGTCTTCTTCATTGGATCCTTGGTTAGTAATAACCCATCTAAATCAGCCACTTGATCAAGTATATCATAGCCAGACAACAATTTAGGCGGCAACCTTTTCTCTTTAGTTCCATCAAATGAGTCTTTATCATTCCTCCACTTATGATTAAGTGGAAGATAACGTCTATGGCCCATATAACATTGTTTCTTACCATTGCATAACCTCATTGAGCAAGTTTCTTTATTACAACATGGGCAAGCCATCTTTCCTTTTATACTCCAACCAGACAAATTCCCATATGCTGGAAAGTCACTAATGGTCCATAACAAAGCTACATGTAATTTAAAATTTTGTCTAATTGATGCATCAAAGGTTTCTATCCCAGTTTCCCATAATTCATTTAATTCCTCTATTAAAGGTTGGAGATAAACATCAATTGCATTGCCAGGACTTTCAGGACCAGGAATAATCATTGATAAAATGAAATTTTCTTGCTTCATGCATAGCTAAGGTGGTAAATTATAAGGAATAAGGACAACTGGCCAAATGCTATATGGAGTCTTTGAATTTCCAAATGGTTGAAAACCATCAGTAGCAAGACCAAGTCGAACATTTCGAGGCTCATTAGAAAAAGATTGATGAAGTTCATCAAAAGATTTCCATGACATTGAATCAGCCGGGTGTCGCATTACTCCATCATCGACTCTTTTGTCATGATGCCATCTCATTAAAGAAGATGTTTTGGTGGACATAAACAACCTTTGAAGTCGGGGCTTTAGGGGTAAATAACATAAAATCTTGAAAGGTATTCTTTTCCCATTTTTACTTTTACTTTCCCCGGTATGTTTATCTTGCTTCCATCTAGATGTACCACAAAATTTGCAAGAGTTGAGACACTTATCTACCTTCCAATATAGCATGCAATCATTCCTACATGCATCAATCTTTCTATAAGAAAGCCCAAGGTCCCAAATTATCTTCCTTGCCTCATAATATGAATCAGGTAAGTTGGATCCATTAGGCAATAACTCTTCTTTTAACAATTGCAACAACATTATAAATGACTCGTTACTCCAATGGCCAACACTTTTAATATGAAGCAATTTTACCAAAGTCGAAAGCTTAGAGCTTTTTGAACTCTGGTATAAGGGTTGCTTAAAATCAGTTAATAGCCTATAGAATTTTTTTGCCTCAAGATTGGGTTCTTCCTCAGGAACTTCATCATCACCACTGTTTATAACATCTCCCTCAAAATCGGGATACAAGTCTCTTAAAATCCCTTATATTTCATCCTCATCCTTTATTTCATTATCATCTAAATCTAAGCAATCTGACTGTGGCTCACCTAACTGCTCCCCATGGTGATACCAAAAGGTGTAATTTTGAATTATTCCAATGCTATCAAATGTGAATTAACCATATCACGGGTTCCCAAAGATGTATTGCAATATTTGACACACGGACATGGTATTTCATGCATTTCTCCTATTCTTGTGAAAGCATAATCCAAAAAACTTTGCACACCAAATATATAAGCATCATCAAGTCGATTATGAATAAGTTGCATCCATTGCTTACTAGGTGCCATGATCTTTACAATAAAAATATATTAGCATAAAAATTAATAGAGAAAAAAAGTATTAATTTATAGAACAAACAACCTATTTTAACTAACTATCAATTTATAGAAAAGGATCACAATATACTGACATACGTAAGACAAGTCTTTATCATTACTACTGAATGCACATTCATAATACTTTGTTTTCTTTGTGCATCAAATCATTTCTTTGTTTTCTTTCTCTTTCTTAATATACAAATCATAGAACAAGTCAATTTTTCAATTATATAACAAAAAGTAGAATATGATGAGGCTAACCTGTGCTTGTGCGAAGTTTCAAATATATTTTATCGAAACTTTGGCCTAAGGAACCCTTGCTTAGTCTATCCTGTATAGAATGTTGAAGAGCATTAAAATAGGCCAAAGTTAACTCTATAAAAAAGTTGAGGAATCTGATAATGTATTCATTTTTGTCATCCCAAATAATTCAACTAATCACTCATTTTATAAACAGCTCAACAAAGTGGAAATGCATAAGAAAAGCAAGAAATGGACATAGTTTGATCAAGAAACAAGTAAATTCTCATATGCTACTAATATATTAATTCACGCAAGCATAGGTAAACGGATGAAAAAAAAATTTAATTCAACTCCCACGAAATCAAACAGATCATAATCGAGTCCAGTAATTTAGAACTCATGCTCTTGTAAATCAAAAGGTCACAAAAAATAAAACTAAATAAACTAAGGCAACTACCTCAATACACAGACTAAGATAATATTTTTTTTATAGGCTGGAATTTAAGAGATGGAGTAGAATAATGTGACAAGGCCATAATTCATGACACTAACAACTTCTGAATAGCTAACAAACTTCTGAACGGCTATTATATTTGAAGCTGGTCCTTTAACATAATAAAATTATTATTATTTCTTTTTATATCCAAATCTCAAGAATAGATCTATCCGATTTTGACTTTAAAATTATTTGAGATGTTATTTAGAAAAAAAGGATAGTGTTTATCAAAATTTATAATTGTAAAAACTGCAAACAACTAAACAATAACTTAAAATATATTTTCGCATTTGAAAATTTAATAAATTCTAATTTACTACATAATACTAATTACACCTTAGACTTTGCCATGAGATGTCGAATTGTCATACTAAATTCCATCTCATATGCTGAAAAGTGGTGAATGATAATTCAATTGTTATTTATAGCAGCAGCAGCAACAATAATGCAAAATTAGTATTTTATTTAGGTAAATAATGCTGATAAATGTTTGAATATTGCATTGACTTGTCTGAAAGGTCCAATACCAAGAAAAAAAGCTGATACTCCTAATATTTAAGTACTGAATTGTCCCACACATTGAGCAGCTTTTAGATTAAACGTAAAGACAAATAGAAAATCGAAATCAATACAATACTAAACGCCACTTTCTATTATAGCTCAGTATAGATTTAGATTCTAATTTGGAAAATAAAACAGTACAAGAATTAATAAAAAGCAATGGAGAGAAGGACCAGTTTTAATAAAATTACTCACTAGAGAATTCAAGAGAAGTCAACAGAGTGATTGGGACATAGTAAGTAATTAGATCATATAACAACCAACCGACTGTCAGGCAAGCAAATTCATCATAGTAAAAGATACGAACAGATACTTAAAGACAATGCATGCATATCAGTGTGTGTGTTTGTATATGTATTACACATATATACATACATTCATACACACGCACATATATATGAGGCAAAATCTACAAAAGTTCCGATCTCCAAAATAACGAATAAATAAGTATTAAAGCCAATGTTTATCATGATGCAATAGTTGACAGCAAGATTTTACAAATACCAAATAATTAAAAAATTAAGTGCAAATGAACCATAGCTGCAAGTGATCTGAAGTGCCATGTTTAAAGTAAGATGAAGAGAATGGTAAACATCAACCAAATTCTATTCATTTTTTATATAACTGATTATTAAAATCTTATTTGATTCGTTCTACCAGAAAGAAAAAAAGGAGTTGTGTTTATTCCTCATGGTATGACAATACTAGATAATTAAGTGAACAAAATTCCATTAAAAGAATACAAGACATCGACCACTAAAAGCCAAGGAATACAAGACATCTCACTTAGAACGCGAATTTTATTCAAACACTCAAATAGACAATTTAGAAAGATATTATAAAATTGGAAATTTATTCAGCTTTAACACCTAAACATGGGACTCGCAGCACAATGGCTTTTGATAAAAGCAACGCAATTATACTGTCCATCCATAACAAAATAAAGATTAGAAAAAGCACAAGATTGGGCCACTGAAATTCAGAAAAACCTTTTTATCTTGATGAATCAATAAGCCCTAACCCGTAAACTTTGCAATAATATTTTAAAATTTGATAAATTTATCCTATTACAAATATAAATATATTTAGAAGAAATTAAATTTAAATTTTTAATGGAGTGGTGGGCAGTAGAGCATTTCTTGCATTTTAATTATCAAATATATCACTTTATTTTTCACATTTTCATTTTAGAAAATAGTTATCAATCATTAGAATAAAAAGAAAAACATGTGTTTTTGGAAAAAGATGGCAAATTAAAAATCACAGCAGAATTTGGTTCAGCCCAGTTACAAAGTCCAATGTTTTTAAAACTAGATTCCACCTTCAACTCAATTGTCTATTAAATCATGGTTTCATCGATTTGATTGGAGTTCAACGAAGTTATATATATATATATATATATATATATATATATATATATATATATATTACAAAAATAAAATTTAAAATAATTCTTTTTTTTAATTTTACAAAGTAAAATTTAAAAAGATATAATAAAATTTAATTTACCTTTCCTTCTCGTATATTTCCTCCTCCATTTCCTTATCCGAGCAATCTAACGAAATGCTTCACAATCCAGATCGAAGCTGTTAAAAATCACCACCACCATGTGGTTGCCGTCATCCTTCTCTTTGCCGTAAAAGAACACCGCTCGCTCAAGGAACAAATTTCCAATTTTATAATATCTTTTTAAATTTTCTATTTGAGTGTTTGACAATACTACATAATTAAGTGAACAAAATTCCATTAAAAGAATAGAAGCTCTACACCGCAACAACAAAAGCTGATAGACCAAAACTAGAGCAACAAGTGCAGAAGAAGAAAAAGAAAAGCAACAACAAAAACCCAACAAATAAGCCTATTAGCCCCCCTACATAACACAACTAGAAAGAAAAACCCCGCTCATCTCCCTCAACCAGACTGCAAAAAGAGCACCAGTAGCAGAGCCAAACTGGAAGAGAAAAACCGACTAGCAACACAGTAGCCAAGAGAGCAAAAAAGAGCAACGAACAAAAAGGAAGCCAAAATAACAAACAACAAAAATCAAAAGCCAGAAAATTAATCATTTACCTGCAATCACTAATTCCACGGTGCCCTAGTCCAATTGAAGAAGCAAAATTAGATCTCTAGCCACACGGATAGCAATGAAAGTTTTTTTGCCACTTCTATTAGGTTTTGGGATCTGTATTTTGTAGGGAATGAATTTGAAAGATAAAGCATAATAGGTTTAGATTTTAGAGAAAAAGGGTGGAAACAAAAATGAATATAATTTGGCTTGCGTTTTACAGGGAAAAAATTTGCGTTTTTAATTTCCTAATTTTAAACTTTGGGTATTTTTCTTTTATTTTTTATAAAATAATTGTGAATTATATTTTGGAGGCAATAGAATTTTTGTCCCGCCATTTTTTTAAAGACAGTAACGACCGAAATTTTAATTTTTCAACGACCGAATTTTATCCCCTCATTAAATAATAATAAAATTTAAAATCTAACGACCAGATTAAATTCCCTTCGCTTTTTGTATATTATTACGACTGGATTTTTATCCCTTCGTTAATTTTTGGTTGTTAAAAATCAATTTTCTTGTAATGTTACTGTTGATAAGTATAATACCAATCTGCTCTATGTCCTGCCTTTTCGAAGTACTTGGCTGGTGAAGACAACAACTTTCCTTCCTTTACCAAATGTTTAAAATACCATGATAGTGGCTTTCCCACATCTAGGCTTTGTTGTGGAAAGGCTTTTATCATAGCCTTTATAACACTATTACAATCACCTCTACTGGCGCTTCTACCACTATACTCTAAGCTTCTATACCTTCGATGGTCATCATGATAACCACCTTTTAAACTTATAAATCCATCCCTCATAGCTAAATATATCCCATCATTCCAGTGAGTTAGTGACACTTGATGCATCATATTTCATCGGTTCACACCTAATTAGGATCCTATTAAAAATTTTGCTCTATCTCTTGGTGATCTAACCTTTTCAGCACTTGATAATTCATACTACAAATTGAAAGTAGGGTTAAATTTTGTATGGGACCAGTAATACCTTTCCTTTCAAGGTTATCAACCTACTTACTCATAATTATTACTGTGAAAGTAGCTATGGAAACTATTAGCCCAGCCTTTATTAATGTAATCTCTTTTTCAATATCATCAAGCTTATTTTCCATGCTTAAAAGGTTAGGAAGAATTATCTATGAGAAACCAAACATCTCTATCCTTTCCATTTATTCCGATGGCTAAGCTAAAGTTGGAAGTGATGCATATCACATACACATATATGATTCTAATTCCAATCCATACTTCATCCTGAATGTTTTAATTTTAATGGTTTGTGTTACCATTGTATCTTTGACCTATATAGGTATACAGTCATATCCTAGTACACATCCTATATCTCTCCTTAACTCATCCAGTGAGATACGCGATGCCTTAACCATGGCATTAGTAGCAGGAAAAACTCTAGGCTTCAGACACCTAAGTTCACCATTTAGCAAAAGTACCTTTACAACTATCGACCTTACTTGTCCAATGGTAAAAATAGTGGGATACATCCTGGCAGACGATGCCAAAGTGAGCATTATTTCATCAATCACCAAAGTGAGCGTTATTTTGATCAATCGAGTGCTTAATTCTCCTTTCTAACTCATCGAACCTCCTATTCAGGCCTTGAGAATCAGAAGCTCCAATATATGATAGAGTTTCCATTTTTATGTGTTATAAAGTTACTTTAAAGGTATCAACCCCAAACTTATATCTGATTTCTCTTATATTTCTAACCATATTTGATAAAGCCTGTCAGAAAGTTGCTTATTAGGACCTCTAAACCACCTAGCTAAATCTGAATTGCTGAATGAATCGAGGGGTTATAATTATGCAAGCAAAGAATGAACATGTTAAACATACATATGATATATGGCACACATCATGATGCATTAATAAGAATACAATACAGTGTATGACATGTAAAAAAATATACCCACTTTTATGGGAAAAAGATTTTACATGTATATTTTACATTATTATATTAATTATCTTTATTTATTTGCATATAAAATGAAATGCATGCTCATACACACACATGCATAGAGGATTTACATGTTTTAGCTTACATTTACATTTTAAATCACGATTTATGCATGCAAAAATTATACACAAAGTGAGATACATATGTAAAACATGCATATTTTTTTTGTTATTATTGTTAATTTACAATTAATAGAATAATGCATGTATATATATGTAGCATAAACAACCACATTTGAGAGAAAAGAAATATATTCTTCCAACATTATTACTCCCACATAAGGAAACTGATGAATGCATATAATGCATTGTGAAAATTTGATGGCATAACCTCTCTTTATTGAAAATGCATACAAATGAATTTTAGCGATTATGTAGTTAAATAATCAAAATAAACTAAAATGCACCTATTGAGGCATGAAAGCTTTAGATGAGTGAACATCTAAATTTATTAGAATTTATTCAATACATAAAATCCCATATCATAAGAAACGTATTATGGTGTATGCCCTCTAGTGGAAGTATCTATGCCATTACATGGGCTTAAGTTTGATGATACAGCTTTAGGGCTACCCAAGCATGGTTCCTGCTAATGGGTCTAGCTCATCACGAGCATAGGGATCAATCGGGTCACCATTTGATATACCAAAAGGTATAAGACTTAGGCTGGTGGTCCTCCCTAATGGTATCTTATATTGAGTGAACATAGGGTCGTGCTTTAGGAATACACCGGGGCTAAAAGAGGGATGCTTAACTTAATTATATGGCTCTAGTAAGAATGTAATGCAATTTTATGAAAAGAGATAAAATATTTTAATTTCTAAACTCATTTATATTAAATCAAATAAAGGTATCTTCGGAGTAAAATCTCATATTTCTCAGTGGAGTTGCCACTGTGATGTGCATCAAACCCTATAGGCATCTGATTTGCTTTTGAAGTCCACTTTTAGGATTTGAGATCGGATCAAGGTTCATTTAACTCGTGAAGGCCAATCGTTTCATGATGGATAGGGATTCAACCCAATCCATGATGCCTTAGGCATTAAAAAGATATGAGACAGCGGCTCGGGATATCCTTACTCATTTGCTAATGTCAACCTATGAGGGCATCTACTGAGTATAAAAGGTAGGTATCATGGAGTCGCCACCTAATAAAATATTGAAAAATAAGTTCTAACCTTATGAGATCAAAACTATACTGCACTCCTATTTATACCTTTAGTTAATATTATATAAATGAGTTTTAGTGATTAATTTATTTTATCCCTTTTCTCACACAAGTAATTATCTAGAAAAATAAAGTGCACTCAATCACATTGAAAAGCGGTAAAGCATGGCATTTGAAAGCATTAAAGCATTTGAGAATAAATGCAAAAGTAAATTCATACATAAATTAGGAAATTAATTGAGTTCACTTGGATGAGGACATCAATCCTCATATGCACATTTAAGAAAGGTAGCATTTAGGTGTATTTTGGATAAAGATGGGATAATTGATCCATTGTAGCTTTGTAAAAAAGGAATTGTATTAGTCAATTTAAATAGAAAATCATCTGGATTTATAAAAGAAAATTCCTTAATTTACATGCTATTTTATGGATAAAAATCGAGACATTAGTCCCTTTTATTATAAAAAATCCCATTTAAATTTTTATAAAATTATTTAATGGGTTTTCAACTTATCATTGAAAAATCATTTATTTATAATAAGTAAATACATGAAAAAATAATAATAATACAAATAAATTATACATAAATCAAGATATTGATTAAATTGGAAACATTGATTTTCTCATGCAATATTTATGAAATTCTTTCATGTGTTTTTTGGAATAAAATAGAACATTGGTCCGATTTAAGAGAAAAATCCAATTAATTAGGTAGAAATAATTTTAGGTGTTATTTTTAATTAAAATGTATAAAAAAATTATTTTTTACTAGCTATTACAGAGAATTAAATAAAAAGAATGAAGAATATTACATGCCCAAATGCTAAAATAAGAGAATAAATAAAATTCTAATCTAGCTTACTTCGCATTATCTTTCAACCTAACTCGAAATGGAATTAAACGTATAAGAAATAAGGCAAAAAAAGATAATTGATATATAATGATGAAAAATGACAATAAAAGTAAAAAATAATATTAATGATAATATTTATAGGTGGCAAATAAACGTTTGGGTAGGTTTGGGTTGGATTATTAATGGACGGATCACTAATGGATTGGATTATAAATGGATCAAACAATATGGGTTATAAATGGATCAATATCCAAATGGGTTATACGGATTTGGATCGATCCATGGATTTAATGTAAATTATTATAAAATTTTTAACTAATTAATTAATTAGTTAATGCGATAATAATAATATTCAATTGAAAACATAATATAAATATTCATTTATTATCATATATGATAATTTAAAGAAAATTTATTCCTTTTAAGGCTGTTAGATTACATCCATATGAAGACAACATAAAAAAAAACTTTTTCATATGCTTAACTTGATAGACAAATTAAATAAAAATAAGATAACATGCATAATATATTAATATCTATTCATGTGTTTAACTTGCAATTATAATTCTAATTTTGGAAGTACGTCACTGGTAACAAGTCTAATGACATCATCAATAACTTAAGCATATGTATACCCAAGAAAGTAACCAATTTAATTATTTTATTCACAATAATTTAACTATTTATTTATTTATTAATACTTGATATTTTTTAAATGTTTAGTAAGTTCAGCTGTTCCCAATTTAACCGTTGTTATAAATACAATTTATATTTTTCTTATAATCATTAAAAGTGAAATATCTAATAATAGATGAAATGCCTTTTGCCATCAGCTTTTTCTACGTTTCATAGCATGCATTGACAAAATCACATCCACCTAAAGTAGAAAGAGGAATTTTGAAAAAAAAATCTATTTGGTATAGATTCAATTGGTTAAAAAATAAAATGGATCAATTTTAAATTGATCCAATATATATTGAGTTGGATTGAATAATAAAATGGATTAGTTTTGGGTTGATCTAATAGCCATTTGTTTGGGTTGGATTGAATTTGGATTATTTTTCTAAACGAATTTGGGTTGAATTTTGAATTTAGATCAATTTTGCCACCTCTAATAATATTAAATAATAAAAAATTACAAGCATTATCATTATAACAATAAAATGTTAATAACAACAATATTTGCAATAATAAAATTAACAAAAATTAATAATATAAAAACTCACAATAATAATAAAATAATTAACAATATTAAAAATAATGATAAAAAATTAATATTAATAAAAAATGAATAATAGCCATAACCATATTAATGTAACAACAACAACAACATTATCGATAATATTAATAATGAGAATTGGAAGTATTATCATTAAAGATAAAAAAAAACAATAAAAAATTAACAAATTAATAAAGAAATAGTAATAATTTAAAATTAAATTAAATAGCTAAAAAGTGAAATTAATTAATTAATATTAATAGAGATGAAAATTGGCCAAAGAAAAAGTAAGGAAAAAATCAAAAAAAAAAAGGAGGAAAGGAGTGACGTGACAGAGACGTGAGCTGGGGGAGTGTGTTTGGGCCTTTTAGCAATGGGAGTTTCTGATTGTCGCTATAAATTCCTGTTGCTAAAGATCCAGTGCCAGCAAAAGGAATTAAGAGGAATATTATTTAGCGACGGATAGCCGCTCGTTGCTAAAGGACTGAAACAGGAAATAAAATAAAATACCAATTTAACACCTAAAATCACATTTAAATACTTATAAAAAAGCCAAACAAAATTCATAAAAAATATATATATATTAACATAATATTACCTAAAATATACAAGAAATTAAATAAAACATCGAATTAATGAATATGTTAAGCATTTAGCAAATTAAACAAACTAATAAATTAAACTAGCAAACATGTTAAACAATTATCAAATTAAACAAACTAATACTTAACAAAATACATAACATGACAATTAATTAGTAAATAATGAAATTAAACACTAATTAACAATTCAAATGATTAACAAATTAACATATCAATACAAATAATCAAAAAAATTTTATACAATGACACAAATAATTTATTTAGCATTAATAACAAATTAATCCACAAAATTAGTTAGCAAATTTACATATATTATAATTAGTTAATAAATATGTGAAATTGACAATATATTAAGGTAGATCTACAAAATTAAAAAGAAAAATAAACTAAAAATATTATTTACACAATTAATTAAAAATTAGTTATTTAAATTTATGGGTTTTAGGACTCGAGAATATTACCTTCAGTGTTGGCTTGTCAAAGGATGAGGATTCAAGGCTTCATGCCTTTTTCCTAATTTTATGTGATTTTCTTTATTTTTGGCATGGGAAAGGAAAGAAAGATAAGAAAAAAAAGGAAGAAGATGAAGTGATAATGAGAGAGAAAAAAATAGTGATTAGGTTCTAATACGCAAGATTAATATCCCAAACGAGATAAGATTAAGGGGATTTTTCCCCAAGCTTATTTCCCCTACTTTCGGATGCAAAATACACAATGGAAGTGACTCATAAGCTCCACTCACAGACCTAGTCCATGTGTTAACATTGACTTACGGACCGTTAACTAGCCCTTTCACTTTTGCCTTTTGCCCTCCTTTTTCTTAGCTGACTAACCTCTAACTTCTAGACATTTGTTCTCCTATGCATTCTTTTTCCAATTAATCAAAAATCACTTAATTTGAATTCAAATATTTGAATTTATGGAAAAAATACTGACAATTGCTCCTATAAATTTTTTAGGGATATAATTGGTATTTTAACTTTAAAAATTACTAGGGATAATATATTCAAAATTAGGTCATTGTTTCTTCATAAACATTTCCCAAAAATGTATGTAGTTTCTATCAAAATTAAATTCACCTCAATATGAGCTCTACAGAGGGAGTTATGCCTAAAATACTTTAGACTCCAGGTGTAGGGATAGATTTAGGTCATTTATGTTCAAGCCTAATTTTGAGTGTCTTAAGGAATGAATTTGTTTAGGTTTGTTCATCAAAGTTGCATATCTATGAATGAAGATTTAAATGGCTTTTTAATAACCTAATTATAATATTTGTAGGTTGCGATAAAGTCAAAATATTCTAGAGTGCTCTAAGTTTTAAAATTTGATTTTCTCATTTTGCATTATTTGAAAGAGATAAAGAGAAAAAATGATCCCAAAAAAGAATTTTTAAATATTTAAAACATGTAAGAGAGATAAAAAAACATTTTAAAAAAGATAAAATCTGGAAAGAAAGCCTAACACCTCAGCTCTTTATCTATTTATGAGAAATCATTTTCTTATTAGGTAACTCTGATCAAAAGCTACTTTAAGATCCAGTATCTACACCAATGGTAAATGAATTTCATGATATATTTCCAAAAGAGTTACCTAATCTTCGACATGAAAGGGAAGTGGAGTTATCCCTAGAAATTCTACTTAGTACAGCTTTCATCTTTAAGGCACCATATAGAATAGCCTTATCAAAACCATATGAGTTAAAAGTTCAATTATAGGAGTTGCTAGATAAAGGTTTTATTAGGCCTAGTGTGTCACCTAGAGGTGTATAGGTTTTTTTTGTTATGAAAAAGGATGGTTTTTATCGGAATGTTTATAGATTACAAATAGCTTAATAAAGTAATAGTGAAGAACAAACATCCATTACCATGAATAAATGAGTTATGTGATCAATTGAAAGGTGCTGGTGTATTCTCAAAGATCGATTTACGATCTAGATATTATCAACTTTAAGTAAAGGGAGTGGATTGTGACACCCTAATCCACTAACCATGGATAATCATCAATCATAATCATAAACCTAGTAAAGGTTAGGCAAAAATAATAATAACTAACAATACATGCCATAATAAATTAAATCAAACTTATAAATAAGAAGGCCTAACATCATTGGCCAATGATGCATAATGAAATCCTCAAAGTCAACTGCAATCTACCAGATCTTCTCTTTAATGGTCATCTAGCAATTATAGCTATCGATCAATTGGAGCTTATCCTAAAACCTACACGGATAAACAAATCCATGCTATGCTATAAAGCTTAGTGGGAAACAAAACTCTATAGAAAATCCTTTTATAATTACATCTTATTTACACAACTTTCACTAAAACATAAGAGAATATATATGTCTATCCTATGGATCATTGCTCAATGGGGACTCGGGGGAGTCCTCATCTTTAACAATAACTACCCTATTTATCATAATCTAGAGCATTACATAGCTTCTCTTGTTCCTGGATACTTGTCACTTCAATATCATCATATAATCTCTTTTTAACTTTATTAACTAGCCTAGTTCAGGCACCTTATAGTCCTTTTATTTTAAGGATCCAATTATTAAGATTATTGATAGTATAAAACTTTCACTTAATGCATTAAATCTCATTTGGTACATAAAGTATACATTCAACATTAATTCAATTCATAAGGGATTGCTTATGTCAGAATTATGCATATGCACATATATGAGTACATGTTTATATAAATACTAATGGATTTGCATGCCATTTCAAAGGATAGGTATTGCACATCATGATTAACCAACAAAGTCTTCATACAACATGCAAACATTTCATAACTTCTACATATATAAAGATTATTATATATGACACAACTCATATAACGTCGACTACAATGTTGTAAGCTTATTGCCCAAGTGACCCATCCATTTAATGTGGAACCCATTGGTGGAACTAACTCGCACCGGCCCTCACATTGGAACCTTCCTCATAATAGGTGTGAGATATCACAATCATGTCATAAAGAACATAGCATTTCATTTTATAAAGACAATTTATAGACAAAAGAAATTTAAGATAAAATAACATAATACAATAGGCCATTTATCATGTTTATGTTAGATAAGTAAAGAAATCAGTGCATATATATTACTTTATTTCTTATACTTTTTATTATCTTTAATAGCCTACTTATGTACTAGTTCAAAGGGTGGACAATGGGAGTAATGAATACCTGAAGGTATCAAACAATGGATATTCAAATATATCAAATAATAGATCCCAACGGGGCCAAACAATAGTTCTAGCAAGGAACAAACAATAGACCCAAAAGGGATCGAGCAATGGTTCCACTAAGGAACAAAGCCCAAACGGGGCCGACTATGGTAGCTGTAACTATATTCCTCTAGGCATGCCTATCGAATCAATAACTAAATTAAGACCCATAGGTTTTACCGTGCTTAAGCATATTTTGATTCAGCATATCTTTCTTTACTTAATATAGCATCTTTGCCTAATGCCATCATTCATATAAGAATGCATATTATTCTTATCATACTTCAATATTGAGGTCTAGGCTCCAATTCACATGGGTGCTATCATATGATGATATAGTTGTATCAATTTTCATTCGTTCATGTCATAATAGTTACTTGTCTATATAAACAATAATAACATGTAATCTTTCATAATTATCATAGTGCATGACCACATACACATATAAATATGTATATGCAACTTAAACCATGGCAATACATGCTTTCATTATGCATACTTGTTCACATATTGAATTAGACTACTTATCCTTGCATAGGTATGTCAATTATAAGATATTGGACTTATTGAACTCATAAATAGTTCTCAATGATGTACCTTGCTATTGTTTTCCATGAGTAGCATCCATACAACATCAC
The DNA here is from genome assembly GCA_037975025.1 of Excoecaria agallocha. Classification (NCBI taxonomy): domain Eukaryota; kingdom Viridiplantae; phylum Streptophyta; class Magnoliopsida; order Malpighiales; family Euphorbiaceae; genus Excoecaria; species Excoecaria agallocha. The sequence continues at coordinate 36,961,280 of CM075806.1, forward strand.
AACTCCCATCAACACATAATTACTTTAAACAATACTTATGCACTTATACTCTATATAAGAATATAAGTAGGCTATCTTTAGATTAAGGTCGACACTTGCACATCTTTAATCCTTTTAGCTCACATTTATAGTTTATTAGATTATGAACAAAAAGTGATCTTCCTTAGTATTATCACATATACACTGATCATCTTACTTGTACTTTTTATCTTATAACATTTTAAACCCAGTTAAATTTATATATGATTATTTCATCACTATCATTAGCACACTACTTGCGGTTTTTCATATTATGTCATAGGGCATGAACAAATAAGTAAGTAGGTTTCCTTACATCAAAGCTCATTATTTATTCCTATTATGGCTTAGAGCATAACCAAACTTCTATAACTCTATAATTGTCAATTAATATTCCATCTCTTTTAACTTAAACATGTAATATTGCAACTACCTTTTTATTATTACTGGGCTAAATCGTAGTATTTTTCATGCCGTTGCAAAAGAATTATCAATGTACATCATTTGAGGTAAAATAATTTGCTTTGGCATAGCACATACCTTATACCATACTATATAGGGCATATTAAATAGCAAAAAAATCTTGTGATTACCATTTTTCTTCTCATTTTTTTAGTTTTGGGCTATTAGGCACTAAAACACATTTTGTCAACCTAATTAATTTAGCATTACCATGTGCAAGTCCCTCTAATTTAAAGTTCAAGTGGACTCCAAATTACATCTTATAGGTTTATTGTCCTAAAGCTTTTCACTCTACTCTGTGTGTGTGTGTGTGTATATATATATATGTATATATATAGAGAGAGAGAAAGAGAGGATTTCTCCAATTAAGTGATCATGCTTTATTCACATTACATGTGACTTTGGGTAATTTACACCTTAATTCAATATTTTTCCTCTTATAATAACATTTATGTCTTTTAAATTTCTATAACACTTCATCTTATATTTATGACTTTCTAAACCATATATTTATGGACTTTAGCATAAGAGAGAGAGAGAGAGACTTTCATAGTCTATTAATACATTGATATCAACTTGCATAACAATCATCACTTAATAACCATTTATCATTGGTTTTACTTACTATAGTCAGTTCACCTCAACTCTTGTTCTTTTAATAATCTTATAAACCATATAATACTGTGTTCAATATCTAAATAGATGGATTAATCTTATGGTGGGAGAGTTGGCTCAGATGAATAAAAGGAGTACATATGGCCATGCAGTGGAGAGAAGAAGAACATGCTTGGCCATGCATCACTAACCACAGGCCTTACTTGGCCATGCAAAGAGACGAGAAAGACCATAAGTGGTCATGCATAGGAAAAACATAAACCCTGAGTGCTTGTGCAAAGTAAGAAGGGAAACTATATATGGCTGTGCAAAGCAAGAAGAAAAACCATGAGTGGCCGTGCAAAGCAAGAAAAAATAGCAGTAGTGTCCATGAAAGGCAAAAAGAAATAGCATGAGTGGTTGTGCAAAGCAAGAAAAACTAGCATGATTGGCTGTACAAAGCAAGAAAAAATAGCATGAGTGGCCATGTAAAGCAAGAAGAAAAACCTTGCTTGGCCATGCACCGAAGCTCGACTAGCCCTAGGCTCAGATTATGCACTTAATTTTTAGATTTTAACCAAGTTCACTATAATAGCTCACAACAATATTCATGAAACCTTTGAATCTTTCTAAACTCATCTACATTGCTAGATTTAACATTCAACATCATCAAATATGACTCACATAATAGAAGAAGAAAGGAAAGTTCCTATAAATAATGAACAATACAGTAAACATAATTTCCCGTACACGATATCGATGCTTTAACTCCTATAGTTCCTTTCCTTCCTTTCCCATTCTTAATCAATTTCCCTTTTCTCAAGATTTCTTTCTTCTTCTTAGACATAGAGACAACAATCATAATCCTTTAAACCAGTAATTCTAGAAATTGAACCTAAGAAGGAAGACAGACTACAAGGGGGGAAATATTACCTTTTTATGCTAACTCACCAACCCTAAGTTTTATCTCTTTTAACCTGTAATTGAGAGAAGAGAGAAAGAGAGAGAGAGAGACCTCCTTATGCCAATCTCCTCAGTCTTTATAAACCCTGAATAGGTGAGTCGGCCAAATATCTCCCCAAGGAAAATTTTGATAATGCCCTTATACACACTTAAACCCCAAACTTACTATTTCTCTAAAAATTGATCCAAATTTCTAACTTACTTCGATTGCATCCCTTTCTTTAATTCTAGTATAACCATACTCATTTACTTACATGTCGAAATTATCATAATACTGCTCATGGGAAACAACTTTATCAATACAAAGAAATCAAGTCTTATTTCATTTAACCTTAATCCTCATTAATTAACCACAATCCAACTAGGGTAATGATTAGGTCCTTACATGGATACTCTAAAAATTGCATTTAGAACTCGATATGGTCATTACAAATTCCTAGTTATACCTTTCGGGTGAATAAATGCCCTGGCTATTTTTATTGATCTAATGAATAGGGTATTTAAACCCTATTTAAACCAATTTATTATAGCATTTATTGATGAAATATTATTCTATTTTAGAAACAAAATAGAGCATGTTGTACATTTGAGGATTGTGTTGCAAACTTTGAGGGGGAATCAATTTTTTTCCAAACTAAGCAAGTGTATTTTTGGCTTAAGGAAATTTCTTTCCTTGGATATATTGCATGTTTTAAAGGTATTTGAGTGGATATGATTAAATTTGAGGCTATTATGAATTGGAGATTGCCTTAAAACATATATAAAGTGAGAAGTTTTTTGGGTTTAGTAAGATATTGTCATCATTTTGTGAAAGGATTTTCAATCATTGCTTCTTCACTTTCTAAGTTGTTGAGGAAAGGTATCAAGTTTGGCTGGATGAAATGATTTCAAGTAAGTTTTGATCAATTAAAGAAAATGTTAATAGAAGCTCCAATTCTAACAGAGTCGGTCTCAGTTAAAGAGTATGATATCTATAGTAATGCTTTCAGAATTGGTTTGGGTTATGTACTAATGCAAGATGGTATCGTGATGGTTTATACATCCAGATAATTGAAATCATATGAGCAAAACTACCCTACGCATGATTTAAAATTGGCTATAGTAGTGTTCGCTTTGAAAATTTTGTTGAATTAATTACTTATATAGAGAGAGATGTAGAATTTATATAAATCATAAGAGTCTCAAGTATTTGCTCACTTAGAAGGAACTCAATTTATTATAGCACAGATGGTTATAATTATTTAATGATTATGACTGTATAGTTGATTACCACCTAGGTACGATGTTACAATAGTAGAGATGGAAATTGGCATTAGATGGTACTTTAATAGCTTGGTTGAAGGTTTGACCTAATATAAGGTAAATAGTGCTGGCTGCTCAAAAGAATGGTGGGAGGTTATAGCATGTTGTGCAATTATTTCAAGAAGAGAACCAATCTAAGTATTCAATAAAAAAAGATGGGAGTGTGTATTATTAAAACAAGCTATGTGTTTGGGATAACAAAGAATTTAAAAGAAAATTATTACATGGAGTGCACAATACTGTGTTCACTATGCATCCTTATGGTAATAAGATGTATCAGGATTTAAAGTAATATTATTGGTCACTTGGTATGAAAAAAAAGTGTAATGCATTATATTTCTAAATATTTTACTTGCTAATACATGAAAGCAAAACACCAACTTCTCTTACGATTACTAAATCTCATTCGAATTCCATAATGGAAATGGGAAGATATCACTATAGATTTTGTTATGAGTTTGCCTATCACATAGAGGAAATATGATGCAGTATGGATAGTTATTAATAAGCTGACAAAAATAGCTCATTTTGTACTGGTTTGAATAGACTATTTCATGGATAATTTGCTTGAACTTTTTGTAAATGAGATTGTACAATTACATAAAATATCGATATCTATAATTTTTGATCGAGGTCCAAGGTTGACATCCAAACTCTAGCGAAGTTTACAGAAAGATTTGAAAACACAACTTCATTATAGCATAGGTTTTTCATCCTTAACTAGATGGGCAATCAGAAAGGGTTATACAGGTATTAGAAGATATGTTAAAAGGATGTGTTCTGGATTTTTTAGGAAGTTAAGACATGTATCTTTCTTTATTTGAGTTTACATACAGTAATAATTATCAAACCAGCATTGGTATGGCACCATATGAATCTCTCTATGATTAAAAATGTAAAACTCCAATGTGTTTGATTGAGTTTGCTAAATATAAAATGATTGGTATAGACATTGTTAAAGATATAAAAGATAAAGTACATTTTATTAAATAGAGATTAAAAGCAGCAATTGATAGATAAAAGTCTTATAAATATTTGAAGAGGAAGGGTATAGAGTACCGAATTGGTGATAAAGTATTGTTGAAATTATCTTCTTGGAGGAAAGTACTAAGGTTTGGGGAGAAAGGTAAACTTAGTCCAAGATATATTGGTTTATATGAAATTCTTCAAAGAGTTAAATCGATAGCATACAGATTGGCTCTTCCTATAGAATTAGCTAAATTGCATGATGTGTTTCATTTATATGTTCTCCAAAGATATCGCTTGGACGAATCCAACATGCTAACAATACAAGATATTCAAGTTTAGCTAGATTTCTCATATAATGAAGAATTGAAAGAGATTTTGGCTAAAGAAATCATACAATTAAGGAATAAGCAGATTTCCTTTATTAAAGTGCTATGGCAACATCATCATTTACAAGAAGTAACTTGGGAACCAAAATCAATCATAATATCATAGTATCCACAACTATTTAAAATAGGTATCAAATCTAAAATAAAGTTCTTTAAGGGGGAGAGAATTTTAGGGCCTCATCTTTAACCCTAATAGAAATGTGCACGAATTATTAAAATTATAGTTAATGTAATGTTTAATTAATAAAAGTAATAGAGATTAAGATCAAAAGGGGTAAATTGGTAATTTTATGTTATGTTAATTATGTGATTTGTTAAAACATCATAGTAGTAAGGATGGAATTGAAAGAGAAAAAAAAGTTTGAAGATAGAATTGAAAGAAAGAAAGGGTAGGGTAAAATTTATAAGAGAAAGAAAATGAGATGGAGTTAAGTGGAACTTTCTTTTCCGCTTAAGTTTTCTAGTGTTTGTATGAAGGAGAGAGAATGAGTTGATATTAGGATTTAAGAGTGGTTTGGTTGGTAGAATCTAGGGAGGAAAATACATATTTCATTCCTTCTTCTATTTATAAAATTAGGCCTTTTCTCTCTCATTACTTCTCTCAAATTCTGATGTAATGTTTTTGATAAAGAGGTTTTGAAATTGGGTTTGTCCAAAGGTAACATATCCATCTTTATCTCTATTATCATCATATTTTTCTTGGAGTTGAAGGATTAATATGAGGAGAAATTCTCGGTATTTATGAATGTATGTTCAATGTAAAAGAAAAGGTGATAAAAAACAAAAGGGAAAGAGGTGATGAAAGATTAAAGGAGGATTTTAGAATTTTTACCATGTTATGGGAACTTTATACAAATCATGAAATGCATGCATAATTTTCTATAATTTATGATGAAATCATAGTTAGATTGAGACATTTCAACAAGAATTTTGCATGCACTCAAAATCTTGGCTTAATGGAGCAATGAAACTTAACACCCTAAAATAGAGTACAAAATCATGATGCATGCAGGTGTATTTTTAAAATAACTTATTTTAAGTGTCTATCCTTAAATAGATGGGTTTATAATTAAATTTAAGTGTATTGGAAAATTTGGAGACCATTAATGTTACATCAACCTGTTAAAATTGTAATTGAGCATAATGTTGTGTTATATAAAGAACTTGAAAACTAGAGCTTGAATTAGATGCATTGTTAAGGGGTTTATTGATTAATTTTATGTAAAAACATAATTTTAATAGTACTTTGTATAGAAAGTAGACTTTGACTGAAGCATTGGAGACATGCATGTTGAATTATAAAGATTTTATAGTTGAATTATGGGACAAACTGATGTACAAGGTAGGGACCAATTTGTCTCAGCCGTGTACACCCCTTTATCTTAATGAATTTAAGGGCATATGGCAGAGACTTATTGGTCTCATCTATGTATACTTTTCTATTTTGATTCTACATTGTTATACACGGTAGAGACCACTTTGTCTCAGCTGTGTACACCTTTCTAGATTATAATGAGTTAATGCATAGGAAATAGACCATTTTGTCTCAGCTATGTCCTTCCTTTGTATTTCTTTTCACATGATTATTTATTACTAAAATTTTTCCCCTAATCTTGTATGTGACTTTAAAGCAATTTAACCAAACAAATGATAGCATAGTGTGTTTATAATTGCATTAATTACGATAGTACTATAATATATATAGAAATCAACAACCTTAAGTTAATGTCATTATATGACTCATATATGATTAAATGTTGACTACTTACATTGGAATGATATGAAGATGCATATATGTTCTGCTAGAGAGTATGCCCTAGAGCCCATGTAAAAGCAATGTATTTCATATGTATGAATTCATATTCTTAATAAAAGGCATTATTCATTTATTAATGCTATGTTTAAATACATGAGTTTGTAAATCTTAAATTAATAAATGAAGTCTTAGATATTATAAACACAGTGCAAAGGCAATCATAAAAGTGTTCATGATGTGAGATGTTAATTGCATGCAAATGTGTTAATATCTAAATATCTTTAGTCATCGAATAAACAAGAAAGGACATGGTTAATTTGGACAGACTATCAGATGTTATGCTTCTTGAATGGTTTAAGCAATGATTCTCATAGATGTGATTATGGAAGCTAATCAAAGATAACATATGGATGTTCATTAGAAGAACAAGTTCATTGGAGACCTGTAAAGAGAATCCTTACATGGATATTAAATCTATGTCAGTGAGGAATCTCTTCATAGCGGTTGTGCAAGTATCCTTAGACTTGAGATCACCAAAGTTATCTTAAGTAGAAAGTGGTGTACTTTGACTCCATAACTGATTACTTCCAACTGGATGTGAACAAAGTTAGGAGGTTGGGTATATCATGACCTACTTGAAGATAGTTCAGTGATTAACAAAGGATTCACCATTCCAGATTTATTAAGTGAAGTTATCTCGCATGATTCTATAATTGCCTTTTTTAGAGAATTTCTGGCCAGAGTAATAGGCAAGATGGATAGGGATCCATGAAGGGCATTTTGGGAATAATGGTTAAATTAATAGAAATCCATACTCAGAATCTAATTGAGATAAGAATGGTGAAAGGAGTAATTGCATGGTAGCTATTTTCTATGGAAGGGTATAGTCAAAACACTTGACTTTCCTAACATTTGGATAGTCATAATACCTAGCTAGAGGCCAATCATGACTTGTATAATAGTGTATCATAAATATCAATACGGATTGATAAAATGATTTAAATAGGTTTAAATCATGTGAGTTTTGAATAGTACTCACAATTACATATTATACTGCCAATATGGACAGAAACCCAATAGGTCACACACATATAGAGAAAAGGATAAAATGGTAAAATGACAAGGATAATAATATTTTATATTATTATGGGAATAGTGAAGTGAATAAGAGAATAATTAATTAAAGAGTTTAATTAATTATGATCAAGTAAAATTGTTCGCATAACTTTTTAGTAATATTATGTAAAATGCACCTAATTGGAATATTGTATTTCATAATAAATAATTATTGGACTATAAGTGTTATATGGATTATATAATAATTAATAGATCCATTAGAGAAAATAATGGAGGCCCAGAAAATTGAGTTTGGCGCATAAACCCTCTAGAGGAATGGTTTCATGCCACCTTCTTATAGAAGGCCTTTGAGGCATAATTCTTGGACCAAAATAAATTAATTATATTTCATAAGTGTTATAGAAGGTACGTGTTTAATTTAGATGGATTTGGAAATCATTTGGGTGATTAAATCCAAATGTATGCATGGAGGGCCTAGTTTATAGGTTTTGTGCATAGTCTTTTATGAAAGGATTTAAATTGGATTTAATTGAGCCCAAATAATTTATTAATAATTATAGAAGCCCATTTAATATTTCTCCAGCAATTTTAAAGAGCCCAATCCCATTATGAAGTTGGATTTTTAACCTAACTATAAAAATCTAAGTGATAGGGATTTTAGGGTTAAGGTGAACAATTAAGAGAAAACAAATTCTCTCATTCTCTAATCCTAGCCGCCACTTTTCCCTTGCTAGAATCAAGGGATTTTGGCCAGCCGTATATTCCTCCATTGTTGGTTCATTCAATCCTTCTCTACTGCGGATTACTCATTGGAGGTGTTCAATTTTGGATATTGTGGTTTGCGACAACCCAGTGAGAAAGAAAATCAATTGTTCAACAAAAATCAAAGGTAATTTTTCTTATTCTCATTAATATGTATATTGTAAATTCATGGCAAGATCATATCTATTGGTTAAAAATTTTAAATTATGCTTATGTATGAGATGCATGTAACCATTAATTCCCGACATGGTATCAGAGCCTCGGTTTTGCCATAAATCTACAATTTTATATTTTTGCGAAATAGTTTTTATTTTTGATTTATTTATTTCATGAAATTTAAAATATTATATTTGATTGTTCATGAATGAGAAATATTTATTTCTGGATGTATGTGATCAAATATATAAAATGAAAAATAAAAACAATTCTTTTGAGAAAAGAATCATTGTGAATGGCGTGTAGGGTTTTATTTTTCAATGAAAGTTTTAGGGGCTATTCTAAATTAAATTTTTATTGATCCACTCTAAGAACATTTTGATTATAATGTATGTGTTTAATATGTGATATTAAGCCATAGGATCAAACAAAATTAAAATCGAACAAGTTTTGCATGAAAACTAGTTTAATTGAAAAGTTCGATAAATTGGTGTTCTTGATGTGTTCTTAGTGTGTTCTTATTTAGAACAATTTTTAATCTTCTAAATATGATATATGTAATATATTAATGTGTTTTTAATTAATTGGATTAATTAATTAAAATGGGCCTTAAATTAATTGGATTAATTTTAATTCATTAAAACCACTTAATGGGCTTTATTATGTTTACGGACTTGATTTAGAGTAGTGAATGACTTAGTTGGCCGAAGGACCTGATTTAAATTAAATATTATAAACTACAATTAATTTTATTAATGGGTTTTAAGGGCTGGAGTGGGCTTGGCTCATTCCAAAAGGCCCAAATGGTCTAATAGACACAAAACTAGTTTATGTGTGAACACACTTTAGGGTTTATTATATGGGTTTTGGTCTACCCTTTATTTTAAGCCCAAAATTGATTCTTTAATTATTTAATGTGATTAATTAATTAAATAATCAATTAATAATTAATTAATGATCAATTGGAATGATAATTGAGATAAGAACACATGCATGCAAAAGGGTTTCCTAAAATGAAAGTTTCCAAAATGAAAAAAGTTTCCTAATTTGATCACATTATCAAAATAACTCAAAAGTAAGTTTCAAGAGTTGAAACAAAGTTAGTAATCCATTATATGTTTTACTTTATGCATTAGAAATTCATATAAGGGTGTATGATTGGCATGATGGATAGTTATAGACAAGGCCCAATGTGATTGAGCATTATGCATGTTTCTGCTCAATGAGGACTTTCATATCCCGACCACTTATTTTTGGTTTGTATTTCTTTTCAAACTGTAATATGTAATTAGATTACTTAGATTAGAATTAGAGATAGAAATAGAGACCACTATCAAGGAGCAAGATGGGCCAGATGGAGATTCAACAAGTTTGAAGATAGTGTAATTATTTTTACTTGTTTGAATCATGCATAATACCTAGGTTTGACCTTTTGATTTTCCTTTTGGCTCGGGAAAATCAATGTAGTAAAGTCCATAACTATACCATATTTGTATGCTTATATTTATGAGATAGATATAGGAAGCATACCAATGTATACCAACCATGTATGATAAGACTTAATTAACTAAAAACCCTCAAACTAATACTAAGGTATATAAGCCTTCCATTAATTTGAGGAGAACTAGAGTTTTTTATAGTGTGGGTTATTGACCACAGTCAAGCTCACATTATATCGAATATGTTCAAATAAAATTAAATGGGTCATTTTGGCTAGCCCATTAGCTTGTTGACCACAATCAAAGCTAATGGTTTTAGAGGCAAGATTAGGGAATGCATATATGATATGCATGTATCAAGAGTTGATAACCTAATGATCCAATAGTTGTGAAAAGACACAATTGGTATAGAGATACCTACCTTTCAAGGGTATGTAGTTTGATTTGTTGACCATAGTCAAGGTCAAATTTCATATCAAGGATTGGATATTGGTCCACTAAGAAAACCATCAAGTTTTCTCGGATTAAATAGTAAGGGCTATTGATTCGCAATAAAATAGTGGGAGTAAATGGATTAATTAAAGACCTAATTAATGCATACATATATATGAACATAATCTCATATGTTTTCTTTTTCACATCTAGGTCATCATCATGAGCACATCAAACATTAATATACAATCAATCTTGGATAATAAGCTGGTTGGCAATAACTATTCTTACTAGATCAGGCAAGTGAGAATTGTTCTCAAAGCCAAAAAGATCCATTATGTCTTGGATAAAGATCCACTAGCACTTCCATAAGATGATGCCATTGATGAGATAAAGGGTACTTATGAAAAATACATGAAGGATAGTGAAGTAGCAGCATGTCCAATGCTGGGTGCTATATCCTTAGAGCTTCAGAAGCAACATGAGATGATTGATGCAAGAACCATCATTTTGCATCTAAAGAAGCTTTATTCTTCTGAGGCTAGAACTGAGCAATATGAGATTGCTCTAGCTCTATTTAGCTACAAAATGGTGGAAGGCACTTTGGCTGCTACTCATGCATTAAAGATGTATGGGTATATTGAGAATTTGAGTAGACTTGACTATCTAATGGATAATGATCTATACATAGATTTAATCTTGTATTCATTGGCTCCAAGTTATGCACCTTTTGTGCTTAACTTATGTTAGAGAGTATGCCCTAGAGCCCATGTAATAGGGATGTTTTTCATATGTATGAAATTTGTATTCTTAATAAAAGGCATCATTCATTTATTAATGCTGTATTTGAATACATGAGTTTGTAAATCTTAAATTAATAAATGAAGTCCTAGATATTATAAACACAGTGCAAAGGCAATCATGAAGGTGTTCATGATGTGAGATGTCTATTGCATGCAAATATGTTAATATCTAAATATCCCTAGTCATAGAATTAACAAGATAGGGCATTGTTAATTCGGACAGACTAGCACATGTTATGCTTCTTGAATGGTTCAAGCAATGGTTCTCATAATTGTGATTATGGATGATAATCAAAGCTAACATGTGGATGCTTGTTAGAGGAACAAGTTAATTGGAGACCTGCAAAGAGAATTCTCATATGGATATTAAATCTATGTCAGTGAGGAATCTCTTCATAGCAGTTGTGCAAGTATCCTTAGACTTGAGATCACCAAAGTTATCTTAAGTAGCAAGTGGTATACTTTGACTCTATAACTGATTATTTCCAACTGGGAGTGAACATAGTTAGGAGATTGGGTGTATCATGACCTACTTGAAGATAGTTGAGTGATTGATAAAGGATTCACCATCCCAGATTTAACAAGGGAAGTTATCTCGCATGATTCTATAATTGCCTTGTTCAGAGAATCTCTGGACAGAGTAATATGCCGAGATGGATGGAGATCCATGAAGGGCATTTTAGGAACAATGGTTAAATTAATAGAACATACATAATTAGATTTATATGAGTTGACAGAAATCCATACTCAGAATCTAATTGAGATAAGAGTGGTGAAAGGAGTAATTGCACGGTAACTGTTTCTATGGAAGGGTACAGTCAAACCACATGACTTTCCTGACATTTGGGTAGTCATGATGCCTAGCTAGAGGCCAATCATGACTTGTACAATGATGTATCAAAATATCAATAGAGATTGATAAAATGATTTAAAGGAGTTTAAATCATGTGAGTTTTGAATAGAACTCACAATTACATATTATACTGCCAACATGGACAGGAACCCAATAGGTCACACACATATAGAGAAAAGGGTAAAATGGTAAAATAACAAGGATAATAATATTTGATATTATTATAAAGGTAGAGAGGAGAATATGATAATAATTAATTAAAAAGTTTAATTAATTATGATTAAATAAAATTGTCCGCGGAACTTTTGAGAAATATTCTATAAATTGGACCTAAATGAAATAATGTATTTCATGATTAATTATTATTGTCTTATAACTGTTATAAGACTACTATAAGTGTTATAGGACTGATATAATAATTAATAGGACCATTGGAGAAATTATAAAGGGCCAAAGGAATAAAGAAGTTTGAGGAAGCCCTCCAGAAGAGGGCTACACGGCAACTCCATACAGAAGGGCTTAGAGGGCTTTTTCTTGGACCAAATTAATTTATATATGTTACATAAGTGTTATGGAACTCACATATTTAATTTGGTTGGATTTGGAATCCATTTGGGTATTTAAATCCAATTTGATGCACAAAGGGCCTAGTTTGTGGATTTTGTGCATGGTCTTTTATGAAAAGATTTAATTTGGATTTAATTAAGCCCAAATGATTATAATTAATTCCAGAAGCCCAATTAATAATTCTCCGGCAATTTTAAAGAGCCCAATCTCATTAAGGAGTTGGAATTTTAACCTAACTATAAAACGCCAACTAATGAGAATTAGGGTTAAGTGATTAAAACAAAAGGAAAGTCTTTTCTCTTAATCTCTCTCCCCTTTTGCGCCACTTCCATTGCTAGCCTCTTGAATTTCGGCCACTCCTTGTATTACACCAATTTGTTGGTTCAATTTACCCCTCTCTAGTGTGGATTACTCATTGGAGGTGTTCGATTTTGGACACTGTGGTTTGCGACAACCCGGTGCGAAGTAAAATCAACTGTTCAACAAAAATCAAAGGTGATTTTTCTTATTCTCATATAGTTATATTGTGTATTCATGGCAAGATCAGATCTAATGGTTAAAAAAATTTAAAATTCCGCTCATGTATGTGATGCATGTAACCATTAAATTCCAACATGATATCAGAGCCACGATTTTGCCATGGATAAACAATTCTATATTTTTCTGCGGAATAAGTTTTGTTTTGTTTTGAGTTATTTATTTCATGAACTTTAAAATATTAGATTTGATTGTTCATGAATGAGAAATATTGATTTCTGGTTGTATGTATGATCAAATAAATATGGTGGAAACAAAAATGAAATTTTTTAATGATTAACATAAGGGTTTGGCGTGAAACTCATTAGGGTTTGGCGTGAAACCCTAGGTAATGTAGGGGCTGTTCTAATTTAATTTCTTATGCATCCATTTAAAAATCATTTAGATGATATTTTATGTATTTAATATGTGATATTAAGCCGTAGGATCGAACGGAATTAAAATCGAACAAGTTTTGCATGAAAACTAGTTTTGTCGAAAAGTTCGATAAATTGGTGTTCTTCGTGTGTTCTTGGTTAGAATGACTTTTGATCTTCTAAATCTGATATATATGATATATTAAAGTGTTTTTAATTAATTGGATTAATTAAAATGGGCCTTAAATTAATTTGATTAATTTTAATTCATTAAAACCACTTAATGGGCTTAATTATGTTTACGGACTTGGTTTAAATTAGTGAATGACTTGGTGGGCCCAAGGAGCTGATTTAAATTAACTATTATAAACATTAATTAAGTTTATTAATGGGTTTTAAGGGCTGGAGTGGGCTTGGCTCATTCCAAAAGGCCCAAATGGTCCAAATGACACAAAACTAGTTTGTGTGTGAACACACTTAGGGTTTTTCTTCTGTGGGTTTCGGCCTACACTTATTTTAAGCCCAAAATTGATTCTTTTAATTATTTAATATGATTAATTAATTAAATAATCAAGTTATAATTAATTAATAATCAATTTGATTGATTATTAAGGCAAGAACACATTCATGCAAAAAGGTTTCCTAAAATGAAAGTTTCCAAAATGGAAAAAGTTTCCTAATTTGATCACATCATTAAATAACTCAAAATATAGTTTCAAAGGTTGAAACAAAGTTAGTAATCCATTTATTTATGCATTAGAGAGGCATATAAGGGTGAATGATTGGCATGATGGTTAGTTATGGACAAAGCCCAATGTGATTGAGCATAATGCATGTTTTGGCCCAATGAGGACTTTCATGTCCCGGCCACTTGTTTTTGGTTTCTATTTCATTTCAAATTGTAATATGTAATTAGATTACTTAGATTAGAATTAGAAATAGAGATGGAGACCAATATCAAGGAGCAAGATGGGCCGGATGGAGATCCAACAAGCTTGAAGATAATGTAATTATTTTCTTGTTTGAATCATGCATACTACCTAGGTGTGACCTTTTGATTTCCCTCTTGGCTCGGGGAAATCAATGTAGTGAAGTCCATAACTATACCATATTTGTATGCTTATATTTATGTGATAGATATAGGATGCATACCAATGTATGCCAACCATGTATGATGAGACTTAATTAACTAAAACCCTCAAACAAATACTAAGGTATATAAGCCTTCCATTAATTTGAGGAGAACCAGAGTTCTTTATAGTGTGGGTTGTTGACCACAGTCAAGCTCACATTATATCGAATATGTTCAAATCTAATTAAATGGGTCATCTTAGCTAGCCCATTAGTTTGTTGACCACAGTCAAAGCTAATGGTTCTAGAGGCAAGATTAGGGAATGCATATATGATATGCATGCATCAAGAGTTGATAACCTAATGATCCAATAGTTGTGTAGAGACACAATTGGTATAAAGATACCTACCTTTCAAAGGTATGGAATTTGGCTTGTTGACCACAGTCAAGGTCAAATTACATATCAAGGATTGGATATTGGCCCACTAAGAAAACCATCGGGTTTTCTCGGATTATATAGTGAGGGCTATTAATTCGCTATAAAATAGTGGGAGTAAATGGATTAATTAAAGACCTTATTAATGCATATATATATATGAACATACTCTCATATCTTTTCTTTTTCACATCTAGGTCATCATCATGAGCACATCAAACATTAACATACGATCAATCTTGGATAACAAGCTGGTTGGCAACAACTATTCTGACTGGATCGGGCAAGTGAGAATTGTTCTCAGAGCTGAAAAGATCCACTATGTCTTGGATAAAGATCCACCACCACTTCCATCAGATGATGCCATTGATGAGATCAAAGGCATTTATTGAAAATACATGGAGGATAGTGAAACAGCAGCATGTCTGATGCTGGGTGCTATGTCCTCGGAGCTTCAGAAGCAACATGAAATGATGGATGCTAGAACCATCGTTTTGCATCTAGAGGAGCTTTATTCTTCTCAGGCTAGAACTGAGCAATATGAGATTGCTCGAGCTCTATTTAGCTGCAAAATGGTGGAAGGCACTTCTGCTGCTACTCATGCATTGAAGATGTATGGGTATATTGAGCATTTGAGTAGACTTGGCTATGTTATGGATAATGATCTATACATAGATTTAATCTTGTACTCGTTGGCTCCAAGTTATGCACCTTTCGTGCTTAAATTTACAACATGAACAAGATCCAAGTATCCATTCCTGAGTTAATCAATATGCTCAAGACAGCTGATGGATCATTTAAGAAGGATCCAAAAAGTGTCATAGTTGTCACTTCTGCTAAAGGCAAGAAGCAGAAGAAGAAAAAGATAACCAAGGCGCAGCCAAAGAATGGTGGGATCTCTAAGAAGAAGGTTGCCAAGAAAGAGAATCCCAAAGGAACTCACTTCCATTGTGGAAAGGATGGTCATTGGAAGCGTAACTGCAAGGCCTATCTAGATTCTCTCAAGGAGAAGAAGCAAGTTGATGCTTCTACTTCAGGTATTCATATGATTGAAATTAATACTTATTCTATTGTTTCAAAACAATCTTGGGTATTAGATACCGGATGTGGATCTCATTTATGTAATGATCTACAGGGGCTTAGAAGCTTTAGAAGAGTTGGAAAGGCAGAGATATGTTTGCAGTTAGCTACTGGACAAAACATCTCTACAACAGTTGTGGGGACTTACTATTTGCCTCTTCCTAGTGGATTAGTACTGGAATTAAATAATTGTTATTATGTTCCAGCTTTGTCCAAGAGTATTATTTCTTTCAGTTGTTTGATGAACGATTATGATATTTCTTTAAAGGACAAATGTTGTTACATTTTTAAGAACAATATATTTTATGCAAAAGCTATCATTGAGAATGGTATATTTGTTCTTGATTCAATTAAAGAAGTACATAATGTGGATACCAAGAGAATGAAACATGATAATCTAAATACCTCATACTTATGGCATTTTCGTTTAGGCCACATAAATGAAAAACGCATGACCAAATTGCACAAGTCAGGTGATTTGGGATCATTTGATTATGAATCATTTGATACATGCGAATCTTGTTTATTGGGAAAAATGACAAAAGCTCCCTTTATTGGTAAAGGAGAACGAGCTAAAATGGTTTTGGACTTAATACATTCAGATGTA
This sequence comes from Excoecaria agallocha, assembly GCA_037975025.1. Taxonomy (NCBI): domain Eukaryota; kingdom Viridiplantae; phylum Streptophyta; class Magnoliopsida; order Malpighiales; family Euphorbiaceae; genus Excoecaria; species Excoecaria agallocha. The sequence continues at coordinate 36,977,907 of CM075806.1, forward strand.
TGTGGTCCAATGACTACACATGCCAGAGGAGGTTACTCCTACTTCATTACTTTCATAGATGATTATTCCAGGTTTGGATACATATATCTAATGAAATATAAGTCTGAAGCATTTGAAAAGTTTAAAGAATTCAGAAATGAAGTAGAGAAACAACTTGGCAAAAGTATTAAAACACTTAGATCAGATCGAGGTGGAGAATACTTAAGTCAAGAGTTTCAGGATTATCTTAGAGATAATGGGATTTTATCTCAATGGACTCCTCCATATACACCACAACACAATGGTGTATCTGAAAGGAGAAATCGAACACTATTAGATATGGTTCGATCAATGACGAGCCGAGCGGACTTGCCTAAGTCTTTTTGGGGATATGAACTAGAAACTGCTGTTTATGTGTTAAACAGAGTTCCTAGTAAATCGGTTGATGTTACTCCATATGAAATGTGGAATAACAAGAAACCCAGGCTTTCTCATATGAAAGTATGGGGTTGTCCTGCTTATGTGAAGAGGACAATGTCAGACAAATTGGATGTTAAGTCTGATAAATGTTTATTTGTGGGATATCCAAAAGAAACGTTTGGATATTATTTCTATCATCGCTTAGAACAAAAGGTGTTTGTTTCAAGGCATGCTGTCTTCTTGGAAAGAGAATTTCTCCTACGAGAGGACAGTGGGAGTAAAATTGAGCTTGGTGAAGTTCAAGACCCACAAATAGAAGATGATCAACCGATTGAACCCGAAACTGAATTTCATAATGATGAGATTACAGTTGAACCTAATTATACACAAAATCCTAGAAGATCTACTAGGATGCGTTCTATCCCTGTGAGATATGGATTTCACATTGATTCGGATAGAGGCATAACTGTAGTAGAGGACAATGAGCCTACAAGCTATCAAGAAGTTTTGAACAGTTCAGAACGTGATTTATGGCTTAAGGCTATGCAGTCCGAAATGGACTCCATGTATGAGAATAAAGTATGGACTTTAACTCAACCACCTGAAGGGATAAAACCCATAGGGTGCAAATGGGTCTTCAAAAAGAAGACTGACATGAAAGGTAATATAGTTACCTATAAAGCTCGCTTAGTAGCAAAAGGTTATCGTCAAAAAGAAGGTATTGACTATGACGAAACTTTTTCTCCTGTAGCGATGCTTAAGTCTATAAGAATACTTTTAGCCATTGCAGCTCATTATGATTATGAGATTTGGCAGATGGATGTGAAGACAGCTTTCCTTAATGGAAATCTTACCGAGGATGTGTATATGAAACAACCAGAAGGATTCACATTAGGAAATGGCGAAAAGGTATGCAAGCTTCAAAGATCCATTTATGGATTGAAGCAAGCCTCTAGGAGCTGGAACATACGATTCAATGAGATAATAAAAGAGTTTGGTTTCTCACAGAATGAAGATGAACCTTGTGTGTATAAAAGGGTCAGTGGGAGTGCAATTGTCTTCCTAGTTCTATATGTAGATGACATATTGATCATGGGAAATGACATTTCTCTTCTCCAATCTGTTAAAATATGGTTATCCAAGCAATTCTCCATGAAAGACCTTGGAGAAGCATCCTATATTCTGGGAATAAGGATCTATAGAGATAGATCCAATAGGTTGCTAGGTCTTTCTCAGAGTACATATATAGATAAAGTATTGAAGAGGTTCAATATGGATCTCTCTAAGAAAGGGTTTATACCTATGGTGCATGGGAAACACCTTTCTAAGTCTATGTGTCCACAAACACTGGAGGATAGAGAGAGCATGAATAGAATACCATATGCATCTGCAATTGGTTCTATCATTTGCTTTGAGTGTCACAAGCAGATTCCAATCTAATTTTGGAGAGGAACATTGGGCAGCTGTCAAGAATATTCTTAAGTACTTGAGAAGGACTAAGGATATATTCTTGGTAAATGGAGAGGGCAGTTTGGAAGTAAACGGGTATACAGATGCCAGCTTCCAATCTGACAAAGATGATTGTAAATCACAATCTGGTTATGTATTTATAATGGGAGGAGGAGCAGCTAGTTGGAAAAGTTCCAAACAAGAAACAACTGCTGATTCCACGACGGAAGCTGAGTACATTGCTGCTTCAGAAGCAGCCAAAGAAGCAGTCTGGATCAAAAAGTTCATAACCGAACTAGGAGTGGTGCCTAGCATTGTTGATCCGATTCCTTTATATTGTGACAACAATGGAGCCATTGCACAAGCAAAGGAACCACGGTCTCATCAGCGATCCAAGCATGTTCTCAGACGCTACCATCTCATAAGGGAAATAGTAGCTAGAAATGATGTGAAAATAGAAAGGGTTCCCACAGATGACAATGTGGCGGATCCCCTCACTAAAGCATGATCACCATATAAATAGCATGGGTCTGAGACATATGAGTGATTGGCTCTAGTACAAGTGGGAGATTGTTAGAGAGTATGCCCTAGAGCCCATGTAATAGGGATGTTTTTCATATGTATGAAATTTATATTCTTAATAAAAGGCATCATTCATTTATTAATGCTGTGTTTGAATACATGAGTTTGTAAATCTTAAATTAATAAATGAAGTCCTAGATATTATAAACACAGTGCAAAGGAAATCATGAAGGTGTTCATGATCTGAGATGTCTATTGCATGCAAATATGTTAATATCTAAATATCCCTAGTCATAGAATTAACAAGATAGGACATTGTTAATTCGGACAGACTAGCACATGTTATGCTTCTTGAATGGTTCAAGCAATGGTTCTCATAATTGTGATTATGGATGATAATCAAAGCTAACATGTGGATGCTTGTTAGAGGAACAAGTTCATTGGAGACCTGCAAAGAGAATCCTCATATGGATATTAAATCTATGTCAGTGAGGAATCTCTTCATAGCAGTTGTGCAAGTACCCTTAGACTTGAGATCACCAAAGTTATCTTAAGTAGCAAGTGGTATACTTTGACTCCATAACTGATTACTTCCAACTGGGAGTGAACATAGTTAGGAGATTGGGTATGTCATGACCTACTTGAAGATAGTTGAGTGATTGACAAAGGATTCACCATCCCAGATTTAACAAGGGAAGTTATCTCACATGATTCTATAATTACCTTGTTCAGTGAATCTCTGGCCAGAGTAATATGCCGAGATGGATGGAGATCCATGAAGGGCATTTTAGGAACAATGGTTAAATTAATAGAACATACATAATTAGATTTATATGAGTTGACAGAAATCCATACTCAGAATCTAATTGAGATAAGAGTGGTGAAAGGAGTAATTGCACGGTAACTGTTTCTATGGAAGGGTATAGTCAAACCACATGACTTTCCTGACATTTGGGTAGTCATGATGCCTAGCTAGAGGCCAATCATGACTTGTATAATGATGTATCAAAATATCAATAGAGATTGATAAAATGATTTGAAGGAGTTTAAATCATGTGAGTTTTGAATAGAACTCACAATTACATATTATACTGCCAACATGGACAGGAACCCAATAGGTCACACACATATAGAGAAAAGGGTAAAATGGTAAAATAACAAGGATAATAATATTTGATATTATTATAAAGGTAGAGAGGAGAATATGATAATAATTAATTAAAGAGTTTATTTAATTATGATCAAATAAAATTGTCCTCGGAACTTTTGAGAAATATTCTGTAAATTGGACCTAAATGAAATAATGTATTTCATGATTAATTATTATTGTCTTATAAGTGTTGTATGACTACTATAAGTGTTATAGGACTGATATAATAATTAATAGGACCATTGGAGAAATTATAAAGGGCCAAAGGAATGAAGAAGTTGGAGGAAGCCCTCCAGAAGAGGGCTACACGCCAACTCCATACAGAAGGGTTTAGAGGGCTTTTTCTTGGACCAAATTAATTTATATATGTTACATAAGTGTTATGGAACTCACATATTTAATTTGGTTGGATTTGGAATCCATTTGGATATTTAAATCCAATTAGATGCACAAAGGGCCTAGTTTGTGGATTTTGTGCATGGTCTTTTATGAAAAGATTTAATTTGGATTTAATTAAGCCCAAATGATTATAATTAATTCCAGAAGCCCAATTAATAATTCTCTAGCAATTTTAAAGAGCCCAATCTCATTAAGGAGTTTGAATTTTAACCTAACTATAAAAGGCCAACTAATGAGAATTAGGGTTAAGTGATTAAAACAAAAGGAAAGTCTTTTTCTCTTAATTCTCTCTCCCTTTTTGCGCCACTTCTATTGCTAGCCTCTTGGATTTCGGCCAGCCCTAGTTGAACACCAATTTTTTGGTTCAATTTACCCCTCTCTAGTGTGGATTACTCATTGGAGGTGTTCGATTTTGGACACTGTGGTTTGCGACAACCCGGTGCGAAGTAAAATCAACTGTTCAACAAAAATCAAAGGTGATTTTTCTTATTCTCATATAGTTATATTGTGTATTCATGGCAAGATCAGATCTAATGGTTAAAAAAATTTAAAATTCCGCTCATGTATGTGATGCATGTAACCATTAAATTCCAACAAGTTTAAGACCCACAAATAGAAGTACAACAACGGATTGAACTCGAGATTGAATTTCATAATGATGAGATTATAGTTGAACCTAATTATACACAAAATCCTATAAGATTTTCTAGAATGTGTTCTATCCCTATGAGATATGGATTTCACATTGACTCAGATAGAGGCATAACTGTAGTAAAGGACAAAGAGCCTACATGCTATCAAGAAGTTTTGAACAGTTTAAAACATGATTTATTGCTTAAGGCTATACAGTTTGAAATGGACTTCATGTATGAGAATAAAGTATGGACTTTAACTCAACCACCTAAAGGGATAAAACCTATAGGGTGCAAATGGGTCTTCAAAAAGTAGACTGACATGAAAGGTAACATAGTTACCTAGAAAGCTCGTTTAGTAGGAAAAGGCTAATATTAAAAAGAAGGTATTGACTATGATGAAACCTTTTCTCTTGTAGCGATGCTTAAGTCTATAAGAATACTTTTAGCCATTGCAGCTCATTATGATTATAAGATTTGGCAAATGGATGTGAAGAAAACTTTCCTAAATGGAAATCTGACTGAGGATGTGTATATGACACAAATAGAAGGGTTCACATCAGGAAATGGCAAAAAGGTATGTAAGCTTCAAAGATCCATTTATTGATTGAAGCAAGCCTCTAGGAGCAGCAAAGAGTTTGGTTTCTCACAGAATGAAGATGAAGCTTGTGTGTATAAAAGGGTCAGTGGGAGTGTAATTGTGTTAATAGTTCTATATGTAGATGACATATTGATCAAGGGAAATGATATTTCTCATCTCCAATCTATTAAAATATGGTTATCAAAGCAATTCTCCATGAAAAACCTTAGAGAAGCATCCTATATTCTGGGAATAAGGATCTATAGAGATATATCCAATAGGTTGCTTAGTCTTTCTCAAAGTAAATATACAGATAAAGTATTGAAGAGGTTCAATATAGATCTCTCTAAGAAAGGGTTTATACCCATGGTGCATAGGAAACACCTTTCTAAATCTATGTGTCCGCAAACACTAGAGGATAGAGAGAACATGAATAGAATACCATATGCATCTGCAATTGGTTCTATCATGTATGCTATGTTATGCACACATCCAGATGTAGCATTTGCTTTGAGTGTCACAAGCAGATTCCAATCCAATTTTGGAGAGGAACACTGGAAAGCTGTCAAGAATATCCTTAAGTACTTGAGAAGGACTAAGGGTACTTGAGAAGGACTAAGGATATATCCATGGTATATGGAGAGGGTAGTTTGGAAGTAAATGGGTATATAGGTGCTAGCTTCTAATCCGACAAAGATGATTGCAAATCATAGTCTAGTTTTGTGTTCATATTAGGAGGAGGGGCAGTTAGTTGGAAGAGTTGCAAACAAGAAACAACTGCTGATTCCACAACAGAAGCTGAGTACATTGCTGCTTCAAAAGTAGTCAAAGAAGCAGTATGGATCAAAAAGTTCATATTTGAACTAGGAGTGCTGCCTAGCATTGTTGATCTGATTCCTTTATATTGTGACAACAATGGAGCCATTGCACAAGCAAAGGAACTACGATCTCATCAGCAATCTAAAAATGTTCCCAGACGCTACCATCTTATAAGGGAAATAGTAGCTAGAAATTATGTGAAAGTAGAAAGGGTCCCTACAGATGATAATGTGGTAGATCCCCTCACTAAAGCACTTTCCCAGATAAAGCACAATCACCATATACATAGAATGGGTATAAGACATATGAGTGATTGGCTCTAGTGCAAGTGGGAGATTATTAGAAAGTATGCCCTGGAGGCCATGTAAAAGCAATGTGTTTCATATATATGAATTCATATTCTTAATAAAAGGCATCATTCATTTATTAATGCTATGTTTAAATACATGAGTTTGTAAATCTTAAATTAATAAATGAAGTCCTAGATATTATAAACACCGTGCAAAGGCTATCATGAAAGTGTTTATGATGTGAGATATTTATTGCATGCAAATGTATTAATATCTAAATATCCTTAGTCATAGAATTAACAAGATAGGAAATTGTTAATTCAGACAGACTAGCACATGTTATGCTTCTTGAATGGTTCAAGCAATGGTTCTCATAGTTGTGATTATGGAAGATAATCAAAGCTAACATGTGGATGCTTGTTAGAAGAACAAGTTCATTGGAGACCTATAAAGAGAATCCTCACAGGGATTTTAAATCTATATCAATGAGGAATCTCTTCATAGCAGTTGTGCAAGTATCCTTAGAATTGAGATCACCAAAGTTATCTTAAGTAGCAAGTGGTATACTTTGACTCCATAACTGATTAATTACAACTGGGGGTGAACAAAGTTAGGAGGTTGGGTATATCATGACCTACTTGAAGATAGTTGAGTGATTAACAAAGGATTCACCATCCCAGATTTATTAAGGGAAGTTATCTCGCATGATTATTTAATTGCCTTGTTCAGAGAATCTCTGGCCAGAGTAGTATTCCAAGATGGATAGGGATCCATGAAGGGTATTTTGGGAATAATGGTTAAATTAATAGAACATACATAATTAGATTTATATAAGTTGACAGGAATCCATACTCAAAATCTAATTTAGATAAGAATGGTGAAAGGAGTAATTGCACGGTATCTATTTTCTATGGAAGGGTATAGTCAAACCACTTGACTTTCCTGACATTTGGGTAGTCATAATGCCTAGCTAGAGGCCAATAATGACTTCTATAATAGTGTATCATAAATATCAATAGGGATTGATAAAATGATTTAAAGAAGTTTAAATCATGTGAGTTTTGAATAGAACTCACAATTACATATTATACTGCCAATATGGACAGGAACCTAATAGGTCACACACATATAGAGAAAAGAATAAAATGGTAAAATAACAAGGATAATAATATTTGATATTATTATGGGAATAGAGAAGTGAATAAGAGAATAATTAATTATGATCAAGTAAAATTGTCTGCAGAACTTTTTACAAATGTTTTGTAAAATGGACCTAATTGAAATATTATATTTCATAATTAATTATTATTGGACTATAAGTATCATTATCATATGGCTGATATAATAATTAATAGATCCATTGAAGAAATTAAAAGAGGCCTAGAAGATTGGTTTTGGCACAGAAACCCTCTAGAGGAAGGGTTACATGCCAAACCCTGATAGAAGGCCTTAGTGGCATACTTCTTGGACCAAAACACATTAAATATATTTCATAAGCATTATGAAGCGTACATATTTAATTTGGATGGATTTTGACTTCATTTTGGTGATTAAATCTAAGTGTATGCATAAAGGGCCTAGTTTATGGGTTTTGTGCATAGTCTTTTATGAAAGGATTTAAATTGGATTTAATTGAGCCCAAATAAATTATTAATAATTTCAAAAGCCTATTTAATATTTCTCCAGCAATTTTAAAGAGCCCAATCCCATTATGAAGTTGGATTTTTTAACCTAACAATAAAAATCCAAGTATAGGGATTTTAGGGTTAAGTGAACATTAAGAGAAAAGAAACATTCTCTTACTCTCTCAACCCTAGCCGCCAACCCCCTCCCTTGCTACCATCAAGGGATTTCGGCCAGCCCTTGTATTCCTCCATTGTTGGTTCATTCAATCCTTCTCTAGTATGGATTACTCATTGGAGGTGTTCAATTTTGGACACTGTGGTTTGCGATAAACTAGTGAGAAGGAAGATCAACTATTCTACAAAAATTGAAGATGATTTTTCTTATTCTCTTTAATATGTATATTGTAATTTCATGGCAAGATCAGATCTATTGGTTAAAAATTTCAAATTTCGCTTATGTATGGATGCATGTAACCAATAATTCCCAACATGTTTATATGTTTAATTTTTTATGATATCACATTATTATATATATAGAGAGAGTTACAATATTTGCAACAAAAATAGGGATTTGTACAGTTATATGAGCTTATAAATATATAAATGATTATACAACAAATATTTGAACTTGAAAAATAGAATGTACATGAAAAATGATTTAATGCTTGCATCTAAAGTTTAATTATGGATATATAGGCATGTCTATAGGGATAGAGTGCAGCGGCTACAGTCTGACCTCTTTTGGGTCTATAGTTGTCCTTATTTAGGAGTATAGTTCGACCCCATTTGGGTCCACAACTTTGATATCTTCGGATATCAATAAAAATTAATATTTATGGGTATATATATTTAATTGATACCTTTGAGTATCCATAGTTCCTGTTATCCACTTTTATATAACTTAAGTAGGATAATAATAGTGAAAGTATAAAGAGTTTAACATACAAATTCTAACAATAAAGTATGTGATTTCTTCATGTTGATATGATTATTGAGTTTTGTTTTATTTTTTTAATTATGTACTTGCTTTATTATTTTTAACATTAGAAGTTTATATTATAATATGTTATTTGTTGAGTGTTTCTTAACAACCGCTATGAGTAGTCGTCCATATTGATTTGCTCTCCACTAAGCTTTATAGCTTAGCATGGGATGTTTATCCATATAGGTTCTATAGTTAAAACTTTTGGTTAGGGATATATTTCTGCATTAGGAATGCCAACTTAAGTCTATGAAAAAAATCTAAAGTAAGGTGACTTTGATTAATCTTTTGTATAATTTTGTATCAATAATAGTATATATGTATTGAGGTGTATGCAAGGGCAATTATGAGTTGTAATAGGCTCATTTTTGTAATTAAAATAAAATGTGTATGTATGTATGAATTGAAGTAACTCATATATTATATGATGTGTATGATATAGTGTAATGAAACAAAGGATGTATATAGTGATAGTAATATGATAAATATGTGATAATTGGATAATAACAAGATGATAGATTAAAGCTTAATTAATATTATATAAATCATGGTAGAAATAGGTTATTATTATGAGGTACTACCCAAGGCTTGGTAAATTTGGTTGAATCCCTTTCTATTGTGAAGTGACAATCTCAACGAACTTTATGAACCTTTATCTAGTTTTAGACCATAAAAGCAGGCTTTTGAAAATAAGCCAAAATTTACAGTGAGATATTAAGGGGGCTTCGGCATATGTCACACCTATATATTTCATGCATCATATATGAGCATTGGAAAGATGATTGTCATAAGGAGTCATCATCGTGCAAAGTTTTTCCCATTAAGCTTTATACTTAGCACAAGGGTTTTTCCTCAATGTAGGTCTTGATGGTTACGTTTAAAGTTGGGAAATTGCAAATGGCTAAAGTTAAGTTTTTTAGTAGAGTGTCTTAAGATGTATTTTGTTGCAAAATAAATGTAATGATCATTCTTGTACAAGTTTGTTAAAGAAAAAGAAAAAATAATATATGCATCTATTATTGTAATATTCTTATATATGGATTTGATATAAATGTGGTTATGATAGACTAGGATCATGCAATTAATTCCTAAAATCTAAATAATTATGATTATTTTGGCTATCTCTTACACACCTATTTATCCTCTTAAGGGGTATTAGGGTTGTAACACCCTAATTCCTTAACCATGTGTAATCATCAATCATCATCATACCTAATAGAGATCAAGCATAAATAATAATAATTATAGAAGAGGCCATAATTACATGCCACAAATAAATACATCAGCTTATCGATAAATAATAATAACATAAATGGCCTTCAAAAATCTCGAAATCCTCAAGGTAACAGCATCTAGCTTGATTCTCTGGAGCTGAACTTGAAACCTATATGGATAAACAAACCCGTGCTAAGCTATAAAGCTTAGTGGGGAACAAAACTCTATATGCATGAACATAACCTCTTTACACAATTCATCTCATCATGCAAACTTTCACAACAGCACGAGATAACATATGAGTCTATTATATTGATTGTATCACCATAGACATATTGGGGAAGTTCTCAAACTTAATAATAAAACCCTACTTACCAACGTCTAGAGCATTCAGTAAATTATCTTATCTCAAAACTTGTCAAATTACTATCATAAGTTTACTTCCTTTCTTCCATAACAAGCTTGATTTATACCCTCCAAATCCTTACTACTCTATAATTCATGCATCCGGGTTGTTGATAGTACAAACGATTAACTTAATGCATTAATCATATCGTTACATAATTCTTACATTCAATATTAAATCTATGCACACCGAGGTGGTCATGCAAGTTAACAACCAAACAACTATTGTTATACTTTATTTCTTCATATATCTTTACTTAATTCTCATTTTGGGTCCATACCACATCATAGTATATCATGGTTTGCATTTGGATTTATATCATAATTATACATATACATATCCATATAAAATGTTCATATACATGCTAACGGGATTTGCATGCCATTTCAATTAACATGTGCCATATATCATGATTAATGGACCAAGTCCTCATACCATATGCAACATACTATAATTTCCATATACATGAAGATCATTATGTATACTGTGGTTCGTATAACTTTTAATATAATGTTGTAAACTTATCGCTCAAACGGCCAAACTATTCATTGTGGAGCCCATTGGTGAGCTTAGCTCATAATGGCAGTCACATGAAAACATTCTTCATAATAAATGTGAGATATATTAGTCATGTAACTCATAATATGGCATTTCATTTCATAGAAATAGTTTAAAGTCATGAAGAATTAGAATATAACACTATAATAGGCCATTCATCATTCTTACATCATATAAATGGAGCAATCATTACATATTTTCTTCATGTTATGCACATTTTATCATCTTTCATAGCCTGCCTAAGTACTAGTTCCAAAGGTGGCTAACGGGAGCAATGGATACTGGAAGGTATCGAACTATGGATATTCAAAGATATTAAATAATGGATGCAAATGGGGTTAAATGATGGTTCCTTTAAGGAACAAGACCCAAACAGGGTCAACTATGGTAACTGTGACTGTATCCCTCTAGGCATGCCTATCTAATCCACAAATGAACTAAGACCCGCAGGCTTTACCATTCTTAAGCATAATCAGATTCAACATATTCTTCTTTACTTAGTACGTCATTCAGCTTAAAGCCATATTTCATAAAAAAGTGCATATTATTCTTGTCATATCTCAACGTTTAGCAATAGGCTCTAATATACATGGGAGCAGATTGTGTAATCACATAGCCACATAAACATCCTTCATACATATCACAAAAATTTACATGATAATGCAAACACAATAAAGTATTACTTTCATTGGTTAATCTTGTCATACCTAGCATTATGCATGAAGTCAATAAAATAACTATAAAAGTGTAATTCCTGCAATTAAAAGTCTTCCTAAGATTATATGCATGTCCATATATAAAATCATAGCAATTCATACATTTGGGTTTCTCATGTTTGCTCATCTTATGGCACAGACTACTAATCATAGCATGGTCGAATCAACTATACCATATAAACTTACATAATTCATAAATAATTCTTACTTGCGTACCTTGTTGTTAATTTGCATCGAGTAGCTTTCATAGCATCATAATTCCCATTAATGACTGATTACTTTAAACAATACTCATGCAATTATGATCCATATAAGAATACGGGTATGTCCTCTTTTCAATTAAGATTGACACTGGTACAACTTTCATCTTTAGTTCACTTTTATAGTCTATTAAATCATGAATAATAGGTCATCTCTCCTAACTAGTTCATACTTGTTTTATTCATCTTACAAATACTCTTTCATCATATAACGTATTATACCCTAGTAAATTATGTAAGATTATTTCATCCTGTGTTTACCCCCATAGGGTATAGGGCAACTATGTATGTATGTTTCATTATGTCTAGGCTAATCATTGATTCGTGGTATGACTTAAAGCATAATCAATTTCTATAGTTCCATCTTTGAGTGCCAATCAATATTCCATCTCTTTTAATTTAGTCACGCACATTATAACTATCTCCTTAATGTTACTAAATAAAAACATGGTAATCTCTTGCCATTGTAAAGAAATATGGGTATACGTATATATATATAGGACTGGGACAAAGCCCGTTGCTTTGTTTGAGTTCTTCACCGATACCAATCTCATAAGATACATTAAATAACATAAACAATTTAAAGCCATTAGGTAACTTCTTATTGTCCTTGGTTATGTGCTTATTATGCACCAAACCCTATTCTAGAGACTTACTTCTATAAGCATTACCTCATTCAAGCCCCTTTAAAATTGGTTCTCAAGAGTACCCTAATACTATAATATAATGGTTGTAATAATTTACCTATAAATTCTTTATATACATGCATAGAGGTTCTTCCATTTATGGACCACTCTAATATAGCATATTGGTGAGTTAAATTACTTACAACACAGTTCAATTTACTTTCTCTTACCCTAATCTTCATTTCATCTATCCTTTAATAGTACTTCATCTTATAGTCTTGCTTTTCTAAATTATGTTTCTATAGACTTTAACTTAGAATATCGGCTTTTATAACCTATTAATTCGTCAACATATTACATACCTATTAACCATTACTTAGTGAACAATCATCATCCTCACATTCACGACCAACTTTATTCATCCTACCTATGTAACTCTTTCATTAACTTTGAGATATCGCCCAAACTTATGGTTATAGGTGATTATTGTTTAGGAGTTTGTGTACAAGAAGCACATGTGGCCATGCAATAAGAAAACAATGATTATTATTTAGGAGGTTATGCTTGGTTATGTACTTCTAAAAGGAAATCAATGACTGGCCGTGTGTGGGAAAGAAATCAAGACAAGTGGCCATGTATTCTCATGCGTAAAGGAGTGAGTGGCCTTGTATTTTGAAGGAGAAACCAATGAGGGCACGTGTTTCCAAGAAGAAAGCACATGTGGTAGTGTACAAGGGAGAAAGAAACATCACAAGGCCATGTGCAAGAATGGAGACAAACTTGTGTGGCCGTGTCCAAGAAAGGAAGCAACGTGCGTGGCAACGGGTGGGAAGAAGGGAAGAATCGCATGGCCACGGGTGGGAAGGAAGAAACCATCACGTGGCCGTGTGTTATGAAGAACAAAAACACTTGGCCATGGGTTGGGAAGAACAATCTCACACGTGGCCGCATGTGGGAAAGGAAATAAGAGAAAACCAAAATCCCGATCATGCATAACATGGATTTAAACCCTAAATCTCACTTCCCCTCTTGCATACATGATCATTTAACTTTTCAAGCATGCTATACTCATCAAAACTTACTAGAATTATCATCTAAACTCATGTCAAAATACACATACCAAAAGAAAAAGGAATTGAAGCCCTAAATCATTCATATGAACAGTACCAAAATTTAATTCTCGTACCTGACATTGAAGCCTCCCTCACTCTAGTTGATCCATCCCTTTTTTCTCTTGATTCCCTTCTTCTCCTTGTACATGGAGATAACATACATGATATATCATCTCTCAACAACCAAAGTTCCAATAAATCAAACACAAAGAAGAGATCCATGAGACGAAAACATTAACTTCATAAGGTTGAAACACCAAAACACTAGGTTTCTCATCTTCAACCCATAACCAGAGAGAGTGAGAGAGAGAGAAAGAACTCCCTTGACTTAACCAATCCCTACATCTCAAATCCCCCAAGAATTCCTTCTCCAAGAAGCTAAAGATTGGGGTAAATATCTTACTTAAGAAATTCCAAGATTGCCCTTATACATTTTTAACCCTTAAAAACTTATTTTCTTAACATTTTAACCCCAAGCCTCTTATTTAATTCTATTGCATTCTTCCTTAGTATTTTAGCTACACTCTAATACACATGTGAATGATTGCCAATATACCCTTTATATGACTTAACTTTAATAATACAAAATAATCTAATTTGCCTTATTAAACCTTAATCCTGATTAATTAGCTATAATCCTATTAGGGCCATGATTGGGTCCTTATAATTCTCTCCCCCTTAAAAGAATTTCCTCCTAGAAATTCAAAACTGACAATCTCTATCTTTATTGCTAGCAAGTCTAAACTATATTTTAGCTATAAATAACTATAACCATAAGCATTCTCTATATCCATAAATAACTCATCCATCTATAATCATTTGTATTTGTCTCCGATTCCTAGATACTCTTATGCTCATTGTATTTCTTATCCTAAGTATCCTAATAACCTTAACATCTTGCATGCTCAGCAATGGTAAACTGAAATTCTCTTTTTATCATATAAACTTTATCTTAAAGATCTTAATATATATAATCTAGACATACTTATAATCAATCGTATGCTATACCTCAATCATAAAACATTAAGCCATTTAAGCACTTCCAATGCCAGGAGATGAGAGATATTGATAATATCTCAGATATCATCTCATAATTTTTGCCAAAATCTTGCTAATGGTCTAATATATATATATAATCATAGGTCAAACACCAAGCATAATCGTCAAAATGTATGCTATAACAATAACACCATGGTCTAGACCAATATCATCTTAATCATCCAAAACAATTCCTTAATTCATTATTGCCCAGAAAAGACTCAACCTGGGCTCTGATACCACTAACTATAACACCCTAATTCCTTAACCATAAGTAATCATCAATAATCATCATACCTAATAGAGATCAGGCATAAATAATAATAATTATAGAACATGCCATAATTACATGCCACAAATAAATACATCAGCTTATCGATAAATAATAATAACATAAATGGCCTTCAAAAATCTCAAAATCCTCAGGGTAACAGCATCTAGCTCGATCCTCTAGAGATGAACTCGAAACCTACAAGGATAAACAAACCCGTGCTAAGCTATAAGCTTAGTGGGGAACAAAACTCTATATGCATGAACATAACCTCTTTACACAATTCATCTCATTATGCAAACTTTCACAATAGCACGGGATAACACATGAGTCTATTATATTGATCGTATCACCATGGACATATTGGGGAAGTTCTCAAACTTAATAATAAAACCCTGCTTACCAAAGACTAGAGCATTCTGTAAATTATCTTATCTCAAAACTTGTCAAATTACTATCATAAGTTTACTTCCTTTCTTCTATAACTAGCTTGATTTATACCCTTCAAATCCTTACACTCTATAATTCATACATCCGGGTTGTTGATAGTACAAACTGTTAACTTAATGCAATAATCATATCGTTGCATAATTCCTATATTCAATATTAAATTTATACACATCGAGGTGCTCATGCCAGTTAACAAACATATAATTATTGTTATACTTGATTTCTTCATATATCTTTACTTAATTCTCATTTCAGATTCATACACACTTATTCCTTAGTGTTATCTTATCATTGCAATTTAAGGCATCAAACCACATCATAGTATATCATGGTTTGCATTTGGGTTTATATTAGAATTATACATAAACAAATCCATATGAAATGTTCATATACATGCTAACGGGTTTGCATTCCATTTCAACGAACATGCGCCACATATCATGATTAATGGACCAAGTCCTCATACCATATGCAACATATTATAATTTCCATATATATGAAGATCATTATGTATAATGTGGTTCGTATAACTTTTAATATAATATTGTAAACTTGTGGCTCAAACGGCAAAACTATTCACCATGGAACCCATTGGTGAGCTTAGCTCATAATGGCACTCACACGAGAACCTTCTTCATAATAAATGTGAGATATATTAGTCATGTAACACATAATATGGCATTTTATTTCATAGAAATAGTTTAAAGTCATCAAGAATTAAAATATAACACCATAATAGCCCATTCATCATGCTTACATCATATAAATGGAGCAATCATTACATATTTTCTTTAAGTTACACACATTTTATCATCTTTGATAGCCTGCCTAAGTATTAGTTCCAAGGGTGGATAACGGGAGCACTTGATACCCGAAGGTATCAAACTATGGATATCCAAAGATATCAAACAATGGACCCAAACGGGGTCAAGCAATGGTTCCAACAAGGAACAAACTATGGACCCAAACAGTGTCAAACGATGGTTCCTTTAAGGAACAAGACCCAAACGGGGTCAACTATGGCAGCTGCGACTATATCCCTCTAGGCATGCCTATCTAATCCACAACTAAACTAAGACCTGCAGGCTTTACCATTCTTAAGGATAATCAGATTCAACATATTCTTCTTTACTTAGTACATCATTCATCTTAAAGCCATATTTCATAAAAGAGTGCATATTATTCTTGCATATCTCAACGTTGAGCAATAGGCTCCAATATACATGGTTGCAGATTATGTATATATCATAGTAATTTACATGATAATGCAAACACAGTAAAGTATTACTTTCATTGGTTAATCTTATCATACCTAGCATTATGCATGAAGTCAATAAAATAACTGTAAAAGTGTAGTTATTGCAATTAAAAGCCTTCCTAAAATTATATGCATGTCCATATATAAAGTCATAGCAATTCATACATTTGGGTTTCTCATGTTTGTTCATCTTATGGCACAGACTACTCATCATAGCATGGTCAAATCAACTATACCATATAAACTTACATAATTCATAAATAATTCTTACTTGCGTACCTTGTTGTTAATTTGTCTCGAGTAGCTTTCATAGCATCATAACTCCCATTAATGACTGATTACTTTAAACAATACTCATGCAATTATAATCCATAAAAGAATATGGGTAGGTCATCTTTTGAATTAAGATCGACACTAGTACAACTTTCATCTTTAGTTCACTTTATAGTCTATCAGATCATGAACAACAGGTCATCTCTCCGAACCAGTTCATACTTGTTTTATTCATCTTACAAATACTCTTTCATCATATAACGTATTATACCCTGGTAAGTTATGTAAGATTATTTCATCCCGTGTTTACCCCCATAGGGTATAGGGTAACTTAGTATGTATGTTTCGTTATGTCGAGGCTAATCATTTATTCGTAGTATGACTTAGCATAATCAATTTCTATAGGTCCATTTTTGAGTGCCAATCAATATTCCATCTCTTTTAATTTAGTCAAGCACATTATAACTATCTCCTCAATGTTACGAGATAAAAACATGGTAATCTCTTGCCATGGTAAATAAACATGGGTATATGTATATATATATAGTACTAGGACAAAGCCAGTTGCTTTGTTTGAGTTCTTCACCTACACAAATCTCATAAGATACCTTAAATAACATAAACAATTTAGATACATTAGGTTACTTCTTATTGTCCTTGGTTATGTGCTTATTATGCACCAAACACTATTCTAGTGACTTACTTCTATAAGCATTACCTCATTCAAGCCCCTTTAAAATTGGTTCTCAAGAGTACCCCAATACTATAATATAGTGGTTGCAATAATTTACCTGTAAATTCTTTATATACATGCATAGAGGTTCTTCCATTTATGGACAACTCTAATATAACATATTGGTGGCTTAAATTACTTAGAACTCAGTTCAATTTATTTTCTCTTACCCTAATCTTCATTTCATCTATCTTTCGATAGTACTTCATCTTATAGTCTTGCTTTTCTAAATTATATTTTTATAGACTTAACTGGAATATCGGCTTTCATAACCTATTAATCCATCAACATTTTACTTACCTATTAACCATTGCTTAGTGAACAATCATCATCCTCACATTCACGAACAACTTTATTCATCCTACGTATGTAACACTTTTATTAACTTTGAGATATCTCCCTAACTTATTGTTATGGATGATTATTGTTTAGGAATATATGTACAAGAAGCACATGTGGCCATGCAATAAGAAAACAATAGGTTATGCTTGGTTTTGTACTTCTAAGAGGAAATCAATGAGTGGCCGTGTGTCGGAAAGAAATCAAGACAAGTGGCCTTGTATTCTCATGCATAAAGGTGTGTGCGACCATGTATTTTGAAGGAGAATCCAATGAGTGGCCGTGTGTTTCCAAGAAGAAACCATATGTGGTTGTGTATAAGGGAGAAAGAAACATCACATGGCCATGTGCAAGAAAGGAAACAAACTTGCATGGCTGTGTCTAAGAAAGGAAGCAACGTGCGTGGCCACAGGTGGAAATAAGGGAAGAATCGAGTGGCCATGGGTGGGAAGGAAGAAACCATCACATGGCCGTGTGTTATGAAGAACAAACATGTAGCCATGGGTTGGGAAGGACAATCTCACACGTGGCTGCATGTGGGAAAGGAAAGAATAGAAAACCAAAATCCCAATAGTGCATAACATGGATTTAAACCCCAAATCCCCTTTCCCCTCTTGGTTACATGATCATTTAAGTTTTCAAGCATACTATACTCATCAAAACTTACTAGATTTACCCTCTAAACTCATGTCAAAATACACATACTAGAAGAAAAAGGAATTGAAGCCCTAAACCATTCATATGAACAGTACGAAAACTTAATTCTCGTGCATGACATTGAACCCTCCCTCATTTTACTTGATCCATCCCTTTCTCTCTTGATTCCCTTCTTCTCCTTGTACATGGAGATAACATACATGATATATCATCTCTCTACAACCTTAGTTCCAATAAATCAAACATAAAGAAGAGATCCATGAGACAAAAACATTAACTTCATAAGGTTGAAACATCAAAACCCTAGGTTTCTCATCTTCAACCTGTAACCAAAGAGAGTGAGAGAGAGAGAAAGAACTCCCTTGACTTAGCCGATCCCCACATCTCAAATCCCCCAAGAATTCCTTCTCCAAAAAGCTAAAGATTGGGGTAAATATCTTACCCAAGAAATTCCAGGATTTCCCTTATACATTTTTAACCCTTAAAACTTATTTTCTTAACATTTTAACCCCAAGCCTCTTTTTTAATTTAATTGCATTCTTCCTTAGTATTTTAGCTACACTCCAATACACATGTGCATGATTACTAATATACCCTTTATATGAATTACCTTTAATAATATAAAATAATCTAATTTTACCTTATTAAACCTTAATCCTGATTAATTAACTATAATCCTATTAGGACCATGATTGGGTCCTTACAATTCTCTCCCCCTTCAAAGAATTTCGTCATCGAAATTCAAAACTGACAATCTCTATATTTATTCCTAGCAAGTCTTAACTGTATTTTAGCTATATAGAACTATAACCATAAGCATTCTCTATATCCATAAATAACTCATCCATCTATAATCATTTGTATCTATCTCCGATTCCTAGATACTCTTATGCTCGTTGTATTTCTTATCCTGAGTATCCTAATAACCTTAACATCTTGCATGCTCAGCAATGGCAAACTGAAATTCTCTTCTTATCGTATAAACTTTTCCTTAAACATCTTAATATATATAATCTAGACATACTTATAATCAATCGTATGCTATACCTCAATCATAATACATTAAGCCATTTAAGAATTTCCAATGCTAGGAGGCGAGAGATATTGATAATATCTCAGATATCATCTCACAATTTTTCCCAAAATCTTGCTATTGGTCCAATATATATAAATAATCATAGGTCAAACACCTAGCATAATCGTCAAAATGTATGCCATTAACAATAACACCATGGTCTAGACCAATATCATCTTAATCTTGCAAAATAATTCCTTAATTCCTTATTGCCCATAAAAGAATCAACCTAGGCTCTGATACCACTAATTGTAACACCCTAATTCCTTAACCATGGGTAATCATCAATCATCATCATACCTAATAGAGATCAGGCATAAATAATAATAATTATAGAACATGCCATAATTACATGCCACAAATAAATACATCAGCTTATCGATAAATAATAATAACATAAATGTCCTTCAAAAATCTCGAAATCCTCAAGGTAACAGCATCTAGCTTGATCCTCTAGAGATGAACACGAAACCTATATGGATAAACAAACCCATGCTAAGCTATAAAGCTTAGTAGGGAACAAAACTCTATATGCATGAACATAATCTCTTTACACAATTCATTTCATCATGCAAACTTTTGCAACAGCACGAGATAACATATAAGTCTATTATATTGATCGTATCACCATGGACATATTGGGGAAGTTCTCAAACTTAATAATAAAACCCTACTTACCAACGTTTAGAGCATTCTGTAAATTATCTTATCTCGAAACTTGTCAAATTACTATCGTAATTTTACTTCCTTTCTTCCATAACTAGCTTGATTTATACCCTCCAAATCCTTACTACTCTATAATTCATGCATCCGGGTTGTTGATAGTACAAACTGTTAACTTAATGCATTAATCATATCGTTACATTATTCATGCATTCAATATTAAATCAATGCACACCGAGGTGCTCATGCCATATAACAACCATACAATTATTGTTATACTTGATTTCTTCGTATATCTTTACTTAATTCTCATTTCGGGTTCATACAGACTTATTCCTTAATGCTATCTTATCATTGCAATTTAAGGCATCATACCACATCATAGTATGTCATGGTTTGCATTTGGGTTTATATTAGAATTATACATATACAAATCCATATGAAATGTTCATATACATGCTAATGGGTTTGCATGCCATTTCAACAAATATGTGCCACATATCATGATTAATGGATCAAGTCCTCATACCATATGCAACATACTATAATTTCCATATACATGAAGATCATTATGTATACTGTGGTTCGTATAACTTTTAATATAATGTTGTAAACTTGTGGCTCAAACGACCAAACTATTCACCATGGAGCCCATTAGTGAGCATAGCTCGTAATGGCACTCACACGAGAACTTTCTTTATAATAAATGTGAGATATATTAGTCATGTAACACATAATATGGCATTTCATTTCATAGAAATAGTTTAAAGTCATAAAGAGTTAGAATATAACACTATAATAGGCCATTCATCATGCTTACATCATATAAATGGAGCAATCATTGCATATTTTCTTTATGTTATGCACATTTTATCATCTTTCATAGCCTGCCTAAGTACTAGTTCCAAGGGTGGATAACGGGAGCAATGGATACCCGAAGGTATCGAACTATGGATATCCAAAGATATCAAACAATGGACCCAAATAGAGTCAAGCAATGGTTCCAGCAAGGAACAATCTATGGATGCGAACGGGGTCAAACAATAGTTCCTTTAAGGAGCAAGACCCAAACGGGGTCAACTATGATAGCTGCGACTGTATCCCTCTAGGCATGCCTATCTAATCCACAATGAACTAAGACCCGCAGGCTTTACCATTGTTAAGCATAATAAGACTCAACATATTCTTCTTTACTTAGTACGTCATTCATCTTAAAGCCACATTTCATAAAAGAGTGCATATTATTCTTGTCATATCTCAACGTTAAGCAATAGGCTCCAATATACATGGTTGCATATTGTGTAATTACATAGCCACATAAATATCCTTCATACATATCATAGTAATTTAAATGATAATGCAAACACAATAAAGTATTACTTTCATTGGTTAATCTTGTCATACCTAGCATTATGCATGAAGTCAGTAAAATAACTATAAAAGTGTAGTTCTCTCAATTAAAGGTCTTCCTAAGATTATATGCATGTCTATATATAAAATCATAGCAATTCATACATTTAGGTTTCTCATGTTTGTTCATCTTATGGCACAGACTACTCATCATAGCATGGTCAAATCAACTATACCATATAAACTTACATAATTCATAAATAATTCTTACTTGCATACCTTGTTGTTAATTTACCTCGAGTAGCTTTCATAGCATCATAAGTCCCATTAATGACTGATTACTTTAAACAATACTCATGTAATTATGATCCATATAAGAATACGGGTAGGTCCTCTTTTGAATTAAGATCGACATTAGTACAACTTTCATCTTTAGTTCACTTTTATAGTCTATTAGATCATGAACAACAGGTCATCTCTCCTAACCAGTTCTTACTTGCTTTATTCATCTTACAAATACTATTTCATCATATAACTTATTATACCCTAGTAAGTTATGTAAGATTATTTCATCCCGTGTTTACCCCCATAAGGTATATGGCAACTAAGTATGTATGTTTCGTTATGTCCAGGCTAATCATTTATTCGTAGTATGACTTAAAGCATAATCAATTTCTATAGGTCCATTTTTGAGTGCCAATCAATATTCCATCTCTTTTAATATAGTCAAACACATTATAACTATCTCCTTAATGTTACTGGATAAAAACATGGTAATCTTTTGCCAATGTAAAGAAATATGGTTATATATATATATATATATAGTACTAGGAAAAAGCTTGTCGCTTTGTTTGAGTTCTTCACCGATACCAATCTCATAAAATACCTTAAATAACATAAATAATTTAGAGCCATTAGGTTATTTCTTATTATCCTTGGTTTTGTGCTTATTATGCACCAAACCCTATTCTAGCGACTTACTTCTATGAGCATTACCTCATTCAAGCCCCTTTAAAATTGGTGCTCAAGAGTACCCCAATACTATAATCTAGTGGTTATAATAATTTACCTGTAAATTCTTTATATACATGTATAGAGATTCTTCCATTTATGGTCCACTCTAATATAGCATATTAGTGGCTAAAATTACTTACAACTCAGTTCAATTTACTTTCTCTTACCCTAATTTTCATTTCATCTATCTTTCGATCGTACTTCATCTTATAGTCTTGCTTTTCTAAATTATATTTTTATAGACTTTAACCTGGAATATCGGCTTTCATAACCTATCAATCCGTCAACATTTTACTTACCTATTAACCATTACTTAGTGAACAATCATCATCCTCACATTCATGACCAACTTTATTCATCCTACCTATGTAACTCTTTTATTAACTTTGAGATATCATCCAAACTTATGATTATGGGTGATTATTATTTAGGAGTATGTGTACAAGAAGCACATGTGGCCATGCAATAAGAAAACAATAGGTTATGCTTGGTCATGTACTTCTAAGAGGAAATCAATGAGTGGCCATGTGTGGGAAAGAAATCAAGACAAGTGGCCATGTATTCTCATGCATAAAGGAATGAGTGGCCATGTATTTTGAAGGAGAAACCAATGAGTGGCCACGTGTTTCCTAGAAGAAACCACATGTGGTAGTGTACAAGAGAGAAAGAAACATCACGTGGCCATGTGCAAGAAAGGAGACAAACTTGCATGGCTGTGTCCAAGAAAGGAAGCTGTAGCACCCTCTATGCAAAAACCCTATTACACATGTATCATGAATGCTATTAATCATGCTTATACTACATGTTCATTTAATCATCATTTAGCCATTAATCATGCCATAAGGTTTCATATACTTAAATTCGTGCTACAAGTCTATTCCTGTTTTCCATTTCATACCTATTATCATGCATACTAGACTATATGAATATTACTTTATGTATATCACATACACACATATTCGGTCTTAGCTTTACTACTAGTGAGTTACAATATTCCACATAGGTTTTATACATATCATAAGATAACTGGCCATTATACAAAAACATATGAGAATTGTAATACAAAACATCCTACATCAAGGTTATCAGTCGTTGGTTGGCCCTTCCTGATGCAGAGAACGTCCCTCAACAAAAGTCTTGCTATATGAACCTACACGAATAAATAACCCGTGCTAAGCTATAAAGCTTAGTGGGGAATATCTACGGATGGATGACCACACACACTGGTCATCAAAACATACATATATAATATATTCATATATTATAAACAATATGTCCAGCATAACATGGCAACAATAACATATACTTTAAAGCATAAGCATATTCTTGTGAACATAAACATCGTACCCAGGAGAGTAACACATAATTCATTTTCATAATTCATATAGATGGCAATTTTCCATGTGAACATATTCAATTAAAACATAATTCCTGTGGGTAAGCCAACAATATAAGCCACAATATCAAGTCTTTAGTCAAATAACTTTAACTGTTTAATTTTGATCATTACTATGAATAACGTTTGGCCTGCCTTAGCTTTATCAGTGGATAACGGGAATTATGGATACACATCGGTATCAAAAGAAGGATATCTGAAGATATCGAATCTATAGACCCAAACGGGGCCAAACTGTACTGTGGACCGGTCAAGCATACCCAAATGGGGCTGATCATGATCCAAACGGGATCATATATACTATGGACCCAATCGGGCCAAACTATGGCAGCTGCAATTTCCCTATAGGCGCCTATCTATCCACATCTAAAACTCTATCACAGGCAGAACTATATTCGTGTTCAATTCACATATTAATACTTTATTCATAGTATAATGTTGTGCACATATACATAGTCTTATATAACTATGAATTCTCTGGTGCATAATCAGATATATGCACATTTCACATGCCAAGTTATACATCTGGCTTATTCAAATCTGTATGACTGTACAATTTGCATCATAACATATAGGCATGACATATAATCATCATATCATATACTTGATCATGTTCTCATTAAGCATTTCACATGTTCATAGTCATGCTAATTCATCTTCTATCTCATAGGGCAATTACATGCTTATATACTCATATACATAATCATAAATGTACATACCTGTTGGTACATTCGCACATAGTTTATTTATTCTTATGAGCATGTTTCCAATACATATATAAACCTTTATCATCATTCAAGTCATGTGGTATACAACATATCAACATGTTTCCATATGGGCATACACACATGCCAAGGTCATACTATTATAGTCCCTATTTTATAGCATAGGTACATGTCAATATGTGCACTTTCATGTCACATGATTCACATGTGCATATATATATAAATTTGGCATATAACCATCATGCACCAGACTAATTACATGTATAGGTTAGATATTTCATCGCTAGTCTTTATTCATAAACACAATTGAATGCATCTGTATTCATATAAATCCTTCATTGATAGTCATACTACATGCCTTATTTAATTAACTTTACTATCACATAAGCAACTATCTGTCTCAATCCATTTAAAATCATATTATCAAGTGTAGCAACAATCTGCACATAATTGTAATTCCTGTTACATTAAACAGTCTAGAAACAAGTCCGAATTCAACCCTAGATTACATGTACTTAGAGACAGATTAAAGTTTAGGTTTCTTCTAATGAAATATAGGTATGGAAGTCTATTTTTCAATGCAAAAGAATCACTTAATTTGCTGTTCTATAGCTCAACTTATGAGCAAAACATTCCAGACAGGTTATTCAGTCGTGACAACATGTTCGACTCGTGAAGAGATTCAGGAGTGAAGCTTATAAGGCCAAAACTCACGTCTCATGAAGAAGCTCATGAGTGAAGAAGATAAACTGTACTTCATGACTCGTGAAGAGCTTCACGAGTCGAACTAATGTTCACGACTCGTGAAGTCATTCACGACTCGGCAAGAACAGTCTTCTTCAACCTCACATCCTTAAAATTCCAGCAAAACGTAACTTGAATTCTGTAAATCCTACTCAATTCCAGTAATCAATTTCACATGCAATATGAACAACCTAAATTCCCATACCTTGGCTGATAAACCCAATGTCTTCAACCTCTATCAATACCTTTTCCTTTGCTCTTCCTTCCTTCCTCTTCTCCTTCGCAAAAACCATCATCATCATCATAAATTTCCAGCATATTTACATTTTCTCAGTCAAAATGAAAGAAGAAGAAGATGATGATGAAGGGTTCAATCAACAGTTTAATTACCTTAAGTTTAATACCTTGTACTCTTGATTAATCAACAAACATCATCCTCAAATTGTTTGAGATAAATCAATGGAAATCAAAAGGAAGAAGAAGAAGATAATTTTCTGGTTTTCTCTCTTTAATTGCCGATCTCACCCAACTACAAGACACCTTAAATTTCCACTAACTCAGGCCTTTTATACCAAAATAAAAAATCCCCTCTTTAGTCCCTTGAAAATTTGCATGTCAAACTTTAACCTCTCCATTTAATTCCTTTCAAATATTAGCCTATCAATTTAATCATTCCTTCAAATTAACCTATAATTAAATGTTTTTATTCCCAATTGGCCACTAATATGCCACAATTACAAATTAACCCCAAATTAATATCTTTTACTTCAATTACATCCTCAATTAATATTAAACCATACTCTTTTATTTTATTTCCATGCAACTAACATAATAACTTGATAATTTACCCCCCTAACTTAATCACAAAAATACGCAATTAAATTAGGGTCATGTTAGGGGCCTTACAGAAGCAACGTGCATGGCCATGGGTGGGAAGAAGGGAAGAATCACATGGCCACCGGTGGGAAGGAAGAAACCATCACGTGGTCGTGTGTTATGAAGAACAAACACACGTGGCCACAGGTTAGGAAGGACAATCTCACACGTGGCCGCGTGTGGGAAAGGAAAGAAGAGAAAACCAAAATCCCGATCGTGCATAACATGTATTTAAACCCCAAATCTCACTTCCCCTCTTGCTTACATGATCATTTAAGTTTTCAAGCATGTTATACTCATCAAAACTTACTAGATTTATCCTTTAAACTCATGTCAAAATACACATACCAGAAGAAAAAGGAATTGAAGCCCTAAATCATTCATATGAACAGTACCAAAACTTAATTCCCGTACCTGACATTAAAGCCTCCCTCACTCTACTTGATCCATCCCTTTTTCTCTTGATTCCCTTCTTCTCCTTGTACATGGAGATAACATACATGATATATCATCTCTTTACAACCTTAGTTCCAATAAATCAAACCTAAAGAAGAGATCCATAAGAGGAAAACATTACCTTTATAAGGTTGAAACACCAAAATCTTAGGTTTCTCATCTTCAACCCGTAACCAGAAAGAGTGAGAGAGAGAGAGAGAGAGAGAGAGAAAGAACTCCCTTGCCTTAGCCAATCCCCACATCTCAAATCCCCCAAGAATTCATTCTCTAAGAAGCTAAAGATTGGGGTAAATATCTTACTTAAGAAATTCCAAGATTGCCCTTATTCATTTTTAACCCTTAAAACTTATTTTCTTAACATTTTAACCCCAAGCCTCTTATTTAATTCAATTGAATTCTTCCTTAGTATTTTAGCTACACTCCAATATGCATGTGCATGATTACCAATATATCCTTTATATGACTTAACTTTAATAATACAAAATAATCAAATTTTGCCTTATTAAACCTTAATCCTGATTAATTAACTATAATCCTGTTAGGGCCATGATTGGGTCCTTACAAAGGTATTACAATTTAGTGTTATTAGAGCTCAATTTATGTAATTATAGCCTTAATAGAGTTTACACATAATTTGTATGTTTAGTATAAGTTAATGTTTATCCTATCATATATTAAAGTATAGGAAGATTATAAGAAATGGTAGATGAGATTGCCTTGAGTAGAGACCATCTTGTTCAATCCTAATTTCTTAACTTTGATATTTTTAGAATGTCTACAACTGATGCCTCACCCTTTATGCCTATTTCGGGGTAAGGTTTATTAAAGCTGATAGAAGAAATGAATATAATTATGCATTGATTCATCCTGGATTTATGCTTAAATAATTTTTTTGGTTGCTTGATAAAGTGATGTTAGTAAGCTAGATAGACCATGATATATATATATATATATGTGTGTGTGTGTGTGTGTGTGTGTGTGCGTGATCTATCTCTTAAGAAGTAGTGTACTAGTAAGTTGAATGTATAAAAGCAGTCTTGATTTGATTTGAAAGATTTAGATAGCAATTAATTTATTAGAGACACTAATCAATGAACTTGATCTGGTTTTGGGAAAGGAATAGTTGTTCAAGCATCACATTATAGTAAATTATTTTCATGAAATGGTCACTTTGATAAAGTCTAGATTTTCTTAAATGTTTAAACATCATATAATCTAATTTTGATCATTAATAAATGTAATTATGGAATTTTAAGTTTATTAACTTCTTTAGAAAGAGTGAAATTTCTTAACTTATATGCTAGAATTCTAAAAGGTGAAGATTTTAAAATAACCAAGTGGCTTACTTAAAAAGTGTGTTAGTTTTATCCAATAAAAGTATCCATTGTTGATAATTGAAAAAGGTAATTATCAAAAGCAATCAACCTCTATGTATGATAGAGGAATATTTATGATTAATTAAAGAATGGTAGAGTGTTCTTATGGTTTAGAATGTCAAATAGAGTGGGAAAAATGGTGAGTTAAATTCACAGAAGTTCAAAATATAGTCATCAAGACCAAATATAGTTATGCCTCTATGGCTAAGTAGTAGCTTGGTAATGTTTATGGACTTGATGATATTTACGAATGAACCTTGCTTGAATCAGTTTATGAACATTTTTGTGAGGATAATCTAGTGCATTTGAAGGACTAGGAAAGCATTAACAATAATAAAAATTATTCTGGGATATTCCAAGAGCAGGATTGGTTAAATTTTTTTTAGGATTATTATTTCGTAATAAATTATCATTCAATTAGACTAAGTTGTTATAGGTGTTTTGAATTGAAAGAAAATATTTTTCTTGAGGATGTAACAAATTAAAATGAAATTTCTTTTTGATGGGATACTAAGAACTTATTTAAAAGCTAAGGTTGTTTTGATTTAGTTAATTTTGGATATTTAAAAGAATGTCCTAAACTTTATAGTAATTTATTTCAGCAACTAGATCAAGTAATAAAGATAATGAAATGGAAACTATTACATTGTAATAAAATGTATGCCCTCTGATCTCAAATTAAAAAGGAAGTTTCCTGATAAAACATATAGAATAGTGTGCATTATGTGTAGACACTAGATCTTTATGAGGCTTTTGAAAATGTTACCTAATGAGGAAGAATTCTTTAATAAAAGACAATGAAGCAAGGATTTTGGGTTCTTCCTATAATATTTTTTGTGTGTTTTGTGTTTGTTTTAGGCCTTCTAAGAGAGCAAAAGAGTCAAATAATTAAGAATATTCCTAAAAAAGCACTTAACCTCTATCTTTTGCCATTTTTAGGGTTGACACCTGTGTAAACAAGGAATCTCTACATTATTGGCCCATTTTCAAAATTGGAGACCCTTTTTAGCTTGCATTCCCATGCAAACACCTTTACATTATAGAGCAAGTTGGGCAATCTCATTTTTTAGATGGAATTGGCAAGTTGACTGAGGCATTAGATTTGTACGCTCATGCAAATAGGCTTACATGCTTGTGCAAGCCAAAAATGCTGATTTTACTGACTCTAATTTCTAATTTTTTTGCAATAATTGATTCGTACACACATACATAGTGGTTTGGATGCCCGTGCATTACTACTATAAATAGTTTTAGACAGGAAAAAAATTAAAAAAGTTTATATAAAAGAAATATAAAATGTTTTTTTCTACAAAATCTTCCAAAATAATTTAAAAGCAAATAATTGGAAGTGCCTAAATGTTTTCTCTCGAGATTTTGACTTTAAAAGCTTGTTTTCAATAGCTTCAACCTAAAAAGGATCTTGAATTTAGCATTCTACTATCTACCAAAGTAAGTACACTGAAGGTAGTTTAAAAGTCTTCTTCTTTTAATTCCATTTTCAATGATATAAGATTTCTAAATTTTTAATAAAATGTTATAGATTTTACTGGCAAGTTTATTTGTAGAATTTCTTATGTTTTGTTGTTTCCACTTAGATTTAGGTTATGAAACCCTTTTTAGGGCATTTTATCACATGATTAAAAAAAATGGGATTATTGCTTTATTAATCGATGTCGAGCAAGTATACTAGATTGGTAAGTAATATAGGAAAATAGAATTAAAATCCTCAAATATCATATCAAAGGGGTTGAGAAAATCAAATTTTTAAAGTAGAAATTATGTGAAAGGATTCCCAAGTTTTAAGTGTGACTATTACTTAAACTAAATTAATTAAGCAACTAAGTAAATTAGAAGATAGAAAGTAGAGTCCAAAATTAATTAGAATAGAAATTACTAAAGTGATGATAAAAATTAATGACTAAAAATCTTTTGCTAAGGGAACTATGCTCCTCACTTCCTACTGATATTAACTATATTCAAAGTAATACAAGTTTATTATGAAAAATATAACTAAATTTAGGTCTTCTATTCAAAACACTATTCTAAAAAATTAGATTCTCTAATTAAGAATAATCTAATAACTAGCATAAATACCAATTTTAAATTCCTATATTTCATTTAAATCTCCTTTCAAAAAGTCTAAACTCGATCTATTCAGAATTCAAATTCTTTAACCTAATAATGCTTATGATGAAAACCATAATCATCAAGGCTATTTGTATGATGATTGTTTTGTGAGATGTGGAATATATCCCTCTTAAAAAGGCTTTAGTACCTATTAGTAGTTTTAATATATGTTTTTATGGATCATTTTTAAGCGAAGTTTAGGTTAGAATCGAAGTTTAGTAGTTAACTTTCATTATCTTTTGTTTATATTCTTAATATTTATCTTTCATTATTAAGTTGGCTTGATTGTGTTAATTTTTATGGTTTTAGGTTTAGTCTTATTAATCTTAAATGATAAATAGATTATAAGGCCATTTGAAATCATAAATGTTTCTTTGGAAGCTTTAGAGGTTCAAAAAAAATGTAAAATGGTGAAAGATGACAACTAGAGTATTTCACAACCCAAGGCTATGATGTTTAGGTGGATAGACAATTTCACCACCTTAGGTGGTGACACTGGATGGATATCACCACCTGAGGGTGTGGTGATGCGGATAAAAATGGGACTGCAATCTTTATTCTATTTTCTTACTCTAACTCTATTTTATTTCTTCCAAAAAAAGCCCAAGAGCTCTTCTATTCAAGTTAGGATGCTTCTTCCACATAAAAGGCCTTTCCATCTCTAATTAGATGGGGGAAGTAAGATGAAGAATTGAAGAAGCACAAGATTTAGGATCCAAATATTTCTATGGAATTAAAGCGTCAAGTGCCAAGATTTTCATCTTTATTTAATTTTAACTTTGCTTTGACTATTTATTGAATTTATTTTGTTATTTTGTATTCTTGAACATGATTAGCATGAGCTAAATCTCATTTAGGGTTATCTTTGATGTAACTTTAACTCTTATATTTTTTGGGTTTAGCTTATTAATTTTCTTTGCTTATGCAATTGTTTGTGATTTTTCTTTATGCTTTTAATTAATTGGCTACTAATTGACTGATTTTTGTTATTAAGATTATTACTGAAGGAATGTCTTGAGATTGAATTAAATTATGAATAACAGAAGAATATAGTTTGAATGGAAATAATATAACTTGACTTATGGGAATTATTGAGAATAATCATAGTTTTATTTTCATTCAATAATATCTGTTATAAAAGGTTAATAGAAATTAATGAATAAGTTTGACATTGTTTGGAAGAGCATGTTAGATTTCTTAGGATTATTCTTTCCTTGCTTAAGTAATTAAATTTGATTGCTAATAGATATAAACAAAAAGATAAACTCAATTGAATTCAAAGATACCCTAACTTCCTATCTATTGATTTTATTCAATCTTTCAATTTTTTTGTATGATTTACTTATATAATTTTTATTTAGTTAATTGTTTTAGATTGCTTGTCTAAATAATAGGAAATTGTCAGAATTTTGGTACTTAATCATCAGTCTTTGTGGAAACGATAACTCATTAACTCTATATTACTATAATTGATTACATATATTTGCGAAAACTGATAACAAGTTTTAGTAGATTAATATCAATACAAAATTATTTTCTATTACTTTATATTTTATTTTATTTTATTTTTAAATTTCTCTTTTAATTTTGTTTTTTAGGCGTATGAGAAGGTTAAAAAGTTTTAAATTATTGCCATTTGATCCTAAAATTCAGTGTTTTTTTAAGGCTAGCTTAAGGTAACTAAATGAAAAAGGATATAGTTATGGGGGAGCCAGTTAGGCACATATTACTTGATGATTCAACCCCAACTGTTGAAGGAGCAGCACCAAGCATTTGGCAACCTACCTTTGAAACCTACAACTTTGAGATTAAGTCATATGTATTATTTAGGCTTTAAAATTCATGTCAATTTGGAGGGCTAACCATTAAAGATCCAAATTTGCATATTTCAAGATTTTTCGCTATTTGTGGTACATTAAAACTAATGGAGCTTCTGATGAAGCAATTAGACTTAGACTTTTTCCTTTTACACTTACAGACAAAAGCTTAGAGTTGGTTAGAATCTTTGCTAGTCGAGACAATTACAACTTGGAATGATTTGGTTAAAAAATTCATACAAAATTATTTCCACCAGCAAAGATAGCAATGTTAAGTTCTAAAATTAATAAGTTTACACAACAAGAGTTTGAAGCTTTATATGATACTTGAGAAAGGTTTTAAGATCTTTTGAGTAAGTGTCCGCATAGTGGAATAGTAGATTGGATGTTAGTACACAATTTTCACACTGGTCTCCGTCCTAACATTTGAATTCTAGTAGGTGCAGCAATAGAAGGAGATTTTATTGGACTAGAAATGGATGATGCATAAAGCTTCTTGAGGAAATTACAATGAAAAACTATATGTACAATTCATCCAATAGGAGCTCCCTCAAGAAAACTAATGGACTTCTAGAAATTGATGTTATTTTTTCCGTTAATCTTAAAATAGATGCCCTAGTTATATAAGTTGATAAATTAGGACTGAATTATATTCAATCTTAAGTGTAGGTTTGCTAAACATGTGATGGACAACAGAGAACTAATGAATGCCAAGTAGGAGTAACTTTCACTTAGCAAAGTGCATAGTAAGTTCATTTTGTAGCTAATCAAGGTTGCCAACAACAAAACCCATATTCCAACACATATAATCATGGATGGCGAAGTAACCCTAACTTCTCTTGGGCTAAACAGTAGCATGTACAAAGAGATCCATTTGGATTTACTGCTAAAATCACCAAAGTAACCATAGATTTAATGGTCAATACAAAGAAAACTTTTCAAAATTAACAAGCCTCTATTAAGAATCTAGAGCTTTAAATTTGTCAATTGGCACAAACCATGAGAAATCAAACTTAAGGTAATTTACCTTACAATACAAAAACCAATCCAAAGGAACAATTGAAGGAAATTACATTTATAAATGATAGAGAGCGAGAAGAGCAAAAGAATAATGATGTTGACATATCAAGAAAGGAAAAATGGACATCATTGATGATGGGGAAGGCATTAAGGAAATCGAGCAAATCAAGCTATATGTTCCACTAGTTCCTTTTCCTCAACAACTTCAAAAGCACAAAGAATATAAGAATTTCCTTAAATTTTAGATATTTTTTAAAAAAAAACTATACATTAACATTCATTTTGTAGAAGCATTAGCATACATACCATCATATGCTAAATTTTGGAAGGAGATTCTTACTAAGAAGAGAAGGTTAAAAGAATATGAAATAGTGAAGTTGATAGCGGAATGTAATGCTATTATTTAGAGAAAACTACCTCAAAAACTAAAAGATTTTGGAAGTTTTGCTATTGATTACAAAATAGGAAATAATGGGAGTAGTAAAGCTTTATGTGATCGTATTGTTGGTATAAATCTAATGCCCTTTTCTTTATTTAAAAAATTAGGATTGGGGGAAGACAAACCCACCACTGTATCATTGTAACTAGTGGATAGATTGATCAAACATCCTTTGGGTGTAAATAAGGACATCTATAGCACCCTAATTCTATAATCTATACATATAACTTCATCCCTCTCAACACACATGTTTTACTGTGCAACATAAACATATATCAACTATATAGAGAACTGATATTCATACTTAATCTATAAGAGTGCTATACTATTAAGACTTCACAATATACATTAGAGTCTCTTTACAAAATATAACCATTGATAACATCTTACAAAATAGTTGTACTTTTACAAGATTTCCAACACAACATAAAACCTTTGAAATACAAAAAGGAACCAAAAAGTAGACTATATACTTTATAATCTTCAAAGACTTGTGTTGGCCAACCAGCTATAGATATCATTCATGCAAGAAAGTCCTAGCCTTGCAACCTACACGGATGAAACACCCGTGCTAAGCTATAAAGCTTAGTGGGGAACTAAATCATGATAAACAACCACTCACAGTGATCGTCAACAAGCACACAACATGCCTCAAATACAACAATGATTTATTTCATGAAATGAAAGAAATTGAATATTTACATTCACTTATAGAAATCAATAAGTTTAACCGTAAGAATTTGTATTAACGTTTCAATTATCATATATGATCATACAAGTTCCAACTTCCTTTGAACTTAAATTGAACGAATTAACATATGATTATTTTATTAATCAATGCTTAATCATAAAAGTATAGTTATCTATTATTAATGTTCCATAAACAATCTTCACAAGTGTTGAAATTAACTTACTTCTATTTTTGTATGTCCATGATATACACACATTAGAATTATACAACAATTCAACACTTTCAATTAACGTGAGATTATAATATTACTATAGGCTTACTTTATATTCCATAAGTTATACATGTTATAGCATATGTATCATAAGAATAAGCCTATCAACCAAACATAACAAATACACGTTAAAGAATGTGTACATGCAATAATGTGAACATATATATATAAGCATAGGAAAACACATATTTCAAAAACAATGGGTGTTATAGCATAACTCATACAATATAATACATATAAAAATAAAGGACATATATATAGAGAGAATTTAGCAATTAACATGCATTTTTTTTATGCTAGCAGTAAAGATACATATACTATTGAGCATTCTTTTAGACATGTGTTTTGTATGCAACAAAAGGAATTTCATATGTAGAATAGTATAAAGTCAACTAAGAATTTGCATGCCTTATTAAACTTTTCTTAACCTTGATAATAAAGGCTGCACTATTCTAAAGAAGTGGATATCGGGATATACGGTGGTACCCGAAGGTACAAATAAGATACCCGAAGGTATTAAATGATGATCCCTTGTAGGGATAAAACTGTATGATAAATCGGTGGACCCAAACAAGGTCGAACAAATAACATGGACCCAAATGGGGTCAATCAAATAACATGGACCCAAACGGGGTCAATCAAATAACATGGACCCAAACGGGGTCAATCAAATAACATGGACCCAAATGGGGTCAATCAAATAACATGGACCGGTCAAGCGGACCCAAACGGGGTCGGCTACAACCCACACGAGGGTTGTTAAATTAACTTTAACTTTTAAACCCAAACAGGGTCACTATACTTTTAAATTCAAGTGGACCTAAATAGGTCTAAATGTTCAGAAGCAGCTGCAAAGTACCCTTATAGGCATGGCTATCTATCCACTTCCTAGACTCAATGCAGGCAATAAAATCTCTTTACATTATCTTTTCTTTATTCATTCATATACATGTATACTCTTATATAACTATGTACAAGGTAATCATATACATGCTCACGTATAACTTTCTGTAAACATGTGATCATATGCACAATTCGGTATTGCTATTTTGTACTTTGCTCTTTTCTCATCATATACATATTGATGTTCATACATATATATTCATGTATATATATACGAGCATGGTGTCATAGATATAAACGTATAAGTTTGCTATAAACATGTTATCTTGAGCACAATTAAGTATTACTATTTTGTACTTGTAATCCCTTCAAATCAAGTAACTATTTTACATATGTAATGTGATGATAGATAACATCATGCTCTGTTGAGTTTCTTTAATCAATGATGTGTATGATCATGTTCACAACAGGTTAACCTATATGCGTACATACATGTATGACTATATATATATATATATATATATATATATATATATATATATATATATATATAGATACACACAATCACACTCAGGTATCAAATCAAGCAACTGTAATTATCTAATACTGTAATCATTTACCTTAACATATTATTCAGTAGACATAAGCATATAGGCATAATCATATTCATTAAAATAAGTAATTATCCATATGCTAGTTCATGGTCTTGTTGCAAACTATATTTCCTAAAATTTTATACACTTATAGCTTTAGTTTAATAATATTATCATACCTTTTTGTCGTATACATATATCATCTAACACCATAGTCATGTATAAATTTACAATACCACTATTATTACCTATAATTATACAACCAGCAATGTCATTGAAAACAGTTTGTGTGACCACGTTGAAAAATTCGTGGAACAAAATAAGCACAGAATTGAACTAAAATTTATTCATAAGAGTTGTACTCCCATAAGTCTATTTTAACTGGAATTTTTTTCCATAGCATTTTGACCTCTACAAAATTAATTATGCACAAAATACTGCAAACTGTCCACTGAAAAAGTGCTGTCAACAGTTCCAATTTCGAGTCACTTTTTGACATATTTATAAATGGAATCAAATTATGATTTCTTCACAAAAGTTGTAGATAAATAAGTCTAATTTCATCAGAATTTGGAATCATCTCATTTCAACCTCTATAACAAGAGATACGCTCAAATTACTACAGTCCATTCTCGTTTCCTAGGCAGCACTTTACTGCACCTAATTCAGTTTTTATCACCAATTAATAAATTCATATAATAAAATAGGTACAGAATTTAAACAACCTTCCTTCATGAAGATGATGCTCCTATGAGTCTATTTTAACCAGAATTTTGTTTCAATGGATTTAGACTTCTCAACAAATATTTATAGCAAAAATACTGTAACATGTTCTTAACAACTAGGTAGCAGCTCAGTCCGAATTTTAAATTAATTTTAGGAGCACTTAGAAGCAGAATTAAATATAGGTTTCTTCTACAAAATTTTAGGTCCAAATCCTAAGAGTAAGTACCAACTGAGTTTACTCAAATCAGAGTTTTAAAATTCAAGATATCCACAAAATTCCGAAACTGGTTCATAGAAACTTAACTCAGAATTTCAAATTCATTAACTTTTCTTCTTTCAAAAGCTACTGTTTTGGGCATTTTTGAGGACCTTAGAGGCAAAATTTCATTATTGTTATTTCTATAACATTTGTAGGCACAGAAGTTCCGGTTCTAACCCAACTAGTAACATCAAATTCGGAGTTCAAAAACTCAACTTATGATCAAATTAGTCATTGGAGGTCAATCCGAATTTCTGGACAGCACTTTCACATTAATGTCTAATGTCTTAATTCAAGTCAATATACTTATAAAATCCATAATGAACACAATTTTAATGCATGCAAGAAATAATAGTTCCCAAACCTGGACATGCAACTCAAATCTTCTTTAAATTCTCCTTGCTCTCTACTCTTTGTAACTACTTTTCCTTGTTTCTACCCTCCTCTTCTCTTTTATAACCAACATCATCTTTTAATCAAAAACTCCAGCACCATACTCAACCATTACCTCAATAAAATGAGAATGAAAAGAAGAAGAAGAAGATGGAATTCATTAGATTAATTACCTTAAAGTTGTTACACAAATACTTCTTGATTAACCATCATGAATTTAACTTGGTTTGCTTGAGAGGATACAAAGGAAATGAGAGAATAAGGGATAAAGAATTTCTGGTTTTTCCTTCTCAAATGGCCGACCAAACCTCTATAAATACTCCTAAATACATTGCTTGCATGGTGAGTTAAGTGAAAAATGACATCAGCATGTCCCACACAAATATCCCTTTTAATCCTCCAACTATTTGCATGTTACACAATAAGCCCACACTTCTTTGCATGTTAATTTGTCCCCACCATTTAATCTATTCTATAAATTAACCCCACCATTTATTCCTTTCCTTAAATTGGCCTCTCAATTATTCATTTAGTCACATTTGCCCCTAAAGATGCCGTAATTATAAATTTACCCCAAATTAATACTTTTTACTTCAATTACACCCTTGAATATTATTAAACCAACAATAATAATTTAATTATGATCTTATAAAATTCATACCATATAATTTACACATTTATCACATAATTATTGATAACTTAATAATATTTTTGCCCCAATTAATAACTTAACTCTTAATAATTCATCAAATAATGCTCAATTAGAATTTAATAACGTGTAATTGCCCTTGAATTCTACTAGGGCCTATTTTGGGTCCTTACAACATCCTTGTCAAAATAAAAAAAAAAAATCATCTTTCCCGCTGATTTTTTAATTCTTGACATGGAAGAGGAAGGAGAAGTACCACTAATTTTAGGAAGATATTTTTTTCACACTTGATGCGCATTAATTAATGCAAAATAAGGTAAGTTGACAATAAGTGTGGGATAATAAGAGGTAACTTTAAATGTTTTTAATGCTTTTAAATACCCTTTTGATTTTTCTAACTCCAATCAGATTGACATTATTAATGAGTGTGTGGAAGAAACTTTAAACCAACCTAAATTTTTGTGTTCTAATGAGTTAGTAGAGATTGATGAGCTATAGGTGGTAGGATCTAAAAAAGATGGATCAAAAAAAGGTTTTAATAGGACATATACTAAAATAAAGCAAGTGTTTGAGAAGTTTGAGAAGGAATCAACCCTAGTAGTACCTTTTATTGCTAGAGCTCAAATAATGGAGCTTAAGCAACTTCACTCTCAAACTCATGTATGCTTTCTTAGGAGAATCTTCTACTCTTCTTCTAATTATAGTTGATGATTTTACTACGAAATAAGAGAAAAAGTTATTGCATATTCTAAGATCATTTATTAGAGCTATAGGTTGGACAATAGTTGACATTAAGGGGATTAGCCCTGCTTTCATGCATAAAATTCTAATGGAAGAAAATCATAAAACCTTCAATTGAAACTCAATGAAGAATAAATCCTAATATGAAGGAAGTTGTGAAGAAGGAAGTTATTAAGCTTTTAGATACAAGAATTATATATCCTATATCAGATAGCAATTGGGTTAATCCTACGCAAGTTATGCCCAAGAAGGGGGTAATTACAATTGTAATTGATGGAAATAATGAAATAATACCAATTAAAATAGTATCAGGTTAGCATGTATGCTTTTATTTTAGGAAACTTAACAATACAACACGTAAAGAGCACTTTCCCTTACATTTTGTGGATCAAATGATTGAAAGACTTAGAAGATATAAATATTATTGCTTTTTAGATGGATAATCTGGTTATTTACACATCACTGTTGCACCAGGGGATCACGAAAAAAACTACATTCACTTGTCCGTATGGTATATTTGCTTATAAAAAAATGCCATTCGGCTTGTGTAATGCACCAACAACTTTTAAAAGGTGTATGATGGCTATCTTCTCTTATATGATTGAGGATTTTATTAAAGTCTTTATGGATGATTTTTTTATTTTTTGGGTCCCCTTTTGATCATTTTTTAACTAACCTTTCCCGAGTCTTACAAAGATGTGAAAAGAATAACTTAATCTTAAAAGGGGAAAAGTGTCATTTTATGGTGTAGGAAAGAATTGTTCTAGGGCCCCAAATTTTAGCACATGGCATTGAGATGGATAAGAAAAAATTAAAGTGATTGAAAAATTACAACCCCTAACCTTGGTTAAGGGAGTATGAAGCTTTCTAAGGCATGTAGGATTTTACTGCTTGTACATTAAAGACTCCTATAAAATCACCGAACCTCTTTGTAATTTGTTAGTTAAAGATATGCCTTTTCATTTTAATGAAGTGTGCTTGATTGTCTTTAATAGATTAAAAAGGAGCTCACATGGCACCTATTATGGCATCACCGAATTGGGAGTTTCCATTTAAGGTAATGTGTCATGTGATTAATGTCATAGTAAGAGTGGTTATTAGATAAAGAAAGGATAAAAAGTTGTATGTTATCTATTATGTTAGTCAAACATTAAATGATGAGCAATTTAGTTATGCAACTACTATAAAGGGTGTTTTAGCTATTATTTTTGTTTTTGATAAATTTGTCTCTTATTTCATAAGGAATAAAACAATAGTCTTTACTGATCACTCAGCTATTAAGTATCTCCTTCAAATGACAAACCAAACCTAGACTAATAAGATTGGTGTTACTTTTGTAGGAATTTGATTTTCAAATTCTAGATAAGAAAAGTGTTGAGAATGTGGTTGCTTACCATCTCTCTAGATTAGAATTAGAGAAAACTGATGATAATAAGTGCTCAATCAATGAATAATTTCTTGATGAACTGTTGTATGCTATCTTGGCATCTTAAATACCGTGGTATGCTGATATAGCTGATTATTTGGCTTGAGAAATAATTCCCTCAAATATGACATATCATCAAAAGAAGAAATTCTTTTCTGATGTTAAACACTATTATTGGGAAGATTCATACTTGTTTAGATTATGTGATGATTAGATTATTGGGTTATGGGTTCCTGAGCTTGAAATGAATGATATCTTAAGACATTTCCATACACTAGAGTGTCGTGGTCATTTTGGACATTCTAAAATAGCGGCTAAGGTATTATAATACGGTTTTTATTGGCCGAACTTGTTTAAATATGCTTTTCAATTTATTTTTACTTATGATAGATGTCAAATAATAGGTATTCTAAGAGAAATGAGATGCATATACAAAATATCTTAGAAGTTGAGTTATTTGATGTATGGGGAATCAATTTCATGGATCCATTTCAAGGATCCTACTCAAACCAGTACATCTTGGTGGTAGTTAACTATATGTCAAAATGGGTGGAAGCAATGGCTTTGGCAAACAATGATGCTTAAAGCATTATGAACTTCTTGAGAAAAAATATTTTTGCTTGATTTGAGACCCTACAAGCTATTATTAATGATGGAGGTAAACACTTTTACAATCGTTACTTAGATTCCTTACTAATGAAATATGGTGTGACTCATCATGTAGGTACATTGTATCATACTTAAACTAGCAAACAAGTTGAAATATCTTATAGGGAAATCAAGAGGATTCTTTAGAAAATAGTAAGTTCATCTAGGAAAGATTAGGCATGGAAGCTCAATGATGTGTTATGGGTATATATAATGGCATTTAATACTCCAATTAGGATGTCCCCCTATCAGTTACTATATGGAAAAGCCTACCATTTGCTAGTGGGATTGGAAAATAAATCATATTGGGCAATGAAAATATTGAATATTGAAGAGGCAACTACATAGGAAATGAGATTGTTACAACTCAATGAAATGGATGAGTTTTGCCTTAAAGCTTACAAAATTGCAAAAATTTATAAAGAATGGTCCAAGAAGTGGCATGATATACATATTGTAAGATACAAGCATTATGTTGGACAAAAGGTTTTATTATTTAACTCTCATCTTAAACTTTTCCAGGTAAGCTTTAATCTCATTAGTCTTGCCCATTCACAATTTCAAGGAGTTTTTCACATGGAGCTATCGAAGGTCAAAGTGATGATCAAATTCCTCTAACTCGAGTAAAAAGGCATAATTCTATATAGCTATATTTGTTAAATAAAGCACTAATTGAGAGGCAACTCCACCATTCAATTATTTTTTTAGTTTAATTTATTTTATTTCATTTATTTATTTATTTTTGAATTTTAGTGCATTTTTTATTTTTTATGCTTAATATTTATTTATATTTATTTATTATTAATTAGTTATTATTTATTTATATTATTGATTTTTAATTTACTTGTCTTTTCTTTTGTAGAGTATATTCTTTTATGCAAAAACAAAATGCAAAAGTCAAAATGTGGAAAAATGGGAAACTAAAGCAAAATAATACAAAACAATAAAAGTGGACAATAATGGCTTTAACATTGCCAAAGCGTGAAATAGGAAATAGGAAAAGGCCAAAGTAAAACAAATGATGCAAATATGACAAGTGGATTCCACGATATTGAAACGTGAAATGGAAAATGGGAAAAAAAGGAAGAATGCCAATTTCTTTTTTGGCAGTGGGTTTCATATTCCCATAGCATGAGTTAGATTTTGGCAATAAATTGGGTTTTTTATTGCATTCTTTTTATTTAAATTAACAACACCCTTCCCATGTCTAGCCCATGAAGTGATTTTTCCACTTTAAATTAGTCATAATACCTCACCAGCTCCCATTGCGAACTGTATCTTTCTTAAAGTAGAGAAATATTTTTTTTACAGTCCATATGTTATTTTGGAATAGATAGAAATTAGAAATAGGCCCCATTTCTTGATCTTTCCTATTTTCTTCTTCTCATTTTTCTACATATAAGTAGATATTATATATTTTTTTGTTGTTCTTAAATCCCTAGTTTTTCTAAATAGGGATTTCAGAAATTAGATTCATTGATGGAGAAAGAAGGAGCAAAAAGGAAGAGTGCAGTAATTTCAACTATAAGGAGAAAGAAGGAAATTAAGAGGTAGGAAAAATAGAGAAAAATGACCAAAAAGAAATTGAGACCATCGTAAGCCATCGTTAAAGAGTAGGAAGTAGTCAAACCCCAAAGACTAGGTAAGCTTTACTTTCAGTTTGGTAGACCATTATAGCAGACTAGGTTTAGGGTGTACATGACACTCTAGAAGAGCCGAATGAGAAAGAAGAGCACTCAATTTTACTACTTACCAAACAAATCTCCTTCAATAACATTATAAATATTGAGCAGTTGAAATATCATAGTGATGCAAGAATTGATGGTGTGTAAGAGCAAATCTCTAACTTGAGGGATCGAATGGAGTTTTTAATTGCTTCCCTCTTACGATGCTGTTGTCTACCTCCATAGTCTCTTATTCTGCGTGGTCCTCACTAATTCAAAGATGTATTCTTAATTATCTTAATATTTTTTTCTTAATTTAGTTCTTTTCTTTTATTGACTATCATTTTCATGCTTTGAGGATAATGCAAATTTTAAGTTTAGGTGTGGTTGCAATCTATTTTGTGTGGTTTATTTTGCCTTAAAAATGAATTAAATTGAGCTTGAAATTTTGCTTGGACCTTATTTTGTTTTTGAATTTGAATATATTTAAGCTTAATTTTGGATGATGGCATCTAAATTAAGACCAAGTTAGGCTAGAGCATAGTTAGATAGTGGATAAGTTATGTTAATCATTTTTTGTTTAAGTTTCATTTTGTTGATAAACAAACTTTTCAAAATCATGACCTTCAAATATAGATTGATTTATTTTAATAAGCTAGCATAAATAATTTTTTTATCATCTTTTTACATCCAACATGATTAATTTTAACTATGATTCTTAAGAATAGGATGCATGAGATCTAAATAAAAAACTAAACTTACTTGTAAGAGATACTATTAATGCATTTGGAAACTTTATTTTAATCTTGCATTGATATGAATAAACTTTAAAATTTTTAAGCAATGAATTTAGAAACATGGGATGTCCAGGAACTAAATAGAAAAAAAAAATATAAATGTTTAACTTTTCCTTTTTGAGAAGTGGTTTACCGATATTGGTCAGTTCAAGTGGTATAACACTTATCCCTCTTAAGCAAAGTTTTGGTAATAATCCTTATGAATGGAAAAGTTTAATGCTGGGAGAGTTTTGCCCTATAAGGTCGTTCATAGCTCAAAATTTGCCATGACAATGAAAAAAATGGCGGTTCACCATCGCTAGTTGATTTAGGTGGATCGGATCTATTTCCTTTAAGCAAAATCTTGGTAATGAGCTTTGTGTATGGAGAAAAATAGTATGGGAAAAGTGTACCCCCGCAAGGGTAGATATAAGCTTGAACAAAAAACATTAAAAGTGCCTCAAATAGGAAAAATGAATCAAGAACATTAAGAAAAAAATTTTGGCTCCTTTGTTCTCTAAGTTTATTTGCATGAATTTGTAAATTTGATTTATCTTGGAAGGTTAGTACCTATTTCCTTATGGATTGGTTTGATTCTTATCAAAACTTATTTGTGTAATTATAATGTTGAATTCTCTATATCCCATTCTTGAGAACTTGGTTAATATTGTTATGTTTAGTTTGAATTGATGATAATTTGTTGTGAAATGATAGCTACGTATGATAAGTCAAATTAACTTTTAAAGCCATTTTTATAGGAAGTTGTAATTCATTAGATTTAGGGTGTTAAGGGAAAGTAAGAAAAATATTTGTGGAAAGTGGTAAATTATACTTATGCTTATCTTGATTAATATTGGTTGCTATCATCTGAAAATTATGTGTTTGGATTGTTCAAAAGTGTAGATTAATTTTGTTTACTCGAGGATGAACAAAATTCAAGTTTGAGGGTATTTGTTAGTAGGTTTTTTTTATAGGATTTTATGGATCACTTTTAAGTGAAGTTTAGGTAAGAATAGGAGTTGGGAAGTTAACTTTCATTATCTTTTAGTTATATTCTTAATTTTTATCTTTTGACTATCAAGTTAGCTTATTTATGTTAATTTTGGTGGTTTTAGGTTTAATCTTATTAATCTTTAATGATTAACAGATTATAAGGTCATTTGAAAGCATAAATGTTGCAATAGAGGC
Organism: Excoecaria agallocha; assembly: GCA_037975025.1. Lineage (NCBI taxonomy): Eukaryota > Viridiplantae > Streptophyta > Magnoliopsida > Malpighiales > Euphorbiaceae > Excoecaria > Excoecaria agallocha. The sequence goes on from CM075806.1 coordinate 37,022,612, forward strand.
TTTAGAGGTTCAAAAGAAGTGTAAAAGGGTGAAAGATGACAACCAGAGGATTTCACCACCCAAAGCTATGATGTTTAGATGGATAGATGATTTCACCACCTTAGGTGGTGACACTAGGCGAAAATCATCACCTGAGGGTGTGGTGATGGGGATAAAAATAGGAATACCTTCTTCATTCTATTTTCCTACTCCAATTTTATTTTATTTCTTATAAAACAAGCCCCAAAGCTCTCCCATACTAGTTAGGATGCTTTTTTAATATAGAAAGGCCTTTCCATCTCTAATTAGATGGGGGAAGTAAGATGAAGAATTGAAGAAGCACAAGATTTGGGATCCAAATGTTTTTGTGGAATTAAAGCTTCAAAAACCTAGATTTTCATCTCTATTCAATTTCAAGTTTGCTTTAACTATGTTATTGAATTTGATTTTTATTTTGGATTCTTAAACATGATTAGCATGAGCTAAATCTCTTTTAGGGTTATCTTTGATGTAGCTTGAATTCTTATTTTTTTAGGTTTATTTGATTAGTTTTCTTTGCTTATGCAATTGTTTATGATTTTGCTTAATGCTTTCAATTAATTAGCCACAGATTGATTGATTTATGTTCTTAAGATTATTGTGGTAGGAACGTCTTAAGATTGAATTTAATTACGAATAACACAAGAACATAGTTTGAATGGAAATAATATACTTAACTTATGGGAATTATTGACAATAATGATAGTTTTGTTTTAATTTATTAATATCTATTATAAAAGGTTAATGGAAATTGATGAATAAGTTTGACATCGGTCAGAAGAGCATGGTTAATATCTTAGGATTATTATTTTCTTTCTTAATTAATTAAATTTGATTGCTAATAGATATAAACAAAAAGATAAATTTAAGTGAATTCAAAAATACACTAGCTTCCCATCAATTGATTTTATTCAATCTTTCAATTATTTGTGTGATTTAATTATATAATTTTCATTTAGGTAATTATTTTATTTTACTTGTATAAATAATAGGAAGTTATCAAAATTTTGGTACATAATCATTAGTCCTTGTGGGAATGATAAATCATTCACTCTTTATGACTAGAATCAATTCATATACTTGCAAAAATCGACAACAGTACCTATGAAAGAGATTTAGCTTCAGTGCATTGCTTGTTTTACATGAATTATCACGTTTGAAAGAATTTTTGATCTATTGTGTCATTTTGCTCTATTGTGATCAATTTATTTATTTTTTATTTTTTATCCTTTATTCACTCTATTATTTGGTCATTCTTATTAATTTTTTTCCTTTGTCATTTTCCTTAGTCTTTAATTAAATAATATAGAGATAAAATGCAAGAATAATTAAAAGCAAAAATGAACCATAAATGCAAATATAAAATATAAATTTTGCTATATAAATCAAAGGTCTAAGAAGTTTTAAAACTCTTTGAAATTAATATATAACTACTAAGGTGGGTTAGGTGCCTTATGATATACCTCTCCAGATGGTGATTGAAAAGGTGGTGGACATAAGGGCAATTGATGCGAAGAAGATGGTATTAATGATGATGGGCAAGCATATGATGAGTAAGACTAGTGATGCTGCTATAGTGTACTCATTGCAGGCTCAAAAGGTGGAGATGGTGGTCTGAACTAGAACACTGGTATATACTCAACTAGTTGGCATAGAATCTATTCGATCAAAACTAATATATTGAACCCTATACCTAATCACCTGATGGCTGATGTTTGCTGACTCACATAATGCCTCTAGTCATCCCTAGTCCTCCTAACATGAGTATCTAGTGCCTCTTTAACCTATGTTATAATAGCTAAAGTATTCTAATTGACCCCTTTATATTCTTGATTTACTGCCTCACTTTGGAGATAGATGCATCAATCACCTATAATGTAGTGTCGAATCTAGCTCCAACAACTCCAAGTGCCACCATAATCCTACCTACATCCCACTAGGGTCACTGAATGAGAGTCTACGTGGATGCCTCTAGTTTGTTTACTCTTTGAACTAACCCACTATATGTGGGCCTACAAGAGTCGATGTAGAAAGAGTGGTTGTGGTGCCCTAGATGTGGATTCATTGGGGTTCTTATAAGGTGAATATCTTTAAGATGCTTTAGAAGGATGGGGTTATAGCCATGCTAGAAACTATGGAGATACTGGAATAGGAGGTGATATGCCAAAAAGATTATCCAGGTTAACTCTTATATACATTTCTAGGTCTATAACCGTATCTACCCTTTGTGGCTCATCCTGTAGAGGCTAATAAGGTTGACCTCCCTAAACCTGAGGCTTCTGCTATTGACCCTCACCCTCTAGCTTCCCTATCATAATAGGTGGTAACATATAGACTACCCTAGTCTTTAAAAATCTAAATAACTTATACTACCTGGTATGCCCACAGACTAGCTCGACCAGCCTCATAATGAAGGTTGCATTGAGGTCTACAAAGATCTCCTCTTCAAGGGGTGGCCCAAACATCCCATCATCTACCCCCTAGATGTACCAATAGGTAGGTGACCACTTTTCCTACACATATCAATGTGGTGTGTTGCTTGGCCAACCTAACTAGGGTGGTTATGATCTCACGATTGATGTCCATTTTTGTAGTTAGTCATGGGCCATAAACTAAAAATGTCAACCTTATTGACCGATCAAGGATTGTTGGTTCAATTGAGATAGGATTTGTTGAGCACTCTTTGTATCTACTTATATGCTTGAATTGCTAAAGAGCAAAATCTATGCATAATGCTATCTCTCAACACATCTCTCTAGTACGAAGATATTCCCTCCAATGGGCAAACTCATGGCCTTGACAAATCATTGGTGGGTGATGCTATAATCGACCCCCTTAACCCTAAAGTTGATGACACCCTTATTTGTATCTGGTCACTGGAAGCCTCTATAGTGTAGGGTTGCCAGAAACTCTCTGGTAACTTTAGATAAGTTTTAATAAGGGCGAGATGAAGGTAGTCCACTCTGTAACTGCTAATATCTCATCTAGCTTTCATAGCATGCCCACACTTTATTAGAACTAACAAAAAATGAACTTACTTGCTCAATACTAAATTCAGCTAAATGCTTGATACTTCTCTACATCCTTTGCAGTCATCCAGTTAAGAGTTAGTGGAGCTGGAGCAGCGTATGCCTTACGTGATAGGCCATCTGGAAAAATGGTCAAAAGTTAGTCTTATTAAAGTAACTTCTAATGCAAATAATTGTATCAGAAAAATTGTAAAAATTTAATTATAATTTTGCCAGCATGCCAGGTTAAACTGGAGCTAGCCAACTTGCACTAAAATGCACGATAAGCACCATAAAATGAATTGCAAAGTCATAGAGCCATCAATGGGTGTTCTAGTAAACATGCATGACAATCAAGATTGAAAATTGAAAATTCAAAAATTGATAAATTATTACAAATTTTTAATGAAAATTTTCCAACAATTCGGCTACAAATATGCCTACCCCCTGAATGAACATACATTTTAAAAGGCAACAATGCAAGCTAAATGGCCACCAATCCAAAAATTATATCATATGGTGTCCAATAAGGCAAGGTAGTAAGCTTACTTCATTTTTTGTCCTTTACTGATTTTACAATTTATCAATAAAGTACATTTTTTAGAAATTAATGGCTAGGATTTACAAAAAAAAAATTAGAATTACCCCACCATGCCAATCACAGCAACCACCATTATTTATCTTAAGTTACAATCAAGAAATAATTGTTCAATTTTAAATTATATGCAATAGGCCTAAAGTGACAGTGCAGTCAAGTCAAAAATTCTAGATTCTAAACACCAAGTCTTTGGGCCAATGAATGTTATTTTCCTTTTTTTATCATTTTTATTACAATTCACCTTTGGGGCTAAAAAAAACATACACTCTAGTTGTTTGTCTTTTTTTCTTTTTTCTTTTTTCTTTTCTTTTTTATGTTTTTACTGTTGTGACTACGAGTAACAAGGGCAATAAAGATAAAAAGGGCATGTAAGGTAGATTATGCAAATAAGATTTACAAAGGCACAATAGTAATCACATAAGGATTCTAACAAGTCAAGTACCATTTAATCAACTAAAAATAAACAAAATAAATAAACCAATGAAAAAGAAAGAGAAAAGATTAAGTTAGAAAACTAACATGTAATACTAAAAAGAGGAAATTCAAATATGCCACGAAAATTGTAATAAAAGACTCCTCCAAGTGTTTACTAACCTTAAAAAAATTATCACATAAGGCTTGTGCAAAAAAAATTGAAAATCGAAGAAAAATCAAGAGAAAAATCGTAAGAATCATAAACTTAGATAGTTTAGGGAAAAGGAGAAGAGGAAGGAAAATGAGTCATTTTTAAAAATTTTTACCTGATAAATTGGCTAGCCTTTTGTCACAGTGAACAATGGGTGCTACTTATGTCCTATCTATCAATCTTTTTTAATTTTGAATTTATTTTCTATTTTAGTTTATGTTATTCCACAAATGACAAAAATAATATTTTTAAGGTCTAAACTAAAAAAAAACTATTTTACAACTTATTACAATTATTCATTATTATTATTATTATTTACTACTACTTTTTATATGTGTTAAATACTCCTTAAATGTGTTCTCCTTGAATTTTGGAAACCTTAGGTGATTGTAGTAGTATCAACAAATTTGTTACAGTGCCTGTAAAAATGAACAGCTGGTAGATGCAACAAATATATGTATGTAATTAATGACCTATACAGATGTTAAAATACCTATTTAAGTGATTCAGTGGTGATAGATGACCAAGCCATGAGTTGCTCTTGAGGGATAATATATGTGAAGGAAAATCTATAAATAACTTGATTTTCTCCTTGATTTTTATGCCTTAACTCTCTAGCTTACTTGTCAACCTCTTTTGTAGGTATTTCTCTTTCTTCATTCTCACTTTTCTTTTTATTTCCATTTCATTTTTAGTCTATTTATTTATTTTTTATCTTTCTATAGATAGAATACTTAAATATTGTCACCATGTCGAATTCTGCTACACATAAACTATACTAATTATGAGATAACCCAAAAACCTGAAAATTTTGAAAATTAAACTTTTTTTCATGCCTCATTTTATTTTCATCTTTAGAATTTAACTTCAAGTTGATACCCTTAACGAATCTATCCATCTTCACTTTAAGTGCTATAAAATAGTCTTATGGTTATTGAAATCTCACTACTCTTCTATTTTGGTTATTACCCCATGAAAAGTTTGGATAGTTAAGCTAACAAGGATTATAGGTGTTAGAGTAAGGGTTTCCACAACCTTGTCCCTAAACAAAACTAATTTTCTCCTCCATACTCGTTATTCCTAACCCACAGTCAATACTATTATGCCTTTGTTAACCACATAACATACATGAATTTGGTATAGATACTCCCACGCTAAAATTGTCAATATTATGAGTCAATGCTACCACTTATACTTGCAAACATAATCAATAGAGTGATCACCTTTAATTGGAGAAGAAGGTGATAACTTTACTCTCTTTGTTGGCCACATGCAATTATTTATGGCCATCTTTTCAAGTAACTTATACGCAACATCTATAGTTTTGCGCATAAGTGATAAACCTACAGCTGCATCAATCATTCCTGTAGTTGTATAATTCAACCCAATATAAAATGTTTGTATGAGTAACTCATTTGGATGATTATGTTATGGATAACTATGCTAAAGTTCCTTAAATCTTTCCCAAGCATTATACAAGATTCATTTTCATGTTGAATAAAAGTAGTGATATCTTTAATTATCTTTACAGTTTTGGCTAAAGGAAAATATTTTCATAGGAAAGCTTAGGCCTATTTGTCCTATATGGTTATAAATCATCATGCAAGGAATTAATTCAAGCTTTAACTTTTATCTTTCATTATAAAAGGAAAAAGCCTAAGTTTAATTGCATCTACTGGTACACTATTTATTTTAAATGTATCAAAAATCTCAAGGATATATGCTAAATGAGCATTAGGATCCTTATTTAGCAATCCATAGAACTATATACTATTTTGTACCACTTATAGAAATGATTGCTTAATCTCAAATTATTTAGCATTTACCATAGGATGAATAACTCCTTGTTAAGCCCCATTTAGTGTTGGTGTAGCAAAATCCATCAATCTCGGTTGTGGGTTATCTCCCTCCATGATATGTCTCTTTTCGATTGATTTTCAGTTTTCTAAAATAAATCTTTCTATTTTTGGATTTAACGATTCAAGCTTTTCTTCAAACTTCTTTGTTTTAGGCCTAAACTCGAACTATTAAATCTATTAAATAAAACAAATAAACAAACAACAAAATAATTAGATATGTAATGCAAAATCACAAATCAAGATACAAATGGCAATAAATGTAACACCCTAATCCATAAAGCATGCATAATCATCAAAATTAACATAAATCTAGTAAAGATTAGGCCAAAATAATAATAGTATCAAAGGCCTTAATTACATGCCATAATATAAACAAAACAAACTAAAAAATAAGGAGACATAACATAAATGGCATTTAATAAACATTGGACTCTCAAGGACCATAGTAACCTACCTTATCTTCTCTTTAATGTGGTTCGAACCACTACAGCTGTCAATCCAAAAACAAAGCTTATCCAGAAACCTGCACGAATAACAAACCCGCGCTAAGCTATAAATCTTAGTGAGGAAACAAAAGACTATGGACAACCTCTAAATAAAATATCATATAATCATTCCAACAATTACAATTAAAGAAAACATATAAGTCTGAAATATAAATAATCTCACACTTGTTATACTAGAGAAGTCATCAATATTAACCATGAATATTATTCTTACAATAATCTAGAGCATTTGGTGAAGTTGTCTAGGTCCTAAAGACTTTTGACTTTACTTTTAATATCACAACTCTTTCCTGTTACTCTAGTAATTCATGCTCCTTATAATGTATTAATTAAGAATCTAGGCATCCTGGTAATTGATAATACAACTTTAATCATATGCATTTAATCACATTCATTATATATATATATATATATATTTGTGTGTGTGTGTGTGTGTGATATGCCTTATATGTTCAATCAAAGCATATAGGAGTGGGTATGTCATATAACATTTATAAGAGATACCATAGGCATAACTGTTGCACATATATCATGCAATCTTAATTATAAAATACGATTTTAGTTCACAATTCTTGTTTATAATCATACATTTCTTAATGATGTATTAGCATGGCAACTAAAGGTCAAACAACATCACATTATGTCATATACTAGCTTTTGGCTTATGTCAGAGTTATTGGTATGCACTATCATGTGTAAACATTTATATGTAATGAATAACCAGCTTTGCATGTAGTTATAGAGAATGACATTACGTATCATGATTACCCGATAAGGTCTAATTATCACTTGCATACCTTTCATAAATTCCAAAGCATATAAAACTCATTGTGCATACTATAGCCCAACAGTTCTTATTATGACATTACACGCATTTTATCTTAGCATGGCAAACTAAATATCATAGGTATACATTACAATAATTTCATTTCACTGTAACAGTTTAAAACCATAAGGAATTATGATAAGGTAACATAATAGGCCATTCATCATGCTTATATTCTATAAGTGAAACAATCGATACATGTATTTCTTTATTTCAAACCCATTCTTAATCTTTAATCTTTAATAGCCTACCTAAGTACTAGTGTTAGTGGTTGTGCCCTAGGCCAAACATTAGGGCCTTTATGTAATGTTAAATTTCATTTTATAAAATTGGGTTTTCTTTATGTTATTGTATTGTAGGCATGTTACATTATAATAATATTTGTAAATAACAATTTAATGTTATTTTGACTATCCCTAGTTATTTATTGTTAAATGATTGATGATAAATAAAGACTAGTATAAGTTTAATTGATGATCATGGGATGATTATATATGATGATATGAATTAATCTTATAAGTACTTGTTAGGGAACAAAGTACTGGATAGACCCGCAATGAGACACTACATGGGTCAATGTCATTAGTGATCTCACAATAGTTATGTTATTAATCCTTAGACCTGAGATTATCATAGTATCCTACATGACGAACATTATGTTTTGACACAATCAAACATTATCTTTAATTGGATAATTATAAAGATTATGATTGGACATAATGAGAATCATGTAGAGGATAGTGAATAATCAAGAAGGAATTTGTCCCTCTCTTATGAGAGAGATATCTGTCGGGCCCCTCGATAAGTAGGACTGAGAAATGCATGGCCGTGCTCAAATGAATTGATGGAGAGATCAATATCATTTGATATTATCAGTCTACTTAGTGATCGGGAAATTATATGTTTGGACTATATAAGTTTGACATGGACCATGACTTATGTTCAAACAAGATATCGTGTGACAAAGGAATTATAACATGTTCTATTAGGTTAAAATCGAATTATCGATATTCATATTATTTGGGTAGTCATAATGTCTTGCTAGAGGCCACTTATGACTTGTGGGCCCGTGATGGGATTAAGACCCACTGCCAATATAATATGAACCTATTGGGTCGCACACATAGAATGTAATGAATAGACTAAGGGTTAATTCGGGCATTTCGAATTTTATTTTGTGAAAAATTAAAATTCGAATTTTATTTTTTAAGATAAGAAATAAGGCATTTCTTATTTTAAAATAGAATGATGATAATAATAATATTTAAGATAAATATTATTATTATTATTATAATTATCGTTTTAGGTAAGAAATAAGATTTTTCTTATTTTAAAACGAGCCCTACGTTTTCTCTCTCTTAATTAGGGTTAGGTTAGTTGTATATATATATATATATGGTATGTATATATAAAACCTGAATTAAGCAAAAAGGACTGAGCCGCCACTTAAGAGAAAAGCAAAAAAAAAGAAAATCGTTTTCTTGTGTGATTCTAGAGAGAGAATAAAAAAAACCCTAGCCGCCAGGAAGGGAGCTAGCACCCCGGGCGATTCTGTTCGTTGCTTTCGCGTGTGGATACTGGTAGAGGGTGTCATTTCACGTGAGATCGCACCTACAATTCGATTTATCTGCGCTACAAGAGGTTGGTAATCGTTACACTTTTCCTTTTATTGAATCAATTGGATCGCTTGGATCCGTGGTGGGTTTCCATTGTTCCGCTGCGATATTTTATTTACTATTTCGAAACCTAACAACTAGTTCAAAGTTTGGATAAAGAGAGCAACGGATACCCGAATGTATCAAACAATGGATATTGGAAGATATCAAACTATACATATTCGAAGATATCAAATGATGGACCCAAATGGGCCGAACTATGGCTCTAATAAGGAACAAACTATGGACCGAAATGGGATCAACTATGGTAGCTGCAACTTTATCTCTTTAGACATGCCTATCTAATCCACAACTGAACTAAGACCTATAGGCTTTACAATTATTAAGAATATCTTTAATTCAAAATATTCTTCTTAACTCATTACAACGTTTGCTTAAAGCCACATACATATGAGAATGCGTATTATTCTCATCATAGATCAGTATTGAGCTTTAAGCTCTAGTACATATGGAGACTAGTCATGTAGTCACATAGTTGCTTGATTATGTAAACATAATGAAGTACTATTTTCATTGATCTATTGCATCATCTTAGTATTATGCATGAAGCCAATGATGTAATTATGAAAGTGTAGTTCTTGCAATTAAAAGTCTTCATAAGATTATATACATGTCCATATATATATATATATACATATATAAAGGCAACTTGAATCATAGCATTACATGCTTTGTTATTCATACTTGTTCACATGTTGAGTCAGACTACTTATCATCACATAAATACATCAACAATAAGGCATTGCACTTACACAATTAATTAATACTTCTCAAAGACATACCTTATTGTTGTTTACCATGAGTAGCTTCCATACAATATTATAGATATTAGTATCGATACATAATTACTTGAACAACATTTAACCATGTATGATCAATATAATAAGATGAACAGTTATTTTCATCCTAAGGTCAACACTTGTTCTTATCTAACTTTTTAGTTCACTCTTATAGTCTATTAGATCATAGACAACAGGTTATATACCCTAACGTGATCATATATATATCAATTCATCTTACTTATACATTTTACTTTATAGTATTATACACTCAAGTACGCTTATGGAAGATTATTCCATCATACATTCTACTTGTGGGTATGAGTTTTCATAATAAAACATATGGCATAAGCAAACAGACAAACATATTTCTTTATATCAAGGCTAGTTAATAGCTTCTAATATAACTTAAAGGATAACTTCACTTTTATGGTCCCATGACTAAGGATAAAAAGGCAATATCCCATCTCTTTTATCTTACACTTACAACATTGCAACTATCTTCTTATTGTCACTAGGCCATATTATAGTATTTTCATGTCATGTAAAGGCACATCAATATGTAACAATAGGGCAAAACCATTTACTTTAATAGGTTAAATACCTAATACATCCTTATGTGGCACATTTAATAACACATAATCTTTAGTTTATTATATTGTCTCTTACTCTTGTTAGTTATGTGCCTGAACAGTACACAAAATACATTATAACAATATAATTTATATTAGTATTCCCCTAAACAAGTCTCTCTTTCTCTAAAATAGCTTTCGAGTGAAACCCCACCTTGCCTTAATGATTCTTGTTACTCTAAAATCCCTCACTCTTAATACATACACACACATGCATACATAGGATTTCTCCCAATCCAATGATCATGCCACCACTCGTATATTATTGACTTTAAATGATTTGTAATCTAGTTCAATCTATTCCCTCATATAAATACATTTATGCCATTCACATTAAGATAACAACTGATCCTAAAGAAACACCATTCTAATTATATCTTACAAATTTTAGCATTGGGGAGACTTTACAACTGCATTGATTCATTAGTGATCATATAACATACTATCCATAACTTTAGTATACAATCACCATCATCATTACTCATTGCTAGGTTAGTTTAACTTTATTATATACAATACAATATTGGTTTCATGATTCATGAATGATTTGCAGCTTCGGTGAAGGATAACCAATAAAGATAGAGTGTAAGTGGTAGTGTATAAAAAGAGGAAAAGGCCATGATTGGCCATGCATTGTAAGAGAAAAAAGGCTAATTGGCCGTGTACTACAAGAGGAAAAAAGCCAATAGGCCGTGTATAAGAGAACAAACCATCATGAGTGGCTATGTAAGGAAGAATCACTTAGGATGCATAGCCACGCAAGGAGATAATGAAGGGTGTGTATAGCTATGAAATGGAAATTCAAAAGGCCTAAGTGGCAGTGCAAGGAAGAGGGACTACATGTGGTCGTACATGGGAAGAAGAGATTCCCTATGCGACAGTGCAAGGAAGAATCTCGGCCAAAAACACCAAAACCCAAATTATGCTGGTCCAATCCCAAATCTCATTTTAACAACTTACAATAACACTCTTTAAGCCTTTAAACCAGTCTAAACACATCTAAATCACTAGATTTTGACTAGATTTAGCCTATACTTACTCAAGAGAACACACACACAGGAAGAGAGAGAAGATTGCCAATATCAATCATATGAAAATTACAGTAAACCTAATTTTTGTACCTGATATTGAAGCTTCATCTCTTTCAAAATCCACTAATCCATCTTCTAAGGTTATCCTTCCCTTACACAAGAAGATAACAATCATATACCCTTTGACCCTAAATTCGAAAATGAAACACAACCATAAAAGAAGGATTGCGAGAGAGGAAAACATTACCTTAAAATGCCAGCTCTCAAAACCCTAAGCCATCATCTTCTTCAATCCATTGCTAGGCAGAGAGAGAGAGAGAGATTTCTTCTCTGCCCTTATTTCGATCTTCATCTTCCCTAAAAGACCTTAAAAGAGTGAGTGGGGTAAATATCTCACTCAAGAAATTCCAAGATTGCCCTACACATTTTTAACCCTCAAAAACTTATTTTCTTGACATTCCGAACTTCTTATTTTATTTAATTGCATTCTTACTTAATATTTTATTTACACTCCAATACACATGTGCACAATTACTAACATACCCTTTATATAACTTAACCTTAATAATGCAAAATAATTTAATTTTTCCTTATTAAACCTTAATCCTCATTAATTCAACATAATCTGATTAGGATCATGATTGGGGCTTCACAATCAACATAAATCAATTCCTCAGCAATGGCATCAGATAACTTATTGATATTAAATCCACAAGTGCATTGGTTTCCTTATAGTACTTAAGATATCATTACCATAAGAAATGATTAGTTATTGCTCACTATGGCTTGATCCCTATTTTGTTTACAATTTAATAATATTTTGGTTAAAAATCTAAACTACTAGTGTTATATTATAACTAAAATATTAATTAACCCTACTTTAATTATGATTGAAGAAGACAAACACAATTAATGATTCCTATTAAAAATAAAACTTGATATTCACTTAATCTAAATTTAATTTTTACAATACAAGTCAAGTTGTAATAAATTTCTAAAGCACTCTTTCAATATGAAGTAGAATGTCTAAAACATACAAATATTACTTCTAAACCTTAACTCTTATTATAGAATTAGATTATCATAATCACATATTTTAAGAATAAAAATTGACTTATAACAATTATCCTAACATCCCAGTCTCCCTAGTAATGAAATGATAGTGAATTCCTAATAAATTTAAATAAGAATATATCTTTCGAACTGTACTCTTATTTATAATGAACATTCACTTAATTAAAAGTAAATAATACTATCTGAAAATTATAAATCTAAAAGTTACTTGAATTAATTAGAATAAATAAGAATTAGCATAATTGTTCAAGTTTCTTAAAGATATCATTCAGATATTACAAAGAAGAAAAGATAATTGAAAGATAAATAAAAGATGAGCTTTCAATCCTTTACTTATAATATGTTTTTTATTCTTCTTTGCTCTTTATCTTCTCTTCAAAAGTTAAATTTCTTCATCATCTTTCAATCACAAAAAATGATCACCATCTATCATGTCCCCCTCTTTCTTCTCATTTTCATGCTTTATAAACTCCTTTCGTAATGGTACATCCCCTCAAGCACACCATTAGAATTACACAACTCTTGGAGATATGTCCCTTTGAAGCATGTTTTTGAAATTCAACTACCTAAAACACCTTCTATTGCTCTTGTGATAGAACACTCTACATCTCCCTTTGCTTCTTTTTTCTTATTTTCCTTCACATCTACCTATATTCATATGTCGCACTCGTGATTCCTATTGCACTCGTAATAGAACCTTGCATGCTTACTCATTTTACCTCTTTTTCCTTGCTCAATCTCCTATTACTCCCAAAATATAAACATAGCAAAATAAAACATAAAAGATACAAATATCTAAAAAAATATTAAAATTAAACATTTACATCATAATTTTAAACACAAAATACATAAAAATTAAACATATGTCTAAAATTAAGCAATATCTAAAATTCTTCTGCTAAAGGACTTATCCACCTCTACTTTCATTGCAAGAACTTAATAACAAAAGTAACATAAATGATTATGGAAAAACTAGATAAAGAAAGCCAGATATATCCTGCAAGACTATCATTCTAAGCATAAAATCCTATTGTTAGGAACAATCTAATACTTAGGATAAATATCTTATTTTAAACTCCTAGATATCCATTAAACTTATTTGCAAGCAAACTTAACTTTAACCTATTCTTATTTTAACTTTTCCTAGTATTAATCTACTCTTACCAACACATAATTAACATAATTAAGAGTATAATCATGCATCAATACTAATAAACCAACCTAAGAGAATTGTAAATTAAGAAAATAAGAAAACAAAGGTAAAACTACTATACAATAACTAAAAAACTAAAACTAAAAACCAAGAAAAAATCCATAATTGAGTGGTTCTCGAGCCTATTGATCCTACTATCACTTTCTTTTCACTGGCATTTCACTTTTGAGCTTTAATATGTTTATATTGTCTTTAATTTCTATCAAATGCCTTGTCATTAAGTAATAAATGGTTGTTTAGTCCAATGTAGCAACAGGAAGGGAAGGTATGCTAAGGTTAGACTTTGTTAGGATAAAATTTCTTTAAGCTGCATTAGATTCTTGGTTAAGTTGCTTTTAAGTGTCATGTGCTTAATTTGCTTATCAATACCTTGTCTTTATCATTTTAAGTATGTTTGCTCCTATCTTTTATGTTTACCAAATGATATACTTCTTGTGTTCACTTGTTCTGTACAAAAATTTAAGTGTGCCATTCCTATTATTCAATGTGTAGCTATGCTATAAAAAGATTGCCATTAAATATTGAAAACTTAAGACCCTACATTCCTTTTCTATTTTGAGTTTTGTCAAATTTAATTATGCCCACCTTATCTTTTCAAAATTGAGCTAGATCAATGTTTTTGTGTTTAGTTAAAGCTTACTTGGAATTACTTGTCATGTTATGATCACCAAAGTGATCAAGGAAAGAAGCTGGATCATCTTCCTCTGCACCATAAAAGGCTCTATAAGTCAAAGTCCCATCATAGGTACCTAATGAATTCAATATCAATTGGGCACATTTTTCACAGCCAGAATACATTCCAACTCCATATATAGATCTTGGTGTTTTATGGGAATTTAGACTCAGAGATGAAGTGGAAAGGATGATAGAAAATGAGGAATGGAAAGAGTTCATGGCCAAGCATAAAAAGGTGCATCCTCACCTTACTAGGGACTTTTTAGCTACTTTGAATATTCATATTAGGTAGAACAACCACATTGAAGAAGGAAGAGTCAATTTTTAGCTTGATAGGTAGTCATAACAAATTACTTTGAATGACTTCTTAGCTCATTTGGGATTCAATCCTCATACTGTAAAAGAGTTAGACAACTTCAACAAGCAAGAGATTTGGATTGGTATTTGTGTTGAGCAAGAGCCATCAACTTTTGCAATTAGAAATACAAAAACACATCACATGAAAAACCATATACTTAGAATTCTGCATCAATGGCTTGAATTATCCATTTTCACCTACATGGGAGGCCCAGGGAATGTAAATGTAATAAAGGCAATTATTTTATATCGAATGGTGCATGTCATTCAATTTAATGAAGCTATGTTCACCACTAGAAAGATTAAGAGCTTTTTAGTTTTTTGAAGAGGCAAAGTAGATATCCCTTAGAGGGATTGTGATAAGTTTGGCAAGGGCTATCAACCATAACCTGTGATACACATCAAACTCCATTAGGCATCTAGCTTGCTCTTGAAAGCCCACTTTTAGGACTCGAGATTGGATCGAGGTTCATTTAACTCGTGAAGAAAATTATGTCAAAACCTTGACATAATTTGATAAGATAAATTAACCTAGAAATTCTCCCTGAAACTGGGAAAAGGACAATTCTGTAATTTCCATGAACACATCAAGGAAATAAAGATCCTTAGACCTGTAAAATAAAATTATGTCAAAATCTTACAAAGACAAACTAAGTAAGGAATACTCCCTGAAGTTGGCAAAAGGATAGTGCTGCAATAGTCATTACATTGATGCAGGAAATCCTAGAATCTCCAGGCTATCTTATATGAAGGCCTGACCAAATCGTTGAGTTAAAGATGGGGGAGCCGGCTACCACTTTACCTATAGGGTCATGTCCATAACAACATATACAAAAGCTACATGCAATGTGTAAAAGAATGCTTACAAACATGCAAAAATGTATGCATGAAATGCATAGACTACACCATAGGTAATTAAGGGACCCCATCTCAGATGTGGGTTGACTAATAAACCATGAGCTTATTTCCAAAAATCCTTAGTTTTCAAGCAAGCTTCCACTAGCTATCCCCCTTAGTTTTTTTGTTCTTTGCTTCTTTCTAAGTTCCCTTATTATTCTCAAGGTAAGCAACCTATCACCGCTGCATTGTTGGCTAAAGACAATCCATTTACCCATGAATTATAATGTAGTCATCCCATTGGGTGTTGTACTATGCTGAGATTGCAACCTATGCTCTTACTCAAAAGTTATGCCCTCTACCTGAAGAGTTTGTGGTAACTAAAGACATGTTGTCTACCCCTAGAACTTTGGCTTACGCCTTAGGCTATGTGAAACATTCTATTAGAAGTGATTTGAGTGTCAGAAATTTACATCAATAGTTGCTAGACTTGTATCGTAAGGTTGCTCTTTCCTCCTAAAAGACCTAGCTAACATACTGGATGACCCATTATTGACATAACCACTTACTTATGTTGACATTTTTATGCTGATCTATCTTACCTAGCAATTAATATTGATCTTAAATTAACAAACTGGTGAGCACCATCTGTTTGTCACGATTAAAATCATTTATAATAGATTGACTGCATGCCATTTCTTATGCCAATGGTTGGGATTTATTGCTTACCACTCTTGATAGGCAATTTGTGGCCTTACTTTTGTGTTGTTATAAAAGGTCTATACCAAATCGTAACCCACTGCACTAGATAGCTTAAGGAACTATAAGTAACAAACCTTTACCCTTTATAAGTAGTCTTCTACCGACTTAATAATTTAAGCCTATAATCCCCTTTAGAGAGAACTACCTGTAAGGTTTTGCACATATAGATCTAAGAAATGTGAGCTTATCATATTGTTCTAGTGCAAAGTATAGGTAACTAAACTCGTATTTAATCAAAGCAATGTGGCTAGAATGCTCTTAAGGATTTGGAAAGAAATTTCATCCTGACCCTTGCACTCTATTCAATAACTCTTTAAAGGGACTAGCTCATCCTTTGTTTCCTTTAACAACTACTAGAGCTTATGGTTTGAAGCTTTCACTTTACCAATTTGGAGTTACATTCCTTGTTTAAAGAAGATGTTATCACTCGAAGGATGTTTTCCTAAATCTAAGACTCTACCTTGCATCTTATGCTACACACTAATTGTCAAAGGAGAGGTTACATGGACCTTATCCCTACTAAGAACTCCTTATTCCTCAGGATTTCATAGTCCCTAGAAATGTCACAAAAGCATTTCTACTTCATTTGGTTCAAGTGGTGTAACTTGATCTCTGACCATCTGCCCACCCGTATTAGATTCTATTTGTGACACTCTTCAAGAATAAAATTTTGGACAAAAATGTTTGGGTATTAAGAGGTGGTTTTTCTCTATATTGTATTAACTACTTATATAGTGTCTTAACTGGAATGCTAAGAACTTTAAAAGAAGCATCTGGCACTTGATGTGTTTCTTTTGCAACTTAAGAATTAGCCTCAATGCAAGCTCTGGCCATGTAATAAGTTTCCATCTGTATTTTAATTGTATATTTTTACCTAGCTTACATATGTGTTCTTATTTATGTGCATAATATAACAAAAACAACAATTATACCCATACATGTAATACAAAAACACACGTTCCATTCAACCTCAAGGGGTGACCTTTTGTGTGCATCTGACTCCTATTATCAGTTAGCCCTCGTAGATTTTCTTGATTGAATATTTTCTCTCAAACCTTAATTTTGGCCTATGATGTTTTTATTGTCAATTTTAGCAAAGCTTCCTTCTTTTTCATTTTCAACCTACAAGCCTATTTTTTATTTGTTTATTATTTTATAATTTGTTATCCTTGCCATGGTACCCTATTCAGTCCATTATTATTATTTGACTCATTGAATCCTTTTGACCATTACTTGTAAGAAATGGCTGCATCTGCTAATCATAGCTTCTTTGGTAGAAAAGGTTAAACTTCACTTTAAATGGCAGTAAGCCTTTGATTTGAATGGTTTCTCTCAAAGGGTGGCCTTTGACCCACTTTCTAAAAGATTAAGCTAACCTTCCTCTTTCTCCCAAACTTAACCAGGATGGTGAGTTCTTCTTTGAGTCACAAAAAAACTTGCTTCACTCATTCTAACAGCTGAGCCCTCAATGTAATGCTTTCATAGTTAAGATTCAATTTTGATTGAAAAGAAATGATCTTCAAAACTTAGCTTCTATCTTGTTTCTTTATTTATGCCAACCATGCAAGCCTCTGGTTGACTTTTCTATTTTCCTTTCTTTATCTTGATTGATTCATGCCAGGCTATCTCTTACGTAATACTCTACTTAAGGAAATGAGTTGATGTGAAAGCTTGTTGATCATTCTTTGTGTAAGGCCCCTAACATGACCCTAATTTAATTTGTATATTTTTTAATGCTATTTTAGTTGATTAAGATTTAATTTAAATGAGGATTTTGTATAAACAATGGACAAGGGATGAATTATCTTGTTAATATCTTAATTGCATAAAAATAAAATTCAATGGTATGGTTTAATATTAATTGAGGGTGTAATTGAAGTAAAAAAATATTATTTTGGGGTAAATTTGTAATTTCAAAAATTTAGGGGTCAAATATGGATAAAAGCATAAATTGAGAGGTTAATTTAAAAGAAATATTTAATGGATAGGCCAATGTATGAAAAAGAAGAAAGTGGGGCCAATTAGTAACATGCAAAAAGGTGTAAGTTTTTTATGTGACATGCAAATTTTTAAGGGACCAAAAAGGGGATTTTTTTCTTGATAATATAAAAAGTTAAATTGTGAAGAGAGAGCTTGTGTAGGATAGCATTTTGAAGGGAGTTTTAGAAATCTCTTTTCTCTTTTGGTTCATGGTAAGTTCCTTAAGAAATCTTGAAGAAAATGCTTGCATGTATGAGATTTAATCAAGGTTTGGTCATCAAAATTAAGGTAATTAGTTTAGAAAATTTCATCTTCTTCTTCTCCTTCTTTTAAATTCAGTTGGGATAGTTGTTGTTGAGTGCTGGAAGTTTAAAATTGATAATGATGATGCTTGTGAAGGAGAAGAGGAAAGTGGAAGTAGAAAAGGGAAAGAAGTGGCAAAGGACTAGGTCAAGGAGAGATAATCAGCCAAGGTATGGCAATTTTAGTATAATTTGAGTTAGAGACCTCAAAATGAATCAATTAAAAATTATATAGTTAAATGAGACATAAACCTATAGAATTGTACAAGGGACCAGGCCTTGATTCTGATGGAATATGACATGGTATGATAATCATGATAGCACAGCGGAAAAACAAAATTTTATCATACATACCATACATATCCAAAACAAGAATCGAAACATGCAATTTTAGGGTTTTAAAACTTACAACTTTTGATGCCTTTTAATCTTGAATTTGGTGATGACCAGCAACTAAGATACCTCTATCCACCTTAGATCTTGATCACCAATGCCAAGGAACAGCCTTTTACGCCACTCCCTCTATCCTCACACACACACTTGCAAAAAAGGCTTAAAATAGAGATTGCTAGCTCTCTTTTAAGTATTGTGTAATGGCAATTGTTTGAAGCTACAAGACTTGATCTTGTTCTTCTTTAAGGTGCTATTAATGCCTAAGAACACAAGAAAGCAAGGAAGAATCCTTCTCCTTGTGTATTTCGGCCAAGAGAGAATTGTTTTGAGGGAGAGAGTTAATTCACGCCAAAAGCAAGGTGGCTTAGCTTATTTTCACGCCAACTTCTTTTTATATCCTAGGGTTTTATTTCTTTTAATGTGTATACTTATCCTTTGGCAAGTCTTAGATTTGAATTCAACTATCCTAAGATAATAAATTCAAACTCTATCACTTCCTAAAGATAAGTAATCTATTTTGAATTAAACTCCTTTGAATTTAAATTCAAATTTGAAATAAAACATAAGTCATTTAATTAAAAGAAAACACTTAATTTAAATGAATAGCATGTGCCGAAATTCCTTGATTTCCCTCTTGGAATTTTGGCCACTTCATTAAATAAATAAGTGATTTAATTTAATTTAAATTCCTTTAGGCTTTAATACTCAATTAACTTAATTAACACAAGATAATTAATTAATTGAAATTAAACCTTGTGGGCTGAATTTCTCTCTCTCATGGACCAAAGCCCAATAGCAATTTTATAACCCATTACATACATTAATTTGACTTTAATTAAAAGTCCAAATTAATGCCCAATACTTAATTTAAACATTTTAAGCCCAATGCTTTGTGTGCGATCCTATAGGTCCATTTAATGTTGGCAATGAATTAATAAATTAATTCAAAGGCTATATATATTCTCTAGCAAGATATTATAGCAATCCAAATTAAATGAAAATGCATATGGCATTTGGTGACCTAATGCAATTTTGCATAGTCCCTTACCCTTAAATATCAGAATTAATATAAGGCATGGAACTAGTCATCCTTATATATTTTAATTCCTTTCTTGATATTCCAGTGCCACTGAACTCTCAGATAAATAATGATTACTCATTATTTGATCTCGGTATGGCCATACACTTCTCAGTTCACTGATCAAGTGGCCGATGATATTTTCTCTCTTATCGAGAGGGGTAATCCCTTCACTTCTCTCATGCTCTCTAACATGAATCAATGCATACCCAATCATACCCGTACTTGTCACTCTGTTACGAGCACGTTAGGTGTATGTCAAAGTACACAGTAATTCATAAAGAGTTTCATAGAGATTTCAGGTCTAAGAACTCCGATACAAAACTTGCATATGAGAAACACTTATGACTTGTACCATGTAGTGTTCTCATGAGCGGATCGAATCCAGATACCATGTTCTTTAACATGTATCTATGATCTCTGATTGACACTCTTGTCCTAATGATCCGTAAGACAGAACTCATAATATCAGAGAGAGCATACTAGTCTTAATTCATTTGTTATTCCCATAACAATGACTGACTAGGGATATTTAGAATGAAGTCCCATTTGTTTCAAGGTCTTACAATCCATGTGCCTCACACATGATAACTTAAACCGAAACAACATTCTTGGATAGTTTTATAAATTGATATGCACAGGAATACAATGGATAAAACAAATGCCTCATTTTATTAACTAAGTGTTTTATTACAATGTATTGGGGCTAGGGCTTACACTAACAGATTCTGCCTCTAACCATTTTTTATGATTTAATGAAAAATCATGTAACTGTAAAAAATAGGCTCTAGAATAGCTTGTGATTAAATAGTGATAACTTTGTGTATAATGATCAGAATTATGTAAAGTTAATTTAAACGAAAAATAGACTCCAAAGGGCACATTTTTTATGAAGGAAGTGTGACCTAAAAATGTATACAATCATGTCAAATATTAATTTGAAAATTTGTAGGGACTGAATGTACTGTTAAGGAACAGATATTAGTAATTTGGGCACAACTTTTAGTAGAGATGTTAAAATGCTAAAAAGTAAAATTATGGTTAAACTAGAGGCATAAAAGTATAACTTTGATGAAGAAATGTTGGTCTAAATCCCTCTAAATTTTATGTTATGAATTTTTCTAAGTGACAACACACATTATTTCGGTTCTATGAACAACCTATAGTATTTTTCAAATATCTTGAGCTAGAGGTCAGATATTAAGGTGAATTTTGATGCTCTGGAAATAGATACATAGGGGAATAAGATTGTAGAAGATCATTTAGACTGAAAATGAAATCTTGAAATTCATATGTGGCTCACAAGTTGAGTATAGAATGCTACCCTATGCAAATTTTTACTATACTTTATCTTATGGCATCTAATTAATTGAGTTAAATAGGTGTTTATGTGATTGCAAAATGATTGGATAGGGCATGTAATATGACTATCAATGAACGATCATATGTATACGTATACATTCATATGTGTACATAGGTAAAGAATAATGATGAAAATATCTAACATATATATGTAATTAGATTTGTACATGATTGTCATATGCAAAATTTATGTATACATATGTAATCCTATGATGAGAAAGTGCATATTTTGACATTTACCTATGCTATGAAATAAGGAATATAATAGTATGACCATGTCATATGTATATGCCCATATGGAAACATGTCGATATATGTGTAGCATATGATTTAAATAATGATAAAGGTATACATATTAATAAACATGCTTATAAGAATAAGCTTACTATATGCGAATGTACCTACAGGTATGTACATTTATGATTATATATATGAGTGTATGACCATGTAATTGCCCTATGAGATAGAAAATGTTTAGCATGACTATGAACATGTGAGATGTTTAATAAGAACATGTTCAAGTATATGTTGTGATGATTATATGTCATGCCTATATGCCGTTATGCAAATTTTATAGTCACAAGGATATAATGAGCTAGATGTATAACTTGTTATATGAAATGTGCATATATTTGTCTATGCACTAGAGAACTTATAGTTTTACAAGACTATGTACATGTGCAAATGGTATACTATGAATACAATCTTTATGTGTAAATTGAACATGAACATAGTATTGCCTATAATACAGGTTAGATATGGATAGATACGCACCTATAGGGAAAATTACAGCTGCCATAGTTTTGCCCAATTGGGTCTAAAGTATGTTTGATTCCGTTTGGATCATGAATAGCCCCATTTGGGTTGTTAGGCGACCCCGTTTGGGTCTGCTTGACTAGTCTAAAGTATAAATTGGCACCATTTGGGTCTATAGATCTTATATCTTCGGATATCCCCCATTTTGATATCGAGGTGTATAGATTGTTCCCGTTATCCACTGATAGAACTAAGGCAGGCTAAACTTTATTTATAGTAATGATCATGATTAATCAGTTAAAGTTTATCTTACTCAAAATCGTTACTGTGGATCATATTGTTGGTCTGTCTATAGAAATTATGCTTCATTTGAATATTTTCACATAGGAAACTACCATCTATATGAATTATGAAAAATGGGAATATTTGTTACTCTCTTGGGTGTAATATTTATATACTTGATGATATGCTTAAAGCTTTTAAGTATTTGTTATTATTGACATGTTATGTTGTATATGTCATATATATATATATTGTATGTGTATTTTGATGACCGCTGTGAGTGGTCAGCCATCCTTAGATATTCCCCACTAAGCTTTGTAGCTTAGCACGGGTTATTTATCCATATAGGTTTATTTATCAAGACTTTTGCGGAGGGACGATCTTTGCATCAGGAAGGGCCAACTACACACTATTAAATCTTGTTGTAGGATGTTTTTGTATTACTATTATCATAAGTTTTGTATTGTGGCAAGTTATGTTGTAAAAATGTATCTAACATATGTTAACTGTTGTAACTCACTAGCAATAAAGCTAAGAAAGAGTATGTGTGCATGTGATACATAAAGTAGTTTTATAGAGTATAGTATGCATGATTCTAAGTATGAAATGAAAAATAGGAATAGACTTGTAGCACACACATAGGTATATGAAACAATATGACATGATTAATGGTAATATGACGGTTCAGCGAACATTTTTATAAGCATGATTAATATGATTTAGTTTATGAGAATAATAGGGCAACTGTATAGGGGGTCCTACAATTTGTGGTATCAAAGCCTAGGTTTAGACTTTTATGGGTAAAAATGAACCTAGAATTCTATAGTATGATAGAGTGTTTTGTTGGCCTGATGTTGAAGTCCCTGTTTTCTTATAGATAGAAGATGGAGAGCTCTAGAGATGTTATCAAGGAATCAGCTGAAAGTAAAAGGTCGGCTATAACTAATCCTTCCAATCTTGGATCTTCATCATCCAATCCAAATGAGGTCCCGATAGCCATTCCTGTAGAAGTATTGTTAAAGATATCACAGGATATGGCTCAAATTCTTCAAAGGATGATAGCACCTAAAGCTCCAATATCTAAAATTAGGAAGCATGGTGCCAAAGAGTTTTTGGGCACTAATTTGGAACAGTTTGAGGAAGCTGAATTTTGGCTGGAAAGGCTAGAGAGAATTTTGTATGAAATTCACTATCCAATAGGTCATAAGGCATCCTGTGTTGTGTCCTTACTTCAGGAAGCAGCCTATGATTGGTGAAAGTTGGTGTTTAAGCAACCCCAGTTACCATATCCCTTTACATAGGAATTTTTCACAGCTGAATTCAGGAAAAAGTATGTTACCGAGGCATACATGTAAGAGAAGCTAAAGCAATTTCTCAACTTGAAGTAGACAGTTATGTTTGTGGCTGAGTATGGAAAGAATTCAGTCACCTGTGCAAATATGTTCCTGATGAGATGTTAACTGATGCTTTTAAATGTAGACAATTTGAAGATAGGTTAAATGATTGTATTAGAGAGAGGTTAATTGGACCTACATCTTTGAATATGGTTAACTTCACTCAACTGGTTATAGCAACATTGTTAGTTAAAAAGAATGAAATAGCAAAAAGGGAGAGAGAACAGAGAAGGAGTGGGTCCAAGGGTGGATCTTCCATTGGAAAGAGAGCTAGAGGAGCTCAAGGAAATCAGCCAGCTGAGTCTGGCTATAGTTTTGCAAAAATAGACAGGGGACAAGAATCTTTTATAGTGTCTAAGTAGGGAAATAAAGCTTCAGGGAAACGGAGTGGGCGGTAACCTCCAGTGTGTCCCTATTGTAATAGGCAACATTGGGGTAGTTGCAAGAAATTGACTGGAGCATGTTTCAGGTGTGGTGGTACTGATCACTTCATGGCAAACTTTCCTTCGAAGAGGGAGCAGGGTGTTGGGCAGCAAGGCGGTAGAGGAACTTTTAATGCACCATTTTTGGGTAGAGGCAAAGGAAAGGGACATAAAAGATCGAATCATCATGGATCCCAGTCCAGGAACATTTCTGAATCAGTTGACAGACCTACAGCTCCAGTTGTTCCTATTCGGGCTTATGCAATGAAAGCTCGAGAGGATCAAAATGCTCTAGAAGTCATAGCGGGTATTTTCTCTCTCTTTGATTCTGACATGCATGCACTGATTGATCCTGGTTCCACTCATTTTTATGTTTGCACTGGGGATATGGGTAAAAATTTGTCTACTGTACGTGAATTGAAATATGATATATGTGTAACCAACCCTTTGGGTCTCAGTGTTGTTTTTATTAGAGTGTATAAACAGTGTCCTATTGTAATTCAAGGTAAATAATTCATTGCTAATCTTATTGAATTACCTTTTAGGGAGTTTGATATTATACTGGTTATGGATTCACTGTCTAGACATCATGTAGTGATTAATTGTAAAGCTAAAACTGTAACTCTTATTGGTGCTGATGGTAAAGAAACTATAGTTCAGGGCATTCGATCTAAACCATTAGCCAATGTAATAACGGCTGTGCAAGTTAAGCAATTTCTTAGAAAAGGGTGTGAAGCTTTCTTAGCACTTGTGCTTGATTCAAGAAAAAAGAAAGTGAATCTCCAAGAGATTCTTGTGGTGAAAGAATTTCTTGATGTGTTACCTGAAGACTTACCTAGTCTTCCACCTGAAAGGGAAATTGAGTTGTCTATAGAAATTCTACCTAGTACAGCCCCTATTTTGAAGGTACCAAATAGGATGGCTCCTTTGGAATTGAAGGAACTAAAGGTTCAGTTACAAGAGTTACTTGACAAAAGCTTCATTAGGCCTAGTGCATCACCTTGGGGTGCACCAGTTTTATTTGTAAAAAGAAAGGAGGGGTCTATGAGAATGTGCATAGATTACAGATAGTTAAATAGGGTAATAGTAAAAAATAAGTACCTTTACCTAGAATTGAAGATTTATTTGATTAGTTAAAGGGTGCTGGAGTGTTTTCCAAGATTGATTTGCGATCGGGTTATTATCAACTTCGGGTTAAGGATGTGGATGTGTCCAAAATTGCCTTTAGAACGCGATATGGGCATTATGAGTTTTTGGTGATGCCATTTGGGTTAACAAATGCACTGGCTACATTTATGAATCTTATGAATAGGGTATTTAGACCTTACTTGAACCAATTTCTTGTTTTGTTCATAGATGACATTTTGGTGTATTCGAGAAATGAAGTGAAACATACTGAGCATTTGAAAATTGTTTTACAGACTTTAAGGGAGAATAAGTTGTACGCTAAGTTGAGCAAATGCGATTTTGACTTACAGAAATTTCTTTCCTTGGTCTTGTAGTATCTTTTGAAGGCATTAGAGTGGATCCAGCTAAAATATAGGTTATTGTGAATTGGAAGCCGCCTCAAAATGTGACAGAAGTTAGAAGTTTTCTTGGTATAGAGGCATATTAACGTTGTTTTGTGAAAGGCTTTTCAATTATAGCTGCACCACTCACTAAATTTATGAGAAATGGGTATAAAGTTTGAGTGGACTGATTGATGTCATGCAAGTTTTGATCAGTTGAAGAAATTATTGATAGGGCTCCAGTTTTGACACAATTAGTTATAGGAAAGGAGTATGCTATGTATAGTGATGCTTCTAGAGTTGGCTTGGGTTGTGTGTTAATGCAGAATCTATACAAATCACAAGAGTCTCAAGTATTTGTTCACTCAAAAGGAACTTAACTTAAGGCAGCGAAGATGGTTAAAACTGTTTAAAGATTATGATTATACAGTGGATAACCATCCAGGTAAAGCTAATGTTGTAGCATATGCCTTATGCCTTAAGATGATGGTTGCTATGATTGCACATCACTATAGATGGAAACTTGCATATGATGGCACTTTAATAGCACAATTAAAGGCTATACCTTGTTTGAGGAAAACAATGATCGATGCCTAGAAACATGATGAAAAGTTGCAACAGATTTTGAAGTTTTCACATAAAGGGACCCAGTCTGAATATTTAGTGAAAGAGGATGGGGGTGTGTATTATCAAAATAGATTATATGTTCCAGATGACAAAGAATTAAAAAGGACAGTATTGAATGAGGTTTTTCAAAGAGTTAGGCCAGTGGCATATAGGTTGCCTCTCCCTATGGAATTAGCCAAACTCTATGATGTATTTCATGTTTCTATGCTTCGAAGATATCGACAGCTAAGGAATAAGCAAATTCCACTAGTTAAAGTGCACTGGCAACATCATAATTTACAAGATGTTACTTATGAACTAGAAACAGCTATGAAGAAACAACATCCTCACTTGTTAAAAATAGGTATGAATTTCGAGGAAAAAATTCTTTATGGGGGAGAGAAGTGTAAGGCCCCTAACATGATCCTAATTTAATTTGCATATTTTTGAATGGGATTTTAGTTGATTAAGATTTAATTTAAATGAGGATTTTGTATAAATAAGGGACAAGGGATGAATTATCTTGTTATTATGTTAATTGCATAAAAATAAAATTCAATAGTATGGTTTAATATTAATTGAGGGTGTAATTGAAGTAAAAAAATATTGTTTTAGGGGAAATTTATAATTTTAGAAATTTAGGGGTCAAATGTGGATAAAAGCATAAATTGAGAGGTTAATTTAAAAGAAAGATTTAATGGATAGGCCAATGTATGAAAAAAAGAAAGGTGGGGCCAATTAGTAACATGCAAAAATGTGTAAGGTTTTTATGTGACATGCAAACTTTTAAGGGACCAAAAAAGGGATTTTTTCTTGATAATATAAAAAGTTAAATTGTCAAGAGAGAAGGTGTGTGGGATAGAATTTTGAAGGGAGTTGCAGAAATCTCTTTTCTCTTATGGTTCATGGTAAGTTCCTTAAGAAATCTTGAAGAAAATCCTTGCATGTATGAGATTTAATCAAGGTTTGGTCATCAAAATTAAGGTAATTGGTTTAGAAAATGTCTTCTTCTTCTCCTTCTTTTACATTTGGTTAGGATAGTTGTTATTGAGTTCTTGAAGTTTAAAATTGATAATGATGATGCTTGTGAATGTGAATAGGAAAGTGGAAGGAGAAAAGGGAAAGAAGTGGCAAAGGACTAGGTCAAGGAGAGAAAATCGTCCAAGGTACGGGAATTTTAGTGTAATTTGAGTTAGAGAACTCAAAATGAATCAATTCAAATTTCTATACTTAATTGAGACATAAACCTACAGAATTGTAGAAGGGACCAGGCCTTGATTCTTCCTCTAACCATTTTATATGATTTAATGAAAAATCATGTGAACTGTAAAAAATAGGCTCTAGAACAGCTTGTGATTAAATGATGATAACTTTGTGTACGATAATCATAATTATGTAAAGTTAATTTATATAAAAAATAGACTCCTAACGGCACATTTGATATGATGGAAGTGTGACCTAAAAATCTATACAAGTATGTCAAATATTAACCTGAAAATTCGTAGGGACTGAATGTACTATTAAGGAACAAACCATAGTAATTTGGGCATAACTTTTGGTAGAGATGTTAAAATGCTACAAAGTAAAATTATGGTTAAACTAGAGGCATGAAAGTATAACTTTTATGAAGAATTGTTGGTCTAAATCCCTCTAAATTTTATGCTATGAATTTTTCTATGTGACAACACACACTATTTCAGTTCTATGAAAAGCCTATAGTATTTTTCAAAATATCGCAAGCTATAGGTCAGATATTAAGGTGAATTTTGATGCTCTGGAAACTAGACGCATAGGTGAATAATATTGTAGAAGATAATTTAGTCTAAAAATGACATCTTCAAATTCATATGTCGCTCACAATTTGAGTCAATAATGCTGCCCTATGCATATTTTTACTATACTTTATGTTATGACTTTTAATTAATTGAGTTAAATAGGTGTTTATGTGATTGCAAAATGAATTGAATAGGACATGTAATATGACTAACAATAAAGGATCATATGCATACGTATACATTCATATGTGTACATAGGTAAAGATTAGTGATGAAAATATTTAACATATATATGTAATTAGATTTGTACATGATTGTCATATGCAAAATTTATGTATGCATATGTAATACTATGATGAGAAAGTGTATATTTTCACATGTACCTATGATATGAAATAAGGAATATAATAGTATGACCATGTCATTTGTATATGCCCATATGGAAACATGTCGATATATGTATAGCATATGATTTGAATAATGATAACGGTATGCATATTGATAAACATGCTTATAAGAATAAGCTTACTTTATGTGTATGTACCTACAAGTATGTACATTTATGATTATGTATATGAGTGTATGAGCATGTAATTGCCATATGAGATAGAAAATTTTTAGCATGACTATGAACATGTGAGATGTTTAATGAGAACATGTTCAAGTATATGTTGTGATGATTATATGTCATGCCTATATGCTGTTATGCAAATTTTTTAGTCACAAGGATAGTATGAGCTAGATGTATAACTTATTATATGAAATGTGCATATATTTGTCTATGCGCTAGAGAACTTATAGTTTTACAAAACTATGTTCATGTATAAATTGTATACTATGAATACAGTCTTGATGTGTGAATTGAACATGAACATAGTATTGCCTGCAATAGAGTTCAGATGTTGATAGATAGGCACCTATAAGGAAAATTACAGCTGCCGTAGTTTGGCCCAATTGGGTCTAAAGTATGTTTGATTCCATTTGGATCATAAACAGCTCCGTTTGGGTTGTTAGGCGACCTCGTTTGGGTTTGCTTGACCGATCTAAAGTATAATTTGGCCCCGTTTGGGTCTATAGATATGATATCTTTGGATATCCCCCATTTTGATACCGAGGTATATCGATAGTTTCCGTTATCCACTGATAGAACTAAGCCAGGATAAACATTATTTATAGTAATGATCATGATTAATGAGATAAAGTTTATCTTACTCGAAATCATTACTGTGGATCATATTGTTGGTTTTTCCATAGAAATTGTGCTTCATTTGAATATGTTCACATAGGAAACTACCACCTATATGAATTATGAAAAATGGGAATATTTGTTACTCTCTTAGGTGTAATATTTATATACATGATGATATGCTTAAAGCTTTAAAGTAATAGTTATTATTGACATGTTATATTGTATATGTCATATATATATATTGTATGTGTATTTTGATGACCGCTGTGAGTGGTCGGCCATCCTTAGATATTCCCCACTAAGCTTTGTAGCTTAGCACGGGTTATTTATCCATATAGGTTTATTTATCAAGACTTTTGCGGAGGGACGATCTTTGCATCAGGAAGGGCCAACTACACACTATTAAATCTTGATGTAGGATGTTTTTGTATTACTATTATCATAAGTTTTGTATTGTGGCAAGTTATGTTGTAAAAATGTATCTAACATATGTTAACTGTTGTAACTCACTAGCAATAAAGCTAAGAAAGAGTATGTGTGCATGTGATACATAAAGTAGTTTTATAGAGTATAATATGCATGATTCTAAGTATGAAATTAAAGATAGGAATAGACTTGTAGCATGCATATAGGTATATGAAACAATATGACATGATTAATGGTAATATGACGGTTAAGCGAACATTTTTTATAAGCATGATTAATATGATTTAGTTTATGAGAATAATAGGGCAACTGTATAGGGGCTGCTACAATTTGTGGTATCAAAGCCTAGGTTTATCCTTTTCTTGGTAAAAATAAACCTAGGATTCTATAGTATGATAGAGTGTTTTGTTGGCCTAATGCTGAAGTTCCTGTTTTCTTATAGATAGAAGATGGAGAGCTCTAAAGATGTTATTGAGGAATCAGCTGAAAGTAACAGGTCGGCTAGAACTAATCCTTCCAATCTTGGATCTTCATCATCCAATCAAAATGAGGTCTCGACAGCCATTCCTGTAGAAGCATTGTTAAAGATATCACAAGATATGGCTCAAATTCTTCAAAGGATGATAGCACCTAAAGCTCCAATATCTGAAATTAGGAAGCATGGTGCCAAAGAGTTTTAGGGCACTAATCTGGAATAGTCTGAGGAAGCTGAATTTTGGCTGGAAAGGCTAGAGAGAATTTTTTATGAAATTCACTATCCAGTAGGTCACAAGGCATCCTATGTTGTGTCCTTACTTCAGGGAGCAACCTATGATTGGTGAAAGTTGGTGTTTGAGCAACCCCAGTTACCATATCCCCTTACATGGGAATTTTTCACAGCTGAATTTAGGAAAAAGTATGTTACTGAGGCATACAAGCAAGAGAAGCTAAAGCAATTTCTCAACTTAAAGTAGAGAGTTATGTCTGTGGCTGTGTATGGAAAGAATTCAGTCACCTGTGCAAATATGTTCTTGATGAGATGTTAACTGATGCTTTTAAATGTAGATAGTTTAAAGATGGGTTAATTGATCGTTTCAGAGAAAAGTTAATTGGACCTACATCTTTGAATATGGTTAACTTCACTCAACTGGTTATAGCAGCCTTGCTAGTTGAAAAGAATGAAATAGAAAAAAAGGAGAGAGAACAGAGAATGAGTGGGTCCAAGGGTGGATCTTCCACTGGAAAGAGAGCTAGAGGAGCTCAAGGAAATCAGCCAGCTGAGTCTGGCTATAGTTTTATAAAAATGGATAGGAGACAAGAATCTTCTGTAGTGTTTAAACAGGGAAAGGGAGCTTCAGGGAAACAGACTGGGTGGTAACCTCCAGTGTGTCCCTATTGTACTAGGCAACATTAGGGTAGTTGCAAGAAATTAACTAGAGCATGTTTCAGGTGTGGTGGTACTGATCACTTCATGGCAAACTTTCCTTCGAAGAGGGAACAGGGTGTTGGGCAGTAGGGCAGTAGAGGAACTTTTAATGCACCATTTTTGGGTAGAGGCAAAGGAAAGGGACATGGGGGATCAAATCATCGTGTATCCCAGTCCAGGAACATTTCTGAATTAGTTGACAGACCTACAACTCCAGTTGTTCCTATTCAAGCTTATGCAATGAAAGCTCGAGAGGATCATAATGCTCTAGAAGTCATAGCTGGTATTTTCTCTCTCTTTGATTCTGACATGTATGCATTGATTGATCCTGGTTCCACTCATTTTTATGTTTGCACTGGGGATATGGGTAGAAATGTGTCTTCTGTACATGAACTGGAATATGATATATGTGTAACCAACCTTTTGGGTCACAGTGTTATTGTTATTAGAGTGTATAAACAGTGTCCTATTGTAATTCAAGGTAAATAATTTATTGCTGATCTTATTGAATTACCTTTTCGGGAGTTTGATATTATACTGGTTATGGATTAGCTGTCTAGACATCATGTAGTGATTAATTGTGAAGCTAAAACTGTAACTTTTATTGGTGTTGATGGTAAAGAAACTATAGTTCAGGGCATTCGATCTAAACCATTTGCTAATGTAATAACGGCTGTGCAAGTTAAGCAATTTCTTAAAAAAGGGTGTGAAGCTTTCTTAGCACTTGTGCTTGATTCAAGAAAAGAGAAAGTGAATCTCCAAGAGATTCTAGTGGTGAAAGAATTTCTTAATGTGTTCCCTGAAGACTTACCTAGTCTTCCACCTAAAAGGGAAATTGAGTTGTCTATAGAAATTATACCTAGTACAATCCCTATTTCGAAGGCACCATATAGGATGGCTCCTTTGGAATTGAAGGAACTAAATGTTCACATACAGGAGTTACTTGACAAAAGCTTCATTAGGCTTAGTGCATCACCTTGGGGTGCACCAATTTTATTTGTAAAAAAAATAAGGCGTCTATGAGAACGTGCATAGATTACAGACAGTTAAATAGGGTAATAGTGAAAAATAAGTATCCTTTACCTAGAATTGAAGATTTATTTGATCAGTTGAAGGGTGCTATAGTGTTTTCCAAGATTGATTTGCGATCGGGTTATTATCAACTTCGGGTTAAGGATGTGGATGTGTCCAAAATTGCCTTTAGAAGGCGATATGGGCATTATGAGTTTTTGGTGATACCATTTGGGTTAACAAATGCACCGGCTGCATTTATGAATCTTATGAATAGGGTGTTTAGACCTTACTTGAACCAATTTGTTATTGTGTTCATAGATGATATTTTGGTGTATTCGAGAAATGAAGCGGAACATGCTGAGCATTTGAAAATTGTTTTACAGACTTTATGGGAGAATAAGTTGTATGCTAAGTTGAGCAAATGCGATTTTGGCTTACAGAAATTTCTTTTCTTGGTCATGTAGTATCTTTTGAAGGCATTTGAGTGGATCCAGCTAAAATATAGGCTATTATGAATTGGAAGCCGCCTCGAAAAGTGATAGAAGTTAGAAGTTTTCTGGGCTTAGAGGCATATTACCGTCGTTTTGTGAAAGGCTTTTCAGTTATAGCTGATGGAATATGACATGGTATGAATGTGATGATAGCACAGCAGAAAAACAAAATTTTTTATCATACATGCCATACAATTCCATGACAAGAATCGAAACATGCAATTTTAGGGTTTTAAACTTACAACTTTAGATGTCTTTAAAACTTGATTTTGATGATGACCAGCAACCAAGAAGGATATGTCCACCTTAGATCTTCACCACCAATGCCAAGGAACAGCCTTTACGCCACTCCCTCTATTCTCACACACACACTTGCAAAGATGGCTTAAAATCAAGAGTGCTAGCTCTATGATTGTGTATTCGGCAATGGGAATGATTTGAAGTCACAAGATTTGATCTTGTTCTTCCTTTAGGTTACTGTTTCAGCCCAAGAACACAAGAGAACAAGAAAGATTTCTTTCCCCTTGAGTATTTCGGCCAAGAGAGAAAAATAGCCTTTGAAACAAGAAAAATTTCCTTTTATTCATTTAATTCATTAATATATATCACTTAATTTGGGTCAAGTGTGAGTGCCGAAAATTAAGTGTTAATTTCAGCCTCCATCACTTCCTAATTAAGAGATATACCTTAAATTAAATTCTATTAGAATTTAAATTCAAATGGCATTTGTGAGACCCCTTATATGACCCTAATTAAATTTCATATTTTGATAGGAGTTTTAATTGATTAAGATTAAGAATTTAATGAGAAATTCGTATAAATAATTTGTTAAGGGATAAATGACGTTTTTATTATTTTAATGGCATGGAAAATAAATTGATTAGTGTGATGTAATTTGAATTGAGGGTTTAGTTGGAGTATATATATTGATTTGGGGTAAATTGGTAATTATGACATTTTAATGGGGTCAATTGAGAATTTAAGAATAGTGGAGAGGTTAATGTAAATAAGAGGTTAATTGGTGGGGTTGAATTATGAATAGACTAGCTTGTGGGAATGAATTGTGACATGCAAGATTTGGTGGGAAGTCTTGGCATCATGTAATAAAATGAAAGGATCATTTAGGGAATTTGCCTTATTATTATATAAGTTGAAATGTAGTGGATGGAAAGAGAAAAGTGAGAAGGAAGTGTGGTGGGGTCGGCAATGGTGAGAGGAAAAACCAGAGATTCAATTCCTTTCAATTTTCATACAAAGTCTTTAAGTCTTCAAGAAATTTAAGTGACAAATCTTGATGGTTAATTAAGGCAATTAAGTGCATAACTCTAAGGTAAGTGGTCTCTATTGAATTTCATCATCTTCTTCTTCTTCTTCCTCTCATCTTGGTTGAGGTAAATGATGGATAAATGCTGGAAATTATAATTGATGATGATAATGATGTTTGTGAAGGAGAAGAGGAAGGTAGAAGGAATAAAGGGAAGGATATTGCAAGGGATTGAAAGCTAGGGTGATAAAGGGTTCGGCCAAGGTATGGGATGGTACTCTCCATGCATGCAAGTGATTGTTAATTGAATCAGCAAGGTGTTTATGTGTGATAGATGAAACAATGGAAATGAGATATGAATTTAGACTTTGTATCAATAGGTATTGCATGAAGATTTGCTTAAACTATTGACTGTAATTTAGATATAAAAATGAGTTCGTGACCTTAATTTAAAGCTATATGAATTTTGATAGTTTCATATGAGATATAGGTATAAAAGTGTAGTTGAAAAATAGTACTAATTTGGCCTTTAAATTATCGTACATTGATTGAATATTAGATACATCTTTGAATCCGATTTTGAACAGCTTGGGGTAAAATCTTCATAATTGAATGTAAATTGATCAGAATGACAAGGGGTTAATTCCTAATTAAAATAGACTTCAGAACCTACAATTTCTATGAAGAAAACGAAGTCAAATAATGCCTACAACATTGCCTAATTTTCACTTGAAAATCGGAAATTCTGTGTAGCCTACTATCATGAACAGTCTTTAGTAATTTCAACATATCTCGAGTTCTAGAAATGATATTGAAAATATTTTTGATGTTCTAGAAACTAGAAATGTATATCTACAACTTTGTGGAGGACAAATTTTTTCTAAAAAGGCCGTTTAGTGTGTCAAAAACGATGTACAAAATAAAATTATTAAGCAGTTTGTAGGATTTTGGGGACAGGGTGAAAAACACGTATGGCCAAGCATACTGTCGCGAGCGCGACACTTGCCGCGAGCACGACAGCATGATTTTGGCCCATAACTATGTTTTTTATTCACCTTTATAAGTATATTAGACTACCCCCATGTGTTGTACATATGACTGAACAAAATAGACCTTGAATGCAAGTATACGAGAGTCATATACTCGTGTGTATATAAATTGTATCACTTACATTGGAAATTGCCTATGAATGTATACCTATGCTATGAAATAGGAAACATGTTGATATTTGTATAGTACATGATTTGATTAATGATAAATGTATGCACATTGATCAACATGCTTATAAGAATAAGCCTACTATAAGCGAATGTATCTACAAGTATGTACATTTATGATTATGTATATGAATGTATGAGCAATTGAATAGGTATGATGCATTACTTGATTAACATATCATGATTATGCTAATATGAGATATCTAATGATGGTATATAAAAAGTAATTGTATCATAAAATGAACTTACATATGCAGTTATGTCATAGTAACAATGTAGCTATCATATGATTATACATGTGCAAAATGAACACTATAAGTGCAAGTATGATATATGAAGGAAAGATTAAATAGAATTTGCCTGCAGTTATAGTTCAATTGTGGATAGATAGGCGCCTATAGGGATATTGCAGCTGCCACAGTCGACCTTCTTAGGTCCACAGTATAATTGATCCTGTTTGATCTTGCACAACCATTATGGTTGTTACTTGCCCTCGTGTGGGTCTTTGACCGATCCATCGTACAGTTGGCCCTGATGGGTCCATAGTTTTGATATCTTCGGATATCCATAGTTTTGATAGCCTCGGTATCCACCGATCCCGTTATCCACTCTTAGAACTTAAGCAGGCTAAAGTAAAGCAATAACGTATCACAGTGAATCACAGTATGAACTATGCATCTGATATATGATTTATCATGTTTAACGGTGGTTTCTTAAACATGTATTGGTATCTATTTATATTATATACATATCTCATATTGAATTGTATGAACTCAAGTATGCTGAATAAATTGTGAAGGGTTATCTTGTTATGCAAGTATTATTATTATTCAATTGTTTTGAATATCCTATATTTTTTTATGACCACTGTGAGTGGTTGTCTTTCAAGTTTAGAATCCCCACTAAGCTGTATAGCTTAGCACGGGTTATTTTGATCCGTGTAGGTTTTGGTAGTCAAGGCTTTTGCACAGGAACTATTTCTGCATCAGGACAGGCCAACACCAGTCTATAGAAGTGGATGTAGGAAACTTTTGATAAATCTTGTTTAGTTCCTTACATGTTTAATATGTATAAGGGTTGTAATATATGTATATGTAAGTTATATGGAAATGAAGTTTGTAATAAGCTCATAGTGAGAATGCTGGTTTATGCATGCATCTAGAAGCTACAATACTTCATATAAATGTGCTGAAATGTTGAATGATACACATGAAAGAAAAATGGCTAAAGTATGATGATATAGTATAATTATTAAGATATTGGGATTGCATATGAAGTCAATATGCTTATTCAAATTTAAATGTACAGAAAAGATGTGAAAGTCCTGATTAGTATATTAGTTATATGATTATTTGGATAAAATGACGTAGATTGCATTATATATAGTAAAGATGTGGTTTAGGGTGTTTCAATTTGGTATCAGAGCATAGGTTTAGCCTTTTCTGGGCAATGCAAGTATAGAAACTTTAATATGAGATAATGTTGTGTTGGCCTAATGCAGAAGTTCCTGTTTTCTTATAGATTAAAGATGGAGAATTCTTCTAGGAATACTATAGAAGAATCGGCTGAAAGTAATTTGCCGGTTAGATCAAATCCTCCTAATCCAGTGACTTCATCATCACATCGAAATGAAATTCCTACTTCAGTTCCTGGTGAAGCTTTGTTAAAAATTTCTCAGGATATGGCTCAGATTCTGCAGAGAATGACTATGCCCAAGGCTCCAATATCCGAAATTAGAAAGCATGGAGCACAAGAATTTATGGGCACTAATTTAGAACAATCTGAAGAAGCTGAGTTCTGGTTAGAAAGGCTTGAAAGGATATTTGATGAAATTAGCTGTCCTGCAAATCATAAGGTATCTTGTGCTGTGTCCTTACTTCAAGGCATGGCTTATGATTGGTGGAAGTTGATTTTGAGACAACCTCAGTTACCTGACCCACTTACATGGGAATTCTTTGAGGGGGAGTTCAGAAAGAAATATGTTACTGAGGCTTACAAGGAGGAGAAATTGAAGCAGTTTCTGAGTTTGAGACAAAAAGTTTTATCTGTGGCTGAATATGAAAAAGAATTTAGCCGATTATGCAAATATGTTCCCAAGGAGATGTTGGCAGTAGTATTCAAATGCAGGCACTTTGAAGATGGGTTGAATGATAGAATCAAAGAAAAATTGTTTGGATTTACATCTTTAAATGTGGTAGATTTTAATCAACTGGTTACAACTGCTATGAAAATTGAAAAGTATGAGATAGCTAAAAGAGAGAGGGAGCATAAAAGAAGTGGTTCCAGGGGAGGATCATCTACTGGAAAAAGATTTAGGGGAACTCAAGGAGGTCAGCCTGCAGAGTCCATTTTTAGTTCTGCTAATAAAGGAAAGAAACAAGAATCTTCTGCCAAGCTTAAAAATGAGAGGGAAACTTTAGGAAGACAAAGTGGGGGTCAAGCACCTGAGTGTTCTCATTGTTCCAGGCACCATTGGGGTAATTATAGGAAATTGGCTGGAGAATGCTTTAGATGTGGCAGTGCTGATCATTTCATGGCAAATTGTCCTTTGAAATCGGATCAAGGTTTTAAGCAACAGAATAGCAGGGGAGCTTCTAATGCACCCCCATTTGGAAGAGGTAGAGGCAGAGGAAGGTTTGGATCAGCTCATCATGGATCTCAGTCTCAGAATATGTCAGAAACAGTTGATAGACCTTCTACTCAAATGGTTGCTAGACGGGCTTATGCCATGAAGGCTCGGGAGGAATAGGATGCCACAGAAGTTATAGCTGGTACTTTTTCTCTTTATAATTGTAACATACATGCACTCATTGATCCTGGCTCTACTCACTCATATGTGTATTGGGGTTTTGGGTAGAGATAGTTTTAAAACACAACAGTTAGATTTTGATGTATGTGTAACTAGTCCTTTGGGACATAGTATGATTGTTAATAAGGTGTGCAAAGACTGTCCTATAGTAGTTCAAGGGAGAGAGTTTCCAACAGATTTGATTGTGTTGCCTTTTCATGAGTTTGATGTAATTCTGGGAATGGATTGGTTATCCAAGCATCATGCAGTAGTAAATTGTGAGATAAAAACAGTAACTCTCAGGGATGATGAAGGAAAGGAAGTGGTAGTAGAAGGCAATTATTCTAAGCTATCAAATAATGTTATATCAGCAATGCAAGCTAGGCGATATCTTAGAAAAGGATGTGAAGCATTTTTAGCTTTAGTCCTTGACTCAAAAAGGGATACAGTGGAGCTTGATAAAATACGGATTGTGAAAGAGTTTTCAGAAGTATTTCCTGAGGAATTACCTGGACTTCCTCC
Source organism: Excoecaria agallocha (assembly GCA_037975025.1). NCBI lineage: Eukaryota > Viridiplantae > Streptophyta > Magnoliopsida > Malpighiales > Euphorbiaceae > Excoecaria > Excoecaria agallocha. The sequence continues at coordinate 37,061,262 of CM075806.1, forward strand.
AGAAAGAGATGTTGAGTTGTCTATTGATTTGTTACCTGGTACGGCCCCAATCTCCAGGGCACCATACAGAATGGCTCCATCTGAATTAAAAGAGCTGAAGGTTCAATTACAGGAATTGTTAGATAAAGGCTTTATCAGACCTAGTGTGTCACCTTGGGGTGCTCCAGTTTTATTTGTTAAGAAGAAGGATGGGTCTATGAGAATGTGTATCGACTATAGACAGTTGAACAAAGTGACAGTGAAGAACAAATATCCTTTGCCACGAATAGAGGATTTATTTGATCAGTTAAGTGGTGCTGGTGTGTTCTCAAAGATAGATTTGCGATCAGGATATTATCAGCTCAGAGTTAAAGATGGGGATGTTCCTAAGACTGCTTTTAGAACTCGTTATGGGCATTATGAATTTTTAGTTATGCCATTTGGGTTGACTAATGCACCTGCTGCATTTATGGATCTTATGAATAGGGTATTCAGACCCTATTTGGATTGATTTGTTGTGTTTATTGATGACATATTAATTTACTCAAGAAATGAAGCTGAACATGTTGAACATCTGAGAATTGTATTGCAAACTTTGAAAGAAAATGAGTTGTATGCCAAACTGAGTAAATGTGATTTTTGGCTTAAGGAAGTTTCTTTCCTAGGTCATGTTGTATCCGCTGCAGGTGTTAGGGTCGATCCAAATAAAATTGAAGCTATTGTTAATTGGAGACCACCCAGGAATGTACATGAAATTAGAAGTTTTCTTGGGTTGGCAGGTTACTATCGTCGTTTTGTGAAGGGTTTTTCTGTCATTGCTTCACCCCTCACTAAGTTGTTAAGAAAGAATATTAAGTTTGAATGGTCTGATCGTTGTCAAGCAAGCTTTGAAAGGTTGAAGAAGATGTTGACTGAGGCTCCAGTGTTGACTCAACCGGTGTCAGGGAAAGAGTATGCAATGTACAGTGATGTTTCTAAGGTTGGTTTGGGTTGTGTACTGATGCAAGATGGTAAAGTTATAGCTTATGCATCTAGACAGTTGAAACTACATGAACAGAACTACCCGACTTATGATCTAGAACTGGCAGCTATGGTATTCGCTTTAAAGATTTGGCGGCATTACTTGTATGGGGAAAAATGCAGGATTTATACTGATCATAAAAGCCTCAAGTACTTACTTACTCAGAAAGAACTTAACTTGAGACAGAGAAGATGGTTGGAATTATTCAAAGATTATGATTGTATAGTTGATTACCACCCAGGAAAAGCAAATGTGGTTGCTGATCCCTTGAGTCGTAAGTCAATGGCAGTGTTGATGTTAAAACAGTGTAGATGGAAATTTACTTTGGATGGTGCTTTACTAGCACAGCTTAAAGTTAGGCCCATGGTTAGGCAGACAATGATTGATGCTCAGAAGGATGATGTCAAGTTACAACAGATTGTTGAAACAGTTTGTGAAGGTAATCAATCTATTTTTCAATGAAAGAAGATGGTGGTGTATACTACCATAACAGGTTGTGTATCCCTGATGACAAAGAAGTGAAAAGAATATTGTTGCATGAAGCACATAATACTGCATTTACTATGCATCTAGGTGGGAACAAGATGTATCAAGAGTTGAAATAGTTTTACTAGTGGCCTGGCATGAAGAAGGATATTGTTGATTATGTTTCTAAATGTCTAACATGTCAGCAAGTGAAAGCAGAACATCAGTTTCCTTCAGGTCTCCTGAATCCCATTCCGATTCCACAGTGGAAGTGGGAAGACATTACCATGGATTTTGTTACTGGTTTGCCTCTTTCTCAAAGAAAATATGATGCTGTTTGGGTAATAGTGGATAAGTTAACAAAAGTAGCTCACTTTTTACCAGTTCGAACTGATTATTCCATGGATAGGCTTGCAGAATTGTATGTGAATGAGATTGTACGGTTACATGGTATACCTGTGTCTATAATTTCGGATCGAGATCCAAGGTTTACATCGAGATTTTGGCAGAGTTTACAGCAAGCTTTGGGAACACAGCTCAAGTACAGTACAGCTTTTCATCCTCAAACGGATGGGCAATCTGAAAGGGTTATTCAGATTCTAGAAGATATGATGAGAGGATGTGCTTTGGAGTTTTCGGGAAGTTGGGATAAATATGTAGCCTTAATGGAATTTGCTTATAATAACAGCTATCAGAAGAGTATTCAAATGGCACCATATGAGGCTTTGTATGGCAGGAAATGTAGAACTCCAGTCTGCTGGACTGAGTTGACTGAATGTAAGTTAATTGGTCCTGACCTTGTTAGAGATACAGAAGAAAGGGTTCAAGTTATCAAGCAGAGGTTGAAAGAAGCAAGTGACAGGCAAAAGTCATATGCTGACCTTAAAAGAAGGGATATCGAGTACCAGGTGGGTGATAAAGTATTTTTAAAGGTATCTCCTTGGAGAAAAGTGCTTAGATTTGGGAAAAAGGGAAAACTTAGTCCGAGATTCATTGGTCCGTACGAAATTCTTCAAAGAGTCGGACCAGTAGCTTATAGATTGGTTCTTCCTATGGAATTGGCCAAGCTTCATGACGTATTTCATGTATCGATGCTTCGAAGATATCGCTCAGATGAATCTCACAAGTTAAAAGTTCAAGATATTCAGTTGCAGCCGGATTTCACTTATGATGAGGAACCGAAGGAAATTCTGGCTAAGGAAATCAGACAATTGAGGAGCAAGCAGATCCCTCTAGTTAAAGTACTCTGGCAACATCATGGTGTACAAGAAGTAACTTGGGAGCCAGAGGCAGCTATGAGAAAGCAATATCCTCAATTATTTAAATCAGGTATGAATTTCGAGGACAAAATTCCTTAAGAGGGAGAGAATTGTGAGACCCCTTACATGACCCTAATTAAATTTCATGTTTTGAGAGGAGTTTTAATTGATTAAGATTAAGAATTTAATGAGAAATTCGTATAAATAATTTGTTAAGGGATAAATGACGTTTTTATTATTTTAATGGCATGGAAAATAAATTGATTAGTGTGATGTAATTTGAATTGAGGGTTTAATTGGAGTATAAATATTGATTTGGGGTAAATTGGTAATTATGACATTTTAATGGGGTCAATTGAGAATTTAAGAATAGTGGAGAGGTTAATGTAAATAAGAGGTTAATTGGTGGGGTTGAATTATGAATAGACTAGCTTGTGGGAATGAATTGTGACATGCAAGATTTGGTGGTAAGTCTTGGCATCATGCAATAAAATGAAAGGATCATTTAGGGAATTTGCCTTATTATTATATAAGTTGAAATGTAGTGGATGGAAAGAGAAAAGTGAGAAGGGAGTGTGGTGTGGTCGGCAATGGTGAGAGGAAAAACCAGAGATTCAATTCCTTTCAATTTTCATACAAAGTCTTTGAGTCTTCAAGAAATTTAAGTGACAAATCTTGATGGTTAATTAAGGCAATTAAGTGCATAACTCTAAGGTAAGTGGTCTCTATTGAATTTCATCATCTTCTTCTTCTTCTTCCTCTCATCTTGGTTGAGGTAAATGATGGATAAATGCTGGAAATTATAATTGATGATGATAATGATGCTTGTGAAGGAGAAGAGGAAGGTAGAAGGAATAAAGGGAAGGATATTGCAAGGGTTTGAAAGCTAGGGTGATAAAGGGTTCGGCCAAGGTATGGGATGGTACTCTCATGCATGCAAGTGATTGTTAATTGAATCAGCAAGGTGTTTATGTGTGATAGATGAAACAATGGAAATGAGATATGAATTTAGACTTTGTATCAATAGGTATTGCATGAAGATTTGCTTAAACTACTGACTGTAATTTAGAAATAAAAATGAGTTCGTGACCTTAATTTAAAGCTATATGAATTTTGATAGTTTCATATGAGATATAGGTATAAAAGTGTAGTTGAAAAATAGTACTAATTTGGCCTTTAAATTATCCCTACATTGATTGAATATTAGATACATATTTGAATCCGATTTTGAACAGCTTAGGGTAAAATCTTCATAATTGATTGTAAATTGATCAGAATGACAAGGGGTTAATTCCTACTTAAAATAGACTTCAGAACCTGCAATTTCTATGAAGAAAATGAAGTCAAATAATGCCTACAACATTGCCTAATTTTCACTTGAAAATCGGAAATTCTGTGTAGCCTACTATGATGAACAGTCTTTAGTAATTTCAACATATCTCGAGTTCTAGAAATGATATTGAAAATATTTTTGATGTTCTAGAAACTAGAAATGTATATCTACAACTTTGTGGGGACAACTTTCTTCTAAAAAGGCCGTTTAGTGTGTCAAAAACGATTTTGTGGACAGGGTGAAAAACACGTATGGCCAAGCATACTGTCGCGAGCGCGACACTTGCCGCAAGCGCGACAGCATGATTTTGGCCCATAACTATGTTTTTTATTCACCTTTATAAGTATATTAGACTACCCCCATGTGTTGCACATATGACTGAACAAAATAGACCTTGAATGCAAGTATACGAGAGTCGTATACTCGTGTGTATATAAATTTGTATCACTTACATTGGAAATTGCCTATGAATGTATACCTATGCTATAAAATAGGAAACATGTTGATATTTGTATAGTACATGATTTGATTAATGATAAATGTATGCACATTGATCAACATGCTTATAAGAATAAGCCTACTATAAGCGAATGTATCTACAAGTATGTACATTTATGATTATGTATATGAATGTATGAGCAATTGAATAGGTATGATGCATTACTTGATTAACATATCATGATTATGCTAATATGAGATATCTAATGATGGTATATAAAAAGTAATTGTATCATAAAATGAACTTACATATGCAGTTATGTTATAGTAACAATGTAGCTATCATATGATTATACATGTGCAAAATGAACACTATAAGTGCAAGTATGATATATGAAGGAAAGATTAAATAGAATTTGCCTGCAGTTATAGTTCAATTGTGGATAGATAGGCGCCTATAGGGATATTGCAGCTGCCACAGTCGACCTTCTTAGGTCCACAGTATAATTGATCCTATTGGATCTTGCACAGCCATTATGGTTGTTACTTGCCCTCGTGTGGGTCTTTGATCGGTCCATCGTACAGTTGGCCCTGATGGGTCCATAGTTTTGATATCTTCGGATATCCATAGTTTTGATACCCTCGGTATCCACCGATCCCGTTATCCACTCTTAGAACTTAAGTAGGCTAAAGTAAAGCAATAATGTATCACAGTGAATCACAGTATGAACTATGCATCTGATATATGATTTATCATGTTTAACGGTGGTTTCTTAAACATGTATTGGTATCTATTTATATTATATACATATCTCATATTGAATTGTATGAACTCAAGTATGCTGAATAAATTGTGAAGGGTTATCTTGTTATGCAAGTATTATTATTATTCAATTGTTTTGAATATCCTATATTTTTTGATGACCACTGTGAGTGGTTGTCTTTCATGTTTAGAATCCCCACTAAGCTGTATAGCTTAGCACGGGTTATTTTGATCCGTGTAGGTTTTGGTAGTCAAGGCTTTTGCACAGGAACTATTTCTGCATCAGGACAGGCCAACACCAGTCTATAGAAGTGGATGTAGGAAACTTTTGATAAATCTTGTTTAGTTCCTTACATGTTTAATATGTATAAGGGTTGTAATATATGTATATGTAAGTTATATGGAAATGAAGTTTGTAATAAGCTCATAGTGAGAATGCTTGTTTATGCATGCATCTAGAAGCTATAATACTTCATATAAATGTGCTGAAATGCTGAATGATACACATGAAAGAAAAATGGCTAAAGTATGATGATATAGTATAATTATTAAGATATTGGGATTGCATATGAAGTCAATATGCTTATTCAAATTTAAATGTACAGGAAAGATGTGAAAGTCCTGATTAGTATATTAGTTATATGATTATTTGGATAAAATGACGTAAATTGCATTATATATAGTAAAGATGTGGTTTAGGGTGTTTCAGCATTAGTCATTTAATCAAAACAAACTTACTTATTTAAGGTGATAGTTGCCGAATTCTACTAGTATTTTAGTTTGAATTTTGGCTACTTTAATTCCCTCTCAAGTATTATATTTTGATTAAATACAAATTAGGATTTAATACTCAATTAACTTAATTATACATAAATAATTAATCAATTGAAATTAAACCTAGCACATGCCAACAAATTTCTCTCGTGACCAACTGTTAACAGATTTGCCTAAAACAGCAAGCTGTTTTAGGCAAAAAAACTTGTTTCACAGATTTGCCTAAAACAGCTGTTTTAGGCAAAACAGCTAGCTGTTTTAGGCAAAAATCTGTTTACCCATTTTATGCATTAATTTGACTTTAAATAAAAGTCCAAATTAATTCCCAATACACAATTTAAATATTTTAAGCCCAATGCTTTGTGTGCGATCCTATAGGTCCATTTAATGTTTGCAATGAATTAATAAATTAATTCAAAGGCTATATATATTCTCTAGCAAGATATTATAGCATTCCAAATTAAATGAAAATGCATATGGCATTTAGTGACCTAATGCAATTTTGCATAGTCCCTTACCCATAAATATCAGAATTAATATAAGGCATGGAACTAGTCATCCTTATATATATTAATTCCTTTCTTGATATTCCAGTGACACTGAACTCTCAGATAAATAATGATTACTAATTATTTCATCTCGGTATGGCCATACACTTCTCAGCTCACTGATCAATTGGCCGATGATATTTTCTCTCTTAATGAGAGGGGTAATCCCTTCACTTCTCTCATGCTCTCTAACATGAATCAATGCATACCCAATCATACCCGTACTTGTCACTCTATTACGAGTACGTTAGGTGTATGTCAAAGTACACAGTAATTCATAAAGAGTTTCATACAGATTTCAGGTCTAAGAACTCCGATACAAAACTTGCATATGAGAAACACTTACGACTTGTACCATGTAGTGTTCTCATGAGTGGATCTAATCCAGATACCGTGTTCTAAACATGTATCTATGATCTCTGATTGACACTCTTGTCCTTATGATCTGTAAGACAGAACTCAACTTATCAGAGAGAGCATACTAGTCTTAATTCATTTGTTATTCCCATAACAATGACTGACTAGGGATATTCAGAATGAAGTCTCATTTGTTTCAAGGTCTTACAACCATGTGCCTCACACATGATAACTTAAACTGAAACAACATTCTTGGATAGTTCTATCAATTGATATGCACAGGAATACAATAGATAAAACAAATGCCTCATTTATTAAATTAAATGCTTTATAACAATGTATTGGGGCTAGGGCTTACACTAACAATCTCCCACTAGCACTAGTCCCAATTGGGCATAGCCCTAAGACCGAACGCTCTCAAATGAGCTTCGTGCAGATTTAGACGCAATTGTTTCATCAAAGGATCTGCTACATTGTCTTCACTTGCTATCTTGCTAACCTTAACGTCCCCACGATCAATGATTTCTCTGATCAGGTGGTACCTCCTGAGTATGAGTTTGGATTTCTGGTGTGACCGGGGCTCCTTGGCCTGTGCTATGGCCCCGTTGTTGTCACAGAAAATTTCTAATAGATCTAGGATGCTTGGGACCACTCCTAATCCAGAAATGAAATTTTTTAATCCAAACAGCCTCTTTTGCAGCCTCACTTGCTGCAATATACTCAGATTCAGTAGTTGAGTCGGCAATAGTTTCTTGCTTTGAGCTTCTCCAGCTGACAGCACCACCGTTCAAAACAAAAACAAACCCAGATTGCGATCTAGAATCCTGAGTGCTGGTCTGAAAAGCAGCATCGGCATAACCTTGTATGACGAGCTCTTCTTGACCACCATACACTAAGAAGTGATCCTTAGTCCTTCGCAGGTACTTTAGAATCCCTTTTACAGCAGACCAGTGCTTCTCACCAGGGTCTTGCTGAAACCTACTGGTTATACTCAGTGCATGAGCAACATCCAATCTAGTACATAACATAGCGTACATGATAGATCCAATAGTAGATGCATATGGGATTCTACTTATGTTATCCCTTTCCTCTTTGGTTTTAGGGCGCTGTTCTTTAGTCAAAGGAACTCCCAAAGCCAAAGGTATGTACCCTTTCTTTGAGTCTCCCATACTAAAATGCTTTAGTACTTTGTCTATGTACTTTTCTTGACTTAGTCCCAAGAGCCGATTTGATCTATCTCTATAGATTCGAATACTAAGTATTGTCTCGGCTTCACCTAAGTCTTTCATTGAGAAACATTTTCCCAACCATTGCTTAACCTTTTGCAATGTTGGAATGTCATTCCCAATGAGAAGGATGTCATCCACATATAGGACCAGAAATACTACTATGCTCCCACTAACCTTCTTGTACACACAAGGCTCATCTTCGTTCTTGATGAAGTCAAATTCTTTGACTGCCTCATCAAAATGAAGATTCCAACTTCGGGATGCTTGCTTTAATCCATAAATGGATTTTTGAAGCTTGCAAACCTTCTTAGGATGCTTGGGATTGACAAAACCTTCAGGCTATGTCATATACACATCCTCAAGTAAATTTCCGTTGAGGAAAGTAGTTTTGACATCCATTTACCATATCTCATAATCATGATATGCAGCTATGGCAAGAAAGATCCTAATGGATTTGAGCATGACTACAGGCGAAAAGGTCTCGTCATAGTCTACACCATGAGTTTGTCGAAAACCTTTTGCTACTAGTCTACCTTTGTAGGTCTTATCAGCTTTGAGTTTGAATAGCCACTTGCATTCAATTACCTTAGCACCTTTCGGTGGATCAACCAAGGTCCAAACCTGGTTATCGTACATTAATTGCATCTCAGATTTCATGGCTTCAAGCCAATTTTTTGAGTCTGGGCTCTCAATAGCTTCTCGGTAGGTAGTAGGATCCTCACGATCTACTAACTCAATAGTGTCACTGTCAGTGATTAGAAATCCATATCTCTCAATCTCCTGACGTACCCTACCAAACCTTCTAGGTTCTTGTATAATGGATTCTTGTTCCACAACTGGTTGTGAACTTGATCCCATTTCCAAACCATCCTCTATAGGAGTTTGTGGTGCTTGAATTTCTCCAAGTTCTACTTTACTCCCACTGTCTTTCTTGAGAAGGAACTCCTTTTCCAAGAAAACAGCCTTGCGAGCAACAAATACTTTATTCTCGGCTTGTGAGTAAAAGTAGTATCCCTTTGTTTCTTTAGGATACCCCACAAACAAGCAGACATTGGATTTGGACTCTAGTTTGTCAGATGTTAATTTTTTAACATGTGCTTCACAGCCCCAAATCCTGAGAAAAGACATATTTGGTTCTTTCCCAATCCATACCTCGTATGGTGTCTTCTCAACTGCTTTAGTTGGAGTATGGTTCAATAGAAACGCAGCAGTTTCTAATCCATAACCCAAAAAGATATAGGAAGATTTGCTTGACTCATCATAGATCGAACCATGTCCAACAGAGTTCGATTTCTCCTTTCGGACACACCATTCCATTGAGGTGTTCTAGGAGGAGTGACCAGTGAAATAATACCACACTCCTTTAGATGACTGTCAAACTCTTGGCTTAAGTATTTGCCACCTCGATCTGATTGAATGGCTTTTATACTTTTGCCAAGTTGGTTTTCTACTTCGTTCTTAAACTCTTTGAATTTCTTAAAAGTTTCAGACTTGTACTTCATTAGATAGACATAGCCATATCTACTGAAGTCATCTGTTAATGTCACGAAGTAGCTAAAACCACCTCTAGCATGTGTACTTAAAGGTCCACATACATCGGTATGTATTTGTTCCAATAAGCCATTAGTCCTCTCACCTTTTTTATTAAAAGGACTCTTTGTCATTTTTTCATGCAAACATGGCTCGCATGTGTCATAAGACTCTAAGTCGAATGACCCAAGCACTCCAGTTTTGTGGAGTCTTGAAATGCATTTTTCGTTTGCATGTCCTAAACGACAATGCCAAAAGTAAGTAGGGTTCAATTCGTTTGATTTAACCCTATTTGTATTAATATTGTATATTGACTTTTTGTTTTGTAAATCAAGGATATAAAGGCCATTTTCCAACATGGCATTGCCATAAGAAATGCCTTGGCGACGAATATGAGCATTGCCATTTTTAATAACAAAATCAAATTCATCATTATCCAAACATGAAACTGAAATAATGTTTCTGCTCATAGCAGGCACATAATAACAATTATTCAAAATAATACAAAGTCCGGAAGGTAAATTGAGGTGATAGTCGCCTATCTCCATGGCAGCAACTCGTGCTCCATTCCCCACACGGAGGTCCACTTCATTCTTTCCAAGTAACCGCCTATTTCTTAGCCCCTGCACATTTGAACAAATGTGAGAACCACAACCGGTATCCAATACCCAAGTGGTAGAAATAGAAAGGTTAATTTCAACAACAAAAATACCAGAACTGGACGCCTTGGCTCCATTCTTCTTTTGTTCTTCCTTGAAGAGAGCGCAATTCTTCTTCCAATGCCCTATCTTCTTGCAATGGAAGCAAGTGCTCTCACTCTCTTTGAGTTTTGGCGCCTTGGGCTTGGATTGGGCCTGAGGTGAACTCCCAACTGACTTGGGTTTTCCCTTTCCCTTTCCTTTTCCCTTAGCAGGTCCCTTCTTAATTCCCTTTTGAACCATTAGTACGGGATTGGTCTTCCGAATGTTCTCTTCAGCATTCTTAAGCATCCCATGAAGCTCAGTGACTGACTTGTTCATTGCATGCATGTTATAATTCATCACAAATTGATCATAAGCAGCAGGCAATAATCCTAAGATCAAGTCAGTGGCCAATTCCTTTGGCACTAGTACCTCAAGCTTCTCAAGAGTATCAAGATACCCTTTCATCTTGAGTACATGGGTACTAACAGGAGTACCCTCAGCCATCTTGCAAGAAATTAAGGCCTTTGTTGTCACGAACCTCTCGTGATGAGCTTGCTCTTGGAACATCTCCTTGAGGTGCACCATGATCGCATAGGCCTCTTGGTCTATAAATTGCTTTTGCAAGTCAGGCACCATAGTGGCTAGCATCAAATAGGTCACATCATTAGAGTCACTTTTCTTGGTCTCAAAAGTTTCCTTTTGAACCATAGAAGCGTTCCTAGCAGGTTCCTGAGGTAAGGGTGCATCCAAAACATACGACTTCTTCTCTTGCTTAAGAACTATTCTTAAGTTTCGAGACCAGTCTATGAAATTGGTGCAATTCAATTTGTCCTTTTCAAGGACCGATCGCAATGAGAAATTGTTGTTTGAAGATGCCATTTTCAATCTACAATAAAATTTAGCAAGATTAAATGAGGTCTTATTATAATCCCAGAAACCAAATTAATATCCCTTTAAATAATTCGCGTTAGTGATTTGATGTGGGCCAAGATCCACTTTTCACAACAACTTATTAGTCAAGCTGAGCCTGTACACTTAATAAGTTAAGTTACTTAGGTAGGAAAACTCCAATCATGTCTCGTACATGACTCTTGGATCAAATGGGCTAACATCTTAAGATGTTATAGCACAAACCCATTTATTAGTTGCCTAGGTCCGGGCATCCCTTTCCATGATAAGTCCAACCTACATTCACAACCCATACCTCACAAAGATAATCGGGCGCATCTAGGACTCCTAGTCTACGTGATCGATGATCGATGCCTTGACATGTTTCGAATTGGGAAGGCAACTTTGTGACTTACTATTTTAGGGATTAATTTTATTACGGCTTACATGGCATACGCTTTGTCATCCATACATAGCATGCATATATAAATAATTGCATAAAGTAAAGCGTGACAAACATGGGCCCAAAAACCTACAACTAAGATTCTATACTGTTACATAAGAATCTTCGAGTTGGGCTTCTCCACTCCGGCGGGCTTCATCTTGATTTACAAAGTCTTCAAGTATATTATATTCTAAGAAATAAATGAATAACTTTTACAACAAAATATAATGGCTCGCAGGCCATATTTAATTACAAAACCCAGGGCCCATGAATGCACCATGCATATCCATTCATCACACCAAATTAGCAAATAAATATACATTGCATTCATGGATAAAACAAAGTCCAATTTTAATTAATTTAGCCAAGCCCATTAATGGAAATTGTGTACTTGAACCTTTAAGAGATGACCCCGTGATGGGCCTGGGCCGAAGCCCAATGGACTAAATCCTCTTATTGGATAAGTTCTCTTAAAAGCCCAAAACACAAACTAGTTAGATTTGTGCCATAAATCAACTCTAGTATAATTTCCAATTTTGCCATTTTTAATTTTATGTCATACAGCCCATAAACATTAAAAATACATATAATATGTGCTAACATGAATTAAAAATATAAAATCATGAAGAACACATATATAGTACACGACATTCATGCAAAAACAAACAAACAACAAAAACTAGTTGCTTAATGCTTATGTAATGCCATAAAATGCACAAATATTTAAATCAATTTTATGAGTCATTTAATAATCTAAATAAGTCCTTAAGTATTGATTTAATATTCTGTACCAATCTGATCTAAATGTGTTTTTACCATTTTAATCAAAACAAAACAAACAATGTTGATTAAACATGTAACAAACACAAACTAGTCATAGTTTTAAGTGATTTTAAAATTAATCAATTAAATTGTCATGGACCAGAATTAAAAACAAATTTAAAATATGTCCAGACCTGATATTTAATCTTTAAAAATCACTTACAAACATGCCAAAATCGTTTTTACATTTAATATTGAAAACTAGTTGTTAAACTAACAATTAACATGCCAAATAGCACCTAGTTTTAATATTAACATGTACCATCAGGTATTATTAATTAAATTCGACCATTAACAGCTCCTAAAACATCTTAGGACAGTATATTAATATGTCATATTAATTATAATACCTATCTAATCAATTAAAATCGTTTTTTCATCAAAACAATGCAAAAAACTCAAAACAGAAAATTTCAGATTTGCATGTTTTCAAAATGATGATTTTTAATTAATTTTTTCATGCATCTAAAGCACTAAAATAAGCATGTTTAGGCTCTGATACCACTAATGGAATATGCCATGGTATGAATGTGATGATAGCACAGCGGAAAAACAAAAATTTTTATCATACATGCCATACAATTCCATGACAAGAATCGAAACATGCAATTTTAGGGTTTTAAACTTACAACTTTAGATGTCTTTAAAACTTGATTTTGATGATGACCAGCAACCAAGAAGGATATGTCCACCTTAGATCTACACCACCAATGCCAAGGAACAGCCTTTACGCCACTCCCTCTATTCTCACACACACACTTGCAAAGATGGCTTAAAATCAAGAGTGCTAGTAGCTCTATGATTGTGTATTCGGCAATGGGAATGATTTGAAGCCATAAGATTTGATCTTGTTCTTCCTTTAGGTTACTTTTTAGCCCAAGAACATAAGAGAACAAGAAAGATTTCTTTCCCCTTGAGTATTTCGGCCAAGAGAGAAAAATAGCAAAACGGCATACGTTTTTATTCATTTAATTCATTAATATATATCACTTAATTTAGGTCAAGTGTGAGTGCCGAAAATTAAGTGTTAATTTCAGCCTCCATCACTTCCTAATTAAGAGATATATCTTAATTTAAATTCTATTAGAATTTAAATTCAAATGGCATTAGTCATTTAATCAAAACAAACTTACTTATTTAAGGTGATAGTTGCCGAATTCTACTAGTATTTTAGTTTGAATTTTGGCTACTTTAATTCCCTCTCAAGTATTATATTTTGATTAAATACAAATTAGGATTTAATACTCAATTAACTTAATTATACATAGATAATAAATCAATTGAAATTAAACCTAGCACATGCCAACAAATTTCTCTCGTGACCAACTGTTAACAGATTTCACTAAAACAGCAAGCTGTTTTAGGCAAAAAGACAGTTCAACATATTTGCCTAAAACAGCTGTTTTAGGCAAAAAAAACTTGTTTCACAGATTTGCCTAAAATAGCTGTTTTAGGCAAAATCGTGGCTGAACATATTTGCCTAGAACAGCTAGCTGTTTTAGGCAAAATCGCACCTTGACAGTTTCTATTTTTACAGATTTGCCTAAAACAGCTAGCTGTTTTAGGCAAAAATCTATTTACCCATTTTATGCATTAATTTGACTTTAAATAAAAGTTCAAATTAATTCCCAATACACAATTTAAATATTTTAAGCCCAATGCTTTGTGTGCGATCCTATAGGTCCATTTAATGTTGGCAATGAATTAATAAATTAATTCAAAGGCTATATATATTCTCTAGCAAGATATTATAGCATTCCAAATTAAATGAAAATGCATATGGCATTTAGTGACCTAATGCAATTTTGCATAGTCCCTTACCCATAAATATCAGAATTATTATAAGGCATGGAACTAGTCATCCTTATATATATTAATTCCTTTCTTGATATTCCAGTGATACTAAACTCTTAGATAAATAATGATTACTAATTATTTCATCTCGGTATGGCCATACACTTCTCAGTTCACTGATCAATTGGCCGATGATATTTTTTCTCTTAATGAGAGGGGTAATCCCTTCACTTCTCTCATGCTCTCTAACATGAATCAATGCATACCCAATCATACCCGTACTTGTCACTCTATTACGAGTACGTTAGGTGTATGTCAAAGTACACAGTAATTCATAAAGAGTTTCATAGAGATTTCAGGTCTAAGAACTCCGATACAAAACTTGCATATGAGAAACACTTATGACTTGTACCATGTAGTGTTCTCATGAGTGGATCTAATCCAGATACCGTGTTCTAAACATGTATCTATGATCTCTGATTGACACTCTTGTCCTTATGATCCGTAAGACAGAACTCAATTTATCAGAGAGAGCATACTAGTCTTAATTCATTTGTTATTCCCATAACAATGACTGACTAGGGATATTTAGAATGAAGTCTCATTTGTTTCAAGGTCTTACAACCATGTGCCTCACACATGATAACTTAAACTGAAACAACATTCTTGGATAGTTCTATCAATTGATATGCACAGGAATACAATAGATAAAACAAATGCCTCATTTATTAAATTAAATGCTTTATAACAATGTATTGGGGCTAGGGCTTACACTAACAATAGCTGCACCACTCACTAAATTGATGAGAAAGGCTTATAAAGTTTGAGTGGACTGATCGATGTCAGGCAAGTTTTGATCAGTTGAAGAAATTATTGATAGAGGCTCTAGTTTTGACACAATTAGTTATAGGAAAGGAGTATGTTATGTATAGTGATGCTTCTAGAGTTGGCTTGGGTTGTGTGTTAATGCAAGGTGGTAAAGTAATTGCCTATGCATCTAGATAGTTAAAGCCGCATGAGCAAAACTATCAAACCTATGACCTAGAGTTAGCAGCAGTAGTGTTTGCCTTAAAAATTGGGTGACATTATTTGTATGGGATAAGGTGTAGAATCTATACAGATCACAAGAGTCTCAAGCATTTGCTCACTCAAAAGGAACTTAACTTGAGGCAGCGAAGATGGATAAAACTGTTTAAAGATTATAATTATACAGTGGATTACCATCCAGGCAAAGCTAATGTTGTAGCATATGCCTTATGCCGTAAGATGATGGTTACTATGATTGCACATCACTGTAGATGGAAACTTGCATATGATGGTGCTTTAATAGCACAGTTAAAGGCTAGACCTTGTTTGAGGCAAACAGTGATCGATGCTCAGAAACATGATGAAAAGTTGCAACAGATTTTGAAGTTTTCACATAAAGGGACCTAGTCTGAATATTCAGTGAACGAGGATGGGGGTGTGTATTATCAGAATAGATTATATGTTCTAGATGACAAAGAATTAAAAAGGATAGTATTGAATGAGGTTTTTCAAAGAGTTGGGCCAGTGGCATATAGGTTTCCTCTCCCTATGGAATTAGACAAACTCTATGATGTATTTCATGTTTCTATGCTTCAAAGATATCGCTCGGATGAATCTCATGTAATACCAGTTAAAGATATGCAAGTACAGCCAGATTTCACTTATAATAAAGAGCCTATAGTAATTCTGGCTAGAGAAGTTCGACAGCTAAGGAATGAGCAAATTCCACTATGATGTGCACTGGCAACATCATAATTTCCAAGATGTTACTTAGGAACTAGAAACAGCTATGAAAGAACAACAGCCTCACTTGTTAAAAATAGGTATGAATTTCGAGGAAAAAATTCTTTAAGGGGGAGAGAAGTGTAAGGCCCCTAACATGACCCTAATTTAATTTACATATTTTTTAATGCGATTTTAGTTGATTAAGATTTAATTTAAATGAGGATTTTGTATAAACAAGGGAAAAGGGATGAATTATCTTATTATTATGTTAATTGCATAAAAATAAAATTCAATAGTATGGTTTAATATTAATTGAGGGTGTAATTGAAGTAAAAAAATATTGTTTTAGGGGATTTATAATTTTAGAAATTTAGGGGTCAGATGTGGATAAAAGCATAAATTGAAAGGTTAATTTAAAAGAAAGATTTAATGGATAGGCCAATGTATGAAAAAAAAAAGAAAGGTGGGGCCAATTAGTAACATGCAAAAATGTGTAAGGTTTTTATGTGACATGCAAATTTTTAAGGGACCAAAAAGGGGATTTTTTCTTAATAATATAAAAAGTTAAATTGTGAAGAGAGAGGGTGTGTGGGACAGAATTTTGAAGGGAGTTGCAGAAATCTCTTTTCTCTTTTGGTTCATGGTAAGTTTCTTAAGAAATCTTGAAGAAAATCCTTGCATGTATGAGATTTAATCAAGGTTTGGTCATCAAAATTAAGGTAATTGGTTTAAAAAATGTCATCTTTTTCTTCTCCTTCTTTTAAATTTGGTTGGGATAGTTGTTTTTGAGTTCTAGAAGTTTAAAATTGATAATGATGATGCTTGTGAAGGTGAAGAGTAAAGTGGAACGAGAAAAGGGAAAGAAATGGCAAAGGACTAGGTTAAGGAGAGATAATCATCCAAGGTATGGGAATTTTAGTGTAATTTGAGTTAGAGACCTCAAAATGAATCAATTCAAAATTCTATAGTTAAATGAGACATAAACCTACAGAATTATAGAAGGGACTAGGCCTTGATTCTACCTCTAACCATTTCTATGATTTAATGAAAAATCATGTGAACTGTAAAAAATAGTCTCTGGAACAGCTTGTGATTAAATGATGATAACTTTGTGTACAATAATCATAATTATGTAAGGTTAATTTATATACAAAATAGACTCCTAATGGCACATTTGATATGAAGGAAGTGTGACCTAAAAATGTATACAAGCATGTCAAATATTAACCTTAAAATTCGTAGGGACTGAATGTACTGTTAGGGAACAAACCATAGTAATTTGGGCATAACTTTTGGTAGAGATGTTAAAATGCTACAAAGTAAAATTATGGTTAAACTAAAGGCATGAAAGTATAACTTTTATGAAGAATTGTTGGTCTAAATCCTCTAAATTTTATGTTATGAAGTTTTCTATGTGATAGCACACACTATTTCAGTTCTATGAACAGCCTATAGTATTTTTCAAAATATCGCAAGCTATAGGTCAGATATTAAGGTGAATTTTGATGATCTAGAAACTAGGCACATAGGGGAATAATATTGTAGAAGATAATTTAGCCTAAAAATGACATCTTCAAATTCATATGTGGCTCACAAGTTGAGTTCAGAATGCTGCCCTGTGCAGATTTTTACTATACTTTATCATATGACTTTTAATTAATTGAGTTAAATAGGTGTTTATGTGATTGTAAAATGAATTGGATAGGGCATGTAATATGACTAACAATAAAGGATCATATGCATACGTATACATTCATATGTGTACATAGGTAAAGATTAGTGATGAAAATATTTAACATATATATGTAATTAGATTTGTACATGATTGTCATATGCAAAATTTATGTATACATATGTAATCCTATGATGAGAAAGTGCATATTTTGACATGTACCTATGATATGAAATAAGGAATATAATAGTATAACCATGTCATATGTATATGCCCATATGGAAACATGTCGATATATGTATAGCATATGATTTGAATAATGATAACGGTATACATATAAACATGCTTATAAGAATAAGCTTACTATATGCGAATGTAGCTACAAGTATGTACATTTATGATTATGTATATGAGTGTATGAGCGTGTAATTGCCCTATGAGATAGAAAATGTTTAGCATGACTATGAACATGTGAGATGTTTAATGAGAACATGTTCAAGTATATGTTGTGATGATTATATGTCATGCCTATATGCCGTTATGCAAATTTTTTAGTCACAAGGATAGTATGAGCTAGATGTATAACTTGTTATATGAAATGTGCATATATTTGTCTATGCACTAGTGAACTTATAGTTTTACAAAACTATGTACATGTGCAAATTGTATACTATGAATACAGTCTTGATGTGTGAATTGAACATGAACATAATATTGCCTGCAATAGAGTTCAGATGTGGATAGATAGGCACCGATAAGGAAAATTACAGTTGCCATAGTTTGGCCCAATTGCATCTAAAGTATGTTTGATTCCGTTTGGATCATGAACAGCCCCGTTCGGGTTGTTAGGTGACCCTGTTTGGGTCTGCTTGACCGATCTAAAGTATAATTTGGCCCCGTTTGGGTCTATAGATATGATATCTTTGGATATCCCCCATTTTGATACCGAGGTGTATCGATAGTTCCCGTTATCTATTAATAAAACTAAGCCAGGCTAAACTTTATTTATAGTAATGATCATGATTAATTAGATAAAGTTTATCTTACTCAAAATCATTACTGTGGATCATATTGTTGGTTTGTCCATAAAAATTGTGCTTCATTTGAATATGTTCACATAGTAAACTGCCATCTATATGAATTATGGAAAATGGGAATATTTGTTACTCTCTTGTGTGTAATATTTATATACATGATGATATGCTTAAAGCTTTAAAGTATTAGTTATTATTGACATGTTATATTGTATATGTCATATATATATATATATATATATATATATATATATATATATATATATATATATATATTGTATGTGTATTTTGATGATCGCTGTGAGTGGTCATCCGTCTTTAGATATTCCCCACTAAGCTTTATAGCTTAGCACGGGTTATTTATCCGTGTAGGTTTAGTTATCAAGACTTTTGCTGAGGGACGATCTTTGCATTAGGAAAGGCCAACTACACACTATTAAATCTTGATGTAGGGTGTTTTTGTATTACTATTATCATAAATTTTGTATTAAGGCAAGTTATCTTGTAAAAATGTATCTAACATATGTTAAGTGTTGTAACTCACTTGTAGTAAAGCTAAGAAGGAGTATGTGTGCCTGTGATACATAAAGTAGTTTTATATAGTACAGTATGCTTGATTTTAAGTATGAAATGAAAAACAGGAATAGACTTGTGGCACGCACATAGGTATATGAAACAGTATGACATGATTAATGGTAATATGACAGTTAAGCGAACATTTTGTATAAGCATGATTAATATGATTTAATTTACGAGAATAATAGGACAACTGTATAGGGGGTGTTACACTCTGATCCTTCTTTAAGGTATCTTTAAGAAATTCTAGCACTTTTAAAGAATGAGGCTATGATTTTCCTTCGGCTTCCTTAATTATCATTATGTGAAAGTTTCACCTTATCCTTTTTGCTCTCTAGCCTAATGGTTTAAATTTGCTACTTAAATGTTAGCTCATTTAAATGAGCATAGGCAATATATCTTACATTATTTTCGTCAATTCATATCACATCATATCAGTTCCAAGCAAAGACTTACTCTTTATTGTTCATTTTTTCTTTTTTTTTGTTCTTTTTTTTATTCTCTCAAGTTATTGTCACTTCAGGAGCCATATTAGATGCAATCAAGATGTTATTTTTGCGTTTGAGATATAATCAATCCATAATTATTGATATGCATGATGTAATGAATTAGAAAATAGCATACATAAGAAAAGCTTATACTATTAACATGATTAAAGAAAAAAATTCATATTTTACATTGGCAAAAATTGGCCTATGCTGCATCTTTTCTTGCTATAGGTGTAGACAGAAAAAGTCTTTAACCATCTCAGGCTCTTCCTTTTCTGGATGGTGCCTATAAGATTAGTGGTGATATTTACATCCCACAACTCTTGTCACTATAACTGAATGGGTAATGGCTAAACATTTACATAACACATACATCACAAAGCACATACCAACCAGGTAAGCTTGAGTCAAACCCTAAAGTTGGTGATGACACAACCTTGTGATAATTCTATATCTTCCTCTTCTTCTCGGGATCTGCCACTTATTTAATGTTAACACTGTCTCGAATATGTTTCCTTAAAGCATGGTAATAATCCATTTTATGGCCTATGTATTGATGGTAAGCATAGTACCAATCCAATATATATCTAGGTTATTCTTAGCTTATGGCCAACTTAAGTGGAGGAGGCTACAGTTTTCCCTCCTTAGTAAGTTGATTGAGGTGCTAGGATAGTGTTTTCCACATTCTTATAGTTGAGATTCTTATAGTTCTGCCACTATTATTCTAGCTGTTAATGTTGTTTCCATCATTCTTTCCAAAACTCAGGTTAGTTGTGCTAGCCTTCTTTTCTAGTTATTCAATCTCAACTTCAATGGCTATGTTTTTTAAAGACTCCTAGTCTTTTAATCCATTCATTTTGAACCCATCTCTCATGTAGGGATTGTCATTACAAATAAATAACCTAATTGTTCAGCGATCTCTAGCTTCTTTTTAATCTCCATCACCCTGTTCTTTCATCAAGTAAGGTACTTATGGAAAGACTCTTCTCGTTTCTAACGTAACATCTCTAGATCCTTCACTGTCACCTCTAATATGGTGTTATAGTCATACTACTCTAAAAATTCATCTATTAGCCTATCCCAGTCTTTCCTTATTTCTTGATCCAACCCATGGTACCAATTAATAGAAAGACCCATAAGACTAAGGCCAGAGTATTCAACCTTTTGTTGTCCAGTAAGGCTAGTCCCTTTCATCACTAGGGTGTACTGCTTTACATAGACTGGTGGTTCAAAAGTTCCATCAAACTTGGGTAAGTTTGGCATTCTAAACTTTCATGGTAGCACTTCCTTGGTATCCAAATCCCTATCTTCTAGGTTAATACCCTTACCAGTTGGCATTAATTGGGCCATAACCTTCATTTTTTTCTCTACCCTTCTCAAGGTTGGATTCTGTATTTTAGGTATTTTACTTTCTAAAGCCTGCGTACGGCCATCCTCTAGGGTATAACCCTTATAGTCATCTTGTATAGCTGGGGGAATAAGTGGTGCCTTACTATTGGAACCAATAGTAGTTGGAAAGGTTATAGCTATAGCTATAGGAGTCCCTATGACCTTAGTCTATTCAACTTGACTAGGAGTAGGGGCTAAAGGCTAGTTCAAGAAGTTGGTGTTGAAATAAACACCATTTTCATTCATTGTTAACCTTATTCTTTTTTCGACTTCCTCAAATCTCTTATCCAATTTTTGAGGATTAAAAGATCTAGTCTATTATGGATTTGTCATGGCTATATATCTTGAAGCTATTTCAAAAAGAACTATCAACACAACTCAAATCTATCCTTGATTTTGATTCTACTTTTGACTGTCTTGAATGAAGCTTTCTAATAAGGTGATCATTAAGATCCTTAAACCACCTAGATATACGATTTAAAATGGCTGAAAAAAGTTAAAAGGTTAGTGATGCATGATACATAGACACGTTAGGCATACATATGATACATATCACACACGTGATGCATGAACATGGATACATTATGATATATGGCACACAAATAAGGTTTACGTATTACATACATGTTTTACTATATTATATCGCTCTATTTCTCGCTTTTACATCACAATCACGGGCTCAAATGCAGTGGAATGCTGTCAACGGCATGGTGAAACTACAGCTATCGATGATACGAGCGCCCTGGATTTAGATTATTCGGCAAAAAAAGTAGCAATAATGAGCCTAGAGAGACGATAATGTTGCCTAAGTGCTATTATGATCATTGGTTGATTGTGATAGAGTTTCCTAAGGACCCTGCCCCCACTAGAGAGTAGATGATTGATACTTATCTCGACACCCTTGCCACTGTATTGGGTAGGTTGGTTCTTTAGTAAAATGAATTTATATGCTTTTGTATCTCTAATTTTTGTTTTAGACGTTTGGTTTTACTTAATTAGTTAGACTTTGCATTAATTAAGCAAAGTTTGGATGGGTTTTACTTAATTTATTGGTTTTACTTAATTAGCAAAGTCTGTTGTTAGATGTTAAGTTTGGATGGGTTTTTCTTTTAATTGATTAAAGTTTATAGCTTTACTAGAATGATGGAGAATTCAGCTTTTCTCGAGTTGGTTTATTTTTGGGAAAAGTTGTTGCTTTCAAAGATTGAATTTTGAATTATGAATTTGATTTTATCTTTATGCTTTGTTTTTTTATTGGGTGAAAATACTCTTCTTTGTTCATTCTAGTAGTAGTTTACTGGCTTGAGAATTTATAAAAAGTGATTGCTTGAGTTCCTAGGCAAGTTCATACACACACACACGCACATTTCTTTCTGGTGTTTTATTCGAATTCTCCAATAAGAAAGGAAGCTTAAGATAAACTTTGCAATTTTTAATTTTATGCTTCAATAATTGGTAAAGTATGCAACTTTGTCCTAGTCCTTCGAAATCTTTAACAAGTTCTTTGATATTGTATTTCACTTCACACTATGCTTGTGTGTCAACATGGAAGAGGCAAAAAAGAATATTAATGCTTTAGCACCACCACATACACTAGATTTCAATGTACTGTTGATAAAGCAACCTCAAAGAAATTTAAGGGTAAGTAACTGTGTTAAGGGTAGGTTGCACTCTTCTTATTTAATTCTCTATTCTGTGGAAACTCATTTGTGTATTCATGGTATGCAGGTTTTCCTGGAGTCCTTTGGGCTCTGCCAGACTCATATATAGATGTGAAGAGTAAGGATTATGGAGGTGCCTTCTTTTAATCAAAATTTTCTTTTCCATATATTTGCTTTCATGTCTTTATATATCGTTGCATTTAAAATTGATTCCTCAAGTACTTGTGACCTTTTTGAGGAGATAAGTATATTAATGGAGAAATAATCCCATGCACATACCCTACTTATCAACCAAAGTAGCAAAAAAATTCAAAGTATGAGAGTAAAAGGTATGAGAGACGGAGAGATGGCCCACCTCCAGAGTGACAAAGGCCAAGACAAGGAGCAAATAGATCAAAGTTAGCATCTAGTTCAATTTGTAGAATGTGTGTTTGTGCTTATTTGATTTTTCTTTATTTTAATGCTTTGATGTTCTATCTCATCCTTAATTCTCAAGTTTATCAAAACTTGACTTTTCTAGTTTATCTTTCACCATCAATTTGCTAGTTCAAAGTAGTTTGAAGCAATACAATTAATTGTGTGCTGGTTTGTTTTTACAGGTGCCTAGTTTTGGTCTCAAATGGATGGAAAATTTTTGGAGCTTTTATTGATAATTTTTAGTCTTTCCTTAGGTGGATAACTATGCATTAGTGCCTAAGTTGATACTACAGACACTAATTTTATAGAGCGTTGTCAATGCATAATAGATATGTCAATATAAGTTGCGATGAACTATGCAAAGCACTTGAATTATCATTGTATGAGTGTTCTCTGAAGGATTATTAACAATACTCTCTATTCCTGTTTCAAGCAAAGCATTTTGTTTGTGTACCTTAGTGTGTGTAATGAAAAAGTGTACAACGGGACACATGATATTTCCAAATTGCTACAAATTGAACTCAAGGTGCCATTTTCATCTGTTGGAATGAAGCAGTCTTATTTATCAAAGTGGATTCAATCAATTCACAAATGTTTGTTTCATTAGTAATGCGTTTAGTTTTTTATTGGATGCATTGTTATCTAATTTAAGCAAGAAAGTCTCTCATTTATGCTTGAGCTAAGATGAATCTGTGGTACCTTTAGAATGTAAACCCGGTCTCAATGTTATGAAATATCAAGTTCAAGCTTTTATTCCCCTTCCTTTCTATCAAGATATGGTTTAAAGATGTGTTTTAATAATGAATGATCTATTTTGAATTTGAAAGGTGGCTCATTTTTTCATTAATTCCCATGAACAGGAATTGTCAAGTTTGACAAATGGGGTCCTACAAAATTAGGTAAAGATTATGGAGCAGTAATAGTAAACTCATTAAACTATTCTACCTTCCATTTACCCAATAATGCTGTTGGCCAGGAAAGAATAAGCCTGCACATTGAAGCATTTTCTTAGAGTTAATAATTTGGATTCTCGTTTAGTTGCTTTTAGTACTAACTTTCAAACAAATCTCGAAGTAAACCACTAACTTATTCACATGAATTACATAGCCTTCAATGTTTTGTCCTTTCTAACAATTGAAACAAAGGCACATGCTTATCGATTGGCATCGGCAAATATCTTAACTACATCAATATATCACATCATCATAGCCATTAAATTTTGGCCATTATCTCATCTTATCTTCTTATAACTATGTGGCGTGCAGTTTAACTCTTAAAGCTCATTTCTTGATTAGAAAATAGAGGCAGATTGATCAATAATGGCCTATTACAGCTCTAGCTATTACTATATGGATGATCCCGGTGAGTACTATGGTGATTACTCTTGAAACTCTTATAATACCTATAATTCTGCTTATTTTCAAGATACAATTACTTATTCCAGTAATGATTACCAAATGTTTACTTATGATCCTGTTCCAATAAGCTCAAGAATTGCGTACTCTGTATCGACTCCAACTGAGCCTAAGAACATCGAGTATGATCCAGATCCCTACTATTCTTTTCAGACTCAACTCATCATTTCTTACAACGTATCCCAGTTCAAAGAACCTAAGTTCGAAGAGTATGATCCGACACCTATGGTGGTAGATATGATCTAGCTCAAACCTACGGGGAAGCCCCTTCCTCCCTCTGATGAAATTTGCTATCCTTGCTCTATCTTTGCTTCACCTGGCATTGGTTTGGAGCCAACCATAACACCTGCTGCAAAAGTTAAGGATGTAGCAAAGGTCCAAAGTGAAAGCAAACCTCCTGCCACGTACCGCAAAAATGACCATGATCACAGCAAGTCCTAGGAGGAGAATTTGGAGTTGTATGAAGGAGAGAAAAGCATGGGAAATTATGGTGATGGACAAGGAGAAATTGGCTATGAGTATGAAAAGCAAGCGACTCAAATTCCCCCAGGGTACGGCTTAGAGGCAATGGACATATGTGAAGGTTTATTTGGTTACTGGCCATATCTATCTCGTTATGAAAGGAGATGGGCTGATTGTCAAGAAGTTGTAGATTGTGGAAATCACAGTAATTACAATAATTAATGGAAGGAAACTTTTGATTATCTCTTTCGTAGTCCAAATCCTTATGGTGAACGCTATGGAAATTATAACTATGGCTATCAAAAGCATTATCAGCAACAATCACTTTATCAACAAGTTGAGGATTCATGGTCTCTATAACTGCAAAATAATCTAAAAATGGATGACTAGTTTGTTTTAGTTTAGTAGTACTGGCCATGTTGAAAAACTGTGAAATCTGGAGTTTGAGAGTTGTTTCACTTGATTGAAACACCACCATCATTAATCATTCCTTTTCATAAAATAAATAATGATATGATGGTGTAAACCAAATTTTCTAAAAAATTTTCTGAATAGAAAATTTTAATTTAATGTGTATGAGGAAGTTAGGTATGCAATTTGTCATTATCTTGAAAACTTTCTTACTTAGATTAGAAGTATGTATTTAAAAAAAAGATAATTATATTATCATTATGTCAAAAACCTATATGTAAAATTTATTACAAAAATTATTCTTTTTGGACCATACAAAAGTTATTTGCTTGATTTTTATAAAAAAGGCTAGGTATAAGATTCATTTAAGAATCTGTGCACACAAAGCATGTTTATTTTGTTAGTTATTATTTATAATTTATAATTTATTAAAAATGCATGCACATATATACAGCATGAACAACCACATACGAGAAAAAAAGAAATAAATGCTTCCAACCTTAACACTCCCACATAGGAGATCGGGCGATCTTTTTCCTAAGTGGGATTAACTCATAGGTTAATAAGGAACTCATTGAATGTGTATGATGCAAGGTGAAAACCAGAAGTATAACCTCTCTTTATTTAAATTGTATACGAATGAAGTTTGGCCATTGTGCATTTAAATAATCCAAATAAATTGAAATGCACCCACAGAGGTCTAAAAGCCTTTAATGGACTAACATTTAAATTTATTGGTATTTATTCAATACATAAAAGTCCACATCATAAATAATGTGTTATGGTGCATAGCCCCTAGTGGAAGTATCTATGCCATTACATAGGCTTTAATCCAATGATATAGTTTTAGGGTTACTCAAGTGTGGTCCCTACCAATGGGTGAAGCTCATCATGAACATAATAACCTATTAGGTCACCATTTGATATGCTAAAAAGAGCATGATGCTTAGGCTGGTGGTCGTCTCTAACACTTTCCTATATTGAGTGAGCATAGGGTCGTACTTTAGGAATGTATCGGGCTAAAAACGGAATGCCTAACTTAATTCTAAAGCTCTAGCATGAATGCAATGCAATTTTTCAATAAGAGGTAAAATATCTTAATCACTAAAATCATTTATATTAAATTAGCCAAAGTTACTTTCATAACCAAATCTTATGGTCCCCAATAGAGCCACCACTATGCTGCATGTCGAACCCTATTAGGCATCTAGCTTGCTCTCAAAAACCTGCTTTTAGGATTCCAAATCAAATCAAGGTTCATTTAACTCATGCAGATCGATCATTTTGCAATTAATAGGGATTTAAACAAATACGTAATGCCTCAGGCCTCAAGAAAACATGAAATAGTGGCTCAGGGTATCCCTACTCGTTTGCTAATAATCTACCTACGAGGGTATCCCTACTCATTTGCTAATGATCTACCTACTCAAAAAAACATATATGTATATATGTATGTATGTATTTGTGTTTGAATGATTAATTTATTTTATCTCATTTCTCACAAGAGTTATCATGCATAGAAAATAAAGGCGCACTCAAGCACGTTGAAAGAAAAAGTATATGTATCGTAAGTTGTAAAGCATAGCAAACATTATGAGACTTAATCCGAAAATAAATCATGCATAAATTTGAAAATGTATTAGGTTTGTTTTGATGAAGATGTTGGTCTTCTCATGCATATTTACAAAAATGAAGAATTTTAGGTGTATTTTGGATAAAAATGGGATGACAGATCCATCGCAACTTGAAAGAAAGGAATCACATTAGTCAATTTTAAATTGAAAATCTTTTGTATTTATAAAGAAAATTTTCTTAATTTACATGTTTATTTTGTTGGTGAAAATCGAGATATTGGTCCTTTTATTATTGAAAAATCCCACTCAAATGTGTATAAAAATCATTTAATGAGTTTTTGGATTTACTGTTGAAAATTCATTTATTTGCAATAAATAACGACATTAAAAATAATGATACAAATAAAGTATGTATAAATAGACTATTTATTGAATTGGAAATATTGATTCCCTCAAGCATATTTATGGAATTCCCTTATGTGATTTTTGAATAAAATAGGACATCGGTCCATTTTATGAGAAAAATCAAATTAATTAGATAAAAAATATTTTAAGTATTATTTTTTAATTAAAGCATGTAAAAAACTATTTTTTACTTGTTATTACATATTTGCAGAAAGTAAATGGAAAAGTAAAGGGAAACTAAATACATGCTTAAAATAATAATAATAGTGATAATTAATATAAAAATAAATCCAAAACTAATTTACTCCACCTCATCCTCCAATCCAGCCCACAATGATAAGACACATATTAAAACATGGCATGGAAAAAAAATAAAAAATCAGTAATGAATTAAATTATGCAATAAATAAATTCAGCAATAGTTAAGCATAATCTAAGTAATGTAAAAAAAACAATTGTGACAATATAATAAAATTGATAATAATAAGACCTAATATTAATAAAATAATTGATAATAACAATGTTGGCAATACTGATAATTAAACAAGAAATCAAATGATACTAAAAATAATAATAATAATAATAATAATAATAATAATAATAATAATAATAATAATAATAATAATAATAATAATAATAGTAATAATAACAATAGTAATGCTAATTATAATATTTATGATGAGAATTATAAATATTATTATTAAAAATAAAAATAATAAAAATACGATTGAATTAAAAAAATCAAATCTTGCACAAATATATAAACTATTTGATAATTAATTTATAAATATTAATCAATTGGACTAATTGAATAAACTTAAATAAAATGATATTGATAAAATAATCAATATTTAAACATCTTATAAATTAGATAGAAAAATAAATTAGCATAATCAATTTATCACAAATATTAATTAAGCTAATTAACAGATGCAAATATAAACTATAAGATTAATATAACATGTATTAGAGATTAGATAAAATAACAAATTAACAAAATATGGTAAGACAATTAAAAATAAATAAACTAATATAATAAATTAGTTACCCAATAAAGAATTGGCAAATTCAACAAGACAATCAATTAATAAATAAGTTAATGTATTAAACTAATTAACAAATAAAGAATTAAAAAAATTAATATAATAAAGTAAAAAGCAACATGTAATAAAATTAAATAACAATATGAAAGTAAATTTAAAAAAACAAAAAAAAAAAGTAAAATGAAAATGCAGGCTAAAAGTAGAAAAAAAAAGGAAATAAAGAAATAAAAGCAGCTTGAGGTGTAGGGAACGAAAGTTGTGATTGGGACTTTTAGCGACAAGAATATTTTACTGTCACCATAAATTCCGACCTCTAAAGGTCCAATGCTAGCAAAAGGAATTAAAAAAAACTATTTAGCAATGGAAGAAACCTTTCGCCGTTAAAGGGACTGACAAAACAGAATTCATGGAAACCAAAGAAGAAACACTTTTTCACCCTCAAAACTTACAAAAAAACATAAATATCAAACATAATATGATACTAATTAAAAATATATAACAAATTATAAAAAATAAATAAACACATAAATAAATAAATTAAACCAGTATATTTAATTAATAAAAAATTAAAAATAAAATCACTTAAATTAACATGTTTAATGAACAAATAGCAAATTAATAAAGCATTTAAATAATATAATATGCTAAGATAATTAACAAAGTAATATAGTAAAACAAATAATTAATAATTAATTTTTATTATGATATAATTAATTTATTAAGAAAATCTAATAAAATAATTTACAAAATTAGTTAATAAATTACCATATTTAACAATTAATTAGCAAATATGTGATATTAACAATATATTAAGGTAGATCTAAAAATTAATAAAATAATAAACTTTTAAAAAATTATTTTCATAGTTAATTAAATTTAAATATTTAAATTTATGGATTTTAGGGCACGAGAATATTACTTTCAGTTTGATTTCATCAAATAACAAGGATTTTATGCTTTATGGTTTTTTTCCAGATTTTTAGTATTTTTTGAAATATTATTTAAGTAAAAAATATGTATTTTTCCATTAGATATGATGAATAAATAAAAGGAAAAGAAAGGGAAGAATGAGATTAAGGAGAGAAGAGAGAGCATTAAGCTTAGAAATGCCTAATAAATATCTCAAATTGGATAAGGATGACAATTTTTTTTTCTCCCAATTTCCCCATATTCCTAAGAGTAAAATAAACTCTGGAAGTGACTCATGAGCTTCACTCATGGACTTGATCCTTGAGTCAACAATGACTCACGGACCATTGACTTTTAACTTTTGCCCTTCTTTTTCTCAGCGACTGACCTCTAGCATAAAATATCTTGCTATTTTTAAGCCTAAAAACACCATTTTTGGACAAAGTACCTTCCAGAAATATATTCCCCTATGAGTTACCTTTCCAATGAATCAAAAATCACTAAATTTATAGTTTTAGATTGTGATTTATGGCCAACATATCGACGACTGCTCTTAGGAAATTTTCAAGGACAAAATCGATATTTTTACTTTGAAATATTTTTAGGAATGATGGCCTCAGAATTAGAACATACTATATTCATGAAAGTTATTTAAAATGAGCTTAGTTTCTATTAAAATTTGATTCATCTAAATATGAGCTCTGCAGTGGGAGTTATGCTTGAAATATTACAAACTGGTCTAAGTGTAAGGATAGATTCGGGTCATTTATATTCAAGTCTAATTTTAAGAATCTTAAGAACTGAACTGGGTTTAGTTTTTCATAAAAGTTGTATATCTATTTCCTAAGATTTAAATGGTTCTAGAATCATCTAGTTATGAAGTTTGTAGGCTGAGATAAAGTAAAAACACTCCAAATTGCTCTAATGTTTGAAACCCAATTTTCTCGTTTTGCACTATTTGAAATATATAAAAAGGGAAAAGATCCTAAAAAGGATTTTTGAACATTAAAACCCATAAGAGAGATCAAAATATCATTTTGAAAACATAAAATCGAGGAAGAAAGCTTGGCACCTCTGCTCCTTATCTATTTATAAGGAACCATTTCCTCATTAGGTAACATTAATCAAGTGTCACCTTAGGACCTAGTATCTACACAACTCCATGGGCAGAGATGTGGGCAGACCTACCCTTATTGATTAGAAAATATTAAAAAATATGGTAGTGTTGATTAACAATCCTAATTTTGAAGGACATCTAATTGTATCTGATAAAGTGATTTATTTATGTAAGTGCATTAAAGGCATTACTGTGTTACCAAAAGCTAATAAAGAAGATATTACATTGTTTTCACAGCAATATGCTATAATTTTTGAGAAATTTAATACATTGACAGCAGGGTAGGAATAATTGAATGAAGGCCAAGAAGAATTCATAATGAGCATGTATGAACTGATTGCATCAATGATAATGATGCAATCAAGATTTAATATACACTGTCTTCCTCCACCTCTGCAAGATTGAGTTCAGGGATTCCCTTGACCCCACCCACCCCCCCCCCCCACCTTTATGTTTTTTTAGAGATATTATGTTGTTTTGCTAAAGATAACCAATTTTTGAGTATGGGGTAGGGATATGTTAGGAATGAAGTTGAAGGAAACTTTTTGAGAATGTGTTGGATTGTTGTGCTTGAACTCTAAGTCATTAAATTTAGCAATTTCTATTTTTTTTTTCTTTAGTATTTTGACGGTTTGTTTAAACTTCTAATTTTTAGTAATGTTATGTCATTTAGTTTAATTTCTTCTCTTATTTTTTTTGTTTTTTGTTTAATTTCTTAATTTATTTTATTATTTTGTTGCCTTTAGTTTAATTTATTTTTTAGCTTTTTTTTAGTTAGTTTTATGCTTGTTTTAGTTTTTATATATTGTTGTTATTACTTAGTTTTGCACTTCATTATAGTTTACCTTTGTTAGTTGTTTCTGTAGTGAATAAACTTAAACTTATAGTAGAAAAGCCTTTTTAAAATAGTTTTAATAGCAAGTGAGTAGTAGTTTGTTGGATGAATTTTCTTTAATTTGTCGATTAATTTCAATTAGATCTATACAAGTAAGTTTCCTAATAATTATGCACTTGAGGCCTACTTTTGGAAAATCAGAAAAACTAGTGCATGAAGGTGATTGTATGAGAATTTACAGTGCAAGAACCTTCCTCATCACACCCTTCAAAGTAATAAAACAACTTGAAGGTGATATAAGAAATGGCTTAGGTAATATTTTTCTTGTTCAAACCTTGAAAAGAATTTTAACCTACCTTTTTCATTTATTATCCTTTGTAAACCCTTTTGAGCCTAATTAAGCATTATAAATGCATGCAAAGTCTATTTTTGTTGATTACTGATATGAGCTTGAAAAGCTTATAAATAGTGTCTATATGTGCTTAGTTTTATTAAGTATAGTGTTTAATATTTTTATTTTTTATGTGTATTTTGTTATTTTTATGTGCTTTATCTGTTTGTGTATGTTTTATATGTTTTATAGGAGTAAGGGATCAGTTTGGAGCTTAAACATAAAATATGGCTAAGTAAGAGCAAGATAAAGGAGTGAAGAGAGGACTATGTTGCGAGCACGATAACTACAACTGGGTTGCGACAGGTAGTGGGGAATAACAAAGGCAGCCATCGCAAGGGAAACTGAACAAAGACTAAACATGCTATGTCATGAGTGCGACAGGAGTCACGAGCATAAGAGATGGGGGTTAAAGGAAGTTGAGCTTGAAATGTTACCTAAAAAGACACCAAGGTTCACCAAGGATTGCTTACCTATGGAGGGGCACTTGAAAGGACTTGATGCTTGAAAAATTATAAATACCCTGGAAGTTATTTTGAGAAGAGAATAAAGATAGAGATCAATCATTTTATTTTGCTAATTTGGAAGTGTAATTGAAGAACAATAGTTTTAGTTTTTACATTTTAGTTTTAGCTTATGTTTTGAAGAGCAGACTAACAAGGAAGAAGAAGTCTTCATTCCTTCGTAAAAGAGTATAATTCTCTTTACTTAATTCTCTTATATTTCTTCTTTGTAATTATTATGAATACTCTTTTAGGAATTTGGATGTCAATATTCATATTTATTCAATTCTCTTTCACTTATCTTTATATGTAGGATTTTCTACTAATAATTTATTGGTATCGTTATAAGTTAAGGAAAAAGACCTTAGTTGGCAATTCCTTTTCTTAAAATCTTCAAAGTAGTTTTGAGTAAGAGAGCTGTGAGAGCAATCTCTTTAATATAGTTAATAAGAAATTCATTATCAAAACATCATTAGAGGGATCAAGATGTTGAGATAGTTGTTATAGGTTGTTTTCTATTCTTTGACTGTGTGTTTATGTAATTCTAATCCAAATGAAAGAGCTGTGATTTAGAACCATAAATGCATGTTTAAGGTATAATCTAGTCTAAATGTGAGAGCTACAACGTAGAACAATCTTCCAACTTGGCTTGCATGATAAAGATTGAATTTAAATAAGAGAGAAATAACAAGTTCCATATTTATGTATATGTTACATTCATTATACTTCTAAGTCTTCTCGGATTATCATTAAAGTAGAATAATATTTAGTTTATAGTGCTAAAATATTAGTTTTGATATGCAAATTAATGAGTATTGTAAACAAAATAAGAAATTAAGTAGTAGTAGTGAACAATTTTAATCAACATTCCTCGTGGGATCAATATCTTAAGTACTATAATTGGTACAATGTATACTTGCGAAATTTATGCTTAGAAAAAGCATAACAAGTTTTTTGTGCCGTTAGCAGGGACTTGTTTGATTAAATTTATTGTCATTATGAATCTTGATTTATGATTTTTTATTACAATAGGTTACTAGTTTTGTTTTTTTATAGGATTTGATAGTTCAAGTCTATGCTGAGTACAAGAAGTTCTCAGGAAGAACTTAAACCATTAAATCTAGAAATAGAAAGATTTATTTCAAGTAACCGTAAATCCAACAAGAAGAAGAACAAGAATCAAAGATTAATTATGGCTGAAGAAGAGAATCCATTAAGGTTAACGGACTTTGCCACACCTGCATTGAGTGGTGCTTAACAATGGGTGGTAAGACCTATGGTAATGTGGCATTGAAAGAATTACCAAATTATTTGAGTTATGCATGTCTTGGTTCTAATCATACTTTACCTATCAGGATTTCTAATAAGCTCACTAAAAAGTAGGAATCTTCTTTATCAGAGGTTCTTAGAAAGAGGATAAAGAGTACAGGTTGGCAAATTTTTGATTTAAAAGGAATTAGTCCTAATGTTGTTATGCATAGAATTACATGGTAAATGAATGTCAACCTAAGGTTGATATACACAGGAGACTTAATTCAAATATGAAGGAGGTAGTTAAAAAAAAAGTCATTAAATTGTTAGATGTTAGGATCATTTATCCGATTTTGAATTGTGCATGGGTAAATCCTATTCATTATGTACCTAAGAAAGGAGGTATGACTGTAGTTATAAATGAGAGTGGGGATTTGATTCCTACTAGAACCACCATGGGTTGGCGGGTGTGCATTGACTATAGGAAGTTAAATTTAGCCACTAAAAAGGATCATTTTTCTTTATCATTCATTGATCAAATGTTGGAAAGGATAGCTAACCATTCTCATTATTGTCTTCTAGATGGTTATTCGGGGCATGATTAAATATTTATATACCCTAGTGACTAAGAAAATACTATCTTTACTAGTCCATATGGGACTTTTGCCTATAAAAGAATGCCTTTTGGGCTATGTAATACACCAGCGACTTTTTAAAGGTGTATGCCTTCTATTTTTGGGGATATGATAGAAGATATCATGAATGTGTTTATAGATGACTTTTCTATTTATGGTGATTCATTTGAGTTATGTTTGAGTAATTTGGATAGAGTATTAGCTAGATGTAAGCATACTAACTTAGTGCTCAATTGGAAAAATTGCCATTTTATGGTTGAAGAGGGAATAGTTCTAGACCATAAAATTTCAAGTAGGGGGATTGAGGTAGATAGGGCTAAAACGAAGTTAATTGAAAAATTAGCTCCACCTACTACACTTAAGGGTGTAGGATCTTTTTAGGACATGCTGGTTTTTATTAAAGGTTTGTAAAGGATTTTTCATTAATTTCTAAGCCTTTAAATAATTTGTTGACAAAGGAAGTGCCAATTGAATTTTCTAATGCATGTTTGAAAGCTTTTGACACATTAAAAGAAGTGTTGGGAATTATCGGTTACATACATCACATGTATAAGCGAAAATTAAAATTTTTGAACAATAGATCTGATCTTGCCATGAATTTACAATATAAATATTAATCAGAATAAGAAAAATCACCTTTGATTTTTGTTAAACAGTTGATTTTCCTTCTAACCAGGTTGTCGTAAACCACAGTGTCCAAAATAGAACACCTCTAATTAGTAATCCACACTAGATAAGGATCAAATGAACTAAGATTGATGGAGTTACAAGGCTGGCCGAAATTCCTTGATGCTAGTAAGGAATGAGGATGGCGGCTAGGGTTAAAGAAATGAGAGAGAATTTTCTTTTCTCGCAATATTCACTTAACACTAAATCCCTTTAACTTGAATTTTTATAGTTAGGTTAAAAATCCAACTTGATAATGGGATTGGGCACTTTAAAATTGCTGGAGAAATATTAAATGGGCTTCTGGAATTATTAGTAATTTATTTGAGCTCAATTAAATCCAATTTAAATCATTTCATAAATTACTATGCACAAAATCCATAAACTAGGCCCTTTATGCGTACACTTATGAAATATATTTAATTTGTCTTGGTCCAAGAATTACACCTTGAAGGCCTGCTATATGGTTTTGGTGTGTAACACTTCCTCTAGAGGGTTTCTATGCCAAAACAAATTCTCTGGGCCTCTTTAATTTCTCCAATGGATCTATTAATTATTATATCAGCCCTATAACACTTATAGTCCAATAATAATTAATTACGAAATACAATATTTCAATTAAGTCCATTTTGCAGAACATTTCTAAAAAGTTCTGCAAGCAATTCTACTTGATCATAATTAACTAAACTTTTTAATTAATTATTCTCTTATTCATTTCTCTTCTCCCATAATAACATCAAATATTATTATCCTTGTCATTTTATCATTTTATCCTTTACTCTATATGTGTGTGACCTATTGGATTCCTATCCATAGTGACAGTATAATATGTAATTATGAGTTCTATTCAAAACTCATATGATTTAAACTTTTTTAAATCATTTTATCAATCCCTTATTGATATTTATGATACACTATTATAGAAATCATGAGCAGTCTCTAGTTAGGCATCATGACTACCCAAATGTCAGGAAAGACAAGTGGTTTGACTGTACCCTTCCATAGAAATAGTTACCGTGCAATTACTCCTTTCACCACTCTTATCTCAATTAGATTCTGAGTATGGATTTCTGTCAACTCATATAAATCTAATTATGTATGTTCTATTAATTTAACCATTGTTCCCAAAATGCCCTTCATGGATCCCTATCTATCTTGGCATATTGCTCTGCCAAGAGGTTCTCTGAACAAGGCATTTATAGAATCATGAGAGATAACTCCCCTTAATAAATCTGGGATGGTGAATCCTTTATCGATTACTCAACTATCTTCAAGTAGGTCAAGATATACCCAACCACCTAACTATGTTCACTCCTAGTTGGAAGTAATCAGTTATGGAGTCAAAGTATATCAATTGCTACTTAAGATAACCTGGGTGATCTCAACTCTAAGGATACTTGCACAATCGCTGTGAAGAGATTCCTCACTGATATAGATTTAATATCCATGTAAGGATTCTTTTTGCAGGTCTCTAATGAACTTGTTCTTCTTATTGGAAATTATCGATTACATGCATCTCATACATAAACGAAATTTAATATTTTTTAACCAATAAATTTGATCTTTCCATGAATTTACAATGTACGTATTAATTAGAATAAGAAAAATCACCTTTGGTTTTTGTTGAATACTTGATTTTTCTTCTCACCGGGTTGTCGTAAAACCACAATGTCCAAAATTGAACCCTCCAATGAGTAATCCACACTAGAGAAGGATTGAATGAACCAACAATGGAGGAATACAAGGTTGGCCAAAATCCCTTGATGCTAGCAAGGGGGAAGTGGCAGCTACGGTTAGAGAATGAGAGAAAAATATTTTTTCTCTTAATTGTTCACTTAACCCTAAAATCCCTATCACTTGGATGTTTATAGTTAGGTTAAAAATCAGACTTCATAATGGGATTGGGCTCTTTAAAATGGCTGGAGAAATATTAAATGGGCTTCTGGAATTATTAATAATTTATTTGGGCTCAATTAAATCCAATTTAAATCCTTTTATAAAAGACTAAGCACAAAACCCATAAACTAGGCCCTTCATGCATACACTTAGATTTAATCACCCAAATGATTAATACTTATGAAATATATTTAATTTACTTTGGTCCAAGAATTAAGCCTTTAAGGCCTTCTACCAGGGCTTGGCATGTAACCCTTTCTTTATAGGGTTTCTGTGCCAAAGCCATTCTTCTGGGCCCCTTTTAATTTCTCTAATGGATCTATTAATTATTATATCAACCCTATAACACTTATAGTCCAATAATAATTAATTATAAAATACAATATTTCAATTAGGTCCATTTTATAGAACATTTCTAAAAAGTTCTGCGAACAATTTTACTTAACCATAATTAATTAAACTCTTTAATTAATTATTCTCTTTTTCACTTCTTTACTCCCATAATAATATCAAATATTATTATCCTTGTCATTTTACCATTTTATCCTTGTCTCTATATGTATGTGACCTATTGGGTTTCTATCCATATTGGCAGTATAATATGTAATTGTGAATTATATTCAAAACTCACATGATTTAAACTCCTTTAAATCATTTTATCCATCCCTATTGATATTTATGATACACTATTATACAAGTTATGATTGGCCTCTAGCTAGGCATCATCACTACCCAAATGTTAGGAAAGTCAAGTGGTTTGACTATACCCTTCAATAGAAACAATTACCGTGTAATTACTCCTTTCACCACTCTTATCCCAATTAGATTCTGAGTATGGATTTCTGTCAACTCATATAAATCTAATTATTTATGTTCTATTAATTTAACCATTGTTCCCAAAATGCCCTTCATTGATCCCTATCCATCTTTGCATATTACTCTGGCCAGAGATTTTCTGAACAAGGCAATTATAGAATCATGCAAGATAACTTCCCTTAATAAATCTAGGATGGTGAATCCTTTGTTAATCACTCAACTATCTTCAAGTAGGTCATGATATACCCAACCTCCTAACTATGTTCACCCCCAGTTGGAAGTAATCTGTTATGTAGTCAAAGTATACCACTTGCTACTAAAGATAACTTTGGTGATCTCAAGTCTAAGGACACTTGCACAATCGCTATGAAGAGATTCGTCACTGACATAGATTTAATATCCATGTGAGAATTCTTTTTACAAGTCTCAAATGAACTTGTTATTCAAACAAGCATCCACATGTTAGCTTTGATTATCTTCTATAATCACAATTATGAGAATCACTGCTTGAACCATTCAAGAAGCATAGAATGTGCTAGTCTGTCCGAATTAACAATGTCCTATCTTGTTAATTATATGACTAGGGATATTTAGATATTAACATATTTGCATGCAATAGATATCTCATATTCTTTTTTCATATTTATTTTTGGCTTTGTATAATCATTTTATGCCTTCCATTTTATCACTTGTAATAGTTTAGTAATAAAAGTTTTTACATGGTTTAATTAAAAATAACACTTAAATATTTCTACTTAATTAATTGGATTTTTCCATAAAGAGACCAATATCCCATTTTATTTCAAAAATCACGAAAAGAATTTTATAAATATTGCATGAGAGAACCAATGTTTTAAATCAATTAATAGCCCAATTTATGCATGTTTTGCTTGTATTGTTATTCTTTTACGTTTTTATTTAGTTTAAATAAATGATTTTTCGAGAGATGCAATAAAAACACATTAAATGATTTTTATAGAAGTTTGAGTAGGATTTTTCTATAATAAAAGGACTAATATCCCCGATTTTCAATCATAAAATAACATGTAAATTAAGGAATTTCTCTTCATAAATTCAAATGATTTTCTACCTTAAAATTGACTAACACAATTCCTTTTTTTCAAAGCTACAAGGGATCAATTATCCCATTTTTTATCCAAAATACTACATTTTATAAATAAACATGCGAGGACCAACGTGCTCATGAAGATGGACATCATAAATTAATTCTCTAATTTATGTATGAATTTTGCTTTACATTTATTCTTTTTTTATTAATGCTTTCAAATGCCATGCTTTATCGCTTTCAATATGCTTGAGTGCACCTTTATTTTCTATGCTTGATAACTCATGTGAGAAAAGATATAAAATAAATTAATCACTAAAATTTATTTAACTTTAACCAAAGGTATAATTAGGAGCGAGATCCCAAACTATTTTTGATTTTGACCTCATAAGATTAGAACTCATTTTTCAATATTTTATTGGGTGGCAAGTCCATGATACCTGCCTTATGGTGCCCAACAGATGTCCTCGTAGGTTGATCGCTAACAATGAATGGGATATCCAAAGCTACTATCTCATGCCTTTTTGAGGTCTAAGGCATCATGGATTAGGTTGAATCCCAATTCATTACGAAGCGACCAGCCTTCACAAGTTAAATGGGCCTTGATCTTATCTTCAATCCTAAAAGTTGGCTTTGAAGAGCAAACTGAATGCCTATGAGGTTCAACACACATCACAGTGGTGACTCCACTGGGGACCACGAGACTTTGCTTTGAAAGTACCTTTGGTTGATTTAATATAAATAAGTTTAATGATTAAAATATTTTATCTCTTTTCAAAAAATTGCATTGCATTCATGCTAGAGCCTTATAATTAAGTTAGGCATCCCTTATATTAGCCCTAGTGCATTCCCAAAACACAACCCTATGTTCACTCAATGTAGAGAAGTATTAGAAAGGACCACCAGCCTAAGTCTCATACCTTTTGGTATATCAAATTATGATCCAATAGGTCGTTATGCTCTATTTGCAGGGACCACACTTGGGTAGCCATAAAATTGTATCACCATACTAAAACCTATTTAATGGCATAGATACTTGCACTAGAGGGCATGCACCATAATACATTATTTGTGATATGGGCTTTTATGTATCAAATAAATCCCAATAAATTTAAATGTTTATACATCAAAGGCTTTTATGCCCCAGTTGGTGCATTCTAGTTTATTTGGATTGTTCAAATATACAGTCGCCAAAATCAATTTGCATGCCCATATGTGTTTATTGGATTTCCTATTAACCCATAAGCTAATCCCACCCAGGAAAGAGACCATATAATCCCCTATGTAAGAGAAATAAGGTTGGAAGCATTTACTTCCTTTCTCACCATTGTAGTTATATTGTATATTTATACATACATTTCTAATAAATTGTAAATTAACAATAATAATTAAAAAAAATATACATGTTATGTGTGCATAGTTATTTCTATATATATATATATATCTCACCTTGTGTATAATTTCTGCTTGTATAAATTGTGACCTAAAATGTAAACGTAAACTAAAATATATGAATCTTATTTGCATGATTATGTGTGAGCATGCATTGCATTTTGTGTGCAAACAAATAATGATAATTAATATAATAATGTAAAATGTACATACTAATCCTTTTTAATGTGTATATCTTGTTATATGCCATGCATCATAATGTATTCATATTCATGCATCACATGTATGCCATGTATTATATGTTTAGCATGTTCGTATATTATGCATCACTCTAACCTTTTTTAGCAATTCTAGATTACATACCTAAATGGTTTAGGTATCCCGATGATCACCTTGTTAGAGAGCTTCATTTGAGATAGTCAAAAGCAAAATTAGAATTAGAGATAAATTGGAGTTTGGTTGATATTTTTGAATCAACTTTAGAAGCTATAGCCATGGTTGATCCATCACAGCTAGGAGTTCTTAGTAGTCAAGAACTAGATAAGAGATTGGATGAATTTGAAAACAGGATGAGGGTTATGATGACTAAGATGATGTCCATTTTAGTACAGCCTACTAGACAACAGCCTTTAGTGATCCCCTTCACATATGAAGAACCGACCAATATTGGAGGTATCTCTACTACGGCAACCGCTGTGTAACCCCCTTTACCCATCGAGTTTAGAGGACCTACATCAATAATTGTGCCCATTGAGTAGAGAAAGGATAAGGGTGTTACACCTGAAGAGGATTTTATCTTCGAGGAGGAAAAGGAGCCCGTGGCAACTCAGGTTTTGAAAAATAAGGCACCTAAAGTAGAAGACCTAATTTTGAAAAAGATGGAAGAAAAGATAAAGGCCTTAGCCATGGTTTTATCAGCTAGTAAAGGAATTAGCCTAAAAGATAGAGATTTTCATAGTGAAGACATGCTCCCCTAACGGTTTAAGATGCCATACTTACCCCAATTTGATGGTACTTTTGACCCTTCTGCACATATCAAGCAATACACATTAGTCATAAAGGGGATGACCTTAACTAAGAAATAAAAAATTAAGTAATTTTGCCTCAGTCTGATTAGGCCTGGCCATCAACTGGAACCATGGGTTAGATCACAAGATCAATGAGGATTGGGATCTATTAATGATTGTAGCACAAGACTAGAAGTGACCCTAAAAAATCTAATGTTGCTACATCAAAAACCATAGGAGGCCTTTCATGAGTACCTTACATGATAAAGGAATACGGTGATGGAGATAAAGTGAAAACTAGAGACTGTTGATCATATTAGGTTGTTTATTTGAAATGCCAATCCCTATCTAAGAGATGGGCTAAAAATGAAAGGCTTAAAAGACTAAATATCTCTCAAGGATATCACCATTGAAGCTGAGAGAGAATATTTAAAAGAAAAGGCTCAGGCTGTAGGTATAAAAATAGGTAATCCTGGAAATAAGCAGGAGAATTGAGACTCGGATAAGGGTAATGATGCGATTGTAAAAGTTTTAGCCATATGAACAAAAGGAAATCATTATACCATCATGGGTAAGCCACTATTTTGGTTCCTCATTCATCTTAATAGGCAAGGGAAGTTTCAACCATTACCAACAAAGCCGATCATAAGCCAAGAGAAACTTGGTCATAAAACTAATTGGTATTGTGCTTACCATCATCACAC
The DNA here is from genome assembly GCA_037975025.1 of Excoecaria agallocha. NCBI lineage: Eukaryota > Viridiplantae > Streptophyta > Magnoliopsida > Malpighiales > Euphorbiaceae > Excoecaria > Excoecaria agallocha. Next base: position 37,103,077 of record CM075806.1, read on the forward strand.
AAGGCACAAAACAGATTATTGCCACCCTCTAAAAGATCATGTTTAGAGTTTGGTTGACACCCAGCAAACACTAATTTTGAAAGGGGAGAATTAAAGCTTTCTTTACAAGCTCCACATCATCATCAACCTTGGGGGCAATTTCCAAGGAAGGAGAATCCTGAGATGTTGAAGGAATTTTTGGTATCTATACTTATAGTATGGAAAAAATATAATATAAGCCATCTTTATAAAAATGTAAATATGTCTTTAAACGTTGTATATATTTCTTCATTCATGTTAATGATATGACCTTTTCTTATGTATACAATATATTATTTTATCGTATCATGCATAACAATAATTATGGCCTATCTTTAAGACGTTAATTCAATAAACATCACTCTATTTAATCGGGGCATAGAAACACTTTTAGTGCATCCTTTGGCTCTTAGGGTGAGTCTTGAAAAGACAAAATAAAATAATTAAATCTTCACCAAAACCTATAAAGGCACTCCACTAGATGACAAGAACATTATTGCATCATATTCCCATCTTTCTGAGTAGCAAACTTAAATAGAAAGCCCCATTTACCTAGAAAGTGAGCCAAAATGTTAATCTGAAATTTCCTAAACAAACCCATTCAAAATTCTAAGAGAACCTATAAGGGCTAATTTACAACAAGAGTCGGATGTACATAAGATGTCACCTGTTATTGTATTGCATATCTAGTCATGTCATCCTTTAGGACAACTGTTGTAATGCCATCCTTTCATCAATCTTAGGGAGTACCCCTATTTAAAAAAGCTTAGACCTGAAGCATAATTTACCTTACCAGGTCATGTCCTAAGATTCTGACATAATCATTTTTTGTCAATTTCAGATTTGAGGACCATCCTCTTTGTCTGAATGTAAACCCAAAGACCATCATCTTTCTGATGCATTTAAAGTGATTGTGACTGCCATGTCACTGTCCCTTTTCCCAAACATAGAAAGTATTCTTATTTTAGTAATTTATGCATTAAATTTAGTTCATCTTGCCAAGTAATGTTTAAAGTTTTGACATAATTATTTCTCACTAATTTACTTTCCATTTGAAATTTTACTTCATCCTAGTTATTCTTAATTGCAAATGGGTTTAATCTCAATTTTGAGAAATTTCTCTTTCATTCAAACATGAACTAAGTAAAAGATAGTCATGCTTTATCTCTATCTACTCTGTCGCATAAAAGCCTTAGCTATACCATGCAATTTTTAAATTTTGAACACTTTATGTCAATTATAAAAGAAAAGAAATTGCTTGCAATTGGAGGGATCAAGTAGAACTCATTAAGAGCACTAAAACCTTTCTTATTATCCATCGAAGTGACCTCGAGATAAGATAAAACCTAGAAAATGATTCAGACAACCTTTCTTTGTATAGCCTTCTAAATGACTTTCTCTTTCTTAGACTTCATAATTGCTTGCCAAACCCTTGAGCTTTTATTTCAAGCATACTGAATGCATGTTCATTTCATTGTTACATGTATTGAAATGACCCCCTTTAGCTAAAATGAATTTGGTTTCGTCATAAGAACATGGCCACTATGGTAAAACTTATTTCTCATATCAAAAATAGGGGAAATAAATTTCTACCAATGTTTTGTATGAATTTCTACCAATCTTTTGTATGAATTCCATTCATAAGAAGTTGGGGTTTGTTAAATGAAAAAATGAAAAAAGAGAAGAAATGAAAAGAAATAAAGAAGAAAAAAGGCAAAGGAAATAAAAAAAGAACAAAAAGAAAGGAAGAAGAAAAAAAACAAAAGAAATAAAGAAAAGAAAAGAAAGAGAAGGGGAATGGGACACCGTTGAAGTTGGGATCACAACAATGAGAATAAAAAAAGAGAAAAATGGAAATGGAGACTTTGAACTATTATCTCTCAAACAATTCCTAGTAGTTAATCACTAGAGCTAATCCAAAAATGCCAGGATAGTAGGAAAATAGGTAGAGAATGGTCTTTCCATCAATTAAGAAAGCATAGTGGTCATTTTCTTTTAACAACCTGACCTTTCTTTGATAGCCACTCACCCAAGCCTAATATTACAACCAATGTAAGATCTATTGATTCTAATTTTGGTCCCATCCAACCTATAAAGATGACCTTTTACTAAGGTTTGGTACGTAAGAATAGGCATATGGTGTTTCTTGAGCTTCAAGCATGAAGCCATGAATGCATTTATGTATTTGAGTTAAACCTTATCCCCAAATTTGCATCCAAAATTTGATTTTCAAATACAAAATTATGTTTTGGCCTTCAGCACACACACATATGGAAGTTGGTTAGTATGCATTTTTTTTATCTACTCATTCAATAGGCCTTGGTATTAACATGCCTACTCTTCTTCTCCCTTATTGAGAATGACCCTTATCTTCTCTTGTTGAGATTAAACTAGTTAAGAATATGGTCCATTTAGCTTATTCAAGGATGAATAAAATTAAGTTCAAAACATTTGATAAGTTGCCATTACTTTATAATATAGATGCTTCTTGATAAACAACTCTTTGCATACACTACTCGCAATACTCATCATATGCCTGATTGTGCGTACACGCATGAATTTTGCACATATGTTGCATATATGATTCCTTATGCATACTCATGCTAGTAATTTCTTAAAGGGAAAACATAAATGAACTCTATGCATTAAAGTTGATCATGGCATAGCTTCAGGCAGTGAACAATCCGACTATGAAAAACTCCTATGTGAGAAATCATGCAAGACAAATAGCTTGGAAAATGAGGTCATCTGTACATGCCATGTTGGAAGAAATTTCAAGAGATGATTATCTCGCTCAAAGAAAAAATCTTTATAGGGAAAATCCATAAAAAAAATCCTTTGTGGAGTTAAACAACCAACACGCATAATTGCTAGGGACAATCAGGTAGGACTCTTTGTCCTAAGACATACACTTGATGTTGGACTTTAACGGTTACATGCATCACATACATGAGCGGAATTTTAAAATTTTTTAACCATTAGATCTGATCTTGCCATGAATACACAATATAACTATATGAGAATAAGAAAAATCACCTTTGATTTTTGTTGAACAGTTGATTTTACTTCGCACCGGGTTGTCGCAAACCACAGTGTCCAAAATCGAACACCTCCAATGAGTAATCCACACTAGAGAGGGGTAAATTGAACCAACAAATTGGTGTTCAACTAGGGCTGGCCGAAATCCAAGAGGCTAGCAATGGAAGTGGCGCAAAAGGGAGAGAGAATTAAGAGAAAAAGACTTTCCTTTTGTTTTAATCACTTAACCCTAATTCTCATTAGTTGGCCTTTTATAGTTAGGTTAAAATTCCAACTCCTTAATGAGATTGGGCTCTTTAAAATTGCTGGAGAATTATTAATTGGGCCTCTGGAATTAATTATAATCATTTGGGCTTAATTAAATCCAAATTAAAACTTTTCAAAAAAGACCATGCACAAAATCCACAAACTAGGCCCTTTGTGCATTTAATTGGATTTAAATACCCAAATGGATTCCAAATCCAACCAAATTAAATATGTGAGTTCCATAACACTTATGTAACATATATAAATTAATTTGGTCCAAGAAAAAGCCCTCTAAGCCCTTCTGTATGGAGTTGGCGTGTAGCCCTCTTCTGGAGGGCTTCCTCCAACTTCTTCATTCCTTTGGCCCTTTATAATTTCTCCAATGGTCCTATTAATTATTATATCAGTCCTATAACACTTATAGTAGTCTTATAACACTTATAAGACAATAATAATTAATCATGAAATACATTATTTCATTTAGGTTCAATTTACAGAACATTTCTCAAAAGTTCCGCGGACAATTTTATTTGATCATAATTAATTAAACTCTTTAATTAATTATTATCATATTCTCCTCTCTACCTTTATAATAATATCAAATATTATTATCCTTGTTATTTTATCATTTTACCCTTTTCTCTATATGTGTGTGACCTATTGGGTTCCTGTCCATGTTGGCAGTATAATATGTAATTGTGAGTTCTATTCAAAACTCACATGATTTAAACTCCTTTAAATCATTTTATCAATCTCTATTGATATTTTGATACATCATTATACAAGTCATGATTGGCCTCTAGCTAGGCATCATGACTACCCAAATGTCAGGAAAGTCATGTGGTTTGACTGTACCCTTCCATAGAAACAGTTACCGTGTAATTACTCCTTTCACCACTCTTATTTCAATTAGATTCTGAGTATGGATTTCTGTCAACTCATATAAATCTAATTATGTATGTTCTATTAATTTAACCATTGTTCCTAAAATGCCCTTCATGGATCTCCATCCATCTCGGCATATTACTCTGGCCAGAGATTCACTGAACAAGGTAATTATAGAATCATGTGAGATAACTTCCCTTGTTAAATCTGGGATGGTGAATCCTTTGTCAATCACTCAACTATCTTCAAGTAGGTCATGATATACCCAATCTCCTAACTATGTTCACTCCCAGTTGGAAGTAATCAGTTATGGAGTCAAAGTATACCACTTGCTACTTAAGATAACTTTGGTGATCTCAAGTCTAAGGATACTTGCACAACCACTATGAAGAGATTCCTCACTGACATAGATTTAATATCCATATGAGGATTCTCTTTGCAGGTCTCCAATGAACTTGTTCCTCTAACAAGCATCCACATGTTAGCTTTGATTATCATCTATAATCACAATTATGAGAACCATTGCTTGAACCATTCAAGAAGCATAACATGTGCTAGTCTGTCCGAATTAACAATGTCCTATCTTGTTAATTCTATGACTAGGGATATTTAGATATTAACACATTTGCATGCGATAGACATCTCACATCATGAACACCTTCATGATTGCCTTTGCAATGTGTTTATAATATCTAGGACTTTATTTATTAATTTAAGATTTACAAGCTCATGTATTCAAACACAGCATTAATAAATGAATGATGCCTTTTATTAAGAATATAAATTTCATACATATGAAAAACATCCCTATTACATGGGCTCTAGGGTATACACTCTAACAATCTCCCACTTGCACTAGAGACAATCACTCATATGTCTCAGACCCATGCTATTTATATGGTGATCATGCTTAATCTGGGAAAGTGCTTTAGTGAGGGGATCCGCCACATTGTCATCTGTGGGAACCCTTTCTATTTTCACATCATTTCTAGCTACTATTTCCCTTATGAGATGGTAGCGTCTGAGAACATGTTTGGATCGCTGATGAGACCGTGGTTCCTTTGCTTGCGCAATGGCTCCATTGTTGTCACAATATAAAGGAATCGGATCAACAATGCTAGGCACCACTCCTAGTTCGGTTATGAACTTTTTGATCCAGACTGCTTCTTTGGCTGCTTCTGAAGCAGCAATGTACTCAGCTTCTGTCGTGGAATCAGCAGTTGTTTCTTGTTTGGAACTTTTTCAACTAACTGCTCCTCCTCCCATTATGAACACATAATCAGATTGTGATTTACAATCATCTTTGTCAGATTGGAAGCTGGCATCTGTATACCCGTTTACTTCCAAACTGCCCTCTCCATATACCAAGAATATATCCTTAGTCCTTCTCAAGTACTTAAGAATATTCTTGACAGCTGCCCAGTGTTCCTCTCCAAAATTAGATTGGAATCTGCTTGTGACACTCAAAGCAAATGCTACATCTGGACGTGTACATAACATAGCATACATGATAGAACCAATTGTAGATGCATATGGTATTCTATTCATGCTCTCTCTATCCTCTAGTGTTTGCGGACACATAGACTTAGAAAGGTGTTTCCCATGCACCATGGGTATAAACCCTTTCTTAGAGAGATCCATATTGAACCTCTTCAATACTTTATCTATATATGTACTCTGAGAAAGACCTAGCAACCTATTGGATCTATCTCTATAGATCCTTATTCCCAGAATATAGGATGCTTCTCCAAGGTCTTTCATGGAGAATTGCTTGGATAACCATATTTTAACAGATTGGAGAAGAAAAATGTCATTTCTCATGATCAATATGTCATCTACATATAAAACTAGGAAGACAATTGCACTCCCACTGACCCTTTTATACACACAAGGTTCATCTTCATTCTGTGAGAAACCAAACTCTTTGATTGTCTCATTGAATCGTATGTTCCAGCTCCTAGAGGCTTGCTTCAATCCATAAATGGATCTTTGAAGCTTGCATACCTTTTCGCCATTTCCAGATGTGAATCCTTCTGGTTGTGTCATATACACATCCTCAGAAAGATTTCATTTAAGGAAAGCTGTCTTCACATCCATTTGCCAAATCTCATAATCATAATGAGCTGCAATGGCTAAAAGTATTCTTATAGACTTAAGCATCGCTACAGGAGAAAAAGTTTCGTCATAGTCAATACCTTCTTTTTGACGATAACCTTTTGCTACTAAGCGAGCTTTATAGGTAACTATATTACCTTCCATGTCAGTCTTCTTTTTGAAGACCCATTTGCACCCTATGGGCTTTATCCCTTCAGGTGGTTGAGTTAAAGTCCATACTTTATTCTCATACATGGAGTCCATTTCGGACTGCATAGCCTTAAGCCATAAATCACATTCTGAACTATTCAAAACTTCTTGATAGCTTGTAGGCTCATTGTCCTCTATTACAGTTATGCCTCTATCTGAATCAACGTGAAATCCATATCTCACAGGGATAGAACGCATCCTAGTAGATCTTCTAGGATTTTGTGTATAATCAGGCTCAACTGTAATCTCATCTTTATGAAATTCAGTTTCGGGTTCAATCGATTGATCATCTTCTATTTGTGGGTCTTGAACTTCACCAAGATCAATTTTACTCCGACTGTCCTCTCGTAGGAGAAATTTTCTTTCCAAGAAGACAGCATGCCTTGAAACAAACACCTTTTGTTCTAAGGGATGATAGAAATAATATCCAAACGTTTCTTTTGGATATCCCGCAAATAAACATTTATCAGACTTAACATCCAGTTTGTCTGACATTGTCCTCTTCACATAAGCAGGACATCCCCATACTTTCATATGAGAAAGCGTGGGTTTCTTGTTATTCCACATCTCATATGGAGTAACATCAACCGATTTACTAGGAACTCTATTTAACACATAAACAGCAGTTTCTAGTGCATATCCCCAAAAGGACTTAGGCAAGTCCGCTCGGCTCATCATTGATCGAACCATATCTAATAGTGTTCGATTCCTCCTTTCGGATACACCATTGTGTTGTCGTGTATATGGAGGAGTCCATTGAGATAAAATCCCATTATCTCTAAGATAATCCTGAAACTCTTGACTTAAGTATTCTCCACCTCGATCTGATCTAAGTGTTTTAATACTTTTGCCAAGTTGTTTCTCTACTTCATTTCTGAATTCTTTGAACTTTTCAAATGCTTCAGACTTATATTTCATTAGATAGATGTATCCAAACCTGGAATAATCATCTATGAAAGTAATGAAGTAGGAGTAACCTCCTCTGGCATGTGTAGTCATTGGACCACATACATCTGAATGTATTAAGTCCAAAACCATTTTAGCTCGTTCTCCTTTACCAATAAAGGGAGCTTTTGTCATTTTTCCCAATAAACATGATTCGCATGTATCAAATGATTCATAATCAAATGATCCCAAATCACCTGACTTGTGTAACTTGGTCATGCGTTTTTCATTTATATGGCCTAAACGACAATGCCATAAGTATGAGGTATTAAGATTATCATGTTTCATTCTCTTGGTATTCACATTATGTACTTCTTTAATTAAATCAAGAACAAATATACCATTCTCAATGATAGCTTTTGCATAAAATATATTGTTCTTAAAAATGTAACAACATTTGTCCTTCAAAGAAATATCATAATCGTTCATCAAATGACTGAAAGAAATAATACTTTTGGATAAGGCTGGAACATAATAACAATTATTTAATTCCAGTACTAATCCACTAGGAAGAGGCAAATAGTAAGTCCCTACAACTGTTGTAGAGATGTTCTGTCCAGTAGCTGACTGCAAATATATCTCTGCCTTTCCAACTCTTCTAAAGCTTCTAAGCCCCTGTAGATCATTACATAAATGAGATCCACATCCGGTATCTAATACCCAAGATTGTTTTGAAGCAATAGAATAAGTATTAATTTCAATCATATGAATACCTGAAGTAGATGCAACAGCTTGCTTCTTCTCCTTAAGAGAACCTAGATAGGCCTTGCAGTTACGCTTCCAATGACCATCTTTTCCATAATGGATGCAAGTTCCTTTGGGATTCTCTTTCTTGGCAACCTTCTTCTTGGAGATCCCATCATTCTTTGGCTGCGCCTTGGTTATCTTCTTCTTCTTCTGCTTCTTGCCTTTAGCAGAAGTGACAACCATAACACTTTTTGGATCTTTCTTAAATGATCGATCAGCTGTCTTGAGCATGTTGATTAACTCAGGAATGGATACTTGGATCTTGTTCATGTTGAAGTTAAGCACGAAAGGTGCATAACTTGGAGCCAACGAGTACAAGATTAAATCTATGTATAGATCATTATCCATAACATAGCCAAGTCTACTCAAATGCTCAATATACCCATACATCTTCAATGCATGAGTAGCAGCTGAAGTGCCTTCCACCATTTTGCAGCTAAATAGAGCTCGAGCAATCTCATATTGCTCAGTTCTAGCCTGAGAAGAATAGAGCTCCTCTAGATGCAAAACGATGGTTCTAGCATCCATCATTTCATGTTGCTTCTGAAGCTCCGAGGACATAGCACCCAGCATCAGACATGCTGCTGCTTCACTATCCTCCATGTATTTTCGATAAATGCCTTTGATCTTATCAATGGCATTATCTGATGGAAGTGGTGGTGGATCTTTATCCAAGACATAATGGATCTTTTCAGTCCTGAGAACAATTCTCACTTGCCTGATCCAGTCAGAATAGTTGTTACCAACCAGCTTGTTATCCAAGATTGATCGTATATTAATGTTTGATGTGCTCATGATGATGACCTAGATGTGAAAAAGAAAAGATATGAGAGTATGTTCATATATATGTATGCATTAATAAGGTCTTTAATTAATCCATTTACTCCCACTATTTTATTGCGAATTAATAGCCCTCACTATATAATCCGAGAAAACCCGATGGTTTTCTTAGTGGGCCAACATCCAATCCTTGATATGTAATTTGACCTTGACTGTGGTCAACAAGCCAAATTCCATACCCTTGAAAGGTAGGTATCTTTATACCAATTGTGTCTCTACACAACTATTGGATCATTAGGTTATCAACTCTTGATGCATGCATATCATATATGCATTCCCTAATCTTGCCTCTAGAACCATTAGCCTTGACTGTGGTCAACAAACTAATGGGCTAGCTAAGATGACCCATTTAATTAGATTTGAACATATTCGATATAATGTGAGCTTGACTGTGGTCAACAACCCACACTATAAAGAACTCTGGTTCTCCTCAAATTAATGGAAGGCTTATATACCTTAGTATTTGTTTGAGGGTTTTAGTTAATTAAGTCTCATCATACATGGTTGGCATACATTGGTATGCATCCTATATCTATCACATAAATATAAGCATACAAATATGGTATAGTTATGGACTTCACTACATTGATTTCCCCGAGCCAAGAGAGAAATCAAAAGGTCACACCTAGGTAGTATGCATGATTCAAACAAGAAAAATAATTACATTATCTTCAAGCTTGTTGGATCTCCATCCGGCCCATCTTGCTCCTTGAAAATGGTCTCCATCTCTATTTCTAATTCTAATCTAAGTAATCTAATTACATATTACAATTTGAAATGAAATACAAACCAAAAACAAGTGGCCGGAACATGAAAGTCCTCATTGGGCCAAAACATGCATAATGCTCAATCATATTGGGCTTTGTCCATAACTATCCATCATGCCAATCATACACCCTTATATGCCTTTCTAATGCATAAAGAAATGGATTACTAACTTTGTTTCAACCTTTGAAACTATATTTTGAGTTATTTTAATGATGTGATCAAATTAGGAAACTTTTTTCATTTTGGAAACTTTCATTTTAGGAAACCTTTTTGCATGAATGTGTTCTTGCCTTAATAATCAATCAAATTGATTATTAATTAATTATAAATTGATTATTTAATTAATTAATCATATTAAATAATCAAAAGAATCAATTTTGGGCTTAAAACAAGTGTAGGCCGAAACCCACAAAAGAAAAACCCTAAGTGTGTTCACACACAAACTAGTTTTGTGTCATTTGGACCATTTGGGCCTTTTGGAATGAGCCAAGCCCACTCCAGCCCTTAAAACCCATTAATAAACTTAATTAATGTTTATAATAGTTAATTTAAATCAGCTCCTTGGGCCCACCAAGTCATTCACTAATTTAAACCAAGTCCGTAAACATAATTAAGCCCATTAAGTGGTTTTAATGAATTAAAATTAATCAAATTAATTTAAGGCCCATTTTAATTAATCCAATTAATTAAAAACACTTTAATATATCATATATATCAGATTTAGAAGATCAAAAGTCGTTCTAACCATGAACACATCAAGAACACACGAAGAACACCAATTTATCGAACTTTTCGACAAAACTAGTTTTCATGCAAAACTTGTTCGATTTTAATTCCGTTCGATCCTACGGCTTAATATCACATATTTAAGACATAAAATATCATCTAAATGATTTTTAAATGGATCCATAAGAAATTAAATTAGAACAGCCCTACATTACCTAGGGTTTCACGCCAAACCCTAATGAGTTTCACGCCAAACCCTTATGTTAATCATTCAAAAATTTCGTTTTTGTTTCCACCATATTTATTTGATCACACATACAACCAGAAATCAATATTTCTCATTCATGAACAATCAAATCTAATATTTTAAATTTCATGAAATAAATAACTCAAAACAAAACAAAACTTATTTCGCAGAAAAATATAGAATTGTATATCTATGGCAAAACCTGGCTCTGATACCACGTTGGACTTTAACGGTTACATGCATCACATACATGAGCGGAATTTTAAAATTTTTTAACCATTAGATCTGATCTTGCCATGAATACACAATATAACTATATGAGAATAAGAAAAATCACCTTTGATTTTTGTTGAACAGTTGATTTTACTTCGCACCGGGTTGTCGCAAACCACAGTGTCCAAAATCGAACACCTCCAATGAGTAATCCACACTAGAGAGGGGTAAATTGAACCAACAAATTGGTGTTCAACTAGGGCTGGCCGAAATCCAAGAGGCTAGCAATGGAAGTGGCGCAAAAGGGAGAGAGAATTAAGAGAAAAAGACTTTCCTTTTGTTTTAATCACTTAACCCTAATTCTCATTAGTTGGCCTTTTATAGTTAGGTTAAAATTCCAACTCCTTAATGAGATTGGACTCTTTAAAATTGCTGGAGAATTATTAATTGGGCCTCTGGAATTAATTATAATCATTTGGGCTTAATTAAATTCAAATTAAAACTTTTCATAAAAGACCATGCACAAAATCCACAAACTAGGCTCTTTGTGCATTTAATTGGATTTAAATACCCAAATGGATTCCAAATCCAACCAAATTAAATATGTGAGTTCCATAACACTTATGTAACATATATAAATTAATTTGGTCCAAGAAAAAGCCCTCTAAGCCCTTCTGTATGGAGTTGGCGTGTAGCCCTCTTCTGGAGGGCTTCCTCCAACTTCTTCATTCCTTTGGCCCTTTATAATTTCTCCAATGGTCCTATTAATTATTATATCAGTCCTATAACACTTATAGTAGTCTTATAACACTTATAAGACAATAATAATTAATCATGAAATACATTATTTCATTTAGGTCCAATTTACAGAACATTTCTCAAAAGTTCCGCGGACAATTTTATTTGATCATAATTAATTAAACTCTTTAATTAATTATTATCATATTCTCCTCTCTACCTTTATAATAATATCAAATATTATTATCCTTTTTATTTTACCATTTTACCCGTTTCTCTATATGTGTGTGACCTATTGGGTTCCTGTCCATGTTGGCAGTATAATATGTAATTGTGAGTTCTATTCAAAACTCACATGATTTAAACTCCTTTAAATCATTTTATCAATCTCTATTGATATTTTGATACATCATTATACAAGTCATGATTGGCCTCTAGCTAGGCATCATGACTACCCAAATGTCAGGAAAGTCATGTGGTTTGACTGTACCCTTCCATAGAAATAGTTACCGTGCAATTACTCCTTTCACCACTCTTATCTCAATTAGATTCTGAGTATGGATTTATGTCAACTCATATAAATATAATTATGTATGTTCTATTAATTTAACCATTGTTCCTAAAATGCCCTTCATGGATCTCCATCCATCTCGGCATATTACTCTGGCCAGAGATTCACTGAACAAGGTAATTATAGAATCATGTGAGATAACTTCCCTTGTTAAATCTGGGATGGTGAATCCTTTGTCAATCACTCAACTATCTTCAAGTAGGTCATGATATACCCAATCTCCTAACTATGTTCACTCCCAGTTGGAAGTAATCAGTTATGGAGTCAAAGTATACCACTTGCTACTTAAGATAACTTTGGTGATCTCAAGTCTAAGGATACTTGCACAACCGCTATGAAGAGATTCCTCACTGACATAGATTTAATATCCATATGAGGATTCTCTTTGCAGGTCTCCAATAAACTTGTTCCTCTAACAAGCATCCACATGTTAGCTTTGATTATCATCCATAATCACAATTATGAGAACCATTGCTTGAACCATTCAAGAAGCATAACATGTGCTAGTCTGTTCGAATTAACAATGTCCTATCTTGTTAATTCTATGACTAGGGATATTTAGATATTAGCACATTTGCATGCGATAGACATCTCACATCATGAACACCTTCATGATTGCCTTTGCACTGTGTTTATAATATCTAGGACTTCATTTATTAATTTAAGATTTACAAACTCATGTATTCAAACACAGCATTAATAAATGAATGATGCCTTTTATTAAGAATATAAATTTCATACATATGAAAAACATCCCTATTACATGGGCTCTAGGGCATACTCTCTAACACTTGAATATACAACACAATAAATGAGCAAAAATTCAAAAAAAAATTAAATTCTTTAAATGAACAAAACTCAAATATACAAAACTTCAAATTCCATAAAAAAGTAGAAACTCAAATGTACAAAAGACTTAAATTCTTCAAATGTACAAAAACTCCTTAGACACACCATAAATATAGGTGTACAAATAATATAAATTCTAACCAAAGCATTGAAAGTTTCAATGCCTTAAAATGCTAGAAAGTTAACAAAATTCAAATTCAACAAAAATAAAACAAAATAAAAACAACAAGACAACAAATGCAAATAAAAAAGGAAAAAGGAAAAGTCAATTTTCATAAATAAAATGTAAAAATACTCTCCAAGGGCAAGCCAATAGGCCTCCATTTGTAGAATCCTCCTAAAAGATGGAACAATTTTTTTCTCACCTTAAATTAGGAGATGATATTTCACCTATCCGCCTCAAGAATAGTTAGGTAATATCCCTATACAAATGGTAAAATAACATGCTAACTAAAGTGTTTTTTATGTAGGCTACAAGCCTCAATCGCGTACCTTAAAGTCCTTTTCCGAGGTATTCCCAGTCTTTTGATAAGCATGAAGTCTTTTTCCAAGGTATTTTCATTCTCTTGATGAGCATGAAGTCCTTTTCCAATTCATTCTCAGTCTCTTGACAAGCATGAAGTCCTTTCCCAAGGCTTTCCAAGACTCTTTGTGAGCATTCTCAAGACCTTCTTTCAAGGCATTTCCAAATTTCTTCGTGAGTAGTCTCAAAACCTTCTTTCAAAAAATTTTTAAGACTTTTCTTGAGCATTCTCAAGACATTGTTTGGAGGAATTTCCTATTCTCTTTATAAGCATTCTTAAAACCTTCTTTCAAGGTATTTCCAAGTCTCTTTATGAGCATTCTCAAGACTTACTTTCGAGGCATTTCCAAGTATCTTTATGAGCATTCTCAATACCTTTTTTCAAGGCATTTCCAAAAATCTTCATAAGAATTCTTAAAACCTTCTTTTGAGGCATTTTCAAGTCTCTTCATGAGCATTATTGAGTCCTTCTTTTGAAGTATTTTCAAGTCTCTTCAGAGCAAATTCAATCAAAATCCAAAGTCCTTTTTAATATGCATTAAAATTTTAAAGCTCAAGTTCTGATATTGCTACAAATAGTGAAGTTCACCAACAAGCTCTAAATCCTCTTCGAGAGGTGTTTAAAGTCTCTTTAGAGCAAAAGATCCAAAGTCCTCTTTGAGAGGCATTTCTGTAGATGACCAAGTCATGAACTTAAAGTAAGGATTGTATGGTGCATTTTTTATCAATAAGATTAATAGATCATCTCATCACGAAACCTTTATAGTCAAGGAGACAACCACCTCAAATATGTGTTCCTAACTTTTCACTCTGAATTTTAGCTCACTTAGGCACTAGTGTAGTAAATTCCCTAAAATTTAGGCCAACTATAGACATTGGATCCTGAAGCAGCTCCTAATCAGAGTTACCAAATCAGAAAATGGTTTCTCATAAATCGATAAGAAGTATAAGTGTTAGGATTTCTCTCTAAATTTTATGTTTTTAAATTCTTCTTGATTTCTCTCATGGATTTTAAATGTTTAAAAATCCTTTTTGAGGTCTTTTTTCTAGTTTCACTCTGTTAATAGTGCAAAATAAAAAAATTGATTTTGAAAACTTGGAGTAGTCTGCAGTATTTTTACTTTATCTCAACCTACAAACCTCATAATATGATGATTCCAAATCCATTTGAATCTTAAGACATAGATCTACAATTTGATAAAATACCTAAATCCAATTTAGTCTTTAAGATTCTTAAAATAAGGCTTAAACATGGATAACCTGAATCTATCTTTGCACCTAAATCAATCTATAATATTTTGGAAATAACTCCCTTTGTAGAGCTCATATTGAGTTAAATCTAATTTTAATAGAAACTAGACCACATGTGGGGAAACTTTCATAAAGAAAGCATGACCTAATTTTAAACCCATTGTTCCTAATAATTTTTCAAAGTTAGAACACTAATTTTGTGATTGAAAATTTCCTATGAGTAGTCATCAGTATTTTGGCAATAAATCCCATTATACAAATCCAAATTAGGTGATCTTTGATTTATTGGAAATCTAAGACATAGAAGAATAGTTTTTTAGAAGATACCTTGTTGAAAATATGGCCTTTTTGGCCTAAAAATGGCAAATCATTTCGTATTAAAAGGTCAGTCAGCTGAGAAAAAAGGGGTTATAGTTAAAGTCAACGGTCTGAAAGTGACTTACAAACTAAGTCTATGACTTACTCAAGAATTTCATTTTTATATCGGGAAGTAGGAAAAAATAGCTAGGGAAAATATCTCCTTAATCCTATCCCGTTGGGGATAGGTATGATGGGTTTTTTAACCACTTAAAGGGTTTTTCTCTCCTCCTAACTTCTTCTTCTTCCTTTTCTTATTTTTTTCTTCTTTCCTCTCCAATGAAGAATAGATATTTTTATCTTTAAAAATTTTCAAAAATAAAAAAAAGCCATAGAGCACCAAATCTCTATCCTGTGATAGAATCGACACTGAAGGTAATATTCTTGAGCCCTTAAAATTTATAAATCTAAATATTTAGTTTCAATTAATTATGTAAATATGTTTTTTAACTTTTTTTTATATAAAGGAACTTTCATTAAACTAAATCAGAGAGCAAAGAGTTTAACAAAAATGCTGGAGGAATATCCAGTCAGACATGGAGGCCAGACTGAGAAACTGTAGCTCAAGCTAAAATGTGAGCTAAGAATTAGCTTACCTCTTAACAAAAACAACAATACAACTTTTTATGGAGGAACACAGATCAATACAATCATCGACAATGATTCCCAGAAAAGACTCAAGTTTAGCATTAGAGTTCACCAACTGCACTACCACTTGGGCATCTGATTCTGTCAAAACCTTATGCAAATTTTTGCCCTTGATCTAGCTGAGCACCTCTCGAATTACAAAAGCTTCAGCAACTGCAGGGGACTCAGCTCCATATAAAGGATCGCTACCTACTGCCATAAACTCACCCTCTTCATTCCAAAGCCAAAAAAACTAAAATGTTTCTACTTAATTAATTTAATTTTTTCCATAAAGATGGATCAACATCCCATTTTATTCCAAAACACACACAAAGAATTTTATAAACATTGCATGATGTTCCAAATCAAATAAAAGCTCGATTTATGCATGTTTTGCTTGTATTATTATTGCTTTATGTTTTTATTTTTTGTAAATAAATGATTTTTTAAACGATACGATAAAAATTCATTAAATAATTTTTATACAAGTTTGAGTAGGATTTTTATAAAATAAGAGGACCAATGTCCCAATTTTCACTCACAAAATAACATGTAAATTAAAGAATTTTTCTTTATAAATTCAAATGATTTTCTACCTTAAAATTGACTAACACGATTCCTTTTTTCCAAAGTTGTGAGGGATCAATTATTCCATTTTTTATCCAAAATACTACCTTTTATAAATAAGCAGGCGAGGACCAACGTCCTTATCAAAATGGACATCATAAATTAATTCTCTTATTTATGTTTGGATTTAACTTTATGTTTATTCTTTAATTTTTCAATGCTTTCAAATGTCATGCTTTATCGCTTTTAATGTGCTTGAGTGCATCTTTATTTTTTATACATGATAACTTGTGTGAGAAAGGAGATAAAATAAATTAATCACTAAAACTTGTTTATATAACATTAACCAAATGAATAAATAGGAGTAAGGTCTCGAACTATCTTTGGTTTTGGCCTCATAAGGTTAGAACTCATTTTTTAATATTTTATTGGGTGGTAACTTTATGATACCTATCTTGTGGTGCCCAATAGATGTCCTCATAGGTTGATAGCCAACAATGAATAGGGATACCCCAAATCACTATCTCATGCCTTTTTGGAGAAGTCTATATCCTAAAAGAGAGAGAGAGCCGGTTATTGCTCTCGATCAGATGTGAGCTCATACAAGAAAGAGTGTCCGATCGAACCAGGCGTAAGCACTCCGAAGTTTAAATTAGTAGCTTTTTGGAGAGAGAATTCTTAGAAAGAGTCCTAGAGATTCAATACCTGAAGCCACTGTATATTGAGATATTTATAGGGGAAAAGAGGGGTGCTCTCGAGTGCCTTGAACGTGATAATTGGCTGTCGGAGCAGGTGAGCGGCGAAGTAATAAGGAGCAGTTGGAGAACATAGGCTCTGCCTTGTGTCAATAGACTGATTGAGACTTGATGTCCTATCAGTCCGATCGGACATCAAGTGACCTCTTCCTTGACTTGTGGCTCACGCTTAGTGCTCTTTTGTTGATGGATCCTAGGCACTGTCAGGTGTGATGGACCGACCGACTTGGGCATTGGAGTGTGACATTTTCGTAGTTATCAAGTGTGTGTGTATATATATATATATATTCCAATCAAACTTCTTATATTCATAGAAAAACATATTTTATAGATAAATATTGAATATATTGTTCACTTCGTTGACTTTTTAATTATATATTGACTTAATAAGTTCATTTGTAAAAGCATTAGATTTGATCATAACTTAGTCGATTATTTGAATTATAGTAATGAAACGACGGACTGGTATTTGGCTTTAAGTTAGAAATTAAATGATTTTTCTAGCTTATACTAAATCATTGTTAGATAATCTAATTTTCAATTTTAAAATTTTACATTTACATTTATATATAATGGCCAATAACAATATTTCAATTTTTTAATTAGTGACATAATTAACATTACAAATTTTTGTATGCTCTATCACTCTTATAAGAAGCGCATATTGAACTTTATTCTTTAAAATGTAATGATTGAAAGACAAATATTTGAATTTATTTCTATTTCATATGTATTTTACAAATAAAAATTTTGGATGACTAGCCAATGCCGTGGATATTATCGTAATTCAATAGAAAATAAGTTCTAATGGAAATAGGGGTTTTCCGTTTCTTTTATATATTTTGATTTTTTTTTAATTAAGAAACGCCAATTTCATGCATTGAATTAAGAATTCTAATGCTAATAATATTTCATTGTTTGTCCACCTATTAACCTGAATATTTGTTTAAATATATTATACACTAAAATAATACCCTGTTCAGTTTAATTTATTATTTTTAAAAATGAATTTATGATTATTAATAATAATATGATTAATATAATTTTACAGCATAGGTGTTAAACATTTCAAAATTTTTAATTAAAATACTTAATAAGTACTAACGACCGTGCAAGTGCGACTTTACAGCTAGTTATTTTTTGTATTTTTTTTATGGGTTGTATTTAGCAAGATATGGTTTTTTGAGTCATCTACTTTAACTTTGCTATTTAAAATTTTGTAGTGACAAAACCAACTAATCTATTTCAATATAAATAAATCTTTATTGAAAATAAGAAACATGTTATTTCTTTTCACTTTTTAGCGTCTTACAAAATGGTTTCTTAAGCACAATAGCTGAAACTTGAAATCAAATCACCTTTGCCAATTAGCTTATAGAATCTTGATATCCAAATATTATAACTTAAAATTTTGCTTGCAATTCATAGATGCAAAGTCCTTGAATGATCATAGATAGATAGATTAAAAAAAAAAGGGGAGAGAGAGAGCACCAACAATAACATTAATATCCTAAACAATCTTAACTGTTTCACAATTTGTAGCCATCTCTACCTCCACACAATCCCCTTTCTCATCATTAGCAACTTCAAGATCTTCTCCTTCATTATCCTTAGCCTCATCTAAGGATTTATAAACGTAAATCCAAGCACAAATTACATAATAAATAAGATTAACAACTTGTATAACAGTAACAAGGTAATAATAGTAATCTAATTTTCCTCTATTCAAGTTCCTATCGGGCAACCAATTATGTTCATCCCCAGTGTATTGATGAACTAGTGTCACCAAAGCCGTGATAGTTCCCTATAGCGGTGGTAATGCAAAACAGTGCAGCAGCAGTGGTCCGCATACTTTCAGGGGATTGATCGTAAAGAAATTCTAAGTGACCAACTGACATAAAAACCTCTGCTATTCCGTGAAGGCAATACTGAGGAACTAACCAAAACACAGAAATTGGAATAATGGCTTGAGGATGATCCAACAAGTTGTGTCGAGCTGCGACGGCTTTTCTTTTGGTTTCAACTAGAGCAGAGACAATTGTGGCAATAATGTTAATGAAGAAGCCAACTCCCATTCTCTGTAGGCATGTAATGCCTGCTGGATTGCCAGTGAATTTACGGGCAAAGGGTACGAAAAGGCGTTCGTACACGACCAGGCCTGAAACCATTGTTGTGATGCTAAAGACAGATAAGGTGGCAGGTGGGATTTGAAAAGAATGAGATAAGTGACGATCCATTGAGCGAGCTTGTTGGATTACAAAACTGTGGATATGTGAAGATGCCGTTACGTGTAAGATCCCTGCTGCCCAAACTGGTAGCATTCTTACTATTGATTTTAGTTCCTCAACTCTGTGAACTGTGTTTAGCCTCCAAAGATTTGGGTGCTTCAGATCTTTTTGCTCTTCTTCTTCTGTTACTATTGCAGCTTTATCAAGCCACCTTCATGAAATTTTGTAGAAAAAGAAAAGAATTCAGTACATTTACAATGTTGCAAATGTTTTAAAGAAATTATTGAATTCTACTAATTGTCAGAGTAATTAATTATTATCAGCTTAATCTTCTTATGAGCTCTAAAAAATATAAATGTATTTTAAAATGGCAATTTTATCAACTAAACTCTGGATGAAGCTTTAATTTTTAGATATAATTAATTGTTGCCCGTAAATAATTTTTTTTTTTATAAAATGTACATTGACATTAGATGATATGTCAGTACTTGCAATCGTCTCTATTTCTTAAGGGTATTTTGCCACATTATATGATGACATGACAATATATATAATAACATGACATAAAAAAATATTTTCACTCGTATATAAAATGCAGACATGACGTATCACTTGTACTTTCTGAAGTTAATTTTTGCTGAAAACCGGTTAATATTACTTTTACGTATAATATTACTAACTTTAATCATTTTTGTGTCACGAAAAATTATATAAATTCAATGATAATGAGTAAAATTAACTCTTTGAATAATTTCTTATCACTTTGGGATAAATTTGGAACTAATTTTCTTATGGGTTTGAGGAGAGATTTTTTTAACAAAAATCAGTTTAGGGATATAATTAAAAAATTTTAAAAAATTTAGGGATAAATTTATTCCTTGCCCTAAAATTTTTGAAAATCACCATTTAATTAATTGCTTAACCTAAGTTTTCAGTTTGACCACCTATATTTTTAGGTGCTAAATTTACCGGTTGAAATCAATTATGAATCCTCAAAATTTGTGACTGTTAAATTCGAACAGTTAGATCACGTGGCTCAAAACATAAATTTAACTAGTGTTGGACGTACTTGTATTGATCGGAGTGTAAAAGCCTTCCAGTAGCAGAAATAGTAGCATCAAGGTCTTTATTTTGGTAAAGAAGTTGAGGATGATGAAGCATCTCTAGTTTCCTCTTCTTGATAGCAGCAACAACGACTTGAGTCAGTCTGACGAAAGGGCTTCCTCCTGGTTTTAATTTCAGATAAAGTGGAGATCCAACTACAAAGGCTACAATTGAAATGGTCCATGCTATAGTTGGAATTCGAAGTCCCCATCCCCAACCCACATTTTCTTGAATATAAACCACGACAGTCAAGGCAGTTAAGGTTGCAAGCCCCATGAAAAAATAGTACCAATTGAAGAAGTTCCAACTTCTAGATGCTACACTTGATTTGCTCATGTCAATTTGGTCTGCTGCAAATGTAACTACACATGGCCTAATTCCACCTGTTCCAAAGGATGTCAGAAGTAAAGATATGTAAAGTACCCATAATTGCAATGTTGAAGCTTCTTCGCAATTTTTTTGAGATGGACATGGTGGCGGCCGGAGAGCTGGAAGCACTGCTGATATGGTAAGACTTACCATTCCCTGTTACAACCATAGTTTAGACATTAATTGCCATAGGAATTTATTCTAAGGATTAACTAACATGCAATTGTTAATGTATGTCTAATGCATTCACCCATTTGAACTTCAATTTTTCGAAAACTCATACTTTACAAAAACATTGAAAATTAGTAAAAGTTAATTCTGTCACTAATACAAGAAACTCGTAAAAATTTTGCGACAAATTAATGAGTTTCATTAAATATCAATTTTTTTTAAATATCAATTTTTTTAGTACTACATCCGTTCCAAAATTATATTTCATCTTGTCATTTTAGTATGCCAAAAAATATAGGCTGGTCGGTTTTTTTTATAATTAATATGTAAATTTTGTAATTACAATCTAAATTTAATTGTATCATATTAATTGCAATCTAAATTTTTCAAGCTTTATTATCAACTATAATTTTTATTATTTCATAAGTACTACTATATTTAGACTAACTACTATTTCTTAATCTATGTGAAAACAATGGAATATGATTTTGGAACGGATGGAGTACAAACAAATTATTATTTTTTAACACTAGGAATTGATATAGAGATGAAATGGCAAGACATGCCACAATTTCATGAGTGACCAAGTCAACAAAAAGTATTTAGATACATTCGTGTATTTATCTGATTTTCCGAAAATTGAAATGTCCAAAAGATCATATATGCCAATTTCAATTGTCTGCAAATGTAAAAAGCTTTTATTAATTTGATAGAAAGTGATAGAGAAGAAACCAGTTCATATATAATGGAAGCGACGGTGATGGTCCGAAATCGGCCAGCAAAAGAATCGGCTAGAAAAGCACCGATAAGTGGTGTAAAGCTGGCTGTTCCACCGAAGTTGGTGAGGGTATTAGAAGCCTTTACTAGTGGCAAATTCAGCTGCTGTGTTAAATACGTTATCATGTTGGCTTGAAATCCAGTGGCCGCGAATTTGTCACATATTTCAATCGCTTCATGTCATCACAAAAATCATGCAATTAATCAACTTTAATTTTACTCTTTTAAATTGCTTTATATTTATTAGGGACAATACATAAGTCCTCTTTCAAATTATCATATTCGAACAAAATTACTTCTTAAACTAAGTGTAAGTGTTAAATTATCCAATGTTATTAAAACAGAACCGGACTGGCCGGTCGGACCCGTTCAACCATGAACCGAATGTTATTTAAAAATCGGACTGAAAAAACCATAAGAAACTTGTATGAGCCGGATAAAATCATATAAACCGGTGAAAACCGAACCAAATAAGAGAAAATCGGTTTGAACCAAAAAAACTATTTTTTTTCAAAAATATCCATATAACATTGTTTCTTGCTGGAAAAAAAATAATATAAATATAAATATAAAATAAATGAAATTTAGGTAATTTTAATAAATTTTTTATGAATAAAATAAGAATTATAATTTATAATTGAAGAATATTGTTTAACATTTGTAATTTTTTACTATATTTATCTTAAGTATTCATTAATGAATAATTTGAAAATATTGCTTTGCGGTTAATATTTTGATGATAAATGTATTTTTTAAACTATTTTTATTTTTTATATAGTTATATTTTCATAATATTTATAGAAAATTTAAAAAATAATATTATTTAAAAAAAATCGATTGAACCCTATCGAACCGGTCGAACAAAAAATCTTTTACCTCTTCAGATCTTTATCCTATCCAATTTTAATAAAATTAAAATTATCTTCCTCAACATATGTTAGATTACTCCTTTGTAGAAATATGCATAGCTTCATGAAAAGACACATGAAAAATACTTGTTTTTCGACCTGGAAAGTGACCAAAAAGGTTATATAACAACTTTAAGGGCCCTTAGATTTTCAAAAATTGATGGGTCGATTTTGAGATTAGTTTCATCCATAATTTCTGAATTTATAGTCAAATTACGCAACAGCAATATTTTTTTTTTAAAAAAATTACTTAACTTTGCAAATTTATATAACAAAATCACTTTAATCGGTTTCTGATAAGAAATAAATTGAAAAATCTAGCTGGCATATCTAGTCAGCACAAAAATGCCATGTGGATCTTACCATACATTAAATTCTATCAGAATAAAACATGTGTCTATGATGTGTTGACTGGATATGCCAGCTGTACTTCCGGTCCGTTCTTTACCAGAAGCTAGTTAAAATGGTTTTGTTGTATAAATTTGTAAAATTCAGTAATTTTTATGAAAAAAATTGTTTATTGCCGTTGCGTAATTTTGTCATAAATTCAGTGGGCATGTGTGAAACTAACCCATCGATTTTGTAATATATCCAAGTAATTTCACCTTGATTTTATAATTCATAAAAAAAAGAAAATATGAATAAATAAATAACGTGATTACTCCAAATTTAAAATAAGAAGGAAAAAAAAACAAACAAACAGAAGGAATTGATTCTTGCAAGTATGGCAGAGGAAAAAAAAAAAAAATATATTGATATCCTTAGAGAACAAAGAAAGTGCTTTTCTGTATTGAATGAATTCAACGAGTTTGCTGCTTTTGTCGTCATACAAATAGAGACGTAAATTATTGGTTAGTTTATTTATTACTAACCTAAATAAAATAGGGTTTTCATTTCGAATCTATTTTTTTAAACTAATGCGTTCAGTTTTGAATAATCGAAAATGAAATTGCTATTTAGAGTTAATTTCATATATGGTTTATCAATTTATACTATGATTTTACATTTTTTATTTTACAAAAATATCTTATTTTTTAAAATATTATAATTAAAATCACTTTCATAAAAAAAAAATATAAATTTAGTATCCAAATACTAACATAATAAGTCATATTAGCTTAAAATCTCCCAAAAATACCACATGAAACTTTTTATTGTATATCATGTTTTAAAATAAAATATCTTGCCATATCAGCGTTCTAGAGCTGAATTTATGATTTTTTCGTTTAAAATAACTTTAATAATACTATTTCAAAGTGTTAGTATTTTTGTAAAATAATTTTTTTTTAATCATAATTAGGATTAGAGTATTTGTTAAATGATGAGGAACGAAATTAATTCTTTATAATGCTATAAAGCACTTAGTAGTAGTATTAGCAGCAGTGTGTTTACACAGATAATTAAATCCGTGTTAAATTTCCATAAAAACACGGTTTTGTAATTTACGGAAAAGATTGAATTAGATAATGAAACAAAATGCATGTGTAGTATTAATACTGCTGCAAAAGAATCACCGGTAATACATATATAATTGAGAAAGAGACAATTTTTTGAATTGATTAGTATTGAATTTTTTCTCTGCTCCAAAAGATATATAATTATATAAAAGAAACTATTGCGAAATTAAATTAAAGAAAAAATGGAAATTCACCAAAAATAAATGGCATAGTCTTGACGCCACCACGCTTCTTGACCTTAAAAAGTTTGGAATGTGTTTTCTCTTTTTTAGTATTCTCCAAACTCTCCTTTCCACACTCAGCCATGGCTATGGATTTGGTTTCAAGCTCCGAGTCTCCTTGTTTTCTCATTTATCTTTAATAGTTATGAGGTATATATAGGGTTTAAGGTCCGTTTGAGATTATGTTTATATATATATATATAGACACGTGGAATCATTTCCATTACGACAATAATGATAAATTGATAATGGCTGATAGGCACGGTCATTGGTCCCACTAAAATTGATCTAATTGGCATTTGACGTGATATCTTATGTCATATTTATCAACCTTATATTATTTATGTGGTTGTCTTCTTTCCAATAGTTCTTTTCTTACTACTACTGATAGGAAAATCCCGGGAACTCACTTACTGTAAAAATTCTTAAGTTATTTTCAGTTACGTTATTTATCTATAGGAACTCAATTTTGCTCGTGAACAAGCATCAGAATAGGTGTAGGCTGATCGCTCGGTAGTGAGTTTCCCAGATGGCAGATGCTACTATGAACGGATATATGAACAGATATTTTGGCAATTATAAATTGCCTAGAAAATGCATTTTAATATCCAAATACATTCAATTTTATTGATTGAAAAACACAAATTTTATTGATTGTAAATTACAAGTACAAACTCACACTACAAACACTTACAACCCAAAATCCGTTATGCATTAAACTAACCAACCAAAATCCTTTAGTATGTCTTGCTAGCACACACCTCTCACCATTCTTTTTCTCTAATTACATGTATCTTTTATGGCCATATATAGAGGCAATTGGACGCGGTTCACCTTAGGCAGCAACATTTACCAACTAAATATTAGTTTGCTTTATATCTTCCACAAGGAAACTCTATTTAAGCATTGTAAACAAATGGAATTGTTTAATATTCCATTTGTTTAATAGAGTTTCCTTGTAATTTTACAAATGGATTGTGTGCAACTTAATTCTGTAATCAAAGTAAACATATGAATTTTATATTATTTTGGGATAAAATCACCATTATTTTGATATTTTTAGTAGTTAGTTATATTCAAAAAAGTAAAAAAAAAATTAATATTATTTGATAATGAAAACAAATAATGATAAGGAAAATTAACCCCAGCCAAAAAACTGGATATCATTTGCATCTTTTGGTTGATGTTAAAATCTAATAATTTATTTAGCTTTGCAAAAAGTTCATGATGTCAAATTTCAAACTTGCATGTAATCCTTGGCCATTTGCGGGAATTAATTAGCTAAAATAATACCCTTTTCATCACGTTCAGAGTTATTCTTTAAGAATAAATAATCTTCAGTTGAAATGTTATCTTATAAAATTAAGAGAAAATTAATTAAAAAATTATTTAAATTAGATACATGAACAAACTTATGAGTTAAATAAAAAATAAATAGGCACATTAGATAGAGAACTCCAAAAAATAATAGATAAGTTTGCCGGCTTCTTCCTCATCAACATGGCTGGACTAATTTTATTGATAGCACTTTGTTTGCTTATCTGTAAAGGGGTAGCCTCTTTAAGTTAAGCTAAACCTGCAATTTTTTTGAATTAAGTCGACGGGTTTCTATTATCTGTATAATTATATATAAATACTGTAGGGATGATTGTTGTGATTCTAATTTTTTCTATATATATATACACCATTTTATCATAGTATAGCACGATGTGCTGAGGAAATGCTCGTCAACTATATGTATAGATAATGCATTGAGCAGTGCATATTACAAATTTGAAAAGCATTGAGCAGTGATTTTGGGTGCACGGATTAAAAAAAAAGGAAATGCAATGGAGATTCTCTGCAAAAGTTGAAAATTGGGATAGAAAGAGGCCAGAAACTGGCATAAATTTGTGCCGGTTTCCATCTAACTGCGGAGCCCACCAAATGAAAACCAGCATGATTTTGAGCCGGTTTTTAGCATGCCAACCGGTCAATGATGCGGGACCCACAATGTCGAATACCAGCATATGCTAATATCGATTTCCATCACCCTACATTTCTAATATTGTTTACTATAACCCTAATTTTCGAAAATGTTTTAAAAATTACCCTAAATTCATAAAACCCCCAAATTTTACAACTCACATTACAAACACTTACAACCCAAAATCCATTATGTGTTAAACTAACCAACCAAAATCCTTTAGTATGCCTTGCTAGCACATACCTCTCTCACTATTCTTTTCCTCTAATTACATGTAGCTTTTATGGCCATATATAGAGACAATTGGATGCGGTTCACCTTAGGCGGCAACATTTACCAACTAAATATTAGTTTGCTTTATATCTTCCACAATTCAAACACTATATAAAAAATGTGAATTAGCGATGGTTAGTGACTATTTTCAGTTTCAATCATGAAAATCTATTGGTCATAAGTTTAGCTATGAAATAGTGGCGATAAATGAAGACAGTCGCTAATTTTGGCAGCAAAGAATGACTTTTTTTTTGCGATGAAATCAGCGACGGATAACACTTGCTAAAAATGTTTCTATATTTTTAATTTTGTAAATTAATTTTCAGAAAAACAGCGACGGAAAGGTAGTTGCTAATTGTAGTGAAATTCTAGCGACAGTAAAGTGTCGCAAAGTAGTCGCTAAAACTATTTCATATAATATTATTTATCTATTTTCAATTAAATTTTTAAATAAATTTATAATTTCATTTGTTGATTTTACCAAAAATTATAATATTAATTAAAAATATACATCTATATTTATTGTTGTAATCTTATTATACTATATATTTAATCAAGTATAATTGACTTCTAAAACTAGTGAAATTAACAATTTTCTTCTTTTTAAATATAATTTTCAATTATTTTTTAATCAATTAATTTTTATTTTTTTCTAAATCATTCCATTTAAAGTCAATAAAATTTAATAAAATTTTGTTCTTTTAGAATTTTAATAATATTAGATGGACATTAATTATAAAAATAATTAAAATTAATATGAATTTGTTTAGAATAAAATATAATTAAAACTAATCAGTGCCAGTACATAAACTTCATGCTTATGTTAGTGAATCTGTCACGACTATTGTTTTACAGGCTGTAAAATGTAAAATACACCTTCACTAATTTTAAATATTTATTAAGTCCATCGTTTTCCACATTTTTTATTTTATTATTATATATTTTCGAGGTAAATAAGTTAATTCCTCCATCCTAATTTAAACAGGATTTGCCTTTTAACCTACTTCATTAATTTATTTAAGCACTTTTACGTTATGATAAAGATCAAAGAACAGCCTGTTATTCATTCTCTATTCATCGATGCAAACATTAGTTCTTTTATTAAATTTTCCAATGTTATGGATTCAAGTTCAAATCAGAGATGATAAAACTTTTTGAAATAGAATAAATTAAATAATAGTTTGTAAAGATTCAAATATAAATATCAAGCTACTTATATAAGTAGCACCATACATTTTTTTATTATTTAATTAACCCAATTTTGGGTGGAAAGAATCTAGAGTATGATAATTTTGGATTAATTATTTAATTAACCAGTAATTTTTGTTCATTTTCATTTTTCACATATATTAAAAAATTATAATCATTATATTTAGCATACAAAAATTTTTACATAATTTTTCCATTATACACATTATAAATATAGGATTAGTGTTTTAAATTGTTTTTTCTTAATCAATTTATTTTTATTAATTTGTAAATCTCAATAAAATTTTATATATTATTAAAAACTAACTAAGTATAAAAAATTATCAAAAAAATTAAAGATTAAGATCACAAAATATAATTAAAAGATAAAAAAATAATTTTATTATTAAAAATTAATTAATATTTTTTCAATATGTGTGCTTGTACAAATAAAAAACTCGTATCCAATGTATTTACAAAATTATCCTTCATTTAACTTGTATTATACAAATGAAAGTAGAGACCTTATTGTCATTTTGAAACCCTAATTATGGCTTCCCTCTCTACCTCATTCTTATTTTCTTTTCTTAGTTGAGCTGCCATCTCTCCGCCTCTCCCGTTCTTCATTTCTTATCTCACTTGGAGCCACCATCTTCTCTGCCTCATTTGTCCATCGCTCAATTTATGGTCGCCTTCGCAGCCTTCACCACTGTGTGCCGTCGCATCCTTCACCACCTATGTTGCCATAACTCGATTGAGAATCGGGCCCAAATACATCTCTATCTACATCGCTCTAGGGCATACTCTCTAACAATCTCCCACTTGCATTAGAGCTAGTCACTTATGTATCTTAAGCCTATATTATTTGCATGGTGATTGTACTTGTTCTGTATAAGTGCCTTAATGATGGGGTCCACCACATTATCATTAGTAATAATCCTTTCTATCTTTACACCATTTCTAGCTATTATCTTCCTAATGAGATGGTAGCACCAGAGAACATATTTAGATCACTGATGAGATTGTGGTTCCTTTGCTTGCATAATGGCTCTATTGTTGCCATAATACAAGGTGTTAGGTCAACAATGCTAGGTATCACTCCTAGTTCAGATATGAACTTTTTGATCCATACTGCTTTTTTAGCTGCCTCAAAAGCAGCAATGTACTCAGCTTTTATTGTACAATCAGCAGTGGTTTCTTGTTTGAAACTCTTCTAACTAATTACTCTTTCTTCTATTATGAACACAAAACCATACTGTGATTTATAGTCATCCTTATCAGATTGAAAACTAGTATCAGTATACCCGCTTACCTGTAAATCACCCTCTCCATATACCAAAAATAGAACCTTAGTCCTTCTCCAATACTTAAGGATATTCTTCACTACTACTCAGTATTCCTCTCCAAAATTAGACTAAAATATACTTGTGACACTCAAAACAGATGCTACATTTGGATGTGTACATAACATAGCATGCATTATTGAACCAATTGTAGATGCATATCATATTTTATCCATACTCTTTCCATCATTTAGTGACTATGGACATATAGATTTAGAAAGGTATTTTTCATACACCATGGGTATAAACCCTTTCTTACATTGATCCATATTGAATCTCTTCAATACTTTATTTATGTATATACTTTGAGAAAGTCCTAGCAACCTATTGGCTCTATCTTTATAAATCCTAATTCCTAGAGTGTAGGATATTTCTCAAAGGTCTCTTATGGAGAATTACTCTACTGTACTTCTACTCATTTTCTTAAATATGCAAGGTTTATCCTTTTTCTATGAGAAACTAAACACTTTATTTTCATATATGGAGTTCATTTCAAACTATAAAGCCTTAAGCCATAAATCATGTTGTGAACTATTCAAAACTTCTTGATAGCTTGTAGGCTCACCATCCTCTACTACAGTTGCATTCCTATTCGAGCCAACATGAAATCCATATCTTACAGGGATAGAATGTATCCTAGTAGATCTTTTAAGATGTTTTGTATTATTAGGTTCAGCTGTAATATCATCATTATGAGATTAAATTTCAAGTTTAATTAGTTAATCTGCTTTCATTTATGGGTCTTGAACTTTACCAAGTTTGATTTTACTCTTACTATACTCTCATAGTAGGAACTCCTTCTTTAAGAAGATAACATGCCTAAAAAAAACACCTTTTGTTCTAGGGGATGGTAGAAGTAATATCCAAATATTTCTTTTGGATATGCCATAAATAAGCATTTGTCAAACTTAGAATCTAGCTTGTTTGACATTATCCTCTCCACATAAGCAAGATAACCCTATACCTTCATATGAGAAAGTGTGGGTTTTTTATTACTCCGCACCTAATATGAAGTAACATTAGCCGACTTACTAGGAACTCTATTTAAAGCATAAATAACAGTTTGCAATCCATATCCTTAAAAAGACTTAGGCAAGTTTTCTTGGCTCATCATGGATTGAACCATATCTAGTAGTGTTCGATTTCTCCTTTAAGATACATTATTATACTGTGGTGTATATTGTAGAGTATATTAAGATAAAATTCCATTATCTCTATAAGATAATCTTAAAACTATTGTATTAAGTATTCTCCATCTCGATCTAATTTAAGTTTCTTAATACTCTTGCCAAGTTGTTTCTCTACTTTATTTCTTAATTTTTTAAACTTTTTGAAGACTTCATATTTATATTTCATTAGAAAGATATATCAAAACCTAGAGTAATCATCTATGAAGGTAATGAAATAGGAGTAATCTCCTCTAGCATGTGTAGTCATTAGATCATAAACATCTAAATGTATTAAGTCCAATGTGTTGCCAGCTTGTACTCCTTTACCAATAAATGGTACTTGTTGGGTTTCGATAAGGAAAAATAAAACAAAATTGCAGCAAATAAATGAAACCCACCAAGATCCATGCGATTCAATTGATTCAATAAAGAGAAAGTAACGATTACAAATCTCTTGAAATGTAAAATCATCTTGTAGATGCTGGCTCACACAAAATGAACACCCTCTATCGGTATCCATACTCAAACATAACGAATAGATTCACCCAGGGTGCTATCTTCCTTCCTTAGCGACTAGGGTAATAGAGAAAAATGATTTTCTTTTTTCACTCTCTCAAGGATGATGGCTCACACCTTTTAGTATATATATATATGTTACCTAACCCTAATTAAGAGAAAGTGAGAATTTCGAGCCCATATTTCGTATTAAAGTAAGAAATACTTTATTTCTTATTTAAAATAATAATTATAATATTAATCTTAATTAATGTTTATTTATTTATTTTGAATTTTAATTTGTCACAAAATAATTTTCAAAATGCCCGAATTAATCCTTAGTCCATTCATCACATTCTATCTGTGCAATCCAATAGGTTCATATTATATTGGCCGTGGGCCCCAATCCTACATAGGCCCATAAGTCATAAACAGCCTCTAGAAAGGTATTACGACTAATAATATGAATATCAATAATTCAATTTTAACCTAATAGAACATGTTATAATCTATTTTTCATATGATATCTTATTTGAACATAAGTCATAGTCTATGTCAAACTTATTTTGTTCAAACATATAATTTCTTGATCACTAAATAGACTGACAATATTAAATGACATTGATTGCTTCATCAATTTATTTGATATCTCTCTCATAAGAGTGAGATAAATTCCATTTTGATTATTCACTATCCTCTATGTGATTCTCATCATGTCTAATCTTAACCTTTATTATTACCCGATTAAGGATAATATTTAATTATGTGAAACCGTAAAGTTCCTCATGTAGGATACTATGATAATCTTAGGTCTAAGGATCGATAACATAACTATTATGAGATCACTAATGACATTAATTCATTTAATGTCTCATAGCATGTCTATCCAGTACTCTATTCTCCAATGAGTATCTACAAGTTTGATTTATATCACCATATATAATCATCCCATGATTATCAATCAAATACGTACTAGTTTTTATTTATCATTATTCCTTTAATGATAAATAACTAGGGATAGTCAAAATAACATTAAATTATTATTTATAAACATCATTATATTGTAACATGCCAAAAAATATATAATAACATATAGAAAATCCAATCTTATAAAATGAAATGTGACATTACATAAGAAACCAAATATATGGCCTAGGGCATAACCACTAACAATCTCCCATTTGCACTAGGCCTAATCACATAAGTTTTTAATACCCATGGACCTAGTATGATTATAATGTTTGGCTTATGGGAGAGCCTTTGTAAGTAGATAAGCAATGTTGTCATCTGTTGGTACTTTGCATATTTTGACACCTCCTCTTTCAATGATTTCATGAATGAGATGAAAATGCCTGAGTGTATGTTTGGATCTTTGATGGGATCTAGTCTCCTTAGCCTGTGCCATAATACCATTATTATCACAATAAAGGTCTATAGGATTTGTGATACTAGAAACTACTCCCAGTTCAACAATAAATTTCTTGATCCATAATGCTTCATTAGTTGTATCTGATGCTACTATATACTCAGCTTTTGTTGTAAAATCAGTGACAGTGCTTTGTTTAGAACTTTTCTAGCTAACAACACCTTCATTTAACAAAAACACATATCCATATTGCGATTTATAGTCATCTTTGTCAAATTGGAGGCTTACATTTTTGTAACTATTTACTACTAGCTCATCTTCCAATCCTCCATACACTAAGAATACATCCTTAGTTCTTCTTAAGTACATAAAGATATTCTTAATAGCTGTCCAATGACTTTCACCAGGATCTGACTTATGTCTACTTGCCATGCTTAATGCATATCAAACGTCTAGTCTAGTACATAACATGGCATACATGATAGATCCTATAGCCAAGGCATAAGGAATCATATAATGCGGTCTCCCTCATCAGATGTCATAGGATATTGAGTCTTGCTAAAAGTAATGCAATGATATATTGGCAAAAATCCTCTTTTAGAATTTTGCATGTTGCACCTATTAAGCACCATATCTATATAAGTGCTTTGACTTAGACCAATCATTCTTTTATATCTATCCCTTTAGATCTTAACCCTAAGGATATAAGTACCTTCACCTAGATCTTTCATTAAAAAGGATTCCTCTAACCAATCTTTGGTCTTTTGTAATGTTGGGATATCATTCCTAATATGTCATCGATATACAAGACGAGAAATATTACTGCACTCCTACTAACCTTTTTATACATACAATGTTCATCTTCATTTTTGATGAATACAAACTCTTTGGCTATTTTATCAAAATGAAAATTCCAGTCCAAGAATCTTGCTTTACTCTATAAATGGATCTTTGTAGCTTGCATACCTTCTTGGAATTCTCTAGATGAATAAAACATTCAAGTTGTGTCATATACACATCATTAAGTAAGTTTTCATTAAGAAACATTGCTTTGACATCCATTTTCCATATCTCATAGTCATAATATGCAGCAATGGCAATTAAAATTCTTATTGCTTTAAACATTGTGACTAGTGAAAAGGTTTCATCATAGTCAATACCACAAGTTTGCTTTAAATATTTTGCAACAAATCTTACCTTAAAGGTATGTACTTTCCCATCCATGTTAGTTTTCTTCTTAAAAATCCATTTGCATCTAATGGTTTTAATTCCTATAGGTGAATCAATCAAGTTCCAAACTTGATTGTCATACATGGATTGCATTTTAAATTTTGTGGCCTCTAGCCATCTCTCAGAGTCTAGACTTGACATAGCTTCTTGATAAGTTGTAGGCTCATCTTGATCTATAAGTATTACTTTTTGACTATCTATCATGAGATATCCATATCTCTTAAGTTGATTTCATACCCTATTAGATCTGCACAACTTTTGTGTAACTTGTGCAAGTTTTACAACTATTTGTGAAACTTGTTGAGTTTCTATCGATGGCCTTATGCCATCTTGTGGTTCTATAACTTTTACAAGTTTTATTTTACTCCCACTGGTTTTTTTTAAAATAAATCCTTTTTCTAAAAAGATACCATTTCGAGCAATAAACACTTTATTCTCAGAGGGATTATTGAAATAATATCCTTTAGTTTCTTTAGGACATCCCATAAAAAGGCATTTATCATATTTTGGTGTTAATTTGTCCGAGACTTGTCATTTGAAATAAAAATCATAGCCCTAAATCTTTAGAAAAGATAGACTGGGAGAACCATATCTCATATGGTGTCTTTTCAACCGCTTTATATGGAACTCGATTCAAAGTGAATACAGCTATTTGTAATGCATAGCCCCAAAAAGATAAAGGAAGATCTATTTCACTCATCATTGATCGAACCATATCTAATAAAGTACGATTCCTCCTTTCAAAAACACCATTCCATTGTGACATTCTTAGTTGAGTTAATTGTGAAACAATTCCTCAATTTCTTAGATGATCATAAAACTCCTAGCTCATGTATTCACCACCCCGATCATATCTAAGTGCTTTAATAATTTTACCAAGTTGATTTTGAACTTCATTTTGAATCATTCTAAACATTTCAAATGATTCATGTTCATATTTCATCAGATAGACATAGTAATATCTACTAAAATCATTAGTGAAAGTAATGAATTATTGAAATCCTCTTCTGGCATTTATGCTTAATGGGCCACATACATCAGTTTGTATAAGGTCCAATAAATCAGTGGCCCTTTCACTATATCCAGTGAAGGGATCTTTTGCCATCTTGCCTAATAAACAAGATTCACAATTTTCAAATGATTCAAAAAGTCCATATTGATGGAGTTTAATATGCGTTTCTCATTTATATGACCAAAGCAACAATGCCATAAATATTTTTATTCGAATCATTAGGTTTAGATTTCTTTATAGTTATGTTATAGATATTCTAATTGTTGGATTTTTCTAGATTTAGAAGATAAAGGCCATTATATAAATCAACAATACAATAAAGCATATCATCGTAATAAATAGAACATTTCTTATTTTTAATAAGAAAAGAAAAACCTTCATCATCTAAACAAGAAACTGAAATAATATTCCTACTCAAAGTAGGAGTATAAATGCAATTATTCAAAACTAACAAAAGCCCATTAGGCAAAGTCAATTCATAAATCCCTATAGCTAAAGCAGCAACTCTTGCTCCATTTCCAACTCGTAGGTCCACTTCACCTTTTTTTAGTTGTCTACTCCTTTTGAGTCCCTGCACATTTGTACAAATGAGAGATCCACATCCAATATCTAATACCTAGGAATTAAAAGTAGATAAAATAATTTCTATAACATAAATATCTGAAGATGTAGTCTCACTTCTCTTCTTCTTCTTCTTCTTTTTCTTCAATTCTTTCAAGTAAAGCTTGTAATTTCTCTTCCAATGACCAAGTTTATTGTAATGAAAACAAACTCTCTCATTTGGAGCTTTTGCCTTGGGTTTGATCCAGCTTGTGCTTTAGGCTTACCAATAACTTTTGCCTTATTCTTAGCCTTACCCTTGTCCTTATTTTTCATCCCTTTTCCCTTATTAACCATAAGAATATGATTCGACCTTTTTTAATGCTTTACTTAGCTATTTTAAGCATCACATGCATCTCAGCAATGGATTTCTCCATATTATTCATATTGAAATTCATAACAAACTGGTTAATCCAATCCTTTCAAGGTGATCAATGTAGCCTTTCATTTTTAGAATATAAGTTCTCATCAATGCACCTTCAGCCATTTTACAGCAATGCAAAGTTTTTGTAGTCTCATAAATGTCTTGCCTTGCTTTTTATTCGAATGTCTACTTGAGATGATTGATCAACTCATAGGCCTTCAAATGCTTCAGATCCTTTTAAAGTTTTAGGCACATTATGGCTAACATAAGACATCCCACATTAATTTAATCATCAGCATATTTCTTTTTTTTTCTTTCACTGCCCTTTGGGTATCAACAAGTGGGATAGGAGGAACAGGGTTATCAAACACATATAGCTTCCTTTTTTTCTTGAGAACAATTCTCAAGTTCCTAAACTAGTTAGAAAGTTAGTGCCATCTTTTTTTAGCATGTCCTTCTCAAAGACTAATCGCAGTGATAGTGTGGAAGTCTTATTTGAACACATTGATCTACAAATATGCAAAATAAATATTAAAATTGTTAGAGAGTATGCCCTAGAGCCCATGTAAAAGGGATGTATTTCATACGCATGAATTTATATTCTTAATAAAAGTCATCATTCATTTATTAATGCTATATTTAAATACATGAGTTTGTAAATCTTAAATTAATAAATGAAGTCCTAGATATTATAAACATAGTGCAAAGGCAATCATGAAAGTGTTCATGATGTGAGATGTTTATTACGTGAAAATGTGTTAATATCTGAATATCCCTAGTCATAGAATTAACAAGATAGGACATTGTTAATTTGGATAGACTAGAACATGTTATGCTTCTTGAATGGTTCAACTAGTGGTTCTCATAGCTATAATTATAGAAGATAATCAAAGCTAACATATGGATGCTTGTTAGAAGAACAAGTTCATTAGAGATCTGCAAAGAGAATCCTCACATGGATATTAAATCTATGTATGTGAGGAATCTCTTCATAGCGGTTGTGCAATTATCCTTAGACTTGAGATCACCAAAGTTATCTTAAGTAGCAAGTGGTATACTTTTACTCCATAACTAATTACTTCCAATAGGGGCTGAACATAGTTAGGAGGTTGGGTATATCATGACCTACTTGAAGACAGTTGAGTGATTAACAAAGGATTCACCATCCAAGATTTATTAAGGGAAGTTATCTCGCATGATGCTATAATTGCCTTGTTCAGAGAATCTCTGGCCAGAGTAATATGCCAAAATGGATAGGGATCCATGAAGGGCATTTTGGGAATAATGGTTAAATTAATAGAACATACATAATTAGATTTATATGAGCTGACAGAAATCCATACTCAGAATCTAATTGAGATAAGAGTGGTGAAAGGAGTAATTGCACGGTAACTATTTTCTATGAAAGGGTATAGTCAAACCACTTAACTTTCCTGACATTTGGGTAGTCATGATGCCTAGCTGAAGGCCAATCATGACTTGTATAATAGTGTATCATAAATATCAATAAGGATTGATAAAATGATTTAAAGAAGTTTAAATCATGTGAGTTTTGAATAGAACTCGCAATTACATATTATACTGCCAATATGGACAGGAACCCAATAGGTCACACACATATATAGAAAAGGATAAAATGGTAAAATGACTAGGATAATAATATTTGATATTATTATGGGAATAGAGAAGTGAATAAGAGAATAATTAATTAAAGAGTTTAATTAATTATGATAAGTAAAATTGTTCGCATAAATTTTTAGAAATATTATGTAAAATGGATCTAATTGAAATATTATATTTCATAATTAATTATTATCAAACTATAAGTGTTATAAGGCTGATATAATAATTAATAGATCTATTGGAGAAAATAATGGAGGCCCAGAAAATTAAGTTTGGCACAGAAACCCTCAAGAGGAAGTGTTTCACGCCACCTTCTGATAGATGGCCTTGGAGGCCTAATTCTTCGACCAAAATAAATTAAATATATTTCATAAGTATTATAGAGCTTACATATTTAATTTGGATGGATTTGGAATTCATTTGGGTTATTAAATCCAAGTGTATACATGAAGGGCCTAGTTTATGGGTTTTGTGCATAGTCTTTTATGAAAGAATTTAAATTTGATTTAATTGTATCCAAATAAATTATTAATAAATCCAGAAGCCCATTTAATATTTCTGCACCAATTTTAAAGAGCTCAATCCCATTATGGAGTTGGATTTTTAACCTAACTATAAAAATCCAAGTAATAGGGATTTTGGGGTTAAGGTGAACAATTAAGAGATAACAAATTCTCTTATTCTCTAACCCTAGCCGCCACTTTCCCCTTGCTAGTATTAAGAGATTTTGGCTAGCCTTGTATTCCTCCATTGTTGGTTCATTCAATCTTTCTCTAGTGTTGATTACTCATTAGAGGTGTTCAATTTTGGACGTTGTGGTTTGTGACAACCCGATGAGAAGGAAAATAAACTGTTCAACAAAAATCAAAGGTGATTTTTCTTATTCTCATTAATATGTCTATTGTAAATTCATGGAAAGATCAAATCTATTGGTTAAAAAATTTTAAATTTCGCTTATGTATGAGATGCATGTAACGGATAATTTTCGATATGGTACCAGAGCCTCCGTTTTGCCTTGAATCTACAATTCTATATTTTTATGGAATAGTTTTTATTTTTGATTTATTTATTTCATGAAATTTAAAATATCAGATTTGATTGTTCATAAATGAGAAATATTGATTTCTGGATGTATGTGATCAAATATATAAAACGAAAAATAAAAATGATTTTTTTGAGAAAAGAATCATTGTGAATGGCGTGTAGGGTTTTATTTTTCAATTGAAGTTTTAGGGGATGTTCTAAATTAAATTTTTATTGATCCACTCTAAGATCATTTTGATGATAATTTATGTGTTTAATATGTGATATTAAGCCATAGGATCAAACAAAATTAAAATCGAACAAGTTTTGCTTGAAAACAAGTTTAATCGAAAAGTTCAATAAATTGGTGTTCTTGATGTGTTCTTGGTGTGTTTTTGTTTAGAAAGATTTTTAATCTTATAAATCTGATATATTTGATATATTAATGTGTTTTTAATTAATTTCATTAATTAAAATGGGCCTTAAATTAATTGGATTAATTTTAATTCATTAAAACCACTTAATGGGCTTAATTACATTTACGGACTTGATTTAAATTAGTGAATGACTTGGTGGGCCCAAGGAGCTGATTTAAATTAAATATTTTAAACTAAAATTAAGTTTATTAATGGGTTTTAAGGGCTAGAGTAGACTTGGCTAATTTCAAAAGGCCTAAATGGTCCAATAGACATAAAACTAGTTTGTGTGTGAACACACTTTAGGGTTTATTGTGTGGGTTTCGGCCTACCCTTTATTTTAAGCCCAAAATTGATTATTTAATTATTTAATGTGATTAATTAATTAAATAATCAATTAATAATTAATTAATAATCAATTGGATTGATAATTAAGATAAAAACACATGCATGCAAAAAGGTTTCCTAAAATAAAAATTTCCAAAATGGAAAAAGTTTCCTAATTTGATCACATTATTAAAATAACTCAAAAGTAAGTTTCAAGAGTTGAAACAAAGTTAGTAATCCATTATATATTTTACTTTATGCATTAGAAATGCATATAAGGGTGTATGATTGGCATGATGGATAGTTATGGACATGGTCCAATGTGATTGAGCATAATGCATGTTTCAGCCCAATGTCAACTTTCATGTCCCGGACACTTGTTTTTGGTTTGCATTTATTTTCAAATTATAATATGTAATTAGATTACTTAGATTAGAATTAGAGATAGAAATAAAGACCATAATCAAGGAGCAAGATGGGCCGGATGGAGATCCAACAAGTTTAAAGATAATATAATTATTTTTACTTGTTTGAATCATGTATATTACCTAGGTTTGACCTTTTGATTTTCCTATTGGCTTGGGGAAATCAATGTAGTAAAGTCTATAACTATACCATATTTGTATGCTTATATTTATGAGATAGATATAGGAAGCATACCAATGCATGCCAACCATGTATGATGAGACTTAATTAACTAAAATTACTCAAACTAATACTAAGGTATATAAGCCTTCTATTAATTTAAGGAGAATCAGAGTTCTTTATAGTGTAGGTTGTTGACCATAGTCAAGCTCACATTATATCGAATATATTCGAATCTAATTAAATGGGTCATCTTAGCTAGCCTATTAGCTTGTTGGCCACAGTCAAGGCTAATGGTTCTAGAGGCAAGATTAGGGAATGCATATATGGTATGCATGTATCAAGAGTTGATAACCTAATGATCTAATAGTTGTGTAGAGACGCAATTGGTATAGAGATACCTACCTTTTATAGGTATGGAGTTTGATTTGTTGACTACAATTAAGGTCAAATTTCATATCAAGGATTGGATATTGGCCCACTAAGAAAACCATTGGGTTTTCTTGAATTAAATAGTGAGGGCTATTGATTCACAATAAAATAGTGGGAATAAATGGATTAATTAAAGACCTAATTAATGCATACATATATTTGAACATACTCTCATATGTTTTCTTTTTTCACATCAAAGGTCATCATCATGAGCACATCAAACATTAATATACAATCAATCTTGGATAACAAGCTGGTTGGCAGCAACTATTCTGACTGGATCAGGTAAGTGAGGATTGTTCTTAGAGTTGAAAAGATCCATTATGTCTTGGATAAAGATCCACCACCACTTCCATCAGATGATGCCATTAATGAGATCAAGGGCACTTATCAAAAATACATGGAGGATAGTGAAGTAGCAGCATGTCTGATGCTGGGTGTTATGTCCTCAGGGCTTTAGAAGCAACATGAGATGATGGATGCTAGAACAATCATTTTGCATCTAAAGAAGCTTTATTCTTTTTAGGTTAGAACTGAGCAATATGAGATTGCTCGAGCTCTATTTAGCTGTAAAATGGTGGAAGGTAATTCGGCTGCTACTCATGCATTAAAGATGTATGGGTATATTGAGCATTTGAGTAGACTTGGCTATGTAATAGATAATGATCTATACATAGATTTAATCTTGTACTCGTTGGCTCCAAGTTATGGACCTTTTGTGCTTAACTTCAACATAAACAAGAGCTAAGTAACCATTCTTGAGTTAATCAACATGCTCAAAACAGCTGATGGATCCTTCAATAAAGATTCAAAAAGTGTCATGGTTGTCACTTCTACTAAAGGCAAGAAGCAGAAGAAGAATAAGATGACCAAGGCGTAGCCAAAGCATGGTGGGATTTCCAAGAAGAAGGTTGCCAAGAAAGAGAATTCCAAAGGAACTTGCTTCCATTGTGGAAAAGATGGTCATTTGAAGATAACTTCAAGGCCTATCTAGATTCTCTCAAGGAGAAGAAGCAAGCTGATGCTCTACTTCAGGTATTCATATTATTGAAGTTAATGCTTATTCTATTGCTTCAAAACAATCTTGGGTATTAGATACCGGATGTGGATCTCATTTGTGTAATGATCTACAGGGACTTAAAAGCATTAAAAGAGTTGGAAAGGCAAAAATATGTCTACAGTCAGCTACTGGACAAAACATCTCTACAATAGTTATGGTGACTTACCATTTGCCTCTTCCAAGTGGATTAATACTGGAATTAAATAATTGTTATTATGTTCCATCTTTATCCAAAAGTATTATTTCTTTTAGTTGTTTATTGAATGATTATGACATTTCTTTAAGGGACAAGTGTTATTACATTTTTAAAAACAATATGTTTTATGCAAAAGCTATCATTAAGAATGGTATATTTGTTCTTAATTTAATTAAAGAAGTGCATAATGTGGATACCAAGAGAATGAAACAAGATAATCTAAATACCTCATATTTGTGGCATTATCGTTTAGGCCATATAAATGAAAAATGCATGACCAAATTACACAAGTTAGGTGATTTGGGATCATTTGATTATGAATCATTTGATACATGTGAGTCTTGTTTATTGGGGAAAATGACAAAAGCTTCCTTTATTGGTAAAGGAGAGCGAGCTAAAATAGTTTTGGATTTAATACAATTAGATGTATGTGGTCTAATGACTACACATTCCAAAGGAAGTTACTCCTACTTCATTACTTTCATAGATGATTACTCCACATTTGGATATATCTATCTAATGAAATATAAATCAGAAGCATTTGAAAAGTTCAAAGAATTTAGAAATGAAGTAGAGAAGCAACTTGACAAGAGTATTAAAACACTTAAATCAGATTAAGGTGGAGAATACTTAAGCCAAAAATTTCAAGATTATCTTAGAGATAATGGGATTTTATCTCAATGGACTCCACCATATACACCACAACACAATGGTGTATCTGAGAGGAGAAATAGAACACTATTAGATATGGTTTGATCCATGATGAGCCGAGCAGACTTGCCTAAATACTTTTGGGGATATGCACTAGAAACTGCTGTTTATGTTTTAAACAGAGTTCCTAATAAATCGGTTGATGTTACTCCATATGAGATGTAGAATAACAAGAAACCCACACTTTCTCATATAAAAGTATGGGGTTGTCCTGCTTATGTGAAGAGGATAGTGTCAGACAAACTAGATGTTAAGTCTGACAAATGTTTATTTGTTGGATATCCAAAAGAAACGTTTAGATATTATTTCTACCATCACTTATAACAAAAGGTGTTTGTTTCAAGGCATGCTATCTTTTTGGAAAGAGAATTTCTCCTATAAGAGGACAGTAGGAGTAAAATTGAACTTGGTGAAGTTCAAGACCCACAAATAGAAGTAGAACAACCAATTGAACTCGAGACTGAATTTCATAATGATGAAATTACAGTTGAACCTAATTATACACAAAATCCTAGAAGATCTACTAGAATGCATTCTATCCCTATGAGCTATGGATTTCATATTGATTCAGATAGAGGCATAACTATAGTAAAGGACAATGAGCCTACAAGCTATGAAAAAGTTTTGAATAGTTCAGAACGTGATTTATGGCTTAAGGCTATGCAGTCTGAAATGGACTCCATGTATGAGAATAAAGTATGGACTTTAACTCAACCACTTGAAGGGATAAAACGCATAGGGTGAAAATGGGTCTTCAAAAAGAAGATCGACATGGAAGGTAATATAGTTACCTGTAAAGCTCGCTTAGTAGCAAAAGGCTATCCTTAAAAACAAGGTATTGACTATGATGAAACCTTTTCTCCTATAGCGATGCTTAAGTCTATAAGATTACTTTTAGCCATTGCAACTCATTATGATTATGAGATTTTGCAAATGGATGTGAAGACATCTTTCCTAAATGGAAATCTAACTAAGGATGTGTATATGACACAACTAGAAGGGTTCACATCAGGAAATGGTGAAAAAGTATTCAAGCTTCAAAGATCCATTTATAGATTAAAGCAAGCCTCTAGGAGCTGGAACATACGATTCAATGAGACAATCAGAGA
This sequence comes from Excoecaria agallocha, assembly GCA_037975025.1. Classification (NCBI taxonomy): domain Eukaryota; kingdom Viridiplantae; phylum Streptophyta; class Magnoliopsida; order Malpighiales; family Euphorbiaceae; genus Excoecaria; species Excoecaria agallocha. The sequence continues at coordinate 37,146,016 of CM075806.1, forward strand.
GTTTGGTTTCTCACAGAATGAAGATGAATCTTGTGTGTATAAAAGGGTCAATGGGAGAGCAATCGTCTTCCTAGTTCTATATGTGGATGATATATTGATAATGGGAAATGACATTTCTCTTCTCCAATCTGTTAAAATATGGTTATCCAAGCAATTCTCCATGAAAGACCTTAGAGAAGCATCTTATATTCTAGGAATAAGGACCTATAGAGATAGATCCAATAGGTTGTTAGGTCTTTCTCAAAGTACATATATAGATAAAGTATTAAAGAGATTTAATATGGATCTCTCTAAGAAAGGGTTTATACCTATGGTGCATGGAAAATACCTTTCTAAGTCTATATGTCCGTAGACACTAGAGGATAGAGAGAGCATGAATAGAATACCATATGCATCTGCAATTGGTTCTATCAACTATGCTATGTTATGTATACGTCCAGATGTAGCATTTGCTTTGAGTGTTACAAGCAGATTCCAATCCAATTTTAGAGAGAACACCGGGCAGCTGTCAAGAATATCCTTAAGTACTTGAGAAGGACTAAGGATATATTCTTGGTAAATGGGGAAGGTAGTTTGGAAGTAAATGGGTATACAGATGCCAGCTTCTAATTTGACAAAGATGATTGTAAATCACTGTCTGGTTTTGTGTTCATAATGGGAGGAGGGGCAATTAGTTGGAAGAGTTCCAAATAAGAAACAACTACTGATTTCACGATAGAAGCTGAGTATATTGCTGCTTCAGAAGCAGCCAAAGAAGCAGTCTGGATCAAAAAGTTCATATCTGAACTAGGAGTGGTGCCTAGCATTGTTGATCCGATTCCTTTAAATTGTGACAACAATAGAGCCATTGCACAAGCAAAGGAACCACGGTCTCATCAGAGATCCAAGCATGTTCTCAGACGCTACCATCTCATAAGGGAAATAGTAGCTAAAAAAGATGTGAAAATAGAAAGGGTCCCCACAGATGATAATTTGGCGGATCCCCTCACTAAAGCACTTTCCCAGATAAAGCACAATCAACATATAAATAACATGGGTCTAAGACATATGAGTGATTGGCTCTAGTGCAAGTGGGAGATTGTTAGAGAGTATTCCTTAGAGCCCATGTAAAAGGGATGTATTTCTTATGTGTGAATTTATATTCTTAATAAAAGGCATCATTCATTTATTAATGCTATGTTTAAATACATGAGTCTGTAAATCTTAAATTAATAAATAAAGTCCTAGATATTATAAACACAGTGTAAAGGATATCATGAAAGTGTTCATGATGTGAGATGTTTATTGCACGCAAATGTGTTAATATCTGAATATCCCTAGTCATAGAATTAACAAGATAGGACATTGTTAATTCAGACAGACTAACACATGTTATTCTTCTTGAATGGTTCAAGCAGTGGTTTTCATAGCTGTGATTTTGGAAGATAATCAAAGCTAACATGTGGATGCTTGTTAGAAGAACAAGTTCATTGGAGACTCACATGGATATTAAATCTATGTCAGTGAGGAATCTCTTCATAGTGGTTGTGCAAGTATCCTTAGACTTGAGATCACCAAAGTTATCTCAAGTAGCAAGTAGTATACTTTGACTCCATAACTGATTACTTCCAACTAGGGATGAATATAGTTAGGAGGTTGGGTATATCATGACCTATTTAATGATAGTTGAGTGATTAACAAAGGATTCACCATCCCAGATTTATTAAGGGAAGTTATCTTGCATGATTATATAATTGCCTTGTTCAGAGAATCTCTGGCCAGAGTAATATGCCAAGATGGATAGGGATCCATGAAGGAAATTTTGGGAACAATGGTTAAATTAATAGAACATATATAATTATATTTATATGAGTTGATAGAAATCCATATTCAGTATCTAATTGAGATAAGAGTAGTGAAAGGAGTAATTGCACGGCAACTGTTTCTATGGAAGAGTATAGTCAAACCACTTGACTTTCCTAACATTTGGGTAGCCATGATGTCTAGCTAGAGGCCAATAATGACTTGTATAACAGTGTATCATAAATATCAGTAGGGATTGATAAAATGATTTAAAGAAGTTTAAATCATGTGAGTTTTGAATATAACTCACAATTAGATATTATACTGCCAATATGGATAGGAACCCAAACATCACACATATATAGAGAAAAGGATAAAATGGTAAAATGATGAGGATAACAATATTTTATATTATTATGGGAATAGAGAAGTGAATAAGAGAACAATTAATTAAAGAGTTTAATTAATTATGATAAAGTATCATTGTTCGCAGAACTTTTTAGAAATGTTCTGTAAAATGAACCTAATTGAAATATTGTATTTCATAATTAATTATTATTGGACTATAAGTGTTATAGGGCTAATATAATAATTAACAGATCCATTGGAGAAAATAATAGAGGCCCAAAAATTTGAGTTTGGCGCAGAAACCCTCTAAAGTAAGGGATTCACGCCACCTTCTGATAGAAGGCCTTGGAGGCCTAATTCTTGGACTAAAATAAATTAAATATATTTCATAAGTGTTATGGAGCCTATATATTTAATTTGGATGGATTTGGAATTCATTTGGGTGATTAAATCCAAGTGTATGCATGAAGGGCCTAGTTTGTGGGTTTTATGCATAGTCTTTTGTGAAAGGATTTAAATTGGATTTAATTGAGCCCAAATAAATTATTAATAATTCCAGTAGCCCATTTAATATTTCTCCAGCAATTTTAAAGAGCTCAATCCCATTATGAAGTTGGATTTTTAACCTAACTATAAAAATCCAAGTGATAGGGATTTTAGGGTTAAGGCGAACAATTAAGAGAAAATAAATTCTCTCATTCTCTAACCCTAGCCACCACTTTCCCTTTGCTAGCATCAAGGGATTTTGGGCAGCCTATTATTCCTTCATTGTTGGTTCATTCAATCCTTTATTAGTGTGGATTACTCATTGGAGGTGTTCAATTTTGGACACTTTGGTTTATGACAACCCGGTGAGAAGGAAAATCAACTGTTCAACAAAAATCAAAGGTGATTTTTCTTATTCTCATTAATATGTATATTGTATGTTCATGGAAAGATCAGATCTATTGGTTAAAAAATTTTAAATTTCGCTTATGTATGAGATGCATGTAATCGATAATTTCCAACAAAAATTAGTACCAATTTCATTTTAGGGTATTTCTTAAAATAAACTGCAACTAAAATATTCACCCTTAATATTAATTACAACTATTGTAATGATTTTAGTGGGTTAAGATCCATATTTCACTTAATTCTAAGTTAACTTTGGCATGACACTTAAAATTAATTTATTTAGGTAGATAACTCCTTTCCAATTACATCTCATGTAACTCTTAGATTCTTTATGGGATTTTGACATCATATATCCTGACATGTTATAATTCCATTTAATGCCTTAGGTTCGAAACCATTTTGATAGGCTAATTAAGTCTAACCACTTTTTAACATATGGGTAGCACCATTACCCATCTTGCCTTACTATGATAACCTAATGTACTTTACTTTGGCAGAATCTACATTTTGATGATCTCAGTCTTGACAAGTGTTATCATTATGGGTGGCATATGACTTAAAATTATGGTGAGGGAATTTTAATTTTAATTTATGATGTCTATTTATTTACATATTGATAAGTGTGAATTATATATTATTTTTAGTATGTTTTAAGCATTTTTATTTAGTTAATCTTGTTTAATTTTGGGTAATTTATAGTTTAAATATTTACATTGTGGTTTTAGGAATTAATTGTAAGTTTTAGTGTTTTTCAGGTTTAATTTACAAGAAAAATGACTTAATTGCAAAAAGGCAAGAAGATTTGGGCCAAAACTATGAATTAAGCAAAGTTATGTTAAACAAGATATTGTGAAGTCCAGTGAGTGCTTAAGTGGCCATGCTTTCTTATTGGTCTAAGGATTAAGTGGCCATGTATTATAAGTAACAGTCTTCAAGTGGCCGTGCATTTAGGAGTATTAACTTTCGCTTTAACGTGGATGAAGGAAGTTGTAAGGATGAGTGGTTGAGTGTTTTATTGATAAGAAATATAAGTGGTCGTGCATCACCTCTATAAAAGAATCAATGCATGGTAGTGCATGGAGAACCAAAGAAGTTTGCTTGGCCATGCATCCTTACATGGAAGAATGAATGGCAATGCATCTAGCAAAGGCAAAATCTACTTGGCCGTGCAAATTGAACTCCTATGCTACAAAGGATTTCCCGATTAAGAAGAATTCTTTTCCTACTTTAATTTAGAAAGTTTAGAAGGATTCTATAACTTGTTTTGCCTACAAATAGAACACTGAAGCATCAAGGAAAATATCATGAATTATCACGAGCTCAATAGTTTTTAGTTTTACGTCATTTTCTATTTTCTGTCTTTTTATTGTTTTCTGAAAAGCTTTGTTTTAGTTTTTAACATGCGTAGTGAGTAGTTTTCTTTAACTTTTGCTAAAGGATACTTGAATCCTTAACTTTTATTATTGTGACTCAAGCTTGTGCTTAATTTTAGTGTAAGTTTTGATTATTTCTTGGTTCTAAAGCACACTCTTATCATTATTTAGCTAAAGATAAGTTGTTAACTTGTTTAATTATTGGTTAATAATTGACTTTTAGTTTGATCAATGATATGCATGTTCTTAGGTTAATGCATGATTATATTCTTCATTAGATATATTTTTGTGTTAATTAAGGTAAATTAAGATTAAGAAAGGTGTAACTAAGAAAAGATGAAAGTTAAATTTATTTGAAAAAGAATTTAATAGACATCTAGGAGATTTAATTCAGATCTTTATGCTAAGTGTTGGATTGTTCTTAATAAGAGAATTTTAATGCTCGAAATGATAATCTTAAATTAAGTTATCTGGTTTATTTATCTGAATTTTTCATAATCACTTGTGTTTTTCTTTTAATTAAGTCATAATATTGGTTAAGGTGGATAATCCTTTAGTGAAAGTTGCTTTTAAATATTGATTTTTACCTCATTTAATTACTTGCTTTTAAATTTGATTTTACTATTTAGAATCTTTCATTGTTTAGTTTATTATTTTCAGTTTTAAAGTTCTGTTTTTTAGTTTTCAATATTTAATTATAAAATTTTGGGATTTCTTTTCTATCTCTTACACACAAATTCTATTATAAAATTCAAATCATTCACACAAACACATGTTTCCCTTGGGTTCGATATTAAAGGGTCATAATTATATTTTCCTATATTACTAGCCGATCTAGTACACTTGCTAGAGACCAGTCAAGTTTTTGGTGCCATTGCTGGGGAAACACATTGGCATTTGTTTATTTATTTTGATTTTAAAGTAGATTTTTGTGCTTTTTCTTATCTTCTTCATTTGTTTTCTTATTTTTGCTTTAATTTTCTCAGGTGTTATTGGTTTATGGTGAGAAACAACCCCATTTTACTCGTAGACCCTGAATTTGAACAGACATTCCATAGGACTAGAAGGCTAAGAGGCTATATGAATGACCCAGAAATAGAACCACTTATGAATGATCCACCAGTACCTAGGATTGAAGAGCAAGATGTACCAAATCAAGCTCCCAAAAGTGGGTTTAGACCTAGGACCATTAGGTATTATGCTATTCCTAGGTGGAATGAAGAATATAGAACCATTAGAATTTCTCACCACCAGCCATTTGAGATTGAACTTGCTAACATCAAGATGGTACAAAAAAACCAATTTTCGGGCTTAGACAAAGAGGATCCTGCACAACACTTGGATATGTTCTTAGAAGTTAGTGACACTATAAAAATTCTAAAATATCAATTGATGCAATTAGACTAAAAATTTCTTCATTCACCCTCATAGGAAAAGCTAGGGATTGGTACAAATGCTACCTAATCAATCCATTCATTCTTGGAAGAAAATGCAAGAAAAATTTCTATGTAAATTTTTCCCACCTACCAAAACCCCTCATTAGAAAACAAATCAATGACTTCCAACAGTTTTATGAGGAACCATTTCATGAAGCTTGGAAAAGATTTAGGAGACTTTTAAAAAGCTGTCCACATCATGACTTTTCTATTTATCAATTAATACATATTTTCTATACAGGTGCCAATCAATCGACAAGATCTTTGTTAGATGCAGCTTCAAATGGTAGTTTTATGAACCAAGTTCCTGAAGAAGTATTTTTACTTCTTGATGAGATGGCTACCAATGATGCTCAATGGGCAATCTCTAGAGTAGCACAAAGGAAATAGGGAGTTCATAATATAGATGAAATAGCTATGGTAAAAGCTCAAATAGAACTAATGAGAAAGAGCATTTAAGAGAAATAAATGAGCTTAAAGTTAAAAATATTGCCATGTTATCCAATGAAAGTGATGCTTATGTAGGAATTCAAGGATCTCTAGGAATGAAGAATGGTGAAGGAATGGTAGAAGAAGTGAATTCTTTGAACCCTTATAGTAACACCTACAACTCGGGATGGAGAAACCATCTAAATTTTTCATGACGAAAAGGTAACCAAGCATCTACTTCTAACCCTCACCCTAGACCTACCTTTAACCATAATCAACCTTCAAATAACCATCCCCCATACCAAAATCAAGCTTAACCACATTACCCAAATACATATCCATCACAATCATACCATCAACCATCAGAATTTCAAAAGTCTCAACCTCCACCTCTACAAGAGAAGAAATCAAACATAAAAGAGATGATTGCAAATTTTATGGCCTCCCAAAATTCAATCTTAGCCAATCAAGATGCCAGATGGAAATTGCAATACATTTGGATGAGGAATCAAGAGGTATCCATTAGGAATCTAGAAAATCAAATGGGGCAACTTGCTAATTCGTTATCTAACCGGACTTAAGGAATGTTTCCATCCAATGTCGACCACAACCCAAAGGAGGAAGCTAAAGCAATCACCTTAAGAAGTGGAAAAGAGTTAGAAATGACTGATATTGGTAAGAATTCCTCTCAAAGGGTAGAACCAACAATGGAGGTAAGTATTCATAATTCTGAAAATATTGAGAAAGTGCCTCCTACGATTGAGAAGGGTAAAGGTAAGGAAAAGCTTGTTTCTATTGTGCTTGATGAATCTCAATTACCTTTCCCTATTCTAGCTAGAAAAGGGAAGCAAAATGAACAATTAACTAGATTGTTGGATATGTTTAAAAAGATGCATATTAATTTATCATTTGCTGAAGCTTTATTACACATACCTAAATTTGCTAAATTCATGAAAGAGCTTTGTACTAATAAAAAGAAGCTAGAAGGCATAGGAATAGTTCAATTATCCAGCAATTGTAATGTTATTTTAATGAATAAAATTCCTAAAATGTTAGAAGATCCTGGTAGTCTTACCTTGCCTTGTGAATTGGGAGGGAATTTTATCAGACATGATTTGTGTGATTTGGGTGCTAGTATTAAGTTGATGCCTTATTCAATTTGTAGGAAATTGAACTTGGGAGATCTTAAAGAAACTCGAATGACACTTCAATTGGTGGATAGATCGGTGAAGAAACCAAAAGATATTATTGAGGATTTATTAGTAAAAGTAGGAAATTTTATATTTCCAGTAGACTTTGTAGTGATGGATATGGAGGAGGACAAAAATGTACCTTTAATAGTGGGAAGACAATTTTTAAATATGGCAAGAGCTCTAATCGATGTTTATGGACAGACGGTCACTTTGAGATTCAATGAGGAAGAAATGGTCTTCAACATGAATAAGGTCTTAAAACATCCCTCATACAACTTTGAAGAATCCATTTATTTTGTTGATGGTTTTCAAGAGTGTGTCAACACAAAGCAAGAGGAAATCATTCTAGATGATGAGCTTTAAGACTGTTTAATGCATACAAAGAAAACGAAGGAATTAGAAGCAAAAGAAAAGGAGTTGATACAAGATTTGGAAAAAAGTGTGCAATGAAATTTTGGAGGATGAACCATCCCCTTCCAAGGGAGAAAATTTTAAACTTAAAACACTTCCATCTCATTTAAAAAATATATTTTTAAAAGATAATGCAAAACCAGTAATTATTTCATCTTTATTGACATGTTTGGAAGAAGAGATGCTCATTGAGGTCCTCAAAAAGCATAAAGGAGCAATTGGTTGGGCAACATTTGACTTGAAAGGTATTAGCCCCAGTTATTGTATGCACCAGATACCTATGGAAGATGATTTCAAACCGGTGGTACAACCTTAAAGATGACTTAACCTAGCAATGCAATAAGTGGTGAAAAAGGAGGTACTCAAACTCCTTAATGCAGGTATTATCTATCCCATTTCTGAAAGTAGTTGGGTTAGCTCGGTTCAATGTGTACCTAAGAAGGGGGGGTATGACTGTAATAACCAATGAGAATAATGAATTAATTCCTATATGCACAATAATAGGATAGAGAGTATGTATTAATTATAGAAGATTAAATAATGCCACTAGAAAAGATCACTTTCCATTGCCCTTTATAGACCAAATGTTAGAAAGACCGGTAGGAAATAGATTTTACTATTTGTTAGATGGATATTTAGGGATATGCAAATACCTATAGCCCCAAAAGACCAAGAAAAGACCACATTCATCTGTCCTTATGGAACATTTGCATATAGAAGGATGCCCTTTGGTCTTTGTAATGCCCCTACCATATGTCAACACTGCATGATGGCCATATTTTATAATTTTATTGAAAAATTTATGGAAGTTTGTATGGATGATTTCACATTATATGGTCATGACTTTGAGTATTGTCTAAACAATCTCAAATTGGTCTTAAAAAAGTGCCAAGAGACTAACCTTGTTCTTAATTAGGAAAAATGTCATTTCATGGTTGGAGAAGAAATTGTACTAGGGCATAAAATCTCTGAAAAATGTCAAGCATTTGGAAGCATACTCAGTTACATCTCGCTTCATTCCTGGCAACCAGTAAAACTATTTTAGATCGCGATACATCTTGTTACCACCAGGATGTATGATGAATACAGTATTATGGGCTTCTTGCAATAAGGCTCTTTTCAACTCTTTAACATTTGGCACACATAATCGGTTCCGATAATAGACACCATCATTAACCCCAATTGAATACTCTATTAAGCCTCCTTTATGCACTGATTGAGCCATTTGTTATAGCTTTTCATCACCTGCCTATGCATCAATTACTACCTGTCTTAGATTAGGTTGAGCTCGTAATTGAGCTATCAAGGCTCCATCGGATGCAAACCTCCATTTACAATCTTGTAACAACAGTGTCACTGTCATCTTTTGACTAAATGAATTAGCCAACACATTTACCTTTCCCGAATGATAATCAACTATACAATCATAATCTTTGAACAATTCCAACCATCTGTGCTGTCTTAGATTGAGATCTTGTTGGGTAAGCAGATATTTGAGACTTTTATGATCTGTATAGAGATAATGTCGCCATATCTTCAAAGAAAAAATGACTGCTGCCAGCTCTAAATCATGAATTGGATAATTCTATTCATGAGGCTTTAACTACCTTGATGCATAACCCACTACTTTACCCTTTTGCATCGACACACATCCTAATCCATTTTTCGATGCATCACCATACATAGCATATTCTTCACCCGATATTGGTTGGTTAAGAACTGGGGCTTTCATTAAAATCTTTTTTAGCTGCTCAAAACTTGCTTGACAATGATCAATCCATTTAAATCTGGTTTCTTTTTGAAACAACTTAGTGAGTGGGGAGGCAATAACTGGAAAGCCTTTCACAAATATTCTATAATAGCCGGCCAAGCCTAAGAAACTTCGGACCTCTAGCACATTCCTAGGCGGTCTCCAATTTGCAATAGCTTCAATCTTTTTAGGATCCACCCTAATGCCTTCTAAAGACACCACGTACCTAAGAAAAGAAACTTCTTTAAGCCAGAACTCACATTTACTCAGCTTTACATATAACTTTTTTTCTCGTAAAGTTTGTAAGACTATTCTCTGATGTTCTGCATACTCTACTTCATTGCGAGAATAAACCAAGATGTCATCGATAAACACCACCATAAACTGGTCTCAATAGGGTCTAAACACCCTATTCATCAAATCCATGAAGGCTGTTGGTGTGTTAGTCAACCCGAAAGGCATTACTAAGAATTTGTAATGACTATATCGAATTCTAAAAGTAATCTTCTGAACATCTACATCCTTGACCTGTAGTTGATAGTATCCCAACCTCAAATCAATTTTAGAAACTACCCTAGCACCCTTTAACTAATCAAATAGATCTTTAATTCGAGGTAAAGGATACTTGTTCTTCATCGTTACTTTGTTGAGCTATCTATAGTCAATACACATCCTTAAAGTGCCATTCTTTTTGTTGATAAACAATACCGATACAACCCAAGGTCACACACTAGGTTTGATGAAGCCTTTATCCAACAACTCTTGTAACTGAACTTTTAACTCCAATTCTGATGGCGCCATTCTGTAAGGTGCTCTTGAGATAGGAGTAGTTCTAGGCAGAGTTTTTATAGACAATTCTACTTCTTTCTCTAGGGGAAAACTCGAAAGTTCTTAAGGAAAAACATCAGGAAACTCATTGATTACTGGAATATCTTGATGATTAATTGTCTCCCTCTTAGAATCAAGAACCAAAGCCAAGAATGCTTCACATCCTTTTCTAAGGAATCGCTTCCCTTTCATAACAAAGATAACATTGGTTAAGGGTTTAGAATTAATACCCTGAATCAATATCTCTTTCTCCCCGGCATCCTTAACTACTACAGTTTTAGCTTTACAATTTAATATGGCTTGGTATCTAGACAACCAATCCATACCTAAAATTACATCAAATTCATGGAAAGGTAAAACAATTAAGTCAGTTGGAAACTCTCTCCCTTGTATCATAATAGGGCAATTTCTATAGATTTCATTTACACATATACTGTGGCCTAAGGGACTGATTACACATATATCATAACTCAGGTGATCTACAGCAGATACATTTCTACCCAAATCCCCATTGCAAATATATGAATGTGTAGATCCTATGTCTATAAGTATATGCACATCAGTATCAAAGAGAGATAATGTACCAGCTATGACCTCAAGAGCATCAGCATCTTCTCAAGCTTTCATGGCATAAACTCTGATAGGAGGTGTAGGAGTGAATGGTCGATCCACTATCTCAGAAACATTTTTGGACTGTACTTTAAACTGACCCGATCCACCTTTGCCTCTACCACGACCTCTACCTGAAGAGGGTGCATTAGAAGTTCCTCTGTTACTTTGTTGACTAGAGGCTTGCTCCTACTTCATAAGATAATTTTCCATAAAATGCTCCATAGTGCCACATCTGAAGCAAGCACCAGTAAGCATTCTGCAAGTGCCATAATGCCGCTTAAAATAGTAGGTACATTTTGGAGCTTGACCTCTGTCCTATCCTGATGCAGTGTCTCTACCAGATCTAGCTGAAGTAAAAGTTCTCTGTTGTCTTCCTCTAGATGCAGGGCAATTACCAGACTCAGCTGGTTGATCTCCTAGAGTCATTCTCGATCTTTTCCTTAATGATGAACCACCCCAAGAGAAACTTCTTTTTCTTTGTTCTCTTTCTCTTTTGGCATTCTCTTTTTTCTCAACCTGGATAGCTACTTGAACCAACTGATGATAATCCACTAGGTGTAAGGAAATAAGCCTTATCAAGTGCTCCCAAATTCGGTCATTCAAGCCGTCTTCAAACTGGCAACACTTGAAAGTCTTAGTCAGCATGGGTTTTGGTGTATATTTCCTCAAGCAACTGAATTTTGCTTCATATTTAGCCACTGACATACCCTTCTGCTTTAGGTTTAGAAATTGCTCCAACCTCTAATCCTTATATGCTTCAGTAACATACCTCTTTTTGAATTCTGCTACAAAGAATTCCTAAAAAAGAGAATAAGGTAGCTAAGTTATGTTTGAACTAGCTTCCACCAATCATAAGCTGCTCCCTGAAGCAAGGACACAACACAAGTCACCTTCTGATTGGTTGGGCACTAAACTTTTGTAAATACCCATTCCAACCTTTCAAGCCACAACTAAGTTTTCTCAGACTCCTCCCAAGTAGTGCCTAGAAACACTTCTATGCCATGCTTTCTGATCTCAGAAATAAGAGCTTTTGGTGCCATTATCCTTTGTAAAATCTGAGCCATGTCATGGGAAATTTTCAATAGTGCTTCCCCAGGCTCAGCAGCAGCTACACCACCTTTAGTGGATGCAGAAGATTCAGACTGAGAAGGATTCGATTGCCCAGGTAGATTGCTTTCGGCCGATTCATCTACCACTTCACGATGTCCTTCCATATTTAACTATATCAAAAGAAACACAAGGACATAAACAATAAGCCAACATCAGTAAGAAGTCTATATCTAAGGGCCTTTATATTCCTATAGGCTAGAACCGCCTAAACCAAGGCGCTTTGATACCAAAAATTTAATGACTATACTAGATTAACCTAATCATTATTACTAATTACATTTCATTAATTCATAATGCATGGAATACTATTAATCTATTCAACTATCCTGTATCATAACATATGAATTGCCTATTAATGATGCATATAGATATATACATACATATATACTTTACAAATCATATAAGATTTCATTTGTTACATTAAAATGCTACTGGGTTATTACTTACAAAATTTGATAATCATATGACTATAATACAAAATAAATCACAAAAAGCTGCAAAAAATAAAAAAATAAATCTCAGACATCAAAATGATTCTTCCTAATTTGATGTTGGCTTCTGAGATTGTTGGCTTTGTCCTTGAAGTAAAGGTCTAACTTGCAAACCTACACGGTTAAACACCCGTGCTAAGCTATAAAGCTTAGTGGGGAACAAAATAAAATGTTGATAACCACTCGCAGTGATTATCACCAAGCATACAATAATAACACAAAATAAATTGCATTTACTCCATTAAGAAATAATACTAAGTACAGTATTGGAAAAAATAACTGTATCATTTAATTATAATAATTAAAGATTGTAAACTATGTATGCATGTTATTCATTGTATAGATTTCCTACTTAAATTCCTGTGGGTGTGGATAATAGGTATTGTGGATACCTGAAGCTATTGAATATATAAATACTCGAAGATATTAAATCTGTAGACCTAAGCGGGGTCAGAACTGTGGTCTCATTTAGAGATATACTGTGGACCCAAATGGGTCAGACTATAGCAGTTAGAATTGTAACCCTATAGGCATGCCTATCTATCCACAAGTTTTTATATCCAGGTAAAACAAATCATATTCCATATGTCATTAAATTGTTGTAATATAATCTAATATAACATAGATGAATGTAAAGTAATATAACATTATACACTTTTAACTTCATAACATAAGCAATAATCATTATACTGCAATTATTTTTAAGTAAATACATGCATACTATACTTTTAAGTAATGGAACCTTAACTTCCTATTCTTAAACAATCCTTATGATTAAATGGATATATTACTATATACTTACAATTTAAAATGATTTATAAGCTTAGGAAGGGCTTAGGTAGGTGTAGGCATCATATATAGTCATAAAATTTCAAATATTAAAATATAATGGAGGGTCACAGTTACTATACAAATCATGGTAATCGTGATGTAAATTGCACCTCGTTTCTGGACTAAAGACTAACTAACTCACGGTTACTAAGCCTTGGGTGATAACCATGAAGTAAAGCTACAAGAATGGGTCATGGTTACTATAAAATTCATAGTAACCGTGACCTAGGACGAATTTTGGATCTGGACTGAAAACTTGATTGCCTCACAGGTTAGTATCAAAAACCTAGTAATGATGATGCCCTAATCTGCCCAACGATAGATTTCCAGTTTTGGGTTCTAAGCCAATTTTGACATGTAAAACAACATTTTCAGCAAATATGCCCTTCTACAAAGTTGTAGGCCTATGTATCTATTTTCCAAAAAAGCAAAAATCATCTAAATTGAACCTGTAAATCTTTAGATATGTAAGGAAAAACACAGACTGCTCCCAAAAACTAGGCAATAGCCACAACCAGAATTCAACACGAATTTTCACTATCATGAAGTGAAAATAAGTTCTTGGTTTCTTCTAACAAAATCAAGATATGTGTGTCTAGTTTCTATACCAACTAGAATTTCTCAATTTTCATAGCTATACTTAAGATATAGCCAAACTAGTATAAACTAGTCCATTGAGTCTTAAATCAGATTTTTGTATCTTTCAACAAAACTTGCATATTTCATTTCTAAACCACTTCCAAGTTTAAGATCAACACATAAAAGATATGATAGTAGCAATAAAGACATATCTCATGTCAAAAACTCAAGCACACACACACACACAACCATGCAAGTTCCCATACCTTTTAAAAGCTTTAAATCTCTTTAACCTTGAATTGTTTCTTTTTCCTTCTTCTTACTTGCTTCTCCTCTTATAAAATAAGAACACTACCATGAACACCCATCAATTTATTTAATGAACAACACATAACAAAGAAGAAACAAAGATACCTTAAAAGCAAAACTATCTAAATCTTCTTATTTTTACCAAAACCCAAGAGATATAGAGAGAGGTTTTGAGAAAGAGACTTTAGGGTTTGAGAGAGGATGAAGATGAAGGAAGCAAACCACTTGCTTTGGCCGGCCACCTCTCAAAATCTCTCTCTCTCTCTCTCTCTCTCTCTTTTTCTATTGGCCCATTTTTCATTTACATGGAAAAATTGCTCTTTAGTCCTTAACTTTCCTTTATTTCTAATTATGCCCCAAAACTAACCCTTTCACTTTTCAATTAAGTCCTTCTCTATTCATTTACATTTAATTTAACATAGAACCTAATAATTATTTAGTGAAAAATTCTCTTAGTGAATAATGAGGGGCATTACAGCCATGATGGCTTGTGCTTTTTTGTTTAGCTTTGGATGTGTTTCTTGTGTAAGGGTTAGTCACATTACTAGCTAGAATGATATCAAAATTTTGTCTGAATTTCTTGTAAAGTGTGAAATGTGCATAACCTGTAAATTATGCTATTTAATGGCCTTGATGGCCTATGTGTTTTTAAATTCTTTCTTATACAGGGGTAGTCACATTCCTAGCTGGAATGCTACCAAAATTTTATTTAAAATTCTCATAAAGTGTGCAACTTGTCCTTTATCTCGCTTTTATGTATGATTGTTAGAATCATTTGTGTGTCAAACACTCCTAGTGTAGATTAGCTATACATATTTAACTCAATATGATGTCAAAATTCTTATAAATTTTAACTTTTAACCTGCTTATGAATCAAATTAACCCCAAACTAACATGTGCCATTTCTGCAAGATGCCTCATAGGATGACATGTCCCCAGCCAGTGCCAGCTTACTTAATTCTCGTGCAGGCTAGAAGATATCAAGCTCTAGCATAGGTCCAGTATTGGTTGAGTAGATTAATGTCCAGATAGTTCCTTCAGGACTTCAAACTATTACAGAAGGCTGATAAACTGCTAGCCAAGGTAGGCTATATAGATTTTTTTGCCCTGACCTATAGGTCATATCTAGATGTCACTAGAGAAGTCCTTGCCACTTTAGAGTATGGTGGCTACTCCGGGTTAGATATGGAGGTAGGGGTCATCCAATTTTGGGCCTTGAGCATACACTATAGCATCATGAGGTGTAGATTGGTCGAGGCCACATGGCTCCTGAGTGGGTTAGGCATAGTTACACTACCTAAATTGATGGATAAGGATTTGTGGATAACAATGACACTCCCATGGGCTATCTACCACTCAAACACAGTAAAGAGTACTATGTTAGCTCTTCAGATCTATAGGTACCTTTAGAAGGCTTTATCTATTTCATACCTAGGATGCACGAGGAGTCCAGGTAACATTACTTTAGTGGATATCACCAGTCTATGAGGTATGCAAGAGGGTCACTGCATAGACATCATGCACGAGATTATTGCAACTTTGGTTAGAGTAGGGACCATACTAAGGACCCAGGTATATATAGGAGGAGTTATCATTAGATTGTTATTGTCTCTGAAGGCATGTGAAGGTGACTTTGGCAATCCCATTCTAGAGGGCATTCATATTGACCTACAGGAAATAATCACTATAAGCATGGTAGAGCCTATAGTGGGGCATAAGGGTGAGCAAGGCTGCTCACTATGCTAGAGACTTGACAAAGATGTGGTTTCCCTCCTATAGTTTCAAGTACAGTAGTAAAGGAGGATGACTAAGGTCAGGTACCAGAAGAGGCATCGGTAGAGCCTCAAGTAGCCCTAGCATAAACACCTCAGAAGGAGGATTAGGTAAAGCAAGCCTATGAGCTGTAGGGGGTAAGGATGGACTCAAACTATGCATTCAATATGTAGATCAACCCACATGACCTTTTAGGTGGCTTGTCACAAACACTAATATGCCTTAGATCTCCCATCTGACATCAGAGGTCATCGTTTATGAGGAGATTCTCCCTATATGGATATCTACGAGCATCTTTATCCTTATCTCCTCTACCTTTTGGGCATTTGGAGGAATCTACATCGATCGTGCCTCCACCATCACCAATATAGGCACCTTTAACTCCACTATTTGATGGCATTTCCATGAGTTTGGTTGCCTTAAAGGAGGCTAGTAGACATTAAGAGTAGATGTTGTAGGTAGTACTTATAATGATGTAATCTCCGCATGGTTTAGTAGTGACTGCACAGACTTTGCAGGATAAGGTACGAGGCATTAGAGCAGATTTAGTAGCTATAGGGTAGAGGTTTAATGCTACTTTATAGGTGGTTAATAACTCTCTAACTTAGCTTAGGTATCAGGGCACTCGCATTGAAATTGAGATTCTTGGGACCAAATGGGTCATCGTCGAGACTGATGAGGTACATCGGGTAACTGAAGGGAGATTTGATGAGATATTTAAAATGCCAATCCTGAGTACTCTGATGGGGATTTAATTGAATCCTTAGTCTCACTAGACTACGTATAGGATGAATAGGGTATCGTTCCAAAGGGAACAAAGTAATTTTATATTGAAATAACAAAATGTAGGTGGATAGGTACATATAAGATAGAGATTATGTATTTTATTTAATAACTAAACTAATTTATATATATTAATCAATTTTAGATAAAGGATACTTAAATGATGGTATAATATACATTAGAAATAAGAGAAGCAATTTCATTTAAGAACAATACAACAATTTTATGAATAAAATGATTGGAGAATTTAACCAATATTCTTTAAAGCAACTCTCATTGTCATTAAAGGTGTTTTCATTTAGAGTCTATAAGTATTCTCATGTCATTATAGAGATAAATAAAAAGTATGAAGCTCTATGCCAATTCTTTAACCCCTTAAAGTGAATTTCTTAGCTCTAAGTGAATTCAATACTTCAAGTAAATTAATTTGTTTTTCCATCAAAGAATTCCAACTCTCATTGTGAATAAATTGACTAACATGCTAATTATGGTGATCAAGCATAAAAAGAAAATCAATGCACACAAATGGATTTAAATCAACTTCACTCATAATACTAAATAACATGTCTTAAACAAATTCTACTGCATACTTCTAATGTGCAAAAGAAACTTAGCCAAACACATATTTGAAATAAAAATGAACAAGAGAAAAAAAACATCATCACTTCCCAGAGTTTTACTTTTTAAATAGACCTTCTGATATATCTCTTATTCCTTTGGCTTTTCTCTTTTGTCATCATCTAAAAACTAAGTAAAATAAATTTCCAAAGAACTTTACTAAACTAAAAACTAAAACTAATCGATCCTATCTTCAGAGCTTTCCATCCATATTTAGAGAGAGAATAACTCTATAAACATGTCTCTTCAGAATGGTTGTGAATATGAAAAGTTGCCATAAAAGGTCTTGATGGTTGGTTGAGAAAACGTATGCTGAAAAATGATGTCGCTTAAAAATAGTTGCCAATACCGACTCGTGAATGCCTTCACGAGTCGTGATCCTTAACATACTATTCCATTCATAAACATTTATCTCTTTCATGAATGCCTTGTTCGATTCGTGAATGTCTGCTTCTCTCCTTATCGAGTCATGAATCCTTTCATGACTCGTGAATTGCTACTGGGATTCATGAAATCTGTCCAAGTCGTGAAGAGAGCCTCCTTCTTTGCTTCACTCATAAAGCACCTTATGATTCATTGTTGTCCGAGTCGTGAATCCCTTCACGACTAGTGAATATGGGTCCCCCTTTCCACTTTTACACCCACCTTATCCTATAATACAATTAAACACAATAATTAAACAAAAACACATAAAATATATATAATATTACATACTTAGCTACTTAAATGAAAGAAAATACACACTAAATAATAGACCATTTTACATGGTATCAAATTCGCCCACACTTAAACCTTGCTTGTCCTCAAGCAAGAGAAAAGAATGAGAAAATTTAATTTCAAATTAAACTAAGTAAGTTATACTATAGAGCATTGTTTAATATGCATAGGTGATAGGATTTAAATGAAAGTAAAATCCTTAAACACTCAAAATATTAGTAAATCAAATCTTAAAGCATGCATCCTAATTTTTACAAGTCACTTAAGTTTACCAAGTCCAATATCAAGAGTATAGAGTCTCAAAACTAAACATCCTCAAGAGAGAACATTGATCATAAAATTTAAGGTTTTAAAATTCTTAGTTGCCTTTTAGGACATTTGTAAGCTCACATACCCTTAATCCAATCTCATTACATTTTTAGACTTTTTTTTTTCAACATGTGGATACTTTTAAACTTTATCCCATGAATTTAAAGTAGCAAGAGAATGTAGTATTGGGTGCGTTTTATGCTCTATCCCAAACTCTATTAAAATTGTTGGATATGCATCTTGCTTATATTTTATTTTCATTCATTTTTTTCTACTAGTCCTCATCTATAGTTTCCATGAGGCAATAAAAATCCTAAAATCTTAAACTAAATGATCAAGTCCTAACCTTAAAGCATAGTTAGTAAAGAGAATAAATAACCTAAAATGTTGAAAGAAGTAAAAAGAGATAACATGAAAACTCAAAACATATGCCAAAAGATTTGAAAAACTAATAAAATGAGCATAAAAGGTAAATGATTGTATACATTAACCTACATTATATACAAAGTGAAAAATGCTTATAATAAAACCTACTGAAAAGTCTAGTCTAGTTGAAGATAAAGACACACACACAAACACACATACAACTATAATGTAAAACATAAACAAAACATGCAACACACAAACATACTCCCCCACACTTAGAACAAACATTGTCCTCAATGTGAAGAAACAAAACAAAAACAAAAAGGAAAAGGCAAAGTAAAGAACATAGGAAAGAAACTCCCCTGAAAATCATGGTGAAGGTAGAGGAGAGGACACCACGTAACCTGCTTGTGCAATGAAGGTATCCACCTTATGCTCAATTTGTCATTGACATCTAACCAACTGATGAGTAACTTGCTCCAAAGATGTAAGTTGGTTTTCAATGGTGGACTGATGCTGCAACAACTGAGTGAACATGGAATGAATGTTACATGAAGAAGATATAACAATCTGAGAAATATCAGCCACATCACTAGGGACATCATCTATGGTATCGTCACTATGCCCTTCCTCCTCTTGCCTTGCCTCATCGAAACTACTCTCCATAGCAACCTCTTGTGGAGTAGAAGTCCCTGCAAGATCCTTCTAACAAGATTGTGAATGTGGTGGAATAAATTGAAATGCATTATTAAAATTCTCACCATGAACAAAAAGATGTTTAGAAAAATATAAACATGGAAGGACACGATCATAATTATGTAAATCAATATCAACACTCTTAGCAATAGCAGATATGACATAGCCATATTTAAGAAGAGACTTCGGATGACTAACACCTTGCATTAACTAATTAAAAATCCAATAAGACCAACAAACTGATTTGCGATTATGCACACAACACATCAAAAACAACTCGTGATGGGAGACTCTATTAAATTCAGGCTTATTAAAAACAACAAAAGCAGGGATCTTATGAAAAATCCAAAATTTCAAATCCATGATAAACATAGACTTAGCCTTCATAGCCTTAAATGGTGTGGTCAATCCAGTTAGAAAATTCCAAAATTTATTAGGTTTATAAGTCTTATGAGGAGCACATAATCTAGTTTGTTTAAAGGCAAAAATTCTATGCATCATAAAATAGGTAAAAGTATGATCCTTACCATCTAAACGATAGTCCAATAGCCTAGAATTTTCTTCATTTTCTTTCAAATTGGTATAAAATTATAAAACTAAATCAGTATAGACATGTTCATGTAAATTAACAAAGCGTAGCAACCCACATTGAGACAATATTTCATTCACAGCATTAAGCATACCTACTTGTTCAAGGAGAGAGTTTGGAAAATACTTATATTGTGAGATAGCCCTATCCTTGAGAGTAAAAAATCTATTACCTTCTGATGTGAGCTTAAATAGCTCATATTTAATTCAAGTTTTGTTATCAAAATAATGTTTTGTTATATTTAATTGTGTTAGAATTAGGTGTGTTTAATGTTTTTTGTCAAGTTTTGTGTATGTAGGAGAAAAGGGAGAAAAAGGTGAAGAAGGAAGAGAGAAAAGACGGTGTCGTGAGCTCGATAGTTGTCGCGAGCGTGATAGTTGTTGCGAGCGTGACATGTTACGAAAGGTACAAAGGCAGCCAGCGAGGGAAGGAAAACAAGGAAAAAGTAAGCGTGTCTTGTCGCGAGCACGACAAGAGGCGGTTAAATGCGGTTAAGCTTGAAGAGTCATTTGAAAATTCACTAAGTTTCATCAAGGGTTGCAACCATATGGAGGGGCACTTGAAGGGACTTGATGCTTGGAAAATTATATATACCCTAGAAGATATAGAATTGGGAGATCTATCATTTTTATTTTATTTTGAAAGTGTAATTAGAGAATATAGTTGTAGGTTTTAGTTTTATGGCTTGAAGAGGAGGCAAATACAAGGAAGAAGACTACACTTGGTGAAAGGAAGAAGGGTTGAGAGATCCCCTTCTTTTACTTCTAATCTTTACTTCTTCTTTGTTATTATTATGAATACTTTTTAGGAACTTGAATGTTGTTATTCATATTTATTCATTTCTCTTTCATTTATCTTTATATGTAGCATTTGCTATTAAAAGTTTATTAGTATCATTATAAGTTAAGGAAGATGACCTTAGATGTACAATTCCTTCTCTGAAAATCATCATAATGGTCATAAATAAGGGAGTTAGCGAGAGCAACGTCTTATTGAAAGTTAATTGTAAATTCATTAACAAAGCATAGTTTGAGAGATCACATATGGAGAT
Source organism: Excoecaria agallocha (assembly GCA_037975025.1). Lineage (NCBI taxonomy): Eukaryota > Viridiplantae > Streptophyta > Magnoliopsida > Malpighiales > Euphorbiaceae > Excoecaria > Excoecaria agallocha. Next base: position 37,167,294 of record CM075806.1, read on the forward strand.
AGTTGTTATAGGTTGGTTTTTATTCTTTGAATGTGTGTTTATGTAATTCTTGTCTAGATGCGAGAGCTGCGATTTAGAACCATAAATGCATGTTTAAGGCATAATCTAATCTAGATGTGAGAGCTGTAACATAGAACATTATTTCAACTTGGCTTGCATGTTAAAGATTGAATTATAAATAAGAGAAAAAGATCAAATTCCATAATTATGTATATTTTATATTCATCTTATTCATAAGTCTTCTCGGATTATCATTACAGTAGAAAAATATTTAATTTAGTGTAGTGTAGTTTTAATAATAATTTTAATTTGTAAATTAACGAGCATTATAAACAAGATTAAAATCAAGTAGTAATAGTTTACAATGTTAATCAACATTCCTCATGGGATCGATATTTGAAGTACTATAATCGGTACACCGTATACTTGCGGTATTTAAGTTTTCAGAAAAAGCAATATCAAGTTTTTGGCATTGTTGTCGGGGAATGTTTGATTAAATTTATTGTCATTATGAATCTTGATTTATGATTTTGGATTACAATATTTTTTTTTGTGTTGTTTTTAGTTGATTTAGTATATTAACATAGTTTAATTTTTGTTCTACAGGTTATTTTACTTAATATTTCATTATAAATTTCAAAAAGAAAAAAAAACTAATGATTTTTCTTCATTGTCGCGAGCGTAAGGTCTGTCGCGAGCATGACATTATAGGGAGGATACTTTTGCAGAAAAATGTGGAATTCTCTCTCTCTCCGCCAAGTTCTCCTAGTGAAACTTTTTGAGTTTGTTTTCTCCCTCATTTTTACATTTTCTGTGATTTTGTTTGTTTTATATGTATATTTTTGTTTCTTTATATTATGTGATAGCCTTTGTTTATTTTCTCACATAATGCAGACATTGTATCCTTTAAGTGTGGGGTGGGGGTATGTATGCATTGTTTCTATTCATGTTTTTGTTTATTGTTAGTATATTAATTTATTTGTATATTGTGTTGTGAATTTAATTTTGGAGTTTATGTATTTGGCACCTATTTGGATTTAATTGCATGCTTTAACTTGAATTTCTGTCATTTTTAGTCTAGTTAGGCAAATTTTTAGGCTAATCATTTTCATTTTACTTTGACAAATTAATATACATAATGAAGGTTATGACTTGGCAAAGCACTTTAGTGTAGGTTCTTTTTAGGTTGAGTATCTTTTCAAATGTGTAAATGGATTATTTTTGCTAATTTATTGCTTAAGGTAATTTGTGTTAGTGTAAGCCCTAGCCCCAATACATTGTAATAAAACACTTTAGTTAATAAATGAGGCATTTGTTTTATCTATTGTATTCCTGTGCATATCAATTGATAGAACTATCCAAAAATGTTGTTTCAGTTTAAGTTATCATGTGTGAGGCACATGGTTCTAAGACCTTGAAACAAATGAAACTTCATTCTAAATATCCCTAGTCAGTCATTGTTGTGGGAATAACAAATGAATTAAGACTAGTATGCTCTCGCTGATAAGTTAAGTTCTGTCTTACGGATTATAAGGACAAGAGTGTCAATCAGAGATCATAGATACATGTTTAGAACATGGTATGTGGATTAGATCCATTCATGAGGACACTATATGGTACAAGTCAAAAGTGTTTCTCATATGCAAGTTTTGTATCGGAGTTCTTAGAACTAAAATCTCTATGAAACTCTTTATGAATTAGTGTGTACTTTGACATACACCTAACGTGCTCGTAACAGAGTGACAAGTACGGGTATGCTTGGGTATGCATTGATCCATGTTAGAGAGCATGATAGAAGTGAAGGGATTACCCCTCTCAATAAGAGAGAAAAATATCATCGGCCACTTGATTAGTGAACTGAGAAGTGTATGGCCATACCAAGATGAAATAATGAGTAATCATTATTTATCTAAGAGAGGATGACTAGTTCCATGCCTTATATTAATTCTGATATTTATGGGTAAGGGACTATGCAAAATTGCATTAGATCACTAAATGCCATATGAATTTTCATTTAATTTGCAATGCTATAATATCTTGCTAGAGAATATATATAGCTTTTGGATTAATTCATTAATTCATTGCCAACATTAAATGGACCTATAGGATCGCACACAAAGCATTGGGCTTAAAATATTTAAATAAAGTATTGGACATTAATTTGGGCTTTTAATTAAAGTCAAATTAATGTATGTAATGGGTATTAAAATTGCTATTGGACCTTGGTCCATGAGAGAGAAAAATTCAGCCCACAAGGTATAATTTCAATTAATTAATTATCTTGTATTAATTAAGTTAATTTAGTATTAAAGCCTAAAAGAATTTAAATTAAATTAAATTATTTAAATAAAAGGTAAAGTGGCCGAAATTCCAAGATGAAAATCAAGGAATTTCGGCACATGCACATTACTTATATTAAGTGATTTTATTTAATTAAATGTCTTGTGTTTTATTACAAATTTAAATTTTAAATTCAAAGGAGTTTAAATCAATATACATTACTTATTTTTAGGAAGTGATTGAGGTTGAATAAATTATCTTAAAGTAGTAAAATTCAGATCAAACACTTGCCAAAAAGATAATGATGTATATGTAAAGAAATAAAACCCTAAGTTACACTAGTGATTGTGTGAATTGTTCTCTATTTCACAAATAATTCTCTTGGCCGAAACACGCAAGGGGAAGAATTCTTTCTTGCTTTATTGTGTTCTTGGGAATTAATAGCACCTAAAAGAAGTACAAGATCAAGTCTTGTAGCTTCAATCCATAGCCATTACACAATACTTAATTTGAGAGCTAGCAATCTCGGTTTCAAGCTATCTTTGCAAGTGTGTGTGTGTGAGAATTTAGGTCAAGTGTGAGTGCCAAAAATTAAGTGTTAATTTCAGCCTCCATCACTTCCTAATTAAGAGATATATCTTAATTTAAATTCTATTAGAATTTAAATTCAAATGGCATTAGTCATTTAATCAAAACAAACTTACTTATTTAAGGTGATAAGTTGCCGAATTCAACTAGTATTTTAGTTTGAATTTTGGCTACTTTAATTCCCTCTCAAGTATTATATTTTTATTAAATACAAATTAGGATTTAATACTCAATTAACTTAATTATACATAGATAATTAATCAATTGAAATTAAACCTAGCACATGCCAACAAATTTCTCTCGTGATCAACTGTTAACAGATTTGCCTAAAACAGCAAGCTGTTTTAGGCAAAAAGACAGTTCAACATATTTGGCTAAAACAGCTAGCTGTTTTAGGCAAAAAACTCGTTTCACAGATTTGCCTAGCTGTTTTAGGCAAAATCGTGGCTTAACAGATTTCCCTAAAACAGCTAGCTGTTTTAGGCAAAATCGCACCTTGACAGTTTTGCCCAAAACAGCTAGCTGTTTTAGGTAAAAAAACTGTTTTTACTAGCTGTTTTAGGCAAAAATCTGTTTACCCATTTTATGCATTAATTTGACTTTAAATAAAAGTCCAAATTAATTCCCAATACACAATTTAAATATTTTAAGCCCAATGCTTTGTGTGCGATCCTATAGGTCCATTTAATGTTGGCAATGAATTAATAAATTAATTCAAAAGCTATATATATTCTCTAGCAAGATATTATAGCATTCCAAATTAAATGAAAATGCATATGGCATTTAGTGACCTAATGCAATTTTGCATAGTCCCTTACCCATAAATATCAGAATTAATATAAGGCATGGAACCAGTCATCCTTATATATATTAATTCCTTTCTTGATATTGCAGTGACACTGAACTCTCAGATAAATAATGATTACTCATTATTTCATCTCGGTATGGCCATACACTTCTCAGTTCACTGATCAAGTGGCCGATGATATTTTCTCTCTTAATGAGAGGGGTAATCCCTTCACTTCTCTCATGCTCTCTAATATGAATCAATGCATACCCAATCATACCCGTACTTGTCACTCTGTTACGAGTACGTTAGGTGTATGTCAAAGTACATAGTAATTCATAAAGAGTTTCATAGAGATTTCAGGTCTAAGAACTCCGATACAAAACTTGCATATGAGAAACACTTATGACTTGTACCATGTAGTGTTCTCATGAGTGGATCTAATCCAGATACCGGGTTCTAAACATGTATCTATGATCTCTGATTGACACTCTTGTCCTTATGATCCGTAAGACAGAACTCAACTTATCAGAGAGAGCATACTAGTCTTAATTCATTTGTTATTCCCATAACAATGATTGACTAGGGATATTTAGAATGAAGTCTCATTTGTTTCAAGGTCTTACGACCATGTGCCTCACACATGATAACTTAAACTGAAACAACATTCTTGGATAGTTCTATCAATTGATATGCACAGGAATACAATAGATAAAACAAATGCCTCATTTTATTAATTTCAAGTGTTTCGTTACAATGCATTGGGGCTAGGGCTTACACTAACAATCTCCCACTAGCACTACTCCCAATTGGGCATAGCCCTAAGACCGAACGCTCTCAAATGAGCTTCGTGCAGATTTGGACGTAACTGTTTCGTCAAAGGATCTGCTACATTGTCTTCACTTGCTATCTTGCTAACCTTGACGTCCCCACGATCAATGATTTCTTTGATCAAGTGGTACCTCCTGAGTATGTGTTTGGATTTCTGGTGTGATCGGGGCTCCTTTGCCTGTGCGATGGCCCTGTTGTCACAGAAAATTTCTAATGGATCTAGGATGCTTGGGACCACTCCTAATCCAGTAATGAAATTTTTAATCCAAACAGCCTCTTTTGCAGCCTCACTTGCTGCAATATACTCAGATTCTATAGTTGAGTCGGCAACGGTTTCTTGCTTTGAGTTTCTCCAGCTGACAGCACCACCGTTCAAAACAAAAACAAACCCAGATTGCGATCTAGAATCTTGAGTGCTGGTTTGAAAAACAGCATCGGCATAACCTTGTATGACGAGCTCTTCTTGACCACCATACACTAAGAAGTGATCCTTAGTCCTTCGCAGGTACTTCAGAATCCCTTTTACAGCAGACCAGTGCTTCTCACCAGGGTCTTGCTGAAACCTACTGGTTATACTCAGTGCATGAGCAACATCCAATCTAGTACATAACATAGCGTACATGATAGATCCAATACCAGATGCATATGGGATTCTACTCATGTTGTCCCTTTCCTCTTTGGTTTTAGGGCACTGTTCTTTAGTCAAAGAAACTCCCAAAGCCAAAGGTATGTACCCTTTCTTTGAGTCTCCCATACTAAAACGCTTTAGTACTTTGTCTATGTACTTTTCTTGACTTAGACCCAAGAGCCGATTCGATCTATCTCTATAGATTCGAATACCAAGTATTGTCTCGGCTTCACCTAAGTCTTTCATTGAGAAACATTTTCCCAACCATTGCTTAACCTTTTGCAATGTTGGAATGTCATTCCCAATGAGAAGGATGTCGTCCACATATAGGACCAGAAATACTACTATGCTCCCACTAACCTTCTTGTACACACAAGGCTCATCTTCGTTTTTGATGAAGTCAAATTCTTTGACTGCCTCATCAAAACGAAGATTCCAACTTCGGGATGCTTGCTTTAATCCATAAATGGATTTTTAAAGCTTGCAAACCTTCTTAGGATGCTTGGGATTGACAAAACCTTCAGGCTGTGTCATATACACATCCTCAAGTAAATTTTCGTTGAGGAAAGCAGTTTTGACATCCATTTGCCATATCTCATAATCATGATATGCAGCTATGGCAAGCAAGATCCTAATGGATTTGAGCATGACTACAGGCGAAAAGGTCTCGTCATAGTCTACACCATGAGTTTGTCGAAAACCTTTTGCTACTAATCTACCTTTGTAGGTCTTATCAGCTTTGAGTTTGAATAGCCACTTGCATTCAATTACCTTAGACCTTCCGGTGGATCAACCAAGGTTCAAACCTGGTTATCGTACATTGATTGCATCTCGGATTTCATGGCTTCAAGCCAATTTTTCGAGTCTGGGCTCTCAATAGCTTCTCGGTAGGTAGTAGGATCCTCACGATCTACTAACTCAATAGTGTCACTGTCAGTGATTAGAAATCCATATCTCTCAATCTCCTGACGTACCCTACCAGACCTTCTAGGTTCTTGTGTAATGGGTTCTTGTTCCACAACTGGTTGTGAACTTGATCCTATTTCCAACTCATCCTCTATAGGAGTTTGTGGCGCTTGAATTTCTCCAAGTTCTACTTTACTCCCACTGTCTTTCTTGAGAAGGAACTCCTTTTCCAAGAAAATAGCCTTGCGAGCAACAAATACTTTGTTCTCGGCTTGTGAGTAAAAGTAGCATCCCTTTGTTTCTTTAGGATAACCCACAAATAAGCAGACACTGGATTTGGACTCTAGTTTGTCAGATGTTAATTTCTTAACATGTGCTTCACAGCCCCAAATCCTGAGAAAAGACATATTGGGTTCTTTCCCAGTCCATACCTCGTATGGTGTCTTCTCAACTACTTTAGTTGGAGTACGGTTCAATAGAAACGCAGCAGTTTCTAATGCACAACCCCAAAAAGAGATAGGAAGATTAGCTTGACTCATCATAGATCGAACCATGTCCAACAGAGTTCAATTTCTCCTTTCGGACACACCATTCCATTGAGGTGTTCCAGGAGGAATGAGCTATGAAATAATACCACCCTCCTTTAGATGACTGTCAAACTCTTGGCTTAAGTATTCGCCACCTCGATCTGATCGAATGGCTTTTATACTTTTGCCAAGTTGGTTTTCTACTTCATTCTTAAACTCTTTGAATTTCTCAAAAGTTTCAGACTTATACTTCATTAGATAGACATAGCCATATCTACTGAAGTCATCTGTGAATGTCACGAAGTAGCTAAAACCACCTCTAGCATGTGTACTTAAAGGTCCACATACATCGGTATGTATTAGTTCCAATAAGCCATTAGTCCTCTCGCCTTTTTTATTAAAAGGACTCTTTGTCATTTTTCCATGCAAACATGGCTCGCATGTATCATAAGACTCTAAGTCGAATGACCCAAGCACTCCAGTTTTGTGGAGTTTTGAAATGCGTTTTTCGTTTGCATGTCCTAAACGACAATGCCAGAAGTAAGTAGGGTTCAATTCATTTGATTTACCCCTCTTTGTATTAATGTTGTATATGGACTCTCTGTTTTGTAAATCAAGGATATAAAGGCCATTTTGCAACATGGCATTGCCATAAGAAATGCCTTGGCGACGAATATGAGCATTGCCATTTTAATAACAAAATCAAATTCATCATTATCCAAACATGAAACTAAAATAATGTTTCTGCTCATAGCAGGCACATAATAACAATTATTCAAAACAATACAAAGTCCGGAAGGTAAAGTGAGGTAATAGTCGCCTATCTCCATGGCAGCAACTCGTGCTCCATTCCCCACACGGAGGTCCACTTTATTCTTCCCAAGTAACCGCCTATTTCTTAGCCCCTGCACATTTGAACAAATGTGAGAACCACAACCGGTATCCAATACCCAAGTGGTAGAAATAGAAAGGTTAATTTCAACAACAAAAATACCAGAACTGGATGCCTTGGCTCCATTTTTCTTTTGTTCTTCCTTGAAGAGAGCGTAATTCTTCCTCCAATGTCCTATCTTTTTGCAATGGAAGCAAGTGCTCTCACTCTCTTTGAGTTTTGGCGCCTTGGGCTTGGATTGGGCCTGAGGTGCACACCCAACTGACTTGGGTTTTCCCTTTCCCTTTCCCTTTCCCTTAGCAGGTCCCTTCTTAATTCCCTTTTGAACCATTAGTACGGGATTGGTCTTTCGAATGTTCTCTTCAGCATTCTTAAGCATCCCATGAAGCTCAATGACTGACTTGTTCATTGCATGCATGTTATAATTCATCACAAATGGATCATAAGCAGCAGGCAATGATCCTAAGATCAAGTCAGTGGCCAATTCCTTTGGCACTAGTACCTCAAGAGTATCAAGATACCCTTTCATCTTGAGTACATGGGTACTAACAGGAGTACCCTCAGCCATCTTGCAAGAAATTAAGGCCTTTGTTGTCACGAACCTCTCGTGACGAGCTTGCTCTTGGAACATCTCCTTGAGGTGCACCATGATCGCATAAGCCTCTTGGTCCATAAATTGCTTTTGCAAGGTAGGCACCATAGTGGCCAGCATCAGACAGGTCACATCATTGGAGTCGCTCTTCTTGGTCTCAAAAGTTTCCTTTTGAACCGCAGAGGCGTTCCTTCCTGGTTCTTCGGGCAAGGGTGCATCCAAAACATACGACTTCTTCTCTTGCTTAAGAACTATTCTTAAGTTTCAAGACCAGTCTATGAAATTGGTGCCATTCAATTTGTCCTTTTCAAGGACCGATCGCAATGAGAAATTGTTGTTTGAAGATGCCATTTTCAATCTACAATAAAATTTAGCAAGATTAAATGAGGTCTTATTAATGATCCCACAAACCGATTTAATATCCCTTTAAATAATTCGCGTTAGTGATTTAATGTGGGCCAAGATCCACTTTTCACAACAACTTATTAGTCAAGCTGAGCTTGTACACCTAACAAGTTAAGTTACTTAGGTAGGAAAACTCCAATCATGTCTCGTACATGACTCTTGGATCAAATGGGCTAACATCTTAAGATGTTATAGCACAACCCATTTATTAGTTGCCTAGGTCCGGGCATCCCTTTCCATGATAAGTCCAACCTACATTCACAACCCATGCCTCACAAAGATAATCGGGCACATCTAGGACTCCTGGTCTACGTGACCGATGATCGATGCCTTGACATGTTTCGAATTAGGAAGGCAACTTTGTGACTTACTATTTTAGGGATTAATTTTATTACGGCTTACATGGCATACGCTTTGTCATCCATACATAGCATGCATATATAAATAATTGCATAAAGTAAAGCGTGACAAACATGGGCCCAAAAACCTACAACTAAGATTCTATACTATTACATAAGAATCTTCGAGTTGGGCTTCTCCACTTCGGTGGGCTTCGTCTTGATTTACAAAGTCTTCAAGTATATTCTATTCGAAGAAATAAATGAAAAAATTTTACAACAAAATATAATGGCTCGCAGGCCATATTTAATTACAAAACCCAGGGCCCATGAATGCACCATGCATATCCATTCATCACACCAAATTAGCAAATAAATACACATAGCATTCATGGATAAAACAAAGTCCAATTTTAATTAATTTAGCCAAGCCCATTAATGGAAATTGTGTACTTGAACCTTTAAGAGATGACCCCGTGATGAGCCTAGGCCGAAGCCCAATGGACTAAATCCTCTTATTGAATAAGTTCTCTTAAAAGCCCAAAACACAAACTAGTTAGATTTGTGCCATAAATCAACTCTAGTATAATTTCCAATTTTGCCATTTTTAATTTTATGTCATACAGCCCATAAACATTAAAAATACATATAATATGTGCTAACATGAATTAAAAATATAAAATCATGAAGAACACATATATAGTACACGGCATTCATGCAAAAACAAACAAACAACAAAAACTAGTTGCTTAATGCTTATGTAATGCCATAAAATGAACAAATATTTAAATCAATTTTATGAGTCATTTAATAATCTAAATAAGTTCACAAATATTTATTTAATATTCTGTAACAATCTGATCTAAATGTTTTTTTACCATTTTAATCAAAACAAAACAAACAATGTTGATTAAACATGTAACAAACACAAACTAGTCATAGTTTTAAGTGATTTTAAAATTAATCAATTAAATTGTCATGGACCAGAATTAAAACCAAATTTAAAATATGTCCAGACCTGATATTTAATCTTTAAAAATCACTTACAAACATGCCAAAATCGTTTTTACATTTAATATTAAAAACTAGTTGTTAAACTAACAATTAACAAGCCAAATAGCACCTAGTTTTAATATTACCATGTACCATCAGGTATTATTAATTAAATTCGACCATTAACAGCTCCTAAAACATCTTAGGACAGTATATTAACATGTCATATTAATTATAATACCTATCTAATCAATTAAAATCATTTTTACACCAAAACAATGCAAAAAACTCAAAACAGAAAATTTCAGATTTGCATGTTTCCAAAATGATGATTTTTAATTAATTTTTTCATGCATCTAAAGCACTAAAATAAGCATGTTTAGGCTCTGATACCACTGATGGAATATGACATGGCATGAATGTGATAATAGCACAGCGGAAAAACAAAATTTTTTATCATACATGCCATACAATTCCATGACAAGAATCGAAACATGCAATTTTAGAGTTTTAAACTTACAACTTTAGATGTCTTTAAAACTTGATTTTGATGATGACCAGCAACCAAGAAAGATATGTCCACCTTAGATCGTCACCACCAATTCCAAGGAAAAGCCTTTACGCCACTCCCTCTATTCTCACACACACACTTGCAAAGATGGCTTAAAATCAAGAGTGCTAGCTCTATGATTGTGTATTCGGCAATGGGAATGATTTAAAGCCACAAGATCTGATCTTGTTCTTCCTTTAGGTTACTATTTCAGCCCAAGAACACAAGAGAACAAGAAAGATTTCTTTCCCCTTGAGTATTTCGGCCAAGAGAGAAAAATAGCAAAACGGCATACCTTTTTATTCATTTAATTCATTAATATATATAACTTAATATAGGTCAAGTGTGAGTGCCGAAAATTAAGTGTTAATTTCAGCCTCCATCACTTCCTAATTAAGAGATATATCTTAATTTAAATTCTATTAGAATTTAAATTCAAATGGCATTAGTCATTTAATCAAAACAAACTTACTTATTTAAGGTGATAGTTGCCGAATTCTACTAGTATTTTAGTTTGAATTTTGGCTACTTTAATTCCCTCTCAAGTATTATATTTTGATTAAATACAAATTAGGATTTAATACTCAATTAACTTAATTATACATAGATAATTAATCAATTGAAATTAAACCTAGCACATGCCAACAAATTTCTCTCGCGACCAACTGTTAACAGATTTGCCTAAAACAGCAAGCTGTTTTAGGCAAAAAGACAGTTCAACATATTTGCCTAAAATAGCTAGCTGTTTTAGAAATCGTGGCTTAACAGCTGTTTTAGGAAAAAAAACTATTTTTACAGATTTGCTGTTTTAGGCAAAAATCTGTTTACCCATTTTATGCTTTAATTTGACTTTAAATAAAAGTCCAAATTAATTCCCAATACACAATTTAAGTATTTTAAGCCCAATGCTTTGTGTGCGATCCTATAGGTCCATTTAATGTTGGCAATGAATTAATAAATTAATTCAAAGGCTATATATATTCTCTAGCAAGATATTATAGCATTCCAAATTAAATGAAAATGCATATGGCATTTAGTGACCTAATGCAATTTTGCATAGTCCCTTACCCATAAATATCAGAATTAATATAAGGCATGGAACTAGTCATCCTTATATATATTAATTCCTTTCTTGATATTCCAGTGACACTGAACTCTCAGATAAATAATGATTACTCATTATTTCATCTCGGTATGGCCATACACTTCTCAGTTCACTGATTAAGTGGCCGATGATATTTTCTCTCTTAATGAGAGGGGTAATCCCTTCACTTCTCTCATGCTCTCTAATATGAATCAATGCATACCCAATCATACCCGTACTTGTCACTCTGTTACGAGTACGTTAGGTGTATGTCAAAGTACACAGTAATTCATAAAGAGTTTCATAGAGATTTCAGGTCTAAGATCTCCGATACAAAACTTGCATATGAGAAACACTTATGACTTGTACCATGTAGTGTTCTCATGAGTGGATCTAATCCAGATACCGTGTTCTAAACATGTATCTATGATCTCTGATTGACACTCTTATCCTTATGATCCGTAAGACAGAACTCAACTTATCAGAGAGAGCATACTAGTCTTAATTCATTTGTTATTCCCATAACAATGACTGACTAGGGATATTTAGAATGAAGTCTCATTTGTTTCAAGGTCTTACAACCATGTGGCTCACACATGATAACTTAAACGGAAACAAGATTCTTGGATAGTTATATCAATTGATATGCACAGGAATACAAAAGATAAAACAAATGCCTCATTTTATTAACTAAGTGTTTTATTACAATGTATTGGGGCTAGGGCTTACACTAACAAAGGAAGCTTCAGGGAAACAGACTAGGGGCCAACCTCTAGTGTGTCCCCATTGTACTAGGCAACATTAGGGTAGTTGCAAGAAATTGACTGGGGCATGTTTCAGGTGTGGTTGTACTGATCACTTCTTGGCAAACTGTCCTTCGAAGAGGGAGTAGGGTGTTGGGCAGCAAGGCAATAGAGGAACTTTTAATGCACCATCTTCAGGTAGAACCAGAGGAAAAGGACGTGAGGGATTGAGTCATCAAGGATCCCAGTCCAGGAACATTTTTGAATTAGTTGACAGACCTACAACTCCAGTTGTTCTTATTCGAGCTTATGCAATGAAAGCTGGAGAGGATCAAAATGCTCCAAAAGTCATAGCTGGTATTTTCTCTCTCTTTGATTCTGACATGCATGCACTGATTGATCTTGGTTCCACTCATTCTTATGTTTGCACTGGGGATATAGGTAGAAATAAGTCTACTGTACATGAACTAGAATATGATATATGTGTAACCAACCCTTTGGGTCACAGTGTTGTTGTTAATAGAGTGTATAAATAGTGTCCTATTGTAATTCAAGGGAAAGAATTCCTTACTAATTGTATTGAATTACCTTTTCAGGAGTTTGATATTATACTAGGTATGGATTGGCTATATAGACATCATGCAGCGAGTAATTGTGAGGCTAAAACTGTAAATCTTATTGGTGCTGATGGTAAAGAAACTATAGTTCAGAGCATTCGATCTAAACCATTAGCTAATGTAATAATAGTTATGCAAGCTAAGCTATTTCTTAAAAAAGGGTGTGAAGCTTTCTTAGCATTTGTACTTGATTCAAGAAAAGAGAGAGTGAATCTCCAAGAGATTCTAATGGTGAAAGAATTTCCTGATGTGTTCCCTGAAGACTTACCTAGTCTTCCACCTGAAAGGGATGTTGAGTTGTCTATAGAAATTCTACCTTGTATAGCTCCTATTTTGAAGGCACCATACAGGATGGCTCCTTTGGAATTGAAGGAACTAAAGGTTCAATTACAGGAGTTGCTTGACAAAGGCTTCATTAGGCCTAGTGCATCACCTTGGGGTGCACCAATTTTATTTGTAAAGAAAAATGATAGGTCTATGAGAATGTACATAGATTACAGATAGTTAAATAGGGTAATAATGAAAAATAAGTACCCTTTACCTCGAATTAAAGATTTATTTGATCAGTTGAAGGGTGCTGGAGTGTTTTCGAAGATTGATTTGCAATCGGGTTATTATCAACTTCGGGTTAAGGATGTGGATGTTTCCAAAACAGCCTTTAGAACCCGATATGGGCATTATGAGTTTCTGGTGATGCCATTTGGGTTAATAAATGCACCGACTGCATTTATGGATCTTATGAATAGGGTATTTAGACCCTACTTGGACCAATTTATTGTTGTGTTCATTGATGACATTTTGGTGTATTCGAGAAATGAAGCGAAACATGCTGAGCATTTGAGAATTGTTTTACAGACTCTGAGGGAGGATAAGTTGTATGCTAAGCTGAGCAAATGTGATTTTTGGCTTAAGGAAATTTATTTCCTTGGTCATGTAGTATCTTTTGAAGGCATTAGAGTGGATCAAGCTAAAATAGAGGCTATAGTGAATTGGAAGCTGCCTCGAAATGTGACAGAAGTGAGAAGTTTTCTGGGCTTAGTGGGTTATTACCGTCATTTTATGAAAGGCTTTTCAATTATAGCTGCACCACTCACTAAACTATTGAGAAAGGGTATAAAGTTGAAGTGGATTGATCAATGTCAGGCAAGTTTTGATCAGTTGAAGAAATTATTGACAAGGCCCCAGTTTTGACACAACCAGTTACAGGAAAGGAGTATGCTATGTATAGTGATGCTTCTAGAGTTTGCTTGGGTTATGTGTTAATTCAAGATGGTAAAGTAATTGCCTATGCATCTAGACAGTTAAAGCCATATGAGCAAAACTATCCAACCCATGACCTAGAGTTAGCAGCAGTAGTGTTTGCCTTAAAAATTTGGCGAGATTATTTTTATGGGGAAAGTTACAAAATCTATACAGATCACAAGAGTCTCAAATATTTGCTCACTCAAAAGGAACTTAACTTGAGGCAGCGAAGATGGTTAGAACTATTTAAAATTATGATTGTATAGTGGATTACCATCCAGGCAAAGCTAATATTGTAGCAGATGCCTTGAGCCATAAGATGATGGCTGCTATGATAGCACATCATTGTAGATTGAAACTTGCATATGATGGTACTTTAATAGCACAGTTGAAGGCTAGGCCTTGTTTAAGGCAAACAGTGATCGATGCTCAGAAACATGATGAAAGGTTGCAATAGATTTTGAAGTTTTCACATAAAGGGACCCAGTCTGAGTATTTAGTGAAAGAGGATAGGGGTGTGTATTATCAGAATAGATTATATGTTCCAGATGACAAAGAATTAAAAAGTATAGTATTGAATGAGACTCACGATACAGTATTTACTATGTACCCTGGTGGAAATAAGATGTACCAGGATTTGAAACAATGTTATTGGTGGTCTGGTATGAAGAAAGTTGTGGTAGCATATGTCTTTAAATGTTTGACTTGTCAGCAGGTGAAAGCAGAGCACCAGTTACCCTATGGTTTGCTGAAACGCATCCCAATTCCACAGTGAAAATGGAAGGATATTACTATAGATTTTGTAATAGGATTGCCCCTTACACAGAAAAAGCATGATGCAGTTTGGGTTATAGTTGATAAGCTGACTAAATCAGCTCATTGCATACCAGTTAGGATAGATTACTCTATGGATAAATTGGCAAAAATTTATGTAAATGAGATTGTTAGACTGCATGGCATTCCAGTGTCAATAATTTCTAATCGAGATCCGAGATTCACGTCGAGATTCTGGCAAAGTTTGCAACAAGCACTGGGAACTCAGCTTCATTACAGTACAACATTCCACCCTCAAACGGATGGGCAATCTAAACGGGTTATCCAAATTCTAGAGGATATGATGAGAGATGTGCTTTGGATTTTCCAGGTAGTTGGGACAGATATTTAGCTTTGATGGAGTTTGCCTCCAATAACAGTTATCAAAGGAGCATTGACATGGCACCATATAAGGCCTTGTATGGTTGAAAATGTAAAACTCCCATTTACTGGATTGAATTGTCGGAGCGTAAAATTATTGGTCCAGATATTGTTAAAGATACAGAAGAAAAGGTATTGAATATCGAGTGGGTGACAAAGTGTTTTTGAAAGTGTCCCCTTGGAGAAAGGTATTGAGATTTGGGAAGAAAGGTAAATTGAGCTCGAGGTAGATTGGCCCATATGAGATTCTTCAAAGAGTTGGGCCAGTGGCATATAGGTTGGCTCCCCTATGGAATTAGCCAAACTTCATCATGTATTTCATGTTTCTATGCTTCGAAGATATCGCTCGGATGAATCTCATGTAATACCAGTTCAAGATATGCAAGTACAATCGAATTTCACTTATGATGAAAAGCCTATAGCAATTCTGGCTAGAGAAGTTAGACAACTAAGGAATAAGCAAATTTCACTTGTTAAAGTGCTTTGGCAACATCACGGTTTGCAAGAAGTTACTTGGGAGCCAGAAGCAGCTATGATGGAATAACATCCTCACTTGTTCAAAACAGGTATGAATTTCGGGGACGAAATTCTTTAAGGGGGAGAGAATTGTAAGGCCCCTAACATGACCTTAATTTAATTTGCATATTTTTTAATGGGATTTTTATTTGATTAAGATTAAATTAAATGAGAATTTTGTATAAGTATGGGTCAAGGGGGTAAATTATCATGTTATTATGTTTATTGTATGAAAATAAAATTTAAGAGTATGGTTTAATATTAATTGAGGGTGCAATTGAAGTAAAAAGAATTAATTTGGGGTAAATTTGTAATTTCAAAAATTTAAGGGTCAAATGTGAATAGAAGCATATATTGAGGGGTCAATTTAAAAGGTGGAATTAATTGATAGGTCAATGTATGAAAAGAATTAAAAGGAGGGGTTAAAGATTAACATGCAAAGAATAAATAGGTAAGTGTGAGACATGCAATTTTTATGGGGACTAAAAGAGAACTTTTTTTACCCCTTTATAAAGGCTTAACTCTTGCATGTGGGAGAGAGAAATGCAATGGTTGGTTGGACATGAGAGTGGGATGGCATAGGGAGGAGAATTTTATATTTTGCTTCTTCTCTCATCTCGCAATTCTCTATTTGTAATCCTTGCATGTATGAGATTTAATCAAGAAGTATATGTGCAACAAATTAAAGGTAATTAATCATCTGAATTTATTCTTCTTCTTCTTTTACTCTTTTTGGTGGAGGCAATTGTTGAATAAGGTGCTGCAAATTTTAATTGAATGATGATGAGGTTTGTGAAGGAGAAGAGGAGGGTAGAAAGAGTAAACGAAAGGAAATTGCAAGGGGTTAAAGACATAGGGATTTTCGGCCAAGGCATGGGAATTTAGGGACTTTCATGTTACATGTAATTATCTGCTGGAACATGATGAGGTGGACTTGAGATTTGAATGATTTGTTGAGAATGTGGGGTAAAATTGCATTTGAAACCTTAATAAGGTTCCTTTGCCCTAGTAATGGAAATTCTAGTGTAAATTGAGTTAGAGAAATCAAAATGAATCAATTCAAAATTCTATAGTTAAAAGAGACATAAACCTACAAAATTACGGAAGGGACTGGGCTTTGATTATGCCTCCAACTAATTTCTATGATTTATTGAAAAATCAGGTGAACTATTATTATAGATTTCAGAACAACTTGTGATTAAATTGAGATAAATTTGTGTATAATGATCAGAATAATGCAAAGTTAATTTATATATAAAATATACTTATATATATACAATTCTTAAGAAGAAAGAAAAGCTTAAATCGGCCTCTAAGTATATGGAATTTAGGGTTGAATCCGGACTATTCCTCTGGACTGCTCATAGAAACAAAGTTTACAAAAATGGGCATCACATTATGGAGAGCTGTTAAAATGCTACAAAATAAAATTATGGTAAAACTAGAGACATGAAAGTATAACTTTGATGAAGAAATTCTGGTCTAAATCCCTCTTAATTTTATGTTATGAATTTTTCTAGCTGACAGCATGCACTATTTTGGTTCTATGAACAGCCTATAGTATTTTTCAAATATCTCGAGCTATAGGTTAGATATTTAGGTGAATTTTGATGCTCTGGAAACTAGAAAAATAGAGGAATAAGATTGTTGAAGATTATTTAGCCTAAAAATGACATCTACAATTTCAAATGTGGCTCATAAGTTGAGTCCAGAATGCTGCCCTGTGCAGATTTTTGCTATACTTTATCTTATGACTTTTAATTAATTGAGTTAAATAGGTGTTTATGTGATTGCAAAATAAATTGGATAGGGCATGTAATACGACTATCAATGAAGGATCATATGCATGGATATACATTCATATGGGTACATAGGTAAAGATTAGTGATGTAAATATCTAACATATATATGTAATTAGATTTGTACATGAGTGTCATATGCAAACTTTATGTATACATATGTAATCCTATGATGAGAAAGTGCATATTTTGACATGTACCTATGTTATGAAATAGGGAATATAATAGTATGACCATGTCATATGTATATGCCCATATGGAAACATGTTGATATATGTATAGCATATGATTTGAATAATGATAAAGGTATACATATTGATAAACATGCTTATAAGAATACGCTTACTATATGCGAATGTACCTATAGGTATGTACATTTATGATTATGTATATGAGTGTATGAGTATGTAATTGCCCTATGAGATAGAAAATGTTTAGCATGACTATGAACATGTGTGATGTTTAATGAGAACATGTTCAAGTATATGATGGAATGATTATATGTCATGCCTATATGTCATGATGCAAATTTTATAGTCACACGGATTGGATGAGCTAGATGTATAACTTGTTATATGAAATGTGCATATATATTATATGTCTATGCACTAGAGAACTTATAGTTTTACAAGACTATATACATGTGAAAATGGTATACTATGAATACAGTCTTGATGTGTGTATTGAACATGAAAAAAGTATTGCCTGCAATAGAGTTTAGATGTGGATAGATAGGCACCTATAGGGAAAATTGCAGCTGCCATAGTTTGGCCTAATTGGGTCTAAAGTATGTTTGATTCCGTTTGGATCATGAACAGCCCTATTTGGGTTGTTAGGCGACCCCGTTTGGGTCTGCTTGACTGGTCTAAAGTATAATTTGGCCCCATTTGGGTCTATAGATCCGATATCTTCGAATATTCCCCATTTTGATACCGAAGTGTACAACTTTTGATCCCTTAGCACTTTCAATATAGCTCTAAAATGTCCTAAATGCTCATCTAAAGATTTACTATAAATGATTATATCATCAAAATAAACAATAACAAATTTTCCATGGAATTCATGCAAGACATGGTTCATTAATCGAATAAAAGTACTAGGTGCATTAGTTAGTCCAAAAAGGGTAACTCACCACTTATACAAACCATACTTCATTTTAAATGTTGTTTTCCATTCATCCCCTAACTTCATCCTAACTTGATAGTATCCACTCTTAAGATCGATTTGAGTGAAATAGCAGGCATTATGCAATTCATCTAACATATCATTAAGTCTAGGGATATGGATGTCTATACTTTGTTATGATTTTGTTTATGGCATGACAATCAATGCACATTCTCCATTTCCTATCCTTCTTTGGCACAAATAGTATGAGAACCATACATGGACAAAGACTCACTCTTATTTATCCTTTTTTCGAAAAGCTCATCAACTTACGTTTAAAGTTCCTTCATTTCCTTAGGGTTATTTCTATAGGTTTGTCCATTTGGAATGGTCGCTCCTAGAGTGAAGTTGATTTGATGCTCAATCCCTCTTAAAGGTGGCAATCCTTTTGGAATCTCCTCAGGAAGGACATCTTTGAATTCCTACAATAAAGAAACAGTACCACTAGGCAAATCTTGGTTAAGGTTAGCCAAATTTAAGAAGTTCTCTTTGAACTAAAGTATTAAGAGAAACTTTCTTAACTCAACAGCTCTCTTGATGTCCCTCTCTTTTGCATAAAATACATTTTTTTCTCTTTAGGCTCTTTATCACATTCACGATGGATGTCACATCTATCATAAAACCCATTCTTTCCATACTTTTCTCTCATGTGCATCTCTCTTTCTTTTTTTCTCCTACACAATCACTCACCAATAGGCCATGTTTTTTTCTTTTCTCTCTTGGCCTCTTTTCTCTCTTTTTCTTTTATATTTTCAACATCACTACACTTTTCTCCCTCAACTGACCTTTAAAGCTTTAACTTTTCCTTATGCAATTCCTTAGGTGTTAAAGGAGCTAAAGTGATATTTTGTCCATTCAACTTAAATGAATACCTATTCTTATACCCATCACAAATGGCTTTCCTATCAAATTGCCAAGGTCTCCCAAGTAAAATATGTCCATTATGCATTGGCACCACATCACAAATCACCTCATCATGATATTTCCCAATTGAAAAAGCAATAATGACCTATTTTATGACCCTTACTCCCCCACAATCATTTAACCATTGTAACTTATAAGGTATAGGGTGTTTCATCCATTTTAAGCCTAATTTGTTAACTAGTGTAGTACTAGCAACATTAGCACAGCTACCCCCATCAATAATCAAACTACACACCTTATTATGCACCTTACATCTAGTATGAAAAATATTATCTCTTTGATCATCATCAGATTCTTCCTTAAATTGTAAATTTAAAGCATGTCTAACTACCAATGATTCACCATATTCAACAAATTCAATATCATCATCAGACATAGTTTCTAGACTAGGCATAGAATTAGAATCACTCTCATGATCAAACTTAATCTCTCCATACTCCTTAACTAGCATAACCTTCTTATTAGGACATTAAGTTACAATATACCCTACTTCTAGGCATCTAAAACATTTAATATCTCTATACTTAATATTAGAAGGGGTTACATTAAAAATACCTTTTGTTTCTTGTGCACAACTTTTGTTATCTTTGATTTTCTCTTTTGCATCAACAGACTTTTATATAGCTTTGCTATCTCCCTTGTTCCATCTTAAATTCAATTGGGATATGGAACTCGAAGTGTTACTCTTGGTACTTCTTTTGTACTTCAATTGTCTCTCTACCTTTATATCCATATTCACCGACTCTTCCATGTCAATGAAATGCTATAATTCCACTACATTGGCTATTTCTTTATTTAATCCACTAAAATACGAAACCATTACTGACTCTTCTTTATCTTATAGGTTGGCAAAAGGATTAGATAGAAACTGTTAGTATTTATAGAAAACTGTTAGGAATATCTACATCAGTTAACTAAGCAAGCGAATCTGTAATAAATAACAAAGCAGTACTGCAAACAAGTAGAGGTAAGAAATTAAAGAGATATGCAAATGCATATACTACCCAATAGTGATAAGACTGCTCAAACAAATACAGTAGTAACAAGCTAATTAACTTGGTATATATGAAATTAACCTACGGGTTAATGTTTATATAATAACATAGGGGTAGGGGCAATTATGTAATATCATGTAGAGTTTTTAACATATCACGTATGTTTATCACTAGTTTATTGATATCTGATTTTTATAATACACATGTATGAGTGTAAGTGATGGCTTCAATGAGAGGTTAACCTCATAATTTACATTTTCCATTAAGCTTTATAGCTTAGCACGGGTGTTTATCTGTGTAGGTGTATCAAGCTAAGACGCTTCTATAAGGATAAAATCTACAACAACAAGGCCAACACTAGAGATTGAAAAGTGTAAGACCCCAAGTTTGACCCTAGTAGATATTTGCATGAATTAATTAGAATTATAGTTAATTTAAT
This sequence comes from Excoecaria agallocha, assembly GCA_037975025.1. Lineage (NCBI taxonomy): Eukaryota > Viridiplantae > Streptophyta > Magnoliopsida > Malpighiales > Euphorbiaceae > Excoecaria > Excoecaria agallocha. Next base: position 37,188,328 of record CM075806.1, read on the forward strand.
ATTTAGTTAATCTGTAAAATAAAGATTAAGGTCATGAAAGGGTAAATTGGTAATTTTTATGTCATGTTGTTAAGTGAATTATAATTCATGTTTAAGATCAAGGTTTACTTAGAAAAAATAAATATGACTTTTAGGTTGGTTATTGAAAGAAATAAACTATTTGGGATAGCATTTTTTACATGCAAGAAAGTAAGTAAGTTAATGGAATTTTTACTTTCTCACTTTAATCCAAGGAATTACATATAAGAGAGAAAAGATGTTTTGGTGGTTCTTAGAAAGAGAGGGTGGCAACAATGGGAGGAAAATTTAGATTTTCTTCTTCATCTCTCTCACTAAAGATTTAAACTTTCTTTCTCATTAAACTCGAAGAAAAATTCTACTTCTATATGTTTGATTAAGGGAATTTGAATTAGAGATTTTAAGGTATAGTACTCCTCTTCATCTTTATCTTTTCTTTTGGGTTTGAAAGGAATTTTTAAGGGAATTTTTGGATTTTAAAAATGCATGTTCTTCATAGTTGAGTAAAAGAATAAGAAGAACAAAGGTAAATAGGTGTTGATGAAGTAAAGGTGGCTTGTTGTGAAATTCAGCTAAGGTGAGAGATTTTTGTACCAATTTTTCTTTACATGTGTATATGTATGGAAGAATTCATGATAAATGAGTTGTATTATTGGTTGGGTTGTTCATGAGGGAAATTGTGTTAATGGAATCAAAGGTGAATGAAATAAAAAATAGTTAATTGTTGAAATTATGTAGTTTACTTTGAACTACTTTATGTATTTTAGGCACATCTCAAGTTATATAACTTTAATTTAGGTAGTCTTAATTGGTAATTACACCTGAGACATGAACCTATAATTTTGTAGAAGAAACTTAAGTTTGATTCTACCTCTATATATTTTTAATTTTAACTTGAAATTTAAAGTGAACTACTATCTAGTTTTAGTGAGCAGGTTACAGTATTTTAAATATAATTCTTGATAGAGAAGTATAATTTCTATAAGGAAAAATTATAGGTAAAATAGACATAATTGATAAAAATTTTTGTGAAGAATTTTTGGTTTAATTCTATACTTATTTTCTTCTACGAATTTTCAAAATTATAATAAAATTTTGTTTTGGTAATTTCAACTGCTGCCTAGTTTTAGTAAATAGGTTTTAGTATGTTGGACATAACTCATAGTAGAGAAGTCAAAATGCTATGTGAAAAATTTTAGATAAACTATACTTATAGGATCACAACTTTCATAAATAAATTTTAGTTTAATTATGTACCTATTTTACTCCATGAATTTTCAAATTGTTCATACAAATTATTTTTGAATAAATGTACTCTTGGACAATCTATAATGATTGGGTTATAACTCCTAATATATACATTCAAATGGAATGGTATTTAAAGCATGAGAAATTAGAGACATTCATAATTATTTGTTTAGAAAACCAATTGGGCTAGTTTCACTATTTAGCATGACAAAATAGAGATACAAAATGGAGATGAAAATCTACCTACCTTATTTTTCTATAAACCTAATCCTTTGATGTGTAAATGTTGCTATAAGTATTTATATGATCTTAAAACAACTTGATCATGAAAATAAGGATGTTACATGTTCTATAATTTTATGGTGGAATAATGGTACTATAATTTATACATGACTATAGGGTTGAAGTGTTAAGATGGAAAGTTAAGGAGTGTTGGACTATTTAACTAAGAAGAGATAAGATACAATGAAATATAAGTGCAAAAAGGCATGATGACACCATAATGTAAAGCTATGCATCTATTATTTTGAAAAAGCTATATATGCATATATATATATATAGCCAGCACATGATCAAGCATTTTGTTTATTGCTTAATTGAAATCATATGTTTATGCTTATGGGTTTGTGCTTACATGCTTATGCTCACATGTTTGTGCTCATGAGTTAATACTTATATGTTGTCATGCTAAGGTATATGGTTATCATGTTATATATAATTATAGTACTTGTATTAATATATGAGATTGTTTATCTATGCATATAACAATACATGAAAAAAATTATACAATAAAAGGTACAAGCATATTGATTGAAATGTATATGAATTTTGTTAATGCCTGCAAATAAAGTTTAGTTGTGGATAGATATGCATGCTTATAGGGATAGAGTTGTAGTCGCTATCATCTAGCCCTATTTGGGTCTACAGTTGTTCCCTTTTGGGACTACCATTTGATCCCATTTCGATCTTTTGATTCAATATCTATAGATATCTACCGAACTTAATACCTACGAGTATTTACATGATCAATACCTATGGGTATCTATCGTTCCCATTATCAACTTTCAGAACTTAGGCAAGCTAATTACAGCATATGTGTTTAAAGCATAAATACTCGAATGTCACCAATGAATCATAAGAATACTTTATGTTGATATAAATGATAAATTCTGTATTATCTCTTGGATTATGCACTTTGTTAAGTTGTTATTATTATTGAATCATATGTTGTAATTGTGTTGCATGATGAGTGCTTATTGATGACCATTGTGAGTCATCATCCATCATGATTTGTTCCTCACTAAGCTTTATAGCTTACCACAAGTTGTTTATCCGTGTAGGTTCTCCAGCAAAACTTTTGCATAGGAATGTATTTTTGCATCAAGAAAGGCTAACACAAGTCTATGAAAAAATTGTAATGATGTATCTAATACGGAAGGTTAAGGCTCTTTTTGCAAGATTTTTAGATGGGGCCCAAAATTGTAAGGTACCCTATAGTTGAAGCCTTTTTTGTAATAAATCTTTTTTTAATTCATTAACCAATAAAAATAAATTAATGTCATATAGAGATTGTGTTTCATTTCATTTTGTGTCAATTAATTCATTATTTTTTATTACATTAATTTGATTTCTTTCATTTAAATTTTATTTGGCACATAATTAAATATTTCACATCAATTTATTTTATTTTATATTTATGTAATATATTATTTATTATTGTATTTCACTACTAATGATATTTTTATTTTGCTATGAATTTATTCATTTGTAACATTTCATTATTTTTATTACTATATTACATTATATCACATAATCCATATATGTAATTTATTTACCTTCATTGCATGGTTTTGTTTGGTTTTTTGTTAGTCTACATGGTGTGACATCATCCACGCATGTAAAATTAGTTAGGCCTTTTAATATCCCATGGCTTTGTACTTTCTTTCATTTTTGGGCCAATGTTACTTCTGTTCTTTGTAACTTTTTTGGTTTGCTTTATTCAACTTGTACATGGCCTTTTTATTTTATTGTATTTAGATTTGCTTTATTATTTAATTATTTAAATATTGTCCGAATAAATTTTTTTGTTTATTTATTTACTTATTTATTTATTCTATTTGCATTTATTTATTTTTTTCTACTATTAATGCATGCAACTAGGAATTGAATGCCCCATGCATTTGGTTTTCTCCGCATTTCATTATTTTCATCTATCATATATTATAGTTGAATTTTTTATAATTTTATTATGTCTTGTTAATTTTATTTTTGCTAACATTTATTTATTTGTGATTATCTTTGTTGTTGTTGTTATTATTGTTGTTGTTGTTGTTGTTGTTGTTGTTGTTGTTATTCTTATTATTATTAGTAGTAGTAGTATTATTGTAATTAATTTCAATTATTATTGTCGTTAATTTATTTCCCCTTTTTTATTCATTTTGTTTGCATTTACTACTTTTGGCCACTATTGCTTTTCATTTTTGCATGCATGCATCCACGTGAGGTTAATTGCTTTCCAGTCTTTTTTCTCTCATTCATTTTCTTTTTTCTCTCATTCATTTTCTTGTCTATTTTTTACTTATAGCATTTTAATTCTTCTTTTCTATGTTTTGTGAGCAATTAATTTATTTTACATTGGGGAGTTTGATCTTGAGGTGCCTTGAAGAATCATCCTAGACGGTTCCATTTCTGTCCTTTTTTCCCTTTTTATTTTATTTTTGCTTCATTCATTTCTACTTTACTAATTTGTTTTATTATTTTCTTTATTTTTATATTTTATTATTTATTTTGGATATATTATTTTTGGGGATATAATAGATAGTAATAAATGATTTTTGCACGTTAAATGAAAATTTCACTAAAAATCATTCTTTTACTAATTAATTTGGGCTTTTCTTAATAAAATGGACCAATGTCCAATTTCCAACACAAAAATCATACAATACGAGTTTTTTATAAGTGTTTATGAGGGAACTAATATTCAAAATCTAAATGAAAGTCTTGATTTATGTATGTAATTTATCTCATTACAGGACGATTTGCTTATGCAATAACTTAAGTAAGACTCTATTCTTTTCATTTGTTTATTTAACACTTTTCTTCTATTTGATTAGCGTGTTTATTTATTTAATCGCAAATGCATCATGTGAGAGAGTAGAGTGGATTAATATTTAAAACCTAATTCTAAAATAATACATAACCAAGGTGTTAAGTAAGAGTGATTTTCTGAACACCAATCTCTGTTTAGGCATCAAAAGGATGAGATTCATTTTCAATGTCTTGTTAGGTGGCGACTCCATAACACTTACCTCTTTGAGCCCATTAGCAATTTTCTTTAGAAGTTAACCATCAACAATAATTTAGGCTTTTACCCCTTTTTATTGTGAAGTGGTTGATTTTTGAGTTATAGTAAGCCTCGTCCTGTCTTAAAACTTAAAAGCAAGACTCCAAGAACCTAACTAGAAATGAACAATGGCTTCAGTGCACATCACAATGGTGAGTCCACTAGGGAATAAATAGACCTTGCTCCTAAAAGCATCTTGGTTAAGTTCTTTATAATTAGGTTTTTCTTATTAATCACATCTCCTTTCGAAATTGCATTTCTAGCGTACATTTTAGAGCTTTAAAATTAAAATAGGAATCCTTTTCTAGCCTCAGTGTTATCCTGAAGCACACCTTACATTCACTCATATAGAAAGGTATCAAGGAGATCCACAAACCTTATTCTAGTACCAAATGGTATATAAAATGATGACCCATCGGTAGTTATGCTCGTGATAAGCTAGGCCTATTAGCAGGGACCATGCTTGGATAGCCCTAAAGTTTCATCACCCTTGACTCTAGCCTATGTAATGATAATAGCAATTTTCCCTAGGTTGTATAACCATAATAATTTTTGCTTGCTATGTGGTCCTTTATGCATTGATCGAGCTCAAACAAATTAGGATGGTACCGGTCAAAGGCTGTTATGCCCTGGTGGATCCAACCCAATCTGTATGAGTTAATCAAAATACATAATAGTGAAAACCCATATGCCTGCACTTTTAATTAAGAAAGGTTATGCTATCGGTTTTCCATTATGCACCATGTTGGAATTTAATGGTTACATGCATCACATACATGAGCGGAATTTTAAAATTTTTTAACCATTAGATCTGATCTTGCCATGAATACACAATATAACTATATGAGAATAAGAAAAATCACCTTTGATTTTTGTTGAATAGTTGATTTTACTTCGCACCGGGTTGTCGCAAACCACAGTGTCCAAAATCGAACAGCTCCAATGAGTAATCCACACTAGAGCGGGGTAAATTGAACCAACAAATTGGTGTTCAACTAGGGCTGGCCGAAATTCCAAGAAGCTAGCTTGGAGTTGGTGCAAAAAGGGAGAGAGAATTAAGAAAAAGACTTTCCTTTTGTTTTAATCACTTAACCCTAATTCTCATTAGTTGGCCTTTTATAGTTAGGTTAAAATTCCAACTCCTTAATGAGATTGGGCTCTTTAAAATTGCTGGAGAATTATTAATTGGGCCTTTGGAATTAATTATAATCATTTGGGCTTAATTAAATCCAATTTAAACCTTTTCATAAAAGTCTATGCACAAAATCCACAAACTAGGCCCTTTGTGCATCTAATTGAATTTAAATACCCAAATGGATTCCAAATCCAACCAAATTAAATATGTAAGTTCCATAACACTTATGTAACATATATAAATTAATTTGGTCCAAGAAAAAGCCCTCTAAGCCCTTCTGTATGGAGTTGGCGTGTGGCCCTCTTCTGGAGGGCTTCCTCCAACTTCTTCATTCCTTTGGCCCTTTATAATTTCTCCAATGGACCTATTAATTATTATATCAGTCCTATAACACTTATAGTAGTCTTATAACACTTATAAGATAATAATAATTAATCATAAAATACATTATTTCAATTAGGTCTAATTTTGTAGAACATTTCTTAAAAGTTCCGCGGACAATTTTATTTGATCATAATTAATTAAAATCTTTAATTAATTATTATCTTATTCACTTCTCTACCTTCATAATAATATCAAATATTATTATCCATGTTATTTTACCATTTTACCCTTTTCTCTATATGTATGTGACCTATTGGGTTCCTGTCCATGTTGGCAGTATAATATGTAATTGTGAGTTCTATTCAAAACTCACATGATTTAAACTCCTTTAAATCATCTTATCAATCCCTATTGATACTTTTGATACATCATTATACAAGTCATGATTGGCCTCTAGCTAGGCATCATGACTACCCAAATGTCAGGAAAGTCATGTGGTTTGACTGTACCCTTCCATAGAAACAGTTACCGTGCAATTACTCCTTTCACCACTCTTATCTCAATTAGATTCTGAGTATGGATTTCTGTCAACTCATATAAATCTAATTATGTATGTTCTATTAATTTAACCATTGTTCCTAAAATGCCCTTCATGGATCTCCATCCATCTCGGCATATTACTCTGGCCAGAGATTCACTGAACAAGGTAATTATAGAATCATGTGAGATAACTTTCCTTGTTAAATCTGGGATGGTGAATCCTTTGTCAATCACTCAACTATCTTCAAGTAGGTCATGATATACCCAATCTCCTAACTATGTTCACTCCCAATTGGAAGTAATCAGTTATGGAGTCAAAGTATACCACTTGCTACTTAAGATAACTTTGGTGATCTCAAGTCTAAGGATACTTGCACAACCGCTATGAAGAGATTCCTCACTGACATAGATTTAATATCCATATGAGGATTCTCTTTGCAGGTCTCCAATGAACTTGTTCCTCTAACAAGCATCCACATGTTAGCTTTGATTATCATCCATAATCACAATTATGAGAACCATTGCTTGAACCATTCAAGAAGCATAACATGTGCTAGTCTGTCCGAATTAACAATGTCCTATCTTGTTAATTCTATGACTAGGGATATTTAGATATTAACACATTTGCATGCGATAGACATCTCACATCATGAACACCTTCATGATTGCCTTTGCACTGTGTTTATAATATCTAGGACTTCATTTATTAATTTAAGATTTACAAACTCATGTATTCAAACACAGCATTAATAAATGAATGATGCCTTTTATTAAGAATATAAATTTCATACATATGAAAAACATCCCTATTACATGGGCTCTAGGGCATACGCTCTAACAATCTCCCACTTGCACTAGAGACAATCACTCATATGTCTCAGACCCATGCTATTTATATGGTGATCATGCTTAATCTGGGAAAGTGCTTTAGTGAAGGGATCCGCCACATTGTCATCTGTGGGAACCCTTTCTATTTTCACATCATTTCTAGCTACTATTTCCCTTATGAGATGGTAGCATCTGAGAACATGCTTGGATCGCTGATGAGGCCGTGGTTCCTTTGCTTGCGCAATGGCTCTATTGTTGTCACAATATAAAGGAATCGGATCAACAATGCTAGGCACCACTCCTAGTTCGGTTATGAACTTTTTGATCCAGACTGCTTCTTTGGCTGCTTCTGAAGCAGCAATGTACTCAGCTTCCATCGTGGAATCAGCAGTTGTTTCTTGTTTGGAACTTTTCCAACTAACTTCTCCTCCTCCCATTATGAACACATAACCAGATTGTGATTTACAATCATCTTTGTCAGATTGGAAGCTAGCATCTGTATACCCATTTACTTCCAAACTGCCCTCTCCATATACCAAGAATATATCCTTAGTCCTTCTCAAGTACTTAAGAATATTCTTGACAGCTGCCCAGTGTTCCTCTCCAAAATTAGATTGGAATCTGCTTGTGACACTCAAAGCAAATGCTACATCTGGATGTGTACATAACATAGCATACATGATAGAACCAATTGCAGATGCATATGGTATTCTATTAATGCTCTCTCTATCCTCTAGTGTTTGTGGACACATAGACTTAGAAAGGTGTTTCCCATGCACCATGGGTATAAATCCTTTCTTAGAGAGATCCATATTAAACCTCTTCAATACTTTATCTATATATGTACTCTGAGAAAGACCTAGCAACCTATTGGATCTATCTTTATAGATCCTTATTCCCAGAATATAGGATGCTTCTCCAAGGTCTTTCATTGAGAATTGCTTGGATAGCCATATTTTAACTGATTGGAGAAGAGAAATGTCATTTCCCATGATCAATATCTCATCTACATATAGAACTAGGAAGACAATTGCACTCCCACGGACCCTTTTATACACACAAGGTTCTTCTTCATTTTGTGAGAAACCAAACTCTTTGATTGTCTCATTGAATCGTATGTTCCAGCTCCTAGAGGCTTGCTTCAATCCATAAATGGATCTTTGAAGCTTGCATACCTTTTCGCCATTTCCTGATGTGAATCCTTCTGGTTGTGTCATATACACATCCTCGGTCAGATTTCCATTAAGGAAAGCTGTCTTCACATCCATTTGCCAAACTTCATAATCATAATGAGCTGCAATGGCTAAAAGTATTCTTATAGACTTAACCATCGCTACAGGAGAAAAAGTTTCGTCATAGTCAATACCTTCTTTTTGACGATAACCTTTTGCTACTAAGCGAGCTTTATAGGTAACTATATTACCTTCCATGTCAGTCTTCTTTTTGAAGACCCATTTGCACCTTATGGGTTTTATCCCTTCAGGTGGTTGAGTTAAAGTCCATACTTTGTTTTCATATATGGAGTCCATTTTAGACTGCATAGCCTTAAGCCATAAATCACGTTCTAAATTGTTCAAAACTTCTTGATAGCTTGTAGGCTCATTGTCCTCTACTACAGTTATGTCTCTATCCGAATCAATGTGAAATCCATATCTCACAGGGATATAACGCATCCTAGTAGATCTTCTAGGATTTTGTGTATAATCAGGTTCAACTGTAATCTCATCATTATGAAATTCAGTTTCGGGTTCAATCGGTTGATCATCTTCTATTTGTGGGTCTTGAACTTCACCAAGTTCAATTTTACTCCCACTATCCTCTCGTAGGAGAAATTCTCTTTCCAAGAAGACAGCATGCCTTGAAACAAAGACCTTTTGTTCTAAGCGATGATAGAAATAATATCCAAACATTTCTTTTGGATATCCCACAAATAAACATTTGTCAGACTTAACATCTAGTTTGTCTGACATTGTCCTCTTCACATAAGCAGGACAACCCCATACTTTCATATGAGAAAGCGTGGGTTTCTTGTTATTCCACATCTCATATGGAGTAACATCAACCGATTTACTAGGAACTCTATTTAACACATAAACAGCAGTTTCTAGTGCATATCTCCAAAAGGACTTAGGCAAGTCCGCTCGGCTCATCATTGATCGAACCATATCTAATAGTGTTCGATTCCTCCTTTCGGATACACCATTGTGTTGTGGTGTATATGGAGGAGTCCATTGAGATAAAATCCCATTATCTCTAAGATAATCCTGAAACTCTTGACTTAAGTATTCTCCACCTCGATCTGATCTAAGTGTTTTAATACTTTTGCCAAGTTGTTTCTCTACTTCATTTCTGAATTCTTTAAACTTTTTAAATGCTTCAGACTTATATTTCATTAGATAGATGTATCCAAACCTGGAATAATCATCTATGAAAGTAATGAAGTAGGAGTAACCTCCTCTGGCATGTGTAGTCATTGGACCACATACATCTGAATGTATTAAGTCCGAAACCATTTTAGCTCGTTCTCCTTTACCAATAAAGGGAGCTTTTGTCATTTTTCCCAATAAACAAGATTCGCATGTATCAAATGATTCATAATCAAATGATCCCAAATCACCTGACCTGTGCAATTTGGTCATGCGTTTTTCATTTATGTGGCCTAAACGACAATGCCATAAGTATGAGGTATTTAGATTATCATGTTTCATTCTCTTGGTATCCATATTATGTACTTCTTTAATTAAATCAAGAACAAATATACCATTCTCAATGATAGCTTTTGCATAAAATATATTGTTCTTAAAAATGTAACAACATTTGTCCTTTAAAGAAATATCATAATCGTTCATCAAACAACTGAAAGAAATAATACTTTTGGACAAAGCTGGAACATAATAACAATTATTTAATTCCAGTACTAATCCAATAGGAAGAGGCAAATAGTAAGTCCCCACAACTGTTGTAGAGATGTTCTGTCCAGTAGCTGACAGCAAACATATCTCTGCCTTTCCAACTCTTCTAAAGCTTCTAAGCCCTTGTAGATCATTACATAAATGAGATCCACATCCAGTATCTAATACCCAAGATTGTTTTGAAGCAATAGAATAAGTATTAATTTCAATCATATGAATACCTGAAGTAGAAGCATCAACTTGCTTCTTCTCCTTGAGAGAATCTAGATAGGCCTTGCAGTTACGCTTCCAATGACCATCCTTTCCACAATGGAAGCAAGTTCCTTTGGGATTCTCTTTCTTAGCAACCTTCTTCTTAGAGATCCCACCATTCTTTGACTGCGCCTTGGTTATCTTCTTCTTCTTCTGCTTCTTGCCTTTAGCAGAAGTGACAACCATGACACTTTTTGGATCCTTCTTAAATGATCCATCAGCTGTCTTGAGCATATTGATTAACTCAGGAATGGATACTTGGATCTTGTTCATGTTGAAGTTAAGCACGAAAGGTGCATAACTTGGAGCCAACGAGTACAAGATTAAATCTATGTATAGATCATTATCCATAACATAGCCAAGTCTACTCAAATGCTTAATATACCCATACATCTTCAATGCATGAGTAGCAGCTGAAGTGCCTTCCACCATTTTGCAGCTAAATAGAGCTCGAGCAATCTCATATTGCTCAGTTCTAGCCTTAGAAGAATAAAGCTCCTCTAGATGCAAAACGATGGTTCTAGCATCCATCATTTCATGTTGCTTCTGAAGCTCCGAGGACATAGCACCCAGCATCAGACATGCTGCTGTTTCACTATCCTCCATGTATTTTCGATAAATGCCTTTGATCTCATCAATGGCATCATCTGATGGAAGTGGTGGTGGATCTTTATCCAAGACATAGTGGATCTTTTCAGCTCTGAGAACAATTCTCACTTGCCTGATCCAGTCAGAACAGTTATTGCCAACCAGCTTGTTATCCAAGATTGATCGTATATTAATTTTTGATGTGCTCATGATGATGACCTAGATGTGAAAAAGAAAAGATATGAGAGTATGTTCATATATATATGTATGCATTAATAAGGTCTTTAATTAATCCATTTACTCCCACTATTTTATTGCGAATTAATAGCCCTCACTATATAATCCGAGAAAACCCAATGGTTTTCATAGTGGGCCAATATCCAATCCTTGATATGTAATTTGACCTTGATTGTGGTCAACAAGCCAAATTCCATACCCTTGAAAGGTAGGTATCTCTATACCAATTGTGTCTCTACACAACTATTGGATCATTAGGTTATCAACTCTTGATGCATGCATATCATATATGCATTCTCTAATCTTGCCTCTAGAACCATTAGCCTTGACTGTGGTCAACAAACTAATGGGCTAGCTAAGATGACCCATTTAATTAGATTTCCATTTAATTAGATTTGAACATATTCGATATAATGTGAGCTTGACTGTGGTCAACAACCCACATTATAAAGAACTCTGGTTCTCCTCAAATTAATGGAAGGCTTATATACCTTAGTATTTGTTTGAGGATTTTAGTTAATTAAGTCTCATCATACATGGTTGGCATACATTGGTATGCATCCTATATCTATCACATAAATATAAGCATACAAATATGGTATAGTTATGGACTTCACTACATTGATTTCCCCAAGCCAAGAGGGAAATCAAAAGGTCACACCTAGGTAGTATGTATGATTCAAACAAGAAAATAATTACATTATCTTCAAGCTTGTTGGATCTCCATCCGGCCTATCTTGCTCCTTGATATTGGTCTCCATCTCTATTTTTAATTCTAATCTAAGTAATCTAATTACATATTACAATTTGAAATGAAATACAAACCAAAAACAAGTGGCCGGACATGAAAGTCCTCATTGGGCCAAAACATGCACTATACTCAATCACATTGGGCTTTGTCCATAACTAACCATCATGCCAATCATTCACCCTTATATGCCTCTCTAATTCATAAATAAATGGATTACTAACTTTGTTTCAACCTTTGAAACTATATTTTGAGTTATTTAATGATGTGATCAAATTAGGAAACTTTTTCCATTTTGGAAACTTTTATTTTAGGAAACCTTTTTGCATGCATGTGTTCTTGTCTTAATAATCAATCCAATTGATTATTAATTAATTATAAATTGATTATTTAATTAATTAATCATATTAAATAATTAAAAGAATCAATTTTGGGCTTAAAACAATTGTAGGCCGAAACCCACAGAAGAAAAACCCTAACTGTGTTCACACACAAACTAGTTTTGTGTCTTTTGGACCATTTGGGCCTTTTGGAATGAGCCAAGCCCACTCCAGCCCTTAAAACCCATTAATAAACTTAATTAATGTTTATAATGTTTAATTTAAATCAGCTCCTTGGGCCCACCAAGTCATTCACTAATTTAAACCAAGTCCATAAACATAATTAAGCCCGTTAAGTGGTTTTAATAAATTAAAATTAATCAAATTAATTTAAGGCCCATTTTAATTAATCCAATTAATTAAAAACACTTTAATATATCATATATATCAGATTTAGAAGATCAAAAGTCGTTCTAACCAAGAACACATCAAGAACACACGAAGAACACCAATTTATCGAACTTTTCGACTAAACTAGTTTTCATGCAAAACTTGTTCGATTTTAATTCCGTTCGATCCTACGGCTTAATATCACATATTAAACACATAAAATATCATCTAAATGATGTTTTAATGGATCCATAAGAAATTAAATTAGAACAGCCCCTTAAATCACCTAGGGTTTCACGCCAAACCCTAATCACAATCATTCAAAATTTCGTTTTTGTTTCCACCAAATTTATTTGATCACAAATACAACCAGAAATCAATATTTCTCATTCATGAACAATCAAATATAATATTTTAAAGTTCATGAAATAAATAACTCAAAACAAAACAAAACTTATTCCGCAGAAAAATATAGAATTGTATATCCATGGTAAAACCGTGGCTCTGATACCATGTTGGAATTTAACGGTTACATGCATCACATACATGAGCGGAATTTAAAAATTTTTTAACCATTAGATCTGATCTTGCCATGAATACACAATATAACTATATGAGAATAAGAAAAATCACCTTTGATTTTTGTTGAACAGTTGATTTTACTTTGCACCGGGTTGTCGCAAACCACAGTGTCCAAAATCGAACACCTCCAATGAGTAATCCACACTAGAGAGGGGTAAATTGAACCAACAAATTGGTGTTCAACTAGGGCTGGCCGAAATTCCAAGAAGCTAGATTGGAGTTGGCGCAAAAAGGGAGAGAGAATTAAGAAAAAGACTTTCCTTTTGTTTTAATCACTTAACCCTAATTCTCATTAGTTGGCCTTTTATAGTTAGGTTAAAATTCCAACTCCTTAATGAGATTGGGCTCTTTAAAATTGCTGGAGAATTATTAATTGGGCCTCTGGAATTAATTATAATCATTTGGGCTTAATTAAATCCAATTTAAACCTTTTCATAAAAGTCTATGCACAAAATCCACAAAATAGGCCCTTTGTGCATCTAATTGAATTTAAATACCCAAATGGATTCCAAATCCAACCAAATTAAATATGTAAGTTCCATAACACTTATGTAACATATATAAATTAATTTGGTCCAAGAAAAAGCCCTCTAAGCCCTTCTGTATGGAGTTGGCATGTGGCCCTCTTCTGGAGGGCTTCCTCCAACTTCTTCATCCCTTTGGCCCTTTATAATTTCTCCAATGGACCTATTAATTATTATATCAGTCCTATAACACTTATAGTAGTCTTATAACACTTATAAGATAATAATAATTAATCATAAAATACATTATTTCAATTAGGTCTAATTTTGCAGAACATTTCTCAAAAGTTTCGCGGACAATTTTATTTGATCATAATTAATTAAACTCTTTAGTTAATTATTATCTTATTCACTTATCTACCTTCATAATAATATCAAATATTATTATCCTTGTTATTTTACCATTTTACCCTTTTCTCTATATGTGTGTGACCTATTGGGTTCCTGTCCATGTTGGCAATATAATATGTAATTGTGAGTTCTATTCAAAACTCACATGATTTAAACTCATTTAAATCATCTTATCAATCCCTATTGATACTTTTGATACATCATTATACAAGTTATGATTGGCCTCTAGCTAGGCATCATGACTACCCAAATGTCAGGAAAGTCATGTGGTTTGACTGTACCCTTCCATAGAAACAGTTACCGTGCAATTACTCCTTTCACCACTCTTATCTCAATTAGATTCTGAGTATGGATTTCTGTCAACTCATATAAATCTAATTATGTATGTTCTATTAATTTAACCATTGTTCCTAAAATGCCCTTCATGGATCTTCATCCATTTCGGCATATTAATCTGGCCAGAGATTCTCTGAACAAGGCAATTATAGAATCATGTGAGATAACTTCCCTTGTTAAATCTGGGATGGTGAATCCTTTGTCAATCACTCAACTATCTTCAAATAGGTCATGATTGTTAGTGTAAGCCCTAGCCCGAATACATTGTTGTAAAGCATTTAATTTAATAAATGAGGCATTTGTTTTATCTATTGTATTCCTGTGCATATCAATTGATAGAACTGTCCAAGAATGTTTTTCAGTTTAAGTTATCATGTGTGAGGCGCATGGTTGTAAGACCTTGAAACAAATGAGACTTCATTCTAAATATCCCTAGTCAGTCATTGTTATGGGAATAACAAATGAATTAAGACTAGTATGGCATGTATGATAAAAATTTTTGTTTTTCCGCTGTGCTATCATCACATTCATACCATGTCATATTCCATCAGTGGTATCAGAGCCCCAACATGCTTATTTTAGTGCTTTAGATGCATGAAAAAAATTAATTAAAAATCGTCATTATGAAAACATGCAAATCTGAAATTTTCTGTTTTGAGTTTTTTGCATTGTTTTGTTGAAAAAACGATTTTTATTGATTAGATAGGTATTATAATTAATATTACATGTTAATATACTGTCCTAAGATGTTTTAGGTGCTGTTAATGGTCGAATTTAATTAATAATACCTGATGGTACATGTTAATATTAAAACTAGGTGCTATTTGGCATATTAATTGTTAGTTTAACAACTAGTTTTCAATATTAAATGTAAAAATGATTTTGGCATGTTTGTAAGTGATTTTTAAAGATTAAATATCAGGTCTGGACATATTTTAAATTTGGTTTTATTTCTGGTCCATGACAATTTAATTGATTAATTTTAAAATCACTTAAAACTATGACTAGTTTGTGTTTGTTACATGTTTAATCAACATTGTTTGTTTTGTTTTGATTAAAATGGTAAAAACACATTTAGATCAGATTGGTACAGAATATTAAATCAATATTTATGGACTTATTTAGATTATTAAATGACTCATAAAATTGATTTAAATATTTGTGCATTTTATGGCATTACATAAGCATTAAGCAACTAGTTTTTGTTGTTTGTTTGTTTTTGCATGAATGCCGTGTACTATATATGTGTTCTTCATGATTTTATATTTTTAATTCATGTTAGCACATATTATATGTATTTTTAATGTTTATGGGCTATATGACATAAAATTAAAAATGGCAAAATTGGAAATTATACTAGAGTTGATTTATGGCTTTTGGGCTTTTAAGAGAACTTATTCAATAAAAGGATTTAGTCTATTGGGCTTCGGCCCAGGCCCATCACGGGGACATCTCTTAAAGGTTCAAGTACACAATTTCCATTAATGGGCTTGGCTAAATTAATTAAAATTGGACTTTGTTTTATCCATGAATGCTATGTATATTTATTTGCTAATTTGGTGTGATGAATGGATATGCATGGTGCATTCATGGGCCCTGGGTTTTCTAATTAAATATGGCCTGCGAGCCATTATATTTTGTTGTAAAAGTTTTTCATTTATTTTTTAGAATAGAATATACTTGAAGACTTTGTAAATCAAGACGAAGCCCACCGGAGTGGAGAAGCCCAACTCGAAGATTCTTATGTAATAGTATAGAATCTTAGTTATAGGTTTTTGGGCCCATGTTTGTCACGCTTTACTTTATACAATTATTTATATATGCATGCTATGTATGGATGACAAAGCATAGACCATGTAAGCCGTAATAAAATTAATCCCTAAAATAGTAAGTCACAAAGTTACCTTCCTAATTCGAAACATGTCAAGGCATCGATCATCGGTCACGTAGACTAGGAGTCCTAGATGCGCCCGATTATCTTTGTGAGGCATGGGTTGTGAATGTAGGTTGGACTTATCATGGAAAGGGATGCCCGGACCTAGGCAACTAATAAATGGATTTGTGCTATAACATCTTAAGATGTTAGCCCATTTGATCCAAGAGTCATGTACGAGACATGATTGGAGTTTTCCTACCTAAGTAACTTAACTTATTAGGTGTACAGGCTCAGCTTGACTAATAAGTTGTTGTGAAAAGTGGATCTTGGCCCACATCAAATCACTAACGCGAATTATTTAAAGGGATATTAATTCGGTTTGTGGGATTATAATAAGACCTCATTTAATCTTGCTAAATTTTATTGTAGATTGAAAATGGCATCTTCAAACAACAATTTCTCATTGCGATCGGTCCTTGAAAAGGACAAATTGAATGGCACCAATTTCATAGACTGGTCTCAAAACTTAAGAATAGTTCTTAAGCAAGAGAAGAAGTCGTATGTTTTGGATGCACCCTTACCTGAGGAACCTACTAGGAATGCTTCTGTGGTTCAAAAGGAAACTTTTGAGACCAAGAAAAGTGACTCTAATGATGTGACCTGTTTGATGCTAGCCACTATGGTCCTGACTTGCAAAAGCAATTTATGGACCAAGAGGCTTATGCGATCATGGTGCACCTCAAGGAGATGTTCCAAGAGCAAGCTCGTCACGAGAGGTTTGTGACAACAAAGGCCTTAATTTCTTGCAAGATGGCTAAGGGTACTCCTGTTAGTACCCATGTACTCAAGATAAAAGGGTATATTGATACTCTTGAGAAGCTTGAGGTACTAGTGCCAAAGGAATTGGCCACTGACTTGATCGTAGGATCATTGCCTGCTGCTTATGATCCATTTGTGATGAATTATAACATGCATGCAATGAACAAGTCAGTCACTGAGCTTCATGGGATGCTTAAGAATGCTGAAGAGAACATTCGAAAGACCAATCCCGTACTAATGGTTCAAAAGGGAATTAAGAAGGGACCTGCTAAGGGAAAGGGAAAGGGAAAGGGAAAACCCAAGTTAGTTGGGAGTGCACCTGAGGCCCAATCCAAGCCCAAGGCGCCAAAACTCAAAGAGAGTGAGAGCACTTGCTTCCATTGCAACAAGATAGGGCATTGGAGGAAGAATTGCGCTCTCTTCAAGGAAGAACAAAAGAAGAATGGAGCCAAGGCGTCCAGTTCTGGTATTTTTGTTGTTGAAATTAACCTTTCTATTTCTACCACTTGGGTATTGGATACCGGTTGTGGTTCTCACATTTGTTCAAATGTGCAGGGGCTAAGAAATAGGCGGTTACTTGGGAAGAATGAAGTGGACCTCCGTGTGGGGAATGGAGCACGAGTTGCTGCCATGGAGATAGGCGACTATCACCTCACTTTACCTTCCGGACTTTGTATTGTTTTGAATAATTGTTATTATGTGCCTGCTATGAGATGAAACATTATTTCAGTTTCATGTTTGGATAATGATGAATTTGATTTTGTTATTAAAAATGGCAATGCTCATATTCGTCGCCAAGGCATTTCTTATGGCAATGCCATGTTGCGAAATGGCCTTTATATCCTTGATTTACAAAACAAAGAGTCAATATACAACATTAATACAAAGTGGGTTAAATCAAACGAATTGAACCCTACTTACTTTTGGCATTGTCGTTTAGGACATGCAAATGAAAAACGCATTTCAAGACTCCACAAAACTGGAGTGCTTGGGTCATTCGACTTAGAGTCTTATGACACATGCGAGCCATGTTTGCATGGAAAAATGACAAAGAGTCCTTTTAATAAAAAAGGTGAGAGGACTAATGGCTTATTGGAACTAATACATACCGATGTATGTGGACCTTTAAGTACACATGCTAGAGGTGGTTTTAGCTACTTCGTGACATTCACAGATGACTTCAGTAGATATGGCTATGTCTATCTAATGAAGTATAAGTCTGAAACTTTTGAGAAATTCAAAGAGTTTAAGAACGAAGTAGAAAACCAACTTGGCAAAACTATAAAAGCCATTCGATCAGATAGAGGTGGCGAATACTTAAGCCAAGAGTTTGACAGTCATCTAAAGGAGTGTGGTATTATTTCACGGCTCACTCCTCCTGGAACACCTCAATGGAATGGTGTGTCCGAAAGGAGAAATCGAACTCTGTTGGACATGGTTCGATCTATGATGAGTCAAGCTAATCCTCCTATCTCTTTTTGGGGTTATGCATTAGAAACTGCTGCGTTTCTATTGAACCGTACTTCGACTAAAGCAGTTGAGAAACTAGAGTCCAATATGTCTTTTCTCAGGATTTGGGGCTGTGAAGCACATGTTATGAAATTAACATCTGACAAACTAGAGTCCAAATCCAGTGTCTGCTTGTTTGTGGGGTATCCTAAAGAAACAAAGGGATACTACTTTTACTCACAAGCCGAGAACAAAGTATTTGTTGCTCGCAAGGCTGTTTTCTTGGAAAAGGAGTTCCTTCTCAAGAAAGACAGTGGGAGTAAAGTAGAACTTGGAGAAATTCAAGCACCACAAACTCCTATAAAGGATGGTTTGGAAATGGGATCAAGTTCACAACCAGTTGTGGAACAAAAACCCATTACACAAGAACCTAGAAGGTCCGGTAGGGTACGCCAGGATATTGAGAGATATGGATTTCTAATCACTGAAAGTGACACTATTGAGTTAGTAGATCGTGAGGATCCTACTACCTACCGAGAAGCTATTGAGAGCCCAGACTCCGAAAATTGGCTTGAAGCCATGAAATCCGAGATGCAATCAATGTACGATAACCAGGTTTGGACCTTGATTGATCCACAGGAAGGTGCTAAGGTAATTGAATGCAAGTGGCTATTCAAACTCAAAGCTGATAAGACCTACAAAGGTAGACTAGTAGCAAAAGGTTTTCGAAAAACTCATGGTGTAGACTATGGCGAGACCTTTTCGCCTGTAGTCATGCTCAAATCCATTAGGATCTTGCTTGCCATAGCTGCATATCATGATTATGAGATATGGCAAATGGATGTCAAAACTGCTTTCCTCAACGAAAATTTACTTGAGGATGTGTATATGACACAGCCTGAAGGTTTTGTCAATCCCAAGCATCCTAAGAAGGTTTACAATCTTCAAAAATCCATTTATGGATTAAAGCAAGCATCCTGAAGTTGGAATCTTCGTTTTGATGAGGCAGTCAAAGAATTTGACTTCATCAAGAACGAAGATGAGCCTTGTGTGTACAAGAAGTTTAGTGGGAGCATAGTAGTATCTTTAATCCAC
Source organism: Excoecaria agallocha (assembly GCA_037975025.1). Lineage (NCBI taxonomy): Eukaryota > Viridiplantae > Streptophyta > Magnoliopsida > Malpighiales > Euphorbiaceae > Excoecaria > Excoecaria agallocha. The sequence continues at coordinate 37,208,243 of CM075806.1, forward strand.
CAATCATAGGCTACTCCCTGTAATAAGGACACAGCACAGGATGCCTTATGACCTACTGGACAATGAATTTCATCAAAAATTCTCTCTAGCCTTTCCAGCCAAAATTCAGCGTCCTCAGACTATTCTAGATTAGTGCCTAAAAAATCTTCAGCACCATGCTTCCTGATTTTAGATATTGGAGCTTTAGGTACTGTCATCCTTTGAAGAATTTGAGCCATATCCCGTGATATCTTTAACAATGCTTATGCAAGAATGGTTGTTGGGACCTCATTTGGATTGGATGATAAAGTTCCAAGATTGAAAGGATTGTTTCTAACCGGCCTGTTACTTATAGCTGATTCCTCAATAACATCTCTAGAGCTCTCCATCTTCAATCTATAAGAAAATAGGGACTTCTGCATCAGGCCAACAAAACACTATAGAATCCTAGGTTGATTTTTACCTAGAAAAGGCTAAACCTAGGCTATAAAATTTGCATCACGACATATAAGCATGACATATAATCATCCCATCATATACTTGAACATGTTCTCATTAAACATCTCACATATTCATAGTCATGCCAAAAATTTTCTATCTCATAGGGCAATTACATACTTATACACTCATATACATAATCATAAATGTACATACCTGTAGGTACATTTGCATATAGTAAGCTTATTCCTATAAGCATATTTATCAATATGTATACCTTTATCATTATTCAAATCATAGGCTATACATATATCAACATGTTTCCATATGGGCATATACATATGACATGGTCATACTATTATATTCCCTATTTCATAACATAGGTACATGTCAAAATATGCACTTTCTCATCATAGTATTACATATGTATACATAAATTTTGTATATGACACTCATGTACAAATCTAATTACATATATATGTTAGATATTTACATCACTAATCTTTACCTATGTACACATATGAATGTATATGTATGCATATGATCCTTCATTGATAGTCGTATTACATGCCCTATCAAATTCATTTTGCAATCACATAAACACCTATTTAAATCAATTAATTAAAAGTCATAAGATAAAGTATAGCAAAAATCTGGACCCGGCAGCATTCTGGACTCAAATTATGAGATACATTTGAAACTGAAGATGTCATTTTTAGGCTAAATGATCTTCTACAATCTTATTCCCTTATGTGTCTAGTTTCCATATCATCAAAATTCACCTGAATATCTGACCTATAGCTCGAGATATTTTAAAAATACTGTAGGCTGTTCACATAACCAAAATAGTGCATGCTGTCACTTAGAAAAATTCATAACATAAAATTAAGAGGGATTTAGACCAAGATTTTTTCATAAAAGTTATACTTTCATGTCTCTAGTTTTACTGTAATTTTATTTTGTAGCATTTTAACAACTCTACAAAAATTTATGCCCATTTTTGTAAACTTTGTTTCTATGAGCACTCCAAAGGACTTGTACGGATTCAACCCTAAATTCCATATAGTTAGAGGTAGATTTAAGCTTGATTTTTTCTTAAAAATTATAGATATAGAAGTATATTTTCCATATAAATTAAATTTGTATTATTCTGATCATTTTACACAAAATTATCTCAATTTAATCACAAGCTATTCTGGAATCTACATTAACAGTTCACCTGATTTTTCAACAAATCATAGAAATTAGTTTGAGGCATAATCAAAGCCCAGTCCCTTCTACACTTTTGTAGGTTTATGTCTCATTTAACTATATAATTTTGAATTAATTCATTTTGAGTTATCTAACTCAATTTACACTAGAATTTCCATTAATAGGTCAAAGGAACCCTGTTAAGGTTTCGAATGCAATTTTACCCCACATTCTTAACAAATCATTCAAATCTCAAGTCCACCTCATCATGTTCTAGCAGATAATTACATGTAACATGAAAATCTTTAAATTCCCATACCTTGGCCAAAAATCCCTATGTCTTCAACCCCTTGCAATTTCATTTCCTTTACTCTTTCTACCCTCCTCTTCTCCTTCACAAACATCATCATCATTCAATTAAAATTTCCAGCACCTTATTCAACAATTACCTCCACCAAAAAGAGTAAAAGAAGAAGAAGAAGAAGAAATTTAGATGATTAATTACCTTTAATTTGTTGCACATATACTTCTTGATTAAATCTCATACATGCAAGGATTACAAATAGAGAATTGAGAGATGAGAGAAGAAGCAAAATATAAAATTCTCCTCCCTATGCCATCCCACTCTCATCTCCAACCAACCATTGCATTTCTCTCTCCCACATGTAAGAGTTAAGCCTTTATAAAGGGGTAAAAAAGTTCTCTTTTAGTCCCCATAAAAATTGCATGTCTCACACTTACCTATTTATTCTTTGCATGTTAATCTTTAACCCCTCCTTTTAATTTTTTTTCATACATTGACCTATTAAATAATTCCACCTTTTAAATTGACCTCTCAATATATGCTTATATCCACATTTGACCCCTAAATTTCTGAAATTACAAATTTACCCCAAATTAATACTTTTTACTTCAATTGCACCCTCAATTAATATTAAACCATACTCTTAAATTTTATTTTCATGAAATTAACATAATAACATGATAATTTACCCCCTTGACCCATACTTATACAAAATTCTCATTTAATTTAATCTTAATCAAATAAAAATCCCATTCAAAAATATGCAAATTAAATTAGGGTCATGTTAGGGGCCTCGCATTTTAGGATGCCACCAAAAGGTAAAAGGGATAGCAAATGCATGAAATGTTATACTATGAGGCATAAAATGATAAATATGGATACTATAGGTTCTATGAGATACTAACTAAAGGCATTTTTGGAATATATTCTCATAAAGGGAAATGGACTCTCTAAGAGTTACCAAAATGTAAACATGTGGGATTCGATGAGATACTAATTAAATCTACTATGATTAAAGGATGGGAAATACTTTTATAAAGATAGAACAAGACGACCAAGGTCAACACTCTTATAATTTTTTGCATGTAGAAATATCTCCCTCTATAAGGCAATTTAGTTGAGTTACCACCTAATGGGTTAGGCCGAGGATTAAAAACCATTTGATTTGGGGTCCGAAAATCTCAATCTTATTTCTACACTTTAATTAGTATTTTATCATTCTTGATAGTTTTACTATTTATTATTTCCTTTTTAACACAAATGCATTAAAGTAGGTATTCATTATATTTTGCATGAGTGACCCTAAATTATTTTTTATCCTAGGTTACACATTTTGTGAAGGTATGCTTGTTTATTTAGTCTTTGGAAATTGATCCATAATTTATGTGAAGTAGGCCTCTAACCTAGCAAAAGGAGTCAAGGACATTGGTCCCTCAATCTTAATTCATTGGTGGCATTTTCCTCTAATATTTGTTCATTTCATAATAATAAGGTACTCTATCTAATTTTTCCATTATTCCTAAAGTGTCCTTCAATGATGCATTATTAAAGAGTTGTTATAGCATTATCAATGACCAACACCAATAAAATGGTTTTTTTACTAATTCATTGGAAAAACTTAGGACATATGTCATATTTTATTCTATGTAATAGTTTGATTGAAACATGTTATCAAAGCCTTGATTATTTCAAGAAACTCCTTTTAGTTTATGGAATTGAATTATAAGACAATGGTTCTTTATGTAGAAAAAGTTATTTTGGGGAAATAAATTTGGTCATTGAACCTTTTGTTTAATTTAAGGTAGAAATTACAAATTAATTGATTATTAATTAGCAAATCCTTTTAATGTGATGAAAATGACATTTTTAACCCTTTATTTATTTTTTACTGACATATACAACCTTTTGTGACATTATCTCTTTTCAAAATGTATAAATGATCTCATATGAACATAAACACATAATATAAAACATTAAATTACTTATTAAAGCTAATTTTAGGCATTGGAGCCCATGACAGCCCAAATTAGAGTTACCTAAAAAAGAAGCATTATTTGCATTACCGATAGGGAATGAAAGCTTTGATTCTTATCCTTGATTTTCATAAAACTTTAAAAGTTTTTTAGTGAGTTTAATCCTTTTATTTTCTAAAGAGTGAGAATAATGCTTTAATTATAAAATAGGATAATTTTGTGATAGATGGTCATCTTTTATAAATAAATATGGCCATCTATGACTTACTTTCACCTTTCCATCCCCAGTTGAGAGGTTACTTTGGTTGTCCCTATCATGTCCATTAGTCAATGATAGGCACCCATCACTCATTGAGTCACGAGCATAAGTCACCTAAGTCTTGGCTTGAAGGGTAGATTTGTAATTTTAACATCATTTTGTAGTGACACCCATCTGTGGGTTTTTACACCCATTATACATGCTTTTGTAGCTGGGAAATTTGGATGAGATTTTGACTTTAAAGGATTAGATTTTAAAATGGGATTTATAGGAATTTCACTAGATTGTAAGAGAGAGATAGAATTTTAAAGATTTTAAAACTCTCTCTTGGTACAAAATGGAAAAACCTTAGGGATTTGAGGGACGATTAAGAAGCAGCCATAAAATTTTCTTAGAGAATAAATAATATAATTTTATTTCTTAAGAAAAAAGGGGCTCTTTTATGTTTTTCTTTTTGGAAAAGATTATATTTCTTCACAAAAACAACTTTCATTTTTTTTGAATTGTGAAAATTATCGAAGGAGAAACTTAAAGGCTGATTTTCTAGTGTTATAAAAATTAAAGTGAGGGTAGTATTTTAGGCTTCTTGTAACATGTAAAGGTATTATTTTAGTTGTTCTTAAAGTTTTATGTTATATTGCTTGATAAAATGTTTTTTCTAATTTTATTTTGCCATGTTTGACTAGAGAAATGATAAAAATTGCATAAAATGGCATGTTTATAGATCTTCCTCCATTAATGCATGTTCCTGATTTTAGGTTAATTAATCGATTTGATATGAATTAAATGAGTTCATTGCCTCCAGAAATATTTTCCACATATTTATAAGGCATTTTATGCATGCTTAGTGGATATTATACATTTATTTTTTATATTTTTCACATTCAGCTCTCAAAACTATGATATAGGAGTAAGCCATGAGAAAAAGGCTCAACATATACTAGTTGGTCATAGCAAGTGATGGGAAGTCATGCTCCTTAATCCTTCCCATCTCTCACTTCTTGGGTTGTTATCTCAAAGGGATGAGTTGTAGTAGAGTTCCACACTGAACACCCTCTCAAAAGAGATAAGGTTTGAATATGAGTTTCCTAAAGAAAATATAATAGCTATCATAATACAAAGATGGAAAATGTATTTTGATGGAGTTGTTAATAGTAGAGGAGCTAGAGTAAAGGTTAGTTCTAGTGACTCTGGAAGGTGAGAAGCTTCATTTGGCAAAGAAGTTAAGGTACAAGGCTACCAATATTAAAGTGGAGTATGAAGCCTAGATTTATGGATTAGAGGCCCTACTCGATGTAAAGGCAAGGACTGTAAAAGTTTTTGGAGATTCATCTTTTGTAATCCGCCAAATTTGGGTTGAGTGGTCTACTAAAAAGGATTGGTTGTTGCCATATTGAAGTATTTAAAGGCATTAAGCAGTCAATTTGAGATTTATACCTCCAATTATGTGATTAGGAATGAGAATCAGATGGCAAGTGCCCTTGCTCCACTAGTTTTTATATGGAACAATCCCAAAAGAGTAGTGTTGAAGTTCTAGATACTAGATCTTGATGTGGCTCTTGATTAGGGTTACCTAATAAGGAAAGTATTTCTAATAAAAATTTAAGGAATGAAAGTAATAGGATTTCTCACAAATACTATGTTTTCAAAATGTTTTTTGGGCTTTCTAGGGTTTTAAATATTTAAAAATCTTTTTATGGGTTTTTTTATCTTTTCCCTTCATCAGCGAGGCTAAATTGGATTTTAGGGTTAGAAAAAAAGTCAAAGTTAAATTCAAAGGGCATGTATCATTCCTTTAACTTAAGGGTCAAGGTCGTGACTCACTCCTTGGAAACCATTTTAACGAGAATGAGTTGCAAAATAGGGGAAAAAGATGATGAAAAAATCTTCTTTAAACTTATCTAAGAATCAATTTCTTAGGAAGAATTTTTTTTGTGGGGGTTTTAATCCCTATATTTGGTAAAAAAAAAGGGCTCTTTCTCTTTATCTCTCCCCTTCACATTCTCTATAAACACACTCTATTTGAAGAAAACACCAAACATATAATTTAAAAAATGGGAAAAAGGAATGTCAAAAGTGTTGGGCTTCCTTGGTCTTTAATGGAACCAAACTAAAGGTAATATTCTTAAGCTCCAAAATCACTTAAATCTAGTGTTAAGTTTAATTTACAGCAAATATTCATTTTATTCTTTATTTTCTTTAATTTTTCCATTTATTTGATTTCTTGAATTTAAGCTTGTTAATTTGTTATTAATTACATTTTATCCTTAAATTCATAATTTTTAATTATTTATTTTTTGTCTTAATCTTTATTTTCTTCATGAAAATCATGTTTTTCATGCATAAAAATGAGTTCTTTGACTTTTTATGCATTAAAATGTTTGAAAATTAGGATCTGGAACTCATTTATGGACTAAGTCATGGCTTTGAGTCAGACTATGGCTCAACCCTTGCATTAGTTTCCCTCTCTTGCATGTGTCATTCATGCTTTTGCCCTTTCCTCTTATGCTCGTGGCCTTGCTTAGACACTCATGCATCTTTCTTTTGCTATTTTATTATTATTATTATTATCTTACTATTGTTCTTTGTCCCAAAACATGTTAATTCATTTTCTTTTTTAATTTCAATTCGTTAATTCCTCTTTTTGCTTTCTTGGTCTGCATCTCGTGCTTTGTTCCTCTAATTCATAAACTATATATTTTACATTATTTTCATTTATCATTATTTATTTGTTTGTTAATGTTTTTTCCTCTTAATTTATAATATTATAGGGAATATTCCTCATTATTCACCCCTTTGCTTCCCTCAAGTGTTTGAACTAAGTACAAAAACACTTTAACACATTTTTTGAAAAAGTTTTGTAGTATGAGAAAGATCTCATAATCCTCTATCTGTTATCTTTTAAAGCCTTCCTTATTAGGTAACCCTGATGAAAGCCTCCTTGTAATCTAGTGTCTATAAGTAAGAATGAAAATTTAACTTCGAAACTATGTTTTTTCTATGATAGATGCCCGTCTATCATGGGAAAATGGCTGTCTATAGCTCATTTGCATATGGATATCTTTAGTAGATGGCCTATCTTTGGCTATCCTTGCCTTATTCATGACTCATTGACAGATGGTTGTCTTCCATTAACTTATGGCCATAAGCCATCCAAGTCAAAATAAAGGGCAATTTTGTGCTTTCCAAAAATTTTTTTCCAATGCTGCTCGTCTGTGAGGTTTTTTTACTCATTTTGCACATTTTTAGTAGCTAGAAATCTTAGATAAAATTTGGTTTCAAAAGATTAGATTTTCAGAATGTGATTTTAGGGGATTTTGTCAAAATTTAAGGGAGAGATAGAGTTTGAAAGATTTTGAACTATATCCTCCTATAAAATGAAAAAAAAAATCCCTAAGCCTTTTTTAAAGAAATCATTTTTCTAGGAAACCTTTAAGTTCTTAAGATTAAAAAAAAAATCTAATTTTTACTCCTTGAGAACAAAGGCTTCTTTAGATTTTTACCAAAATATTTTAATTTTTATAACTATGAAAATCAATCAAAGGGGGCATTCAGAGCACAATTTCATAGTGTTACAATAGTCAACAGAGGGTAATATTTTAGGCTTATCTTCTGCTTTTATATTAAGAATAAATTAATTGCCATGTAGATAATTTAAATCTATCATGTAAAAATATTGTTTATTTTTTTTCCAAAATGATAAAAGTAGATTTCTATTCTAATTTTATTATGTTATATCTAGTTGAAAATGATTAAAAATTAGAATACAAACATGCATTAGGTGATGAGACATCACAATGCCCTGTTCTTTTGTATCTTTCACATTCTACCTGGTCATTCATCATCCCTTTCGGCCATTTGTGAGTCCTTTTTAGCATTTTATTGATGATTTAATGTTCATTTTCTTGCCTTAAGTTTGCTTGCATGTCATATTTAATTTTATGCATCATATTTTTGCTTATGCCATGTAGTTTCTATTTTTTTATTTTCATTTTCAGAATGCATGTTTATTTTATTTTAGTATTTATTGTCATTTATTGCATACTGATTGTTTCTTTTCTTTATTTTTTCTTATGAGCAATTAAATTTTATTTGCAATAGGATTTTTAAAGAGTTTTGAGGTTGAATGACCTTGGAGCAGTGTGCTATGGAGGATTCATTTTTGTACTCAGCTTATTTATTTCTTTTTTGTTTTATTATTGCTTTATTTAATTTATTTTCATTTTGTATTTGTATTAATGAAAAAATTTTCTTGCACGCTAAAATAAAAATTCACTTGCTAATTTTTACTAATAAAAGTGGGATTTTCTTAATAAAATGAACCAATTTCCAATTTTCCTCCCAAAAGTGACTTATAAAAGAAGAGTTCTATTTTCATCAAAATGGGATCACACATCCCTCATTTTCTAATATTTCTCAAGGAATTTTCATTTATTTTGTAAATATACATAAGGGAACTAATGTTCCCACCTTAATGAATTTCACAATCTATGTATGTTATTTTTTTTAATTTTTAACAATTTTATTTATATGCTTCTGATTGCTATATCACTTTCTTTATATGCTTGATATGTGAATTCAACTTATTTATTTGCATATAGTGTGAGAAGGGAGATGGAGAGATGATCCTAAAAACTCATTTATGAAACAATTAAACAAGGTATAAGTAAGAGTGATGTTCTGAACCATCTTTAGTTTTGGCATTATAAGGTTAAACTCTCATTCTTAGCATACTATTAGGTGACAACTCTATGATACCTACCTCATAAGCCATATAGATATCCTCGTAGGTTGATCATCACTAATAATAAGGGTATGCTAAGTTGCTATCTCATGCCTATTTAAGGCTTAAAACGTGCCAAATTGGGTTGAATCCCTTTCTATTATGAAGCGGTCAATCTTCATAAGCTTTATGAACCTTCATCCAATCTTGGACCCTAAAAATGAGCCTCTAAAAATGAGCAAATACCACTAAAAGGTAGAAGAGGTTCAATGCATGCATAATATACCAAACGATGCAGAACTAAAAAAAAACTTTATGTTAGAACCCCACAGCAGCAAGTATGCCATACATCGGGTAGCACCAATATGTTTCAAGATTTCAAAACTCATTATTGGTGGCCTATTATGAAGTGATAGGTAGTGGATTTTGTCACAAGATTCCTAGTTTGTCAGAAAATTAAAGTAAAACATCAAGTACCCTCTGGATTGTTACCACCTATTACAATGCCTAACTAGAAGTGGGATAGAATTACATTAGACTTTGTCATTAGGTTACCTCTCAGTAAAAGGTAGCATGACTCCATTTGGTGATTGTTGATAAATTGATAAAGTACACAGTAGAGCCTAATTTTGAATAAAAAAGGCACTTAAAAATTTATTTTCATATAGCATGTATACATTTAGCCAAATTTTTAAGTGAAGGATTGGATTGTAATTAAATAGTATATTGATGTACATGTAAATATGAATTATGATAGGAATGGAAATTGAATGGATGCGATGTATGTTTATGTTGTTTATAAATGTTTATGCCCCTGAGTGGCTATGGAAATTGTCTGCTTTTCAGGTAGGATAGGTAAGTTTTTAAGCCATTATATTGCTAGGTTTTTGTTTAAATAATAGTAATTTGGACAGTTATAGGTCATCAACAAGTTTAATATTGTAACCAATATTGATTGGAAAGGAATTGCAATTAATGGATAAGGATTTTTTTAATCAGTATAAGATTTTAAAAAGAAAATAATTTTTTGGCTAATCGCTTAAATCAGTTTGACTTTATTAGTAAAGATATTATATTTTGTGATATCAGAGCAAAGGTTTTGGTGATTCTAAGATCGAAGTGGGATTAAGTGATTAGTATATATATACATACATGCCAATTATTAGTGAAAAAGTGGTATAGATCTAATGTGTACTTGTTTCTTTTTGTTTTATAGTGAAAAGATGCCTTCTGATCGAGGTTATAAGGTGGGTGGTGGTGAGAGTGAGGCATCATTTAGTACTGGGAATTGTGAACCACCACAACAGTAGGCTTTATCACCAGCAGTACCACCTCCACCTTTACATTCAAACTTCCTTAATTTGATAGCTGATTATGTGCAGCAAAAACTATAGGTGGATCAAGTACTTGCAGCAGCTTAGGTATAGCCACCAGCTCTACCTAGAAAAAAGCTTATTTTAGATTAATTGAAAATATTGGGAGCTGAAGACTTTTATAGGCGGGACCCTTAGATTTCTGCTCAGGTAGAAAAGTGGTTGTTTAAAATCAAAAGATTGTTTGAAATCACTAATAGCCCATTAGAAGAAAAATTTAAAGGTATTGTGGCTTTACTTCAAGGGCTACCTTTTATTTGGTGGGATTCAGTCATTAGGCACACCCTAATGGATTGGTTGAATTAGGTGTTCTTTATGACATAATTTGAAAAGAAATATATTGGGTTTTAATACAAAGCAATATGCATGATGCTTTCTAGAGGCTGAAGCAGGGTAACAAGATAGTGGTAGAGTATGAGCGAGAGTTTGAGTACTTTAGTGCTTACCTGGATGAAAGTCAGACTATAGAAAAGAAACTATGCTAGAGATTTGAGAAAAAATTGCATATTGCACTTAGACAGATTATGAGGATACATAAATACCATGACTTGAGGTCTATGGTTGAGGCTATTATTAAGTTAGAAGATAGCTAGCTCCAATGCATTGTTATAAAACACTTAAATTAATAAATGAGGCCTTTTTTTTATCAATTGTATTCCTGTGCATATCAATTGATGGAACTATCCAAGAATGTTGTTTCATTTTAAGTTATCATGTGTGAGACACAAGGTTGTAAGACCTTGAAACAATAGAGACTTCATTCTAAATATCCCTAGTCAGTCATTATTTTTGGAATAACAAATGAATTAAGACTAGTATGCTCTCTCTGAAAAATGAGTTATGTCTTACAGATCATAAGGACAAGAGTGTCAACCATAGATCATAGATACATGTTTAGAACATGGTATCTAGATTTAATCCATTCATGAGAACACTGAATGGTACTAGTCATAAGTGTTTCTCATGTGCAAGTTTTGCATCGGAGTTCTTAGACCTAATATCTCTATGAAACTCTTTATAAATTACTGTGTACTTTGACATACATCTAACGTACTCGTAACAGGGTGACAAGTATGGGTATGCTTGGGTATGCACTAATTCATGTTAGAGAGCATGAGAGAAGTAAAGGGATTACCCCTTTTAATAAGAGAGAAAATATCATCGGCCACTTGATCAGTGAACTAAGAAGTGTATGGCCATACCAAACTGAAATAATGAGTAATCATTATTTATCTGAGAGTTCAGTGTCACTGGAATATCAAGAAAAGGAATTAGTATATATAAGGATGACTAGTTCCATGCCTTATATTAATTTTGATATTTAATGGTAAAGGACTATGTAAAATTGCATTAGGTCACTAAATGCCATTTGCATTTTTCATTTAATTTGGAATGCTATAATATCTTACTAAAGAATATAAATAGCCTTTGAATTAATTAATTAATTCATTACCAATATTAAATGAAACTATAGGATCACACACAAAGCATTGGGCTTAAAATATTTAAATAGAATATTGGGCATTAATTTGGGCTTTTATTTAAAGTCAAATTAATGTATGTAATGGGTATTAAAATTGCTAATTGGACCTTGGTCCATGAGAGAGGGAATTTCGGCCTATGTAGATTTAATTTCAATTAGTTAATTATATTGGACTAATTAAGTTAATTGAGTATTAAATCCTTATAACATTTGAATCAAAATAAAACACATAAATAGGAGAGAGAGTGGCCAAAATTCAAAGATAAAATCATAGTGAATTTCGGCACATGTATATCCTAAATAAGTGATTTGTTTTGATTAAATGTCTCATGTTTATTTTAAATTAATTTGAATTTAAAATTTAAAGGAATTTGAATTAATATATGTAACTTAATTAGAAAGTGATGGAAGCTGAATTTACTACCTAAAGATAGTTAATTTCGGCATTCACACTTGATCTAAATAAGTGATATATATTAATGAATTAAAAGGAAGAATAACCCTAGCTGTTTTTTGCTCTCTCTCTCTCTCTTGGTCGAAATACACAAGAGGAAAGAATTCTTTCTTGTTATCTTGTGTTCTTGGGTAGCAAAAGTAACCTAAAAGAAGAACAAGATCAGATCTTATGGCTTCAATCCATTCCCATTGCCAAATATTCAAACATAGAGCTAGCACTCTCGGTTTTAAGCCATCTTTGCAAGTGTGTGTGTGAGAATAGAAAGGAGTGGAGTAAAGGCAGCTCCTTGGCATTGATGTTCTAGATCTAAAGTATATAAGTTCATCTTATATATTTTCCATTGCAAAATTCAAGTTTTGAAGAGCATCCAAACTTGTAAGTTTTAAAAACCCTAAAATTGCATGTTTCGATTCTATATTGTATATTGCGTGGCATGAATGGTCTATATTTTTTATTTTTTTGCTGCATGATCTTCATGTATATTCCATGTGATATCCCATCAGGATAGTCCAATGGCAAAAGAGGTCTGGGTAAGAAATTTAAGGGATCTCTAGCACCTTAGAGCAGCACACCAACTGCTACAAGCCATGGTCAGGGTGATACACCTCATGGTAAGGCACTAGTTGCATCAGTAGCTAGCACACCTCGAGATAGAGACTGTGGGATAGCTATGCACATGTGATCATTATGGTAAAGTGCATCTGAATGAATGTCATTTCCTAATTAGGGCTTATTTTAGGTATGGTTTGAAAGACCATCAGATCAGACATTATCATTTAGGGTAGACTACTTTAGCTACATCTCCAGCACCTGGTTTTGGATCCTCTTCATAGAGAGGTTGTAGTAAGGGAGATGCACCCATCACTTCAGCATCTAGACCAGCTGGGCAGTCATGTCAAGGTAAAAGATGTGTTGTAGGTCAGACTTATATAGTTAGAGACAGAAAAGATGAGGATGCTCCTGATGTGATAATAAATTAATATTATTGACTGATTAAGTGCATGCTCTTATTGATCCTGGTTCTACTCATTCCTATATAAATACTGAGTTAGCATGGGGTAAAAAGATGAGAGATGCATGTTTAGACTAGGATATTCTTGTGAGTAATCCTTTAGGACATAGTGTTATAGTGAATAAAGTGTACAGAGAGTGCCCTATTAGTGCTCAATGTCATATTTTTTTGGCAAATCAGATTGAACTTCCATTTCCCAAATTTGATGTGATTTTAGGGATGGATTGATTATTCGCCCACCAATTGAAAGTAGATTGTAAACAAAAAAAAGTCACTTTAAAACCTCAAAGAGGTTAGGAGATCACAGTTATAGGTGTGAGAACCAACTTCTTATCGGATGTAATTTTTGCTATAGCTGCCAAGAGATTGATCAAAAAAGGGTAAATTGCTTACTTGTGTTATACATTGGACAAAAAGGGAGGGTCCCAAAGTGTCAGAAGTGCCTACTATCAGAGAGTTTTTGGATGTATTTTTTGATGAGTTGCCGGGCTTACCACCTAATAGGGAAGTTAAAATTTGTATTGATGCCACTCTAGACACTGGTCTAATCTCCATTGCTTCCGATAGAATGACACCTACAGAATTAAAAGATTTGAAAATATAGTTATAAGAATTGCTTTTCAAGGGCTTTATTAGACCTAATGTGTCACCCTCGGGAGAACCAGTGCTGTTTGTGAAGAAAAATGATGGGATGCTCTATTTGTGTATCGACTATAGATAGTTAAATAAAGTGACCATTAAGAATAAATACCCCTTTCATCACATAGAAGATTTGTTTGATTGATTGAATGGAGCGGGTATATTTTCAAATATTAGCATGAGATCAAGATATTAATAGATGTCAATGAAAGAAGCAAATGTAACCAAAACTGCTTTACGCAATAGATATGGTCATTATGAGTTTTTGGTTATTCCATCAGGCTCACCAATGCAACAACAGTCTTTACAGACTTAATGAATAAGATTTTCCACCCTTATTTGGACCAGTTTGTGGTAGTCTTCATTGATGACATCCTAGTATTTTCCATGACACTAGAAGAGCATGACAAGCATTTGAGAATCATTCTGCAGACCTTAAAGGAGAAGTAATTGTATGCTAAGTTCAAAAAGTGTAATTTTTGGTTGAATGAAGTATAATTTCTTGGTCATGTAGTGTCTACTGAAGGTAAAAAGGCGGATCCTATAAAGATTGAAGCGATCCTTCAATGGAAACCACCTAAGAATTTTGTAGAAGTGAAAAATTTCCTAGGTTTGGCTGGGTACTACAGGAGATTTATAAAAGGCTTCTTTGCTATTGCAGTTCCTTTGACTCGACTACTGTAGAAGCACACCAAGTTTGAATTGACTGATAAATGACAAAAATGCTTTGAGAAACTTAAAAGTATGATAATAGAAGCTCCTATACTCACTCAACCAAAGTCAAGCAAGGACTTTGAGATCTACAGTGATGCCTCCAGAAATGGTTTAGGCTGTGTATTAATGTAGAAAGGCAAGGTGATTGCATATGCCTCTCGATAGCTCAAGACTCATGAGAAAAACTATCCTAGTCATGATCTGGAGCTGGCAACCATTATTTTTGCTTTAAGGATTTGGAGGCATTATCTATATAAAGAAAGATGCTACATGTATGTAGATCATAAAAGCTTGAAATATTTGCTTACTCAGAAGAAGCTTAATCTTAGATAGAGATGCTGGTTGGAGTTGATTAAAGATTATGATTGTTTTATCAACTATCATCAAGGAAAAGAGAACGTAGTGGCTGATGCACTCAGCAAAAAATTTACGTCAGGTAAATTGAATGTTTCAAATGAATATGTTTAAGTGATTGATAAGTGTAAATGATTAATGATAGTGTTTACATCTATTTTGGCTATGAATGTTAGTTTAAGCCTAGCACAAAATGGAGCATTAATAGCTGAAATGTAAATGAAGCATATTCTTATGCACCAAGCAAGATAATCAATTGATGGCCATTATAAATAAGTAGTGATGGGGATTATTCTCTAAATGATGATGGTAGCCTTTGCTATAAGATGTGGCTTTGTGTTCAAGATCGGAGGAACTAAAGAAAATCATCCTTATAGAAGCTCATTATAATAGTTATGCGATGCATCTTGGCGATAACAAGATGTACCAGGATTTGAAAGCTTTTTATTGGTGGCCAGGTATGAAGCATGATGTGACAGAATTTGTGGCTTAGTGATTAATATGTTAACAAGTAAAAGTTGAACACCAGGTTCCATTAGGTTTGCTTCACCTTATATTAATACCTGAATGCAAATGGTATAGGGTGACTATTGTTTTCATTACTGGATTGCCTATGACTCAAAGAAAACATGATACAGTACGAATGGATTTCCCTTAGATTAAGCTAGCAGAGATCTATATCAATAAGATAGTGACGTTACATGGAGTGCCATCAGCTACCATATCTGATAGGGATCCCAAATTCACCTTAAATTTTGGAAAAGTTTGCAAGAATATTTGGGGACTAGATTCCATTTTAGCATAGCATTCTACATTGAGATTAATGATTAGTCATAGGAGGTGATTCTAATACTAAAAGGTATGTTGCAATGTTATGTGCTAGAGTTTGATAACAGTTAGGAGAAATATCTATCTTTGGCATAGTTTGTAATGGTCTCAACACCAGATCAACCGTAAATAGTATCTTTCGATAGTGAACAGTACTTCTAGGGTAATAAGTAAACCCGAAGGTGAAAAATATTTTATTTTTCCATCAAAAAATATCAATTATAGTTAGTCCAGGGTTAAAATTTAAAGTAAAATCAAGGTTAAATAGGCCTCCAAAAGTAAAAAATATGAAAATGAAGCAGTTAGGTTCAAAGGTTAACTAAATTGATATAGATTAGATGGAGCCTTTAAAAATAGCAAGTGAGGTCTAAAAATTACCAAAAATTATAGATGTACCTAAAATGCTTTGTAGAATATTTTGGCTGTAAAAAGTTAATTTTCTGTGACATCGATAATTGTCAAATCGAACTGATCTGATTGAATCAAACCAAAATGGGGTCCGATTGGGCTAAAATTTTTTGTACAACTTATTTTAGACATACAAAGAATGATAGAATCGAATTTGGAATGACTTGGATTTCAAAGATAGAGAATTACAGAAAAATGGCATAATAGGCCTAATTATGGCTTTTAGGCTTGAATGAGTGGCCTTTAGGCTGAACCAAAGCCCAATCCATTCATTCACTATAAAAACCATTTAGGAGAAGGTATTTTGAGAGTGAAATCTTATCTCATCAACCTCCTTATTCCCCCTTCATGGCTGAATAATCCAAAGCCATTTCTTCCTCAAATTTCTTTACGCTTTCTCCCTTTTTCTCTCTAAATCCAAGCATCCTAGTTGGTATTCTACCTCTCTAAATGATTAATTAAGCTTCTATCCCTTGATTAGAGGAATTTAAGCAAGAAAAATTAAGTGAAAAAGCTTAGGATGTCAATTTGAGGTAAGAGAAAATCATGATTTTAATTTTGGTTAAAGGTACCTACTAGTTTTAAGTGCCTAAAGTTCATTTATGTGGTTAATATAAGCATTTGAGAATAAAAAATAGTATTTATTATGATAAAAAAAAAGTTCGGCAATGGTGGGTTCTCAAGGTGAGGGATAAGTTTTTAAGGCTAAAGGGGAAAAAAAAAAGAAAGTCTAGGCAAGCCTAAGACAAGAAAGAAGGTTAATGGCTATTAAATATTTCTATTTCCCTTGAATTAGCATGATTTACCTTTATGTAACTTGGGGAAAATTAGGGAAAATACATGTATAATTGAAATTGAGCTTAGATTAATTACTTAAAACCTCAAATATGATTACCTTACTTTTGTCGAATGGTTCCTTAAAGAAAACCAAAGTAAATTTTATGTATTTTTGATAAATTAAGTTATTAAATGAACCTAAAAATTAATTAATGTGTCCATAAATTCTTTTGGAATTTATGGTAATTATTGAAGCATTTTTGAGAAAAGGATTTGATTATGTATAAAATGTATTTGTTGAATTATTGTGAAATAATTAATTAAATAAGTGAAAATGGTGAATTATTGTAAAATAATTCACAAACTATGCAAAAGAAATAAAAACGTTAACTGATAGATTTTCTATAACAAAAAAGCAATTAAAAATATCAAAAATCTAAAAAATAAAGTAAAATAAAGTGAATATTGCCTTTAGTAATAGTTAAGTAGTCAAAATCTAGCTTAGGATATTTTTGGGTAGCTATAAGAACACCTATACCATAGTGCAAGTCATAAAGACCTTCTTTGCTATGGTAGGATTACTAATCTTCTATAGTATTTGCTTTGTTTTGTATACTGTTATATAAGAAAGGATCCTTTAGGGTCATTTCTCAATCTGTATTATTGCCTTGTAAGGTTCACATTCCAAATATCCGGTCTAAAAATTTATGCCGAGATTGTACTACGAGTATAATAGTAAAAATAAGTTAAAAGTGTAAAAAGAAAGGTAAAAAATGAAGTTTAGAATGGAAAATGACCTAATTGAAAAGAAATAAAATGTTCAGGGGTAAAATAGTAATTTTCCAAATATTGTATATAATGAGTAAAAGTGATAAACAAGTGAATAAAAAGGGTAAAATTTGTAATTTAGCGACCAAATAGTTCAAAAATAAACTTTTAAGAAGTAAAGAGGACTAAAATGTGATTTTGCATAAAATTTTAAAATATGGACCAATTGGTAAATTTGTGTGAAAAAAATTGAATGTGAAGTGAAAATAAGTGATTTAATGGCAATTTTGTAATTAAAGTATAAAAAGGGCAATTTTGTAATAAAATAAAAAATTAAGGACTAAATTGAAAAGTTTACCAAAGTATTGGTATTGGTTTGAATTAACTATTAATAACACTGACAATTATATTTTTGATAGAAAATTTAATGAATTTTGCATAATTAATGCAATTATGCTTGTATGGGAAGACTTTTATTTATAGTCACCACTGAGCATATTTATTGCTTAGCACGTAGTGTTTACTACATATAGGTTCCGAAGAATAGCTGGAGCAATAATACACAAATGAGCAAAAGATAGTTAGGAATTATCTTTTTGAATTGGCATGTATATATTTGTATTTGTTGAAGTAAAAGAATTGGTCTGTAATGGTACAGTATTTGTATATATATAAATGTGTGATTGGCAGGTTGTGGATTGATTAAGTATGTTTGAAATGAAATTGAGAATGTATGGATGGAAAGAATATATTCTTCATGAACTATTATGCCCTTGAGGGGCTGTGGAATTATTTATTTTTTAGGGGGCTAGTCCAATTTAAAGCCATTATATTACTGAATTTTTGTAAAATGAATAGTCAAATTAGACAGTTATAGGTCAGCTACAAGTTGGATTTCTTGACATGAATAATGGATAAAAATTGGCATTTTATAAATTATTTGGTTAAGTGTATGATTTTTAAGATAAGAAATGAAAAAAAAATTGGCTAATCGCTTAAATTCGTAGGACTGTAATAGTAAGGGTGTTACATAGTTTGCTAACAACAACAAGAATTAGTCTAGCATAAAGATGGCTCTTTTTGAGGCACTTTATAGGAGGAAATGTAAAACTCCTTTGTGATGGATAGAACCAAGTGAAAAGAAGCTTGTAGGATCTTATTTGATTCATGACTTGAAAGAAAATGCGCGAGTCATTAAAGGTAGATTGACGGAAGCTATGGATCGCTATAAGTCTTATGTAAACTTAAAGAGAAAGGATATAGAATTCCAAGTCTGAGTGTTTCTGAAGGTATCTCCTTGGAAGAAGGTTCTAAGATTATGTAAAAAGGGCAAACTGAGTCTAATATTTATCCACCCTTATGAGATACTTCAAGAACAAGCAGATTCCACTAGTGAAGGTCCTTTAGAACCATCACAATATGGAGTAGGCTACTTGAGAGCTAGAAGCTACAATGACACAACAATATCCTTTGATATTTGTTATAGGTAAATTTCGAGGATAAAAATTCTTTTAGTAGGGAAGAATTGTAATAGCGTCAGTACCGGGTAAGTCATGAATAGTATTTTTCGATAGTGAATAGTACTTTAGAGGAAAAAAGTACACCTTGAGGCAAAAAATATTTTATTTGACTATCAAAAAATATTAATCACCGTTAGTCCGTAATTGAAATTTGGAGTAAAATCAAGATCAAATAAGTCTTTAAAAGTCAAAAATACGAAAAAGTAAATGTTCAGTTCAAAGCTCAACTAGGTTGACTTAAAGTTCATCAAACCTTTAGAAACAGTATATGAGTTATAAAAAATGCCAAAAATTACATATCTTCCTAAAATGAAGTGTAGAATATTTTTGCTGTAAAAACGTAATTTTTCAGTGACATCGATAATTATCGAATCGAACTGATATGATTGAATCGAATTGGAAACAGACTCCGATTGAGTTCAAATTTTGTATACAACCTATTTTTATGCATGTTATGAATGATGGAATCAAATTTGGAATGATTAGGATTTGGCAAGTGAGAAAACCATAAAAATATTGTATAATGGGCCTAAATAGTGGTTTTGGGCTTGAGTGAATGGCTTTAGGTTAAACCAAGGCCCAACCCACTTAGACCGATATAAAAGAAAATGGGAGAAGATTTTTTTAGAAGTTATCCTTATCTCTTCAACCTCCTTCTTCCTCTTCCTTGGCCGAATTACCATTTTCTTTTTCTCTCTCAAATTTCTTCAAGCTTTCTTTCTCGTTCACACAAAATCAAAGCATCCCAAGAGTGGTTCTACCTCCCTACAAAATTCTTTAAGTCTCTTCTCTTTAATTCTAGTGAGATTGGTGGGAGAAAACAAAGGTTAAAGTGAAAGGTGTAAAAGTGGGGTAAGTGAAATTCAAGGTTTTAATTTATTTTAAAGATGCCTATAAGTGTTTTCAGATGCCTAGAGTTCATTTATTAAGTCAATTTGAGTATAAGAGATCAAAATCATAGAATTTTGCTTGATGGAAAATCCAACCCTTGTAGGGTCTTTAAGTAAAGGACAAGCTAACAAGGCTAAAGGTAGGGAAAAGGAAGTATAGGGAAGCTAAAGCAAATGAGAATGGTTAGTGACTCTAAAATCCATCAATTTTCTTTAATTTGTTATGAAATTGCATTAAGTAACCTAAGTGAACTTATGTATAACGCATGTTTAATTGAAATAAAGCTTAGAATAATGATTAAAAGTCTTAATATTGCCTTTAGAGAGCTTAAATTGAATTAAAAATATTGGTAAGGTGGATGACCTCACTTGGCTGAGTGGTGCCCCAGCATGTATTAGTGTGTAGTTTGTGTATTTTTAATGCTTAATTCCTTAAAATGAATCTAGACATGAAATTAAGTGTCCATAAATTTATTTGGAATTTATGGAATTAATATGAATATTTTTTAGAATGGATTTGTAACACCCTAATTCCTTAACCATGGATAATCATTAATCATTAATCATCATCATCATCATAAACCTATTAAATACTAGGCAATAATAATAATAATAACAATAATAATAAGACAGGCCAATATTACATGCCTTAATAAAAATAATAGAGCTTATTGATAAATAATAATAACATAAATGGCCTTCAAGTATCTTGAAATCCTTTAAGGCAACTGCATCTTGCCTGATCCTTTGGAACTTATCTTGGAAACCTGCACGGATAACAAACCCGTGCTAAGCTGTAAAGCTTAGTGGGGACCAAAACTCTATAGATAACTTCTTCCCATAATTCATCTCATTTCTTATAATTTTCACAGTAACACGGAATAACATTTAAATCTATTGCATTAATCACTTCATAATAAACATTTTTGGGAAGTCCTCCAAATTATTAAGAATACTATATTTACTTTATGTCTAGAGTAGTCCGCAAATTATCTTGTCTCAAATCCTATCAAATTACTATCATCATCTTACTCTTTCTCTTTCTTTAAACTGGCTTTATTCATTCCTTTCCCGATCCTTACTACTTGTCATAATTCAGACATCCACTTGCTGATAGTACAAAACTTTGACTTAAGACATTAATCATATTGTTACATAAGTTATGCATTCTGCATTAATCCATGCACACGGGGTGCTTATGCCATGAAATAGTCATAGAGTTATGGTCAGACATGATTTCTTTATATATCGTTATACAATTATCATTTCAGGTTCATACAACTTATCCTGCAATGCTATCCCATCATTTTACTTTAAACATCATATTCCATCATAATATATATCATGATTTGCACTTTGGTTTATATCAGAATCATACATATGCATATACCTGTGTAAGCGTTCATATACATACTAACGGGTTTGCATGCCATTTAAATGAATATGTATTACACACCATGATTAACAGACAAAGTCTTCATACCATGTGTAAACATGTCATAATTTCCACATAAGAGATGTGAGATATCAAAATCATATTATAATGAATATAGCATTCATTTCATAGAGAGTTTTATAATATGTTTCATAGTTTCCAAAGCATATGAAACTCATTGTGTATGTTATAGGCCAACCAGTTCCTATTATAACATTATATGCATTCTATCAAAGCATGGCAATTTAACTCTCATAGATATACATACCAATAATTTCATTTCATTCAAATGGTTTATAGCAAAAGAAATGATGATAAGCAATTTAATAGGCCATTCATCGTGTTGACCTTACGTATATGAAGAAATTGATGCATGATTTACTTTATCTTAGTACATTTTATCATCTTTGATAGCCTGCCTCAATACCAGTTCAAAGGGTGGATAACGGGAGCAATGGATACCCGAAGGTATCAAACTATGGATATCCAAAGATATAAAACAATGGACCCAAATGGGGTCAACAATGGTTCCAGCAAGGAATAAACGATAGACGAAAATAGGGCCGAACAATGGTTTCATTAAGGAACAAGACCCAAACGGGGTCAACTATGGCAGCTGCGACTGTATCCCTCTAGGCATGCCTATCTAATCCATAACTGAATTATGACCCGCAGGCTTAACCACTTAGGAACATCTTTAATATAACATATCCTTCTTCACTTAGCAAATCGTTTGGCTTAAAGCCACTTTTCATAAAAAATATGCATCCTCATTCATATCATACATCAATATTGAGCTCTAAGTTTCATTACACATGGATGCAAGTCATGTCATCACATAGTGCATCAACATCATTCATACTCACCGTAGTGGTTTACATTATAATGCAAACATATAAAACATTACTTCCATCAATCTATCTCGCCATACTTATAATTATACATGAAGCCAATGAGGCAATTATGAAAGTGTAGTTCTTGCAACTAAAAAGCTTCATAATATCTTATGCGTGTCCATATATATAATCATAGCGATTCATACTTTTGGGATTCTCATATTTGCTAACATTATGAATCAAACTACTCATCATATCATAGTTGAATCAATTATCAAACATTGACTTACCTAACTCATTAATAATTCTCAATGGCGTACCTTGTTATCATCTGTCGTGAGTAGCTTTCACACGTCATCATAGCCCACATCAATACATAATCACTAGAAACAAAGCTCATGCATTTATGGTCCATATAATAAAATAAATAGGTTCATCTTTAATTTATGGTCATCACTTGTTCATATTTAATTCCTCGATTAACTTTAATAGCCTATCAAGTTCTAGATAACACGTTATACACTCTAACGTAATCACATATATACTTCAATCATCTTACTTGTATTTTTCATCTTATAACATTTATACTTAGGTAAGTTATGTGAGATTATTTCATCTTAATCGTTAGCACACTACTGATGGGCATATGCTAATTATAATATAGTATAGACATGAGCGAACAAGCGAGCATGTTATTACATATATATCAATGCTGATCATTACTTCTACTTATGACCTTGAGTGTAATCAAGCTCTTATAGTTTCATAATTTAATGCAAATTATGATGTCCCATTTCTTTTAACTTGGACATGTAACCTTGTACCTATTCTCTTATTATCACTAGGCTATGTTCTTGTATTCTCATTTCATTGTAAGGGAATATCAATATGAAATATTTTTGGGCAAAGCCAATCACATGTGTATAATCATTATAATACAATCAATTACAAGTAAAGACTTTCATGTATTCCGATGTTAGTGTTCATTTACTACCTTTATTCTCATATATCGCTTCCTTTAATCATGTTTAGTGTCACAGCTTATCTTTATTTTATGCTTAAGATGCTTTTAAGTTACTTAAAAAGGTTTAGACCATCTTTGGTGACACAAAAGGGCTTAAAAATTATGTTTGGATGAAGTAGGGAAGTGTTACAAGTTATGAGGAGTGTCACTACTCGTGAAAGGGAGTAAACTTCATGACTCGTGCACTTGTTCATGAGTAACATATGTCACGAGTCGTGAATAGTCTTAGGTAGTTTTCTGAGCTCGACTTGTGAGCAGGTTTTGACATACCAAAAGGCATTTTCAGCAAAAATGGTCTTCTACAAACTTGTTCCATTATGTGTCTAGATTCTAAAACATCAAAAATCACCTTTATATCATTTCTATATTTTCAGATATTTACAAAACACTTAGGTCTGCGCCTAGTGACTGGCAGCAAACTAATCATGAATTCATGCTGAAATATGACCTATTTAGAAACAGATTTAGGATTTGTTTTCTTCATATGAAATGTAGGTATGGAAGTTTGTTTTCTAACTCATCAAGAATCATTCAATTTGGAGTTATTTAGCTCAACTTATAATCAAAATAGTTCAGATAGGTCGTGAAGAAATCACATATATGGTCATGTGTTTCTAAGAGGAAACTATACACTTGGCCATGAGTTTCTAAGAGGAAACACACACATGGCCACGTGTTTCTAAGAGAAAACACACACGTGGCCACGTGTTTCCAAGAGGAAACACACACGTGGCCGTGTGTTTTATGAACAAAGGGATGTGTGGCCATATGTTTTATGAACAAAGGGGTGCGTGGCCATGTGTGAGAAGAAAAGAGTACATGGTCGTAGGTGAGAAGGAGAAAAGTATCACATGGCCAAGAGTGGGAGAAGAAGAATACATCACGTGGCCGTGCACATCAAGGAGAAACATGGTGGGTGGCCATGCGTGGGAAGAAATGAAGGAAACCCAGAACCCCTATTATGCATAACAAGAATTAAACCTAAAATTTCACTTCCCCGCTTTTTTACATGATCCTTTAGGTTACTAATCATGTTATAATCCTCAACACCTATTAGATTAAACCCTTAATCTCATTATCAAAGCATAACAAAATGCTCGAGAAAACATGCACAGTAACCATCCAAAAACAATGAATCTCTTACCTGACATTGAAGCCTCCCTCACTTTACTTGTTCCATCCCTTTTTCTCTTGATTCCCTTCTTCTCCTTGTACATGGAGATAACATACATGATATATCATCTCTCTATACATCCTTAGTTCCATTAAATCAAACATAAAGAAGAGATCCAAGAGAGGAAAACATTACCTTCATAAGGTTGAAACACTAAAACCTTAGGTTTCTCTTCTTCAACCCGTAACCAGAGAGAGAGAGAGAGAGAGAGATCCCTTGCCTTAGCCGATCCCCACAACCAAAACCCCAAGGGTTCCTTCTTCAAGAAGCTAAATACAAGAGTTAGTGGGGTAAATATCTCTTAAAGAGAAATTTCCAAAATACCCTTATACATTTTAACCCCTTAAACTTATTTTCTTAACATTCAACTCCAAAACTTCTTATCTAATTCAATTGCATCCTTCCTCACTATTTTTGCTACACTCCAATACACATGTGCATAATTACCAATATACTCTTAATGTGACTTAACTTCAATAATACCAAATAATCACATTTTGCCTTATTAAACCTTAATCCTGTTTAAATTACTATAATCTTGTTGGGGCCATGATTGGGTCCTCACAGGATTTGTATTATATTTAAGGTGAACTTGTTGAACTATAGTGAAAGAATTCATAAGATGAGTAAATTTGTTGAATTATAGTGAGATAATTCATAAAATTTGTAAAAGTGATAAAAAAAGTGAATGAAAAAGTGTATTGAAATAGAAATGTAAGTGAAATGTTAGAAATGTGAAAAGTGATTCAAAAATGAGTAAAGAATATGATTGGTTAACGGTTAAAATGTAGTTCCGGATATGATTGGCTAGCTATAGGGGAAACCATACTACGGTGCAAGTCATGGCGACTTACTTTGCTATGGTCAGATTGTAATGATCTTCCATAGTTTTTAATCTGAATGTTTTGTTCTGTTCTGTGGTGGATTGGTCCTTCGGGGTCTGAATGTTTTGTTCTATTCTATGGTGGATTGGTTCTTCGGGGTTATCCCCTATTGCATTGCTATAGGCCAATGAGGTCCACATCCCATATATCCAGTCTACAGATTTTTGCCGAGATGGTACTAGGGGCATAATAGTAATAATGAGTTAAAACGTAAAATAAGAAGTGAAAATGAAGTTTAGAGTGAAAAGGACACAATTGAATGAAAAAGAAAAATTTAGGGTCAAATTGGCAATTGCCGTAAATAACAAGTTTACTGAGTAAAAATGGAAAAGTATTGATTAAAAGGTTAAAAATGGAAAAAATTAGTGAATGATAGCCTAAAAATTAACTTTAGAAAGTTTGAAAGATTAAAACGTAATTTGACATGAAAATATTAAAATAAGGATCAATTGGTAATTTGCAAGCCAATTAAGCATTTTTAAAACTCAAAACACCAATGCAATCTCATATTCAATCTTTAAAATTAATTTACTCCTAAATGTATAAATAGTTTCACGCTTGAAACTCTAGAAACACTATAAGCCTCTCCTTTAATATCGAAACATAAAGGTAATATTTGCTAAAAAACTTAAAACCAAGATAGAATCATTAGGACTTCATCAAGGTTGTAATGTGATCATGGAAAAGGATAATCAAAGAATGGTTAAAGGTAAACAAAGATAAAATAGCCATCCTACTCTTGATAACACCAACTTCCACCCACACTATTGCTACCTAATTGATTAACTATAAATTACACAAGAATGCAAAACTTTAAAGCATTTAAAAAAAGGCTACTTAAGATTTCCTCTTATGTTCCACAAACTCAACCAAAATTAGGAGTTCATAACCTTTTTCTCTCTCTTATTGCAAATATCACATACTTATAATTTTGTTATAAATTGTTGGCTCACTTATTCAACTTTTCTTTCTCTTTTTTTTTCTTTTTCTTTTGTTTCCCAAGAGAAATAACAAACTTTTGCTAGCTTCCTTCTTAGCATTACTAAACAAAAGGATCTTCACAATTTCATAATTTCTATTACATTCCCAACTTTGAAAACATCCCGTAAAATCATCCCAATCAAATCCCTTTAAAATTACACTATCTTGAGTACCTATGAAAAATACTCATTCCCAATTCTAAAGTGGCTAATTATTAGAAGGAAAGATAAAGGCTTTTAGGCTATAAGGTATATAGATGCATGTAACAATAAAAATAATTATATCACGCATTAAACATGCCACATAAAGCTCAAAATGGCTAAAAAAGGAAATCATACAAAAAAGTTAGGTAAAAAAGCTCAATTAGTGCTAAACAAGAAAAATGTGCCTAGATCACTTTTTAAATTGTTTGAATTATTGCTATGCTTTGAAAAGTGATGAGAAAGGTTTAATATCCTAATATTCCTTGTTCAAGTAACTTGATGCACTGATTTTTCTTTTTATTTAAAAAATGGTCTTAGCATTCAAAATGTGAAAACTAATAAAAATAATTCAAGTTGAAAACTAATCTAACTAGAATTCCATTAAGCAATATGCCTACCTTAATGCTAAACATAAATTTTGATCACTGAACATTCTAAGCTAAATTTTAACAAGATCACATTTGGAAATAAAATAGAGTGACCTAAACTAAATGTACAATAATGATATTTGAACTAAACCTAATCAATTAACATGCAAACTACAAACCAACTAAATAAACTAAGACAAAAATAAAATGACTAAACCAATTCATAAGCAAGATGAAAGAAATTCCCTAGATATATATTCAAAATTAAGTTTAACTATGTTCTATCCCTTTCTTTAAACTCTTGTTGTCCTCAACAAGGTAGCAAAAATATTAGCTCACTGTACAAGTTTTAAAAAACAAGTGCCCAGGAAAAATTGAATTGAAGCATCACCATAATTGAAATAAGGTAATACTATCACAGATGGACGGCCACGATCAAGCCAAAAGGACACATAAGACCGATGGAAATGATTAAACAATTCAAACAATTAAACCAAAGCAAAATTGACCTCACATAATTTGCTAACAAATTCAAACAATCAACATGGCTCTAGAACCAAGATAATGCAGAAAATAAGGCTTAACAATCATGGTGGCCAAGTGAAGAAATGCACCTAAACCAAAATCCTCCAATGTTCTATGCACATTTTAACCTCTAACTTAGTAATCTAACATCTTAAACTCATGATTTGAATGAAAAAATTACAGTAGACTTAAGAAAACACAAAGAACATAAATTAAACTATAAAAACCTATGATATTAAACTAAAGAAATGATAGCAATACATTAAAAATAACACACAAAACAATATTCATAAAAAATGATAAAAAATTTAAAGAGAAGGGTTGGAAGAGTTATGGTTTATTAGATCTCAGCTCGATTCATGTTACTCTTTGCAGGCTAAGCTTAAGATCCAAATAACGGTCACTTTGAACTTTGTTCCTCATTTTCTTCTATTAGTAGGAGAAATTTATTAAAGTTCACTAAGGCTTAAAATTTCATATCTTTAATAAAGTATGAATCAACCTTTGGTTCTTCAACTATGAACTCTGTTGACTGTATGGCACCAAAAAGTTGATCGAAGTCTAGCAAGTGTACTATATTGGCTAAGTAATATAGGGGAATATGTTTAAGATCCCAAAAATATTGAACCTAAGCAAAAAAAGATTGCTCAGTAATGTATTTATAATGAAGTGTAATTAATCTGAGATGTTTCCCAAATTTGAATTGAAAAGAGATCTAAACTTTATAGGAAATTAAATATAAAAATTAACAAATAAATTAAAACAAGATCTTCAAGGAAATCAACAAAATTGAAATTAATGCTTAGGATATTATATCCTAATAAATGTAATTGAAAACAAGTAAAATAATATTGCATGAATATCTGGAAAAATCCAATTAAAAATAGGTCTTTTATTTAGAAAACCATTCTAGATTACTAAGCTCTCTAATTAAGAACAAGCTAATAACTAGCATCAGCTTAGGCTTGTAAATCCCTAGATCTCAAATGAATTTGCTCTCAAAAAACCCATTTAAAATCCATATTTTCCCCAACACACTTTAACTACATATAATCACACATTGGAATCAAAACCTCATTTCGGAACATAAATATGAAAAGATTTAGAAAATGAAGGAGTAAGGCATAAACACATACAATTAACATTCAGATTCAATAATTAATAATATCTCGATACATTAAAAATAAAAACCAAACACAATATAAGTGCATAATTAATCACAAGAAAAATAGGAGAAAATATGCAAATATTCATTAAACTTAAAATTCTAATACAATTATGGTTTAATATTTTCCAACCAAAACAACTGCTCAAACATCATGAATGTAATTATTAAAATACAAAGATGAAGTTAAGAATACACCCTTAATGAATAAAAAATAAAACTTGAATCTCATTCTTCCTCAACCTTGAATTCTTCCTTGAATTGCAAAAGTAAATTAAATTGAAAGTGAAAATAAAATCTAATTTACACAGACTAAAAGAAAGCAACAAAACCCTAAAAATTAACTGTAAAAAAATCTCAAAACTCTTAAAAATATCTCTTCATATTTTCCCTTTTATACCAAAACTTGAAAACCCCAAAATAGGAGAAACTTTGTTGCATGAAGACATCCTAAAATAAACCAAAATTTGGGTTTTATCATAACTAGAATGCATCACCTCGATGAAGGGGAATTTGTTCTCCACCAAGGTGATTTAAACTTTGAAAAATTTACCTTGCCTAGGTAGAAGGGAAATCCTCCTCTACCAAGTGAATGCTAGTCCACCAAGGTGAATTCCTTCTTTGGAAAATTATGCCTTTCCTCGGTAAAGGGAGAATCCTCTTCCTGAGGTACCTTCTTTGGATATCCTCTTCAATAGAGGTGAAATCTTCCTCTTTTAAGGAGCTTACTTTTAGATCACAAGCTGAAACTTCTTCTTTTGAAGATCTCGATTAAGGTGATTTTCACCTCTATCAAGGTGATTCTTTCTTCTTTAAATAAACATCTAAAAAACACAAATATGCAATTAAACCCACATAATTGAAAGACTTATGAAATTAAACACGAAATTAACTAAATTAACACTAAAACAACTCTTAAACATGCTAATAAATATAATCGTAATTCAAAGTTATCAATACCTTTAGTGAAAGTACTCTAAACTCGCCATAATGTTGAAGAAGGGACATGGGAACTAGAAGAAGTAATGCAATCACAATATCCATAGTTATTTAGTCTAGGTAAATTTGAAGGAAAAAATTTTTAATTAGTAAGAGGGAAATGTAATGCCCTCACAATCTCGATTATTAGAATAGTACTTTTTGAAGGTAAATAGTGACACAGAGGTGAATAATACTAATTGGGATACATAAAATTTTTTCTTCACCATTGAAAAGTACTATTCATAATGAGTCCAATGGTATAATTTAAGATGAAATTAAGGTCACATAGGCCCTCAAAAGGCAAATGAAAAATTTATTGAGACAATATTAAAGTTGACCAGCTTAAAAAAATTTGAACCTCACAAAATTATTTTGATTACATAAAACCATTACAAATAATTCTAATGAATTTTTAAAAGTGAAAAATAAATTTTTGAACAACTTTGAATTTTAGAGTTTTGAACTGGTAAATTTTACTTATAGACTTAGAAATATATCAAAACGAAGTTGGATTGATCCCAAATTATAAACACACCTTAATTAGTATTTTTACGTTTTTTGGAATAATTTTAAAGCTAAATTAATAATTAAAACTTATAGCTAATGAGAGGATGGCAAGTGGTATAATATGGACCGTTTGCATCAAAGTACACTTAACACAATCTTAACCCTTTAATTTGGGGTATATAAAGTTGTAAAAATGTGTAGAAAATTTAACAAAAATCCATCATCTTCCCCACATCCTTCCATGGTCAAATTCCTCCCATTCTCCTCCACCATTTTTCTTCTTCCAACTTTAAATTTCCACCAAATCTCTAACCTTAAATTTATTTAAATTTAATAATCATCATCCTCTCTACCCTAGGTAAAGAATTGAAGTAAAGAGGAGTTTGAAAAGTGAAAAGATTTATAAAGAGAAATTCATTCAAGTGAAATTATGTGATCTAGTTAGAATTAATTAGGAAATTAGGTAAATTATCATTTTCATGTGATTTTAGGTGAGTAATTGAAAGAAAACTTATGGTTTATACATATGTAATTTTTTCCTAGGTGAAGAACAAGAAGAAGAAAAATATAAAAGGGAGGAAAAAGGAAAAGAATAGAAAAATTCAAAAGGAAAAGGAGAATTAAGTATATGGATACCTAAACTAGCTTATTTAGGATTATGTAATTTAGGACTTTTACATCTATGGCGTGGTTGAATTCAAATTAATAGTATATGTGTAAAATTGAATGTTAATTAGTTAAATTAATGAGATTAAATAAATTTAAACAAGAGTAAATGTGGAATTAACTAATATGAACCTATTCTGTAACTTTATGAACTTAAGGTTGTACAGAAGATGAATAAATATTAGAATTATGAAATTCATACTTGGAAAACATGTTTATATGTAAATTAAACAAATTGATATGAGTGAGTTTATGTTATAGCCGATTGGAAGTGAAATCATATAAACATGTTTATGATTAAATAAATGGTGACTATTATGAATTAATAGTAAATATGCATGAATTAAGCCTTAAAAACATGATGAGAACAAATTATGGCTTGAAAAATAATATGGATGGTTAGATATACATGATTATGTTGATACTATATGGTGATACATGTTTATAATGGCCGAATGCTATATGGTGATAAATTTACATAATTATGTTGATTTAGTTAATATTAAGTGATGAAAAGTTGTAAATTGATGATAATAATTTATATAGTGTGAAATTCATTTGTGACATAATGTGTAAATATTATAAAATGTGAGGTTTATGCATACTTTTGTCTTAAAATTTGTGAAAACAGTTTTACCTTTAGTATCTAGTAGTGAAACTAAAAGTATAAGGTAAAATTGGCTAGCAATAGGGATATTTACCATGGTAGCGAGTTATGGTAACTTGCATAAGTGGACTAAAGGTCGATTCACACTGTAAATAAGATAAATAGTTGAAAAGAGAAAGAAAAAAGTAAGAAATTATGTGGCTTTGGACCTATAAGGTCCACATCCGTCGTATCTATATCCCTCGTATCTAGTTCAAGGGTTTCCATTGGAAACTATTAGGGTTTAAACTGATACTAAAATGGTAAAAAAAAAGGTAATGTGAATAGAAATTTTAAGATTAAAATGAGATTATGGATTAAATTTGATAAGAAAAGGGTAAAATTGTAAATAAAATAAAAAGTTGTAAAAATAAAGACTAAGTTGTTATTTTAATAAAGGAAGTGAATTTAAAGACTAAAATAAAAGAAAACGTAACTTAGGTGTGGAAAATGTAAAAGAATGAAAAGTTTAGCTTAAAAAGATGAACTTGGGGGTAACATAGTAATTATAACAAAAGATCAAACTTTATAGACTAAAATATAATTTTGAAAAAGTTAAGACCATTAGGGGTAAAAATAGAAATTTTATCCAAAAATAAGAATAAAAAAATGGGAATTTAGTGTAATAATAATGAATTTGTGATAACTAAATATGTAATTAAGGAAAAACAATGAAATTGAGGTATTATTAAGGAAAATAAGGAATTTTAAATATAATGAGGAAGCTTTTAATAAACTAAGTAGATAATGTATTTATATTGGTCTAAATTTGAATTTGTAAGTATAATGAGTTCATGTTGCAGTGTGTAATATATGAAATTTGTTAGTTGGATATCCAACACTAGGCATTATACTTACCAGGTAATTATTTACCGCGCACAGGGATAGGTATTCGATGATGGAGTGCTAGACAGTCTGAAAGAAGAGGATTAATTTTGGAGTATTTTTAAGTATTTATTTGCATGTACAATATTTAATTTGATTTATATATATATATATATATATAGAGAGAGAGAGAGAGAGACTTATGATGTATATGTATTAAGGCATGTTTATGTAATTTATGTAATAAAAGTTATTTATATATGTGTGTGTGTGTGTGAATGAGAAATGTGGTTGACGGATTGTAATTGTGATGATTGCAATAAAATTTAGAGTAAAATTTAAAATTCCTTGTGTAATTGATTAAAAAATTAGACTTAGAGATTGATTATTGGGAGTGTATTTTTTAAAACTTGTAGAAGGATAGGTTAAAAATTATAGCCGTTATGTTTTCAACATTTTTATCGAATGAATAGTGATTTTTGACCAAATAAATAGTGAAATTTTAAAATAAGCTAATTGATGCACACGGGATAAATAAAATAGTATAAAGGCATTAACCTCAAAATACCAAAGTTATAGATTATGAATCTGGTGACAATATGTACATGATAATTTAATTAGTAACACTATTTGTAATATGTCAATAATTGAACTAAATCGACTATAGGGTGTAACACTCAATGGCTAGGAGTGAGTCATGAGCAAGTCACCCCCAATTCAGCCATTTCTCAACCAATTGACACCCTAATCCAAAATATTTTCCAATTTTTAGGCTAGAATATACCTTTTTGGGGCAAGTTATCTCTTGACATTTGTTCCCCTATATCTTAGCTTTCTAATGAATCATTAATCATTCAATTTGGATTTTTATATCAAGATTTATGGCCAAAATACTGACTATTATTTCTTGATAACTTTCAAGGATAAATTTGATATTTTGACTTTTAAAAATTACTGGGGATAATGGAGATAGAATTAAGCATACTCTATTCATTAAAGTTGTTCCAAAATGAGTCTAGCTTCTATAAAAAAATCATATTCAACTCAAAAAGAGCTTTAAATAAAGAATTATGGCCAAATCACTACAAACTATTGCTGGACAAGTGATAAATTCAGGTCATCTAGGTTCAAGCCTAATTTTTAGGATCTTAAAGGCTGAACTAGGTTTATATTTCTATATGAAAGTTGTAGTTCTAGGTATTAAGATTCATATGGCTTTAGATTCATCTAATCAGAAGGTCTATAGTATGAGATAAAGCCAAAACACTCAGGATTGGCCAAAATTCCCGCAATTGTTTTCCCAATTTTACCATTTGAAAAGAAATAAATGGGTGAAGCTTGAGAAGAACCATTTTGAAAACATTAAAAACCTAAAAAGAGCTAAGCACTTCCATTCCTTAGATTTTATGAGAAACATTTTTATCATTAGGTAACCCTGATTAGAAACCACCTCAAAACCTAGTGTCTAAAGTGTGCAGACATGTTTTACTTGGAAATAGAGCTATGATATCGTGCTTCAATTAGAACAAAATAATATAATCATGCTTTACATAGCATCATAATCAAATATATCAAATATAGAAAGATTTAAAGTGTAAGGCCCCAAAATATACCCTAGTGGTATTATGCCATGTTTAAGGTGTACTAAAAAGTGAATGTTAAAGGTAAACATGTTAAAGAATAATTAAGGGACATAGATGAGAATGGTTTAAAAGTTAAAAGGCAATTTTATAATTAAGTTAAATTTATAATGCAAATACATAAATAAATAAATATAAGATGTAGGTTAATATGTAATTAAAGTTAATTTAATGCCAATATAAGTTGTGGGGTAAAATCACAAATACATTAAGATAAAAGTGACAACTAATGAGATGTTAGCATACAACTTTCTAAAATTTTGAAAAGTATACTTAAGAGATAGGGTATGTATTGGCTAAATCATTTAAGGGATGAATTTATATTTCTTTTCTCTTTTACTAAGAAGAATAAGAATGGAAAGGGAAGAATTAGTGGAAGCAATGCCAGAAAAAGGTAATTTTATGTGTTAATCTAGCTTTTCTTCCATCTCTTTCATATTCTAAAGTTAAGAGAATTGTGCCATGAGTTGTGTTAAGGATTGATTCATGTTCATAGTATGTATTATTGAAAGAAAAAAGTAAGAGGAAAGGGAAGGGGAAGGATAAAGAAGAGAGTTAAAGGAATCAAGAATTAGCCACTTTGCTAAGGTATGGGAAATTCTCAATTTATATGCATATATGTGGATTTTGGCATGAGATATTTGATATAAAAGTTATTATGGATGTGAAATTTTATATGTAAGTTGAATTGAAATTAACAAGCATGGACTTAACTTAGTAAAAGCTCTAGTGAATTGTTGAGTAATTGTCATTAAAAGCAAGTGGTAGTATTGCTAGATTTTCAGGATAGTTGTCACAAAATTGGGCAGAACTCAGCCTACAGATCTTAAAAATAAGTGATTGAAATTACAATTTAAATTTAATACATAATGGAATAATTCTAATGAAGAGCCCAAGACCCAGTTCTATCTCTAAGGATGCGGCTTAGAGTCAAGAATCAGTTATGTCTCTTCACTAGAATTTTGGAGCAGTCTGTAATGATTTGGTTATAATTCTTATTTTATAAGTTTAAATTATTTGATTATTAGTTCTTTTGAAATTTAAGACCCATAGGAACAATTGTGATGAAGACACTATGATCTAAATGATGCATTTTCACGGTGAAAAATGAAAATTAATCTGGATTATAAAAGCTGTCAAATTATAGAACACTTTTAAAGGTGACTCTAATCCTCACGCTAGTCACAAAAGGGTGTGATAGTCATGTCAAAATACATCTTTTGATTCTATATTCTCCTATTAATCCTTATGGCTCTCACAAAATTTGTGCCATTCGTGAGCCTTCTATTTCCATCAAAAGCATAAGTATTTAATCATAAATCAACGTCGAACCTGTATTAAGCATATTGCTTGATGTATAATGTGTGTATATTAAATGTTTGGAAGCATAAGATATGTGGATGTGTATTTTAACTTGCTTTCATAAACTTGGAAACAATATGGTTATGTGTATCCACCATGTTAGATTTTAAAAAGCATGTATAGGCATGTATATTGCCTAGAAATGTTATACAAAAACTTATATCTAGTCAAAAGAATATGTTATCTTTCTCAAACATGGTATGAAGCTTATGTGCATATGTTTAAATTTATGACCTTGACCTTATTTAAAAGGTTCATATTAACTATTAATTTGAAATGGCCAAACCAACTTTGTGTTTGAATCCTTGAGTTTATGGTGTGTATATTTAGAATATGAAAGCCTATGTTATAAAATGTAAATGTAACTTAAGAATGTTCTTATGAAAAGCAAATAACTAGATGCATGATAGTATAGGCAAAAAATATCATGACTTAAAGGTACCTAAAGCATATATGCATACATATACTAGTGGTAGCCTTCAACAAATGTGAATGCATGTTTCCATATGCTTGATACTTGGCAGTCTAAAATGGGCATAAAGATGAATGACATAATTTGTGAATCATAAGGCCTGCTAAGTGTCTTGGTCATGCCTAACAAGAATATATTTGCAACTACAATAGTGTGACACTCTTACTAAAGTGTCTAAAGTCTTGACATAAATGGTGTCCATAGCCTTTTTTGAGATGATAATGTCTCAATTGTATTAATATTGAATATGCAATATCTATAGTTGATACCCTAGTGGTATCTATAGCTCCCATTATCCACATCTGTAAATAGAATGTAGGCTAAATATGATCATATGATACGGATATGAATATGTGAATCAAATACGCATGAATAAACCATTTAAATGCATAAATTCCATGGAACTATAAAATATGATTTTTGTATCATAAATGGTTCTGATTTGTGCGTCTTGTATGATATCTACTAAAATTATGTCCGTACATGTGTACTTTTACAGCTACTCTAATCATGCATAACTATATGTTTACATTAATATGTGGCCTAAAATGTGCATGTAAATAAAAGTCACATGAAAGAATGTGATAAGTCTAAAATAATAATTTTAAGTATGTAAATTATATAGAATTGTGAAATGGGGTTTTTATGACTTGAAATTTTGTGTTTTGCATAATATGTGTTAATGTTGTGAACATGCATGCCTATACTTGGCATTACTTTATTTTATGCATATATGCATATTTAAATGTGTATGTGCTTTAGGCGACTTTTTTGAGAGGTCTCCATATGATATAGTTCCCCATTAAGCTAGTAAGTTTCACATGGGTTATTCTTCTAGGTTCAGGTGATGGTACCCAATCTTAGGGATAATCTGTAGTTTTCAAAGGTAGCACAAATAGAGAAAAAAGCTTGTAGGTTTATGTTTCTGTAATTTTGGTTGTGGTATGTACATCAATGGGTATAATTATGTTTTGAATATGTAAAATAGTTTGTGGATCTTTATTATAGCAATGTAATGTAATTTAAAAACATGAACCGATATGATAAGTGAAGCAAAATAACATCCATAATGTTATATAATTGTGCCACATATCTAAGCAACTTGAATAGAGAATAAAGAAATAAAATAAGAATATGCCTTAGCAAATATGTAAATATGTACGGGGTTTATAGGATTTGATTAGGAATGTTACATGAAGATCATGAAGACTTTAGGAAATATTATGTAAAATCGTTTTGAGGAATCACACATATCACTAAATTCATTGCATTAAAAGATTTTTCTAAAAAGAATGGTTTGGTTCACCATAATTAAATTGATTTTTTCCTAAATAGATGTTTTCTAAAATTGAAAGAATTATCTTCCTCCATTTTTTACTAAATGTTCCAAATTTTTCAAAGGGAATTAAATCAATATTTCTTATCATTCTTAAAGGAAACTTTTTTGAAAGATGTTCACACTCAATGGCTAGTTTTAATAAAACTATAAATTGGATTTGTGTTGAGTTCTAAATAAGAATAAAGCATGAAAAAACTATATATCATTGAGTTTCAAATTGGCTTATATTTTTATCTCATTGAGCTTCATACATTATTACATCTTCCTCAAATTAGATTATAGTTTATGTTGTAATATGTTTGTAAGGATATCTATTTATCAGTCGTGTGGAAATGAGGAATAGGTTCGCTGGGACCTAGGTTGGGAGAACGATTAAGTGTTTAAGCCTTTTTACTTAGGAGAAAAGGATTAAGTGCTTAAAAGTCTTTTACTTTGGAAAAAAGCTTGGATAGCTATTGATGTAACCATCTTTTAATTTTTTAGGCATGAAATAGAATCACATTAGAAAGATGGAAACTTTTAAGACGAGTTATTTTAAGTAAAGGAGTAGACAAGAAGCCAAACCACTATAAATTGTCGTGCACATATTCCCTACCCGTTTGCTCTCTTCATTTTCATGCTTTATATCTTTTCATTGTTCTATTTTTGCAGCTACTCTATTGCACTGTTTATACTATGCATGTATGCCATCACATGATTAGATTGTATATTTTCAAAAATAGTGTTTGCAATAGCTTAATTGGTTCTTTGCTAATGGTTGATTTCTTCCAAGTATATAATTGTCATGGAAAAAGAGTTAAAAGTAAAAATATCTCGGGTAAAATTCTTCAAAATGATTTAACATGGTTTTGAAGTTCTACTTCATATCAATATACGTTCTACTTTATTTTAGTTCATAAAAATTTATTATACCCTATTCACTCCCCCACTAGAATATATTTGGGACTCAAAGGTACATTGCTTGAAAATGGCACTCGGCACCATCAAATTGTTGGTGCACTCTAATATCTTACTATAACCTGTTTTGATGTTTCATTTGTTGTAAATAAATTATTCCAATATGTGCATGCCTAAATAGATTTCCATTAGAAGGATACAAAATGACTTGTGGCATCTTGCTTGTACTATTTCCTTCAACTTCAATGTTTACTAAAAATGATCCAATGATGACAGACAATCTACCAACAACTATGCAATATATCTAGAATCAAATCTCTGATCTTAGGTGGCCAAGAAATATCCCACTATTACTCAGTCTTCAATCAAGAGCGAGTACTGATCTCTAGCAAATGGGGCTGCTAAACTTATTTGGCTTGAATCGTTACTCAAAGAACTTGGTATTTTCCTCTTTTACCCCACCAAACTTCTAGTGTGACTTATTAGGGCCATTTATCTCACTGTCAACATTGTTCTTCACGCACAAACAAAACATATCAAGTTCATTTATCATTTTGTTTTTAAACAGATTATCAATGGTCGGTTGCACATGACATTCATTAATTTAAAGGATCAAATTGGAGATATCTTCACCAAGTTGCTGCCTACTAAATTATTGTTCCTCCATAGCAAACTCTAACTACTTCGATGCCTAGTATTAGACTTGGGGAGGAAGGGGTGGGAGGGGCGAAGGGATAACATCATTTCATTTGCTCATTTTAATTTGTATTCAATTGCTATACTAGTTATCTACTTTGTTGCTTAGAAAATACTCTATCTTTAGTTGTTGTGTTTACATCTATCATCTGCATATACTTCTTTGAATATATAGACCGGCACATTACCTATTTTGAATATACAACAATCTACCGTAAATCTTTACTGTTGCTTTTTCAACATTCATTCTAATATTATCTTCATAATTAATTTTTTATTAATATGAAATTTACTTATAAGCCTATAGATTAACTATATAATCAACCAATCACATATAACTTTTAGCATTTAATTAACCAAGTCTAATTATGCATAAGTGGTCTAATCAGAAGAGAATAACTTACAAACATTACTTATTATATATAGTTATGGAGTATACTATTCATCCATCAACGCATCATGAAACGTTATTATATAAACTTATGATTTATTCTTAAGAAAATTGATAGAATACCATAGAGTCTAGACATTGAAAGAATCTTTAAAACCTAAGAAAGAGAGCAAATAAAAGAGACAAAAAAGGAATCATGCGGGGATGAATGTTGTTGTCAGAAGGTTGCTA
Organism: Excoecaria agallocha; assembly: GCA_037975025.1. Classification (NCBI taxonomy): domain Eukaryota; kingdom Viridiplantae; phylum Streptophyta; class Magnoliopsida; order Malpighiales; family Euphorbiaceae; genus Excoecaria; species Excoecaria agallocha. The sequence continues at coordinate 37,247,581 of CM075806.1, forward strand.
AAAAGAAGAGAAAAATAAGTTGGCATGTGGGCATGAAAAGTTTTGTTAGATCGAGGATGTGCGTGTTGTAAAGTAGAATGCCAATTGCCTAAAAAACTATGGATTATTATTTCAATTTCTCAACTCCTTACCTACCATCAGACTTTTAACTTGGTAATGCACATGATAAGAGCCTTCTCTCTTTTTGTTTTGTGGGTTAATTTCCCCACTTTTCAACCTCTCTCAATAGCATTCTGTCTAATTTCCATTACCACCAACATATCATTTAAAACTTGAAAAGGGAAGAAGATTAGTCTACGTTTTAATCTTTTATGGTTTATAAATAGAATTATAATTAGATAATTGCTAATATATCAATATTAAAATGATAACAGTTTCAAAATTGGCTAATTCAAGTTGTAAAAAAAATTGACCGCTTTAAATGGTAAGATATTTATTTCCTCAGTATAAAATTAATATTATAAATTCGAATATTAATAATATAAATTCAATTTAAAAAATTTGAATATTATAAATGAAAAAATCAATATTAATAGAGTTTTACTTTTAAAATGTCTTAAATTTGTTTGAACTAAATTAATATAAATTTTTGAGTTCTAAATACTAATAATTATTAAAAAAATTGATGACATTATTTTTTAAATTAAAAAACATAAAAAAAAAGTGATGACAATGGTAGGTGCAATACAGGTCACCAATTTTTTATAATAATTGTTCAAAAAAATTATAATAATTATTTTTTTATGGGTTAGAGATCGCCAGTTCTCTAATAATAAATTACATTATTATAATGCTTTGTCGGTATGGCAGATATCATATTATTTGAAATTTGAAGTCCTTTTTTCAGTTCAAATAATTGAGGTAAGAGAAAAAGGAATAAGATGAGGGTGGTGGGTCTTTCAAGTTTTGATTAGTTAACTGCAATGTTTTCAGAATCGGTTCGGATATCGACTTGGTCTACCAACTGAGTCAGGAATCAATTGGTTGGATCGGGTCGACTCGGAGTTTTTACTTTTTATTAAATATAATTATTTATAAAAAAATAAAAATATAATATATCAAAAGACATTGAAAATTTTATTAATTAATAAATATCAATGTAAAAATATTAAGACCAACAAAGTTAGTTGTGTTTCTAAAATTATTTGTATGCTACTTATATACCAATTGCAACATGGTGATGCTTAATTAGTCAACATTAATTGTCCTTGGATGGTGCTTATCAATATCTAATTGTAGCTCCATTAACATGCAATTTAAGCAATCAAAACTTAATCCAATTTCTTACCAGCTTTTTATTCCTTATAAATTAATTATATATTCAAAGATTTCTATCGTTTCAAAATTTTCAATCATAATTACCAATTCATTAGTTGTAATTACTATCAAAAGATTTTTTCGATCTATATATAATAAACTCTTATATATAAAAAATAATAATTAAAAAAATTATCTACTGTTAGGATTAAACATAAAAAATTTTTGTGGTGATTCAATTCTACATTTAGATATGTATTATAGACATTTTTTTTGTATATTTTGAATATATATAATAATTTGTTATGGATTTAGTTAAAAGAACACATTATAGGATCTTTAAATTTTATGTTTTTAATTATATCACTGTATTTTTTGGGAATTTAGGGATTGATTTCTTAAAATGCAAATTTTTTTGGTTGAACCGGATCCAGTCCGAGTCATTGAGTCACCGGTTCAACCAGATTTTTTTCGAGTCAATCCGAGTTTTTACCCTTTCCGATTTTCATGTTGAATCGACTCGGATTGCTTGCCGAGTCACGGTTCTCTTGCCGAGTCACGGTTCAACCGGTCCGACCGCTCGAGTCAACCCGAGTTTAATAACCATTTAACTAACCCTCACTAACAGGATGCATAATTTTAGATACTCTAAGAGTCGTCAAGATTTTAAAATCCTTTATTTATAATTTTAAGATATATTATTTTTGTTTTCTTATTTCTAGAAAAGAAATCAATGAGATTTTGATATGAGCTGTAAGCTGATTTAAGGCTCCACTTCAAGAATTCAAAACTCATTTTGATTTTATAGTATACATATTACTAAGGTTGACAAATTTTTACCCTAATAAAAAAATTCCGTACAAATTCGTAAAACAAATTCTACCAAATTTAATCCAAAAAGCATGTTTATTTAAGCTAATTTAAAATAATTTTGTTAAATTTTGATTAAAATGGACATGTTCCATGTGATCCAATGGATATCAACTACACCAAATGGGTTATTAAATTTAAATTGACTAAATTTTTTTATATCAAGCATGTCCAGTGACCTATATCTAAAAAATGTACTAGATCGGTTAGTAATATAAAAAAATATAATTAAAACCCTCAAATATTGTATCCAATGGATTGTGAATTTTAAATTATGAAATAAAGATTGTATGAAAGAATTTCCAAATTTTAGAATGTGCTTATTAACTAAACTAAATTAATTTAAACAATTAAGCGAATTGAAATCAGAGAACAAAACTAAAATCAACTAAAAATAGAGATTAATTAAATTGGTGATAAAATTAATGACTAAAACATTTTGCTTAGGGAACTATCCACCTCGCCTCCTATTGAAATTGACTCAATTCAAAGTAATACAAACTTGTTATGGAAAATCGAACTAATTTTAGATATCTTATTCCGAATACCTTTCTAAAATATTAGATTCTTTGATTTAGAACAATCGAATATCTAGCATATATTATGGCTTAAATTCCTAAATCTCATTTAAATCTCCTTTCGAAAAATCTAACTTTAACATATTCATAATTCAAATTCTCTAACTTAATACACTCATGATCATAAAATCCTATCTCAATTTTTAGAATACAAGAATATATTAACACAAGCATATAAGAGAAAAAGCATTCATATCTTTGATTAATACTCAAATTCATATTCAATCATCTGTTCGATACATAAAACACAAATCAGAATATAGTCAAAGATAAAGATTAGCATAGGAATTCTGAAATAACGAACTTATATTAAATTTAAGCTTGATCAATAGTCATAATAGTATGAAAATGAGGGTTTAAGTTTCTTTTAACAAAACAAAGAAACAAGTCATTGTTCATTATTAAAATTGAATAAAAGAATGAAAAATCAAATACTATACTCATAAGATGAACTCTGACTTGATCTTAAGCTTTTGGAAAAACTAGAAGAAAAAGCTTAAATTTTCGAAAAAACAGAGGAAAAAGCTTTAATTAACCCTAATTGAATATCTTTAAGCTAAAAGAATTATGCTAGGATGAAAAACCTAAGTCTAACTTTGTAGAATATAGTCTAACTATTGATATCTTCAGTTAAGACACTAAAAGACCTAATATATCAGAAGTTAAGCTACCATTAAGAGCCTAACACCTACTGAAAATATTCCAATTTTGTACAACAAGTTAAATCATGGAGGCACCTAGTATCCCAGCTAAGTCATCGGGTTTTGCCTCCCACTATCTTAATGTGACTCGACTAACCCAAAAAGGTGTCCTAGCCAGGTTATTAGCTACTAGATGAAAGTAAAGTTACTTCAAATGACATGGCTGGTGATGTAGATATTCCTAAGATTGGATAATTATAAAGATCCATTGAGGTTTCGAGAGGGACCAATCATAGGGCCGGGGCCAAAGCCAAAAGGATTAGAGAAAAACTGCTGGCATTTATGCAAGCTTACTAACACCCCAAATTTTACATTTGTCATGTATGGTACGAAGTCGAGCATGAATAATTATTCTAGAATAAATTGTAGCATAATGAGAGTTGAGTAAGACAGAAAAATTAGAAAATATATAAAGGTTAAATAAGACAGAAAAATTAGAAAATATATAAAGGTTAAACATGCTCAGGGCCAAGAAAATCCAAGGATGGATGACCTTATGGGCAGTTTTACTTAAGAGTAGCTTATCAAATTAGGTGTTAAACGGAGTCCAGTGATATAATTTGAGAAGAAAAAGAGCTTAGATTGATCCTTAAATAGGACAAAGAAGCTTTTTTACTCGGTACCGTAAAAAAGGTTGACCCAAAATTTGATTGGACTCTGAATGAGTGTATCGACCTTCAAAAATTATTCTGATGGCATACATATGTTAGTAATAACCTAAATAAACTATTTAAGCTGAAAAATAAGTATTCTAACAGTTTTAGGATTTCGAATTTTGAACTGGCTGCATAGACTACCAAAGTCAAAAGTATATCGAAATGATGTCAAAATTGGCCAAAATTTCAACCACATGCTTTTGAATACTCCTATGCATGCAAGGAAATTTTTTGAATCATTTTGACAACTTGAACATTGGTTTTAGAAAAATAAACGAGGAACTGAGAAAATAGGTTGATTAAGATTTCGGTGAAAATTTAAAAATAGTAAATGATCTCTAAAAATCACAAAAATTTCCAATTATATATGAATTTAAGGATTCAAGTTTATGTCTTAATACTGAAATCATTTGGCCTCAAAAATAAAAAAATAGGAGGAAGGAAAAATTAAGAAAGGAGAAGGTAAGAGAGGAAGGTTAAATGCATTCAAGCTTAAATAAGGTTAGTGGAGACTCTTACTACACTTAATTAAGTGGAAAATGAGGAAATAAGTTGAGCGAGGCCAAAATGGTAATTACGTAAGAAAATGGAAATTGGGAGTGCAAAATAAGTGAAAAGAATATCGTATAGTTAATTGAGTTAGAAAACAAATGGAAAATACAACAGGTAGGTTAACAAGGGAAAAATCGTAATTATGTAAAGAAATAAGGACCAAAAAGTAAATTGGGTAAAAAGAAAAGGTTACACAAAATTTAAAAAGGGCTTATAGTGGATAAAGAAACTTAATTAAGTGAGTAGGTAAAAAAGGGTAAAATTGCAAATAAATATAAGGGCACGGACTAAACTATAATTTTCCATCTTGAGAAAATTTTAAGGGACCAACATGCTATTTATGCACTTAAATTTAAGTAAAAGTCAATGAAAGTCAAAATTGGTCAAAGTTAAGATCAATTTGGTCAAAATAAAGATAATAGAAAAATATTAAGGGACTAAAATGAAATTTGTGCCTATAGATTAAATTGTAAGTCAAAGGAAGTCAACGGGATCAAAATTGAAGTTAATGTGCTTAAAAATCAAGAAAAGTCAACTTTATGAACTTAATTGCAATTCTTCACAAATTTAGTAAATAATTTTGAAATAAGAAGGAAAAAGAAATTTAATTGATCAAAACTTATATTTATTAATGTGGAATAAAATACAAAGAAATGATAAGGATTAAATTGAATATTTCCATCAAAGTAGAAAAAAAATAATAAATAGGTGAAGTTAAACATAAAAAAAATAAGTATAAAAGAAATTGAGTCAAAAGTGAAAAATAATTAACAGTAATTTGGAATAAATTACAAGTTCAGGGACCAAGTAGTAAAATTTAAGAAATGAAATTTAAACGAGAAAATAAATTCATAAATTATTTGGTATAAAAAATGATGAGAAAATGTGATTGTGAAATAAATAAAGTCAAACAGGATGAGTAAAGATTTAGGGATTTAATTGTACTGTGTTGTGAAAGTGTGTGTGTGTGTGTGTGTGTATGTATATATATATATATATATATATATATATATATATTTGTAAAGGAAGTTTAAATATAAGAATTGATTAAGAAAAAGGGAACCTAAAATTTTAAATAACAATGATTATAAAAAACTACAAATTCAAGGGCCAAATGATGAAATTCTGAAAATAAAATCAAACGAGAAGAATTTGAGTAAATTTAGTATAAATAAGATAGAATATAATTGATTCAAAAATTGAGGAAAATTTAAAGAATAAAATTGTAACCCTTAAGAGTTGAAATGAAAAGAAAAGACTAGTGTGACTAGAAAAAAAAAAGCTAATAACAAAGTAGCATACAAAGCCTATGTAACATATGGGAAAATCGAATTGAATTTAAAGACTACATAAAAATGAAAAGGAAGGTAAAATTTAAGAATGATTGAATTATGGGAAAATTGAATATAACAAAGTGTTAAGTAATCAGCAAATAATGAAATTTTATACAGATATTGAAATTAAATTACATAATTAAAAATACGCACTAAGATGAATTACTATTAATATAGTAAATTGGGTAAGAAAAGATCAATAAAAATGGTAATGTTAAAGATAAGAAAATCAGCAAAAAATTTAGAACTATATGGGTGAAAGATATGAAATGCGAAACAGTATCACTATTAAAGATCAAGTAATGATAGAGAAGGAAAGAAGAAAACTAAATATGTACATGGGTGTATAAGTGCTATGAATAAAGTGGTATTTCCAATAAGATATATATATATATATATATATATATATATATATATATATATATATATATATATATATATATATATATATATATATATATATATATATATATATATATATATATATAATGAGTCAAATAAGGTAATAATTACAACAGAATAATAAAATAAAAAAATTTATTTGAATGAAATTTTGTATAGTTGTATCAACCACTAGGCAATAATGTTGCTTAGCATTTGGTTTGTTGATTGCGAGCAGGAATAGGAACTTAGGGACATGAAGAAGGAAGATCGAAGGGCATGTATATAAAGACGATTGGGATCGCATAAATTGAAGCAGTTTGATTTGTAGTTAGTATCTAGTATTTAAGAATTATAGTTATTATTGTATAAATAAATAATGTTATGACTACTAATGTATGTTTATGCAAATGATTGTGAATAACTGTATATTGATTTTATGAAATATATGGAAATTATAAATGTATGTAGGATGTTACATTTAATGGTATCATAGCTCAGTTTAGGTGATCCTAAGATCAGAGTGGGTGCAAATGAATAAAGGATTGTTATAAGTAACTTATGTACATGCCATATGGAGTGAGTGAACTCAAAAAGGCAGTTTACCTGTAACACCCTAATTCCTTAACCATTGATAATCATCAATCATCATCATCATAAACCTATTAAAGACTAGGCAATAATAATAATAATAAGACAGGCCATTATTACATGCCATAAATAAATAAATCAAACTTATAGATAAATAATCATAACATAAATGGCATTCAAGTATCCTGGAATCCTTAAGGCAACTGCATCTTGCCTGATCCTCTAGAACTTATCTTGAAACCTACATGGATAACAAACCCGTGCTAAGCTATAAAGCTTAGTGGGGAACAAAAACTCTATAGCTAACTTCTGACCATAAATCATAATGTCATATACAACTTTCTATATAATACAGAATAACACTTTAGTCTATTGTATTGATCAATTCACCAAGAACATGTTGGGGAGGTACTCAATCTTGTTAAGAATACCCTATTTACTTATGTCTAGAGCATTCTATAAATTCTTTTAATGAAAAACTTGTCAATTAACTAGCATCATCTTACTTGTTCTCTTTTTTTAACTAGCTTGATCCGTACCTTTTTTTTCATTTACTATAGCTTCAGGGTTCATACATCCAGGTTGTTGATAGTACAAAACTTTAACTTAATACATCAAGCACAATGTTGCATAATTCATGCGTATGTGTTCCTTAATATTATCTTAACATGGTAACTTAAACCTCTTATAATCATTTTCTATCAAGAGGCTAGACAATATAGTTATTAATGGTATATGATTTCTACTTACCGCATTAAATCACTTTATCCACCTAAGATAGGCATTCAACCTTAATTCACAATATAAGGGATACGCTTAGGTCATATAACATCTACAAGTAGTCCTGGTAGGCATAATTACATCACATATATCATGCAATTCTCATATTAGATTCATAGACTTTACATCCTTCATGTTATCTTAGCATGGTGACCTGATTCCTTTATAATCATCATTTTATGCCAGGCATTGCACTTGGTTAAATGAATGTTATCATTAAGCTTGCATGTGTGCAAACATTTATATATATAATTAAACAGACTGGCAGAGTTGCATGTAATCACAAAGAACAAGCATTACATATCATGATTACAAGACAAGGTCTCGATGCCACATGTATGCATTTTATTAGCAGAGTACATGAAACTTAGTGTACCTGTTATAGTCCATATAAGTTATAGTACAATAGTGTACACTTTGGGGTCTATATATTCTCTATGGAACCCACTGATGGAATTCAACTCACACTGACACTCACACGGGAACCTTCCTTATGGTCGAGGTGATATACATATCTCACAATCATGATATAATGAAAATGGCATCTCATTTCATAAAGATAGTTATAGCCAAAAGGAGTTCAAGATAAAACAACACAATACAATAAGTCATTCATCATGCTTATGTTAACTACATGAAGAAATCAATGCATATATATGTATATCACTTTATTTCTTGTACTTTTTATCATCTTTAATAGCCTGCCTAAGTACTAGCTTGAAGGGTAGATAACGGGAGCAATGGATACCCAAAGGTATCAACTATGGATATCCGAAGATATCAAACAATGGACCCAAATGGGGTCAAATAATGGTTCCAGCAAGGAACAAATGATAGACCCAAACGGGGCTGAACAATGGTTCCTTTAAGGAACAAGACCCAAACGGGGTCAACTATGGCAGCTACAACTATATCCCTTTAGACATGCCTATCTAATCCACAACTGAACTAAGACCCACAGGCTTAACCACTTGAGAACATCTTTAATTTAACATATCCTTTCTTTACTTAGTACATCATTTGGCTTAAAGCCACTTTTCATAAAAGAATGCACATATCATTTATATCATACTTCAATATTGAGCTCTAGGCTCAATAACACATGGATGCTTTCACATAATCATACCATTGCATGTTTATGCAAATAATAACAACATGAAATGTTTCATGATTAGTGTCGAGCATGACAACATACCCATATACATATATTTATGTAGCTTAAATCATAGCCATACATGCTTTTATTACTTATACTTGTTCACATATTAAGATAAGCTACTCATCATAGCATGCTTATATCAACTATACAGTATATAAAATTTACATAACTCCTTGATGACATACCTTGTTACTGCTTGCTATGAATAGTTTCCCTATCTTACACTTATTCCCATTAAAACATAACACACACACACACACACATATATATATAGCAACACTCAAGCATTTATATTCAATATAATAAAATAAGTAGGGTCTCTTACAACTTAAGGTCACTACTTGTTCATATTTGATCCCTTGATTCACTTTCATAATTATCATATTAGAACCCACAAGTGACATACTATATCATAGTCATATATACTTCAATCATCTTACTTGTATTTTTCATCTTATAATATTTTATACTTAGGTAAATTGTGTGAGGTTATTTCATCTTAATCGTTAGTCCCCTACTAGCAGACTTAAGGTTTTCATATTATGTCATAAGGCATGATTTAATAAGTAAATAAGTTTTCTTGCCTCCAAGCTTATCATTAAATTCCTATTATGCCTTAAAGCATAACCAAACTTCTATAGTTCCACCTTTGATTGCCAGTAAATATTCCATCTCGTTTAACTTAGTCATGCACATTATAACTATCTTCTTAATGTTACTAGATCATAACTTGGTAATCTCTTGTCATTGAAAAGAAATAACTTCTATAGTTCCACCTTTGATTGCCATTAAATATTCCATCTCGTTTAACTTAGTCATGCACATTATAACTATCTTCTTAATGTTACTAGATCATAACTTGGTAATCTCTTGTCATTGAAAAGAAATATATATATATATATATATATATATATATATGGTACTTGGGCAAAGCCAGTTACTTTGTTTGAGTTCGCACCGATGCCTAATCCATAGGATACATTAAATAGCATATACATGTTAGAGTCATTAGGTTACTTCTTACTGTCCTTAGTCATATGCTTATTATATATTGTCTCTTACTCTCTTTAGTTATGTGTCCGCATGGCACCAATTATACATTCTTAACACTCAAATTCAATTAATAGACCTTCCTCTAGTCACACATTTCTAAACTATATATATATTTACTTAAAATCTTAGAATTAAAAGACTTTTAGAACTATAACATTTCTTGGGTAATCCATTAACATACCATTCATCACTTGCATACCCAACCATTATCAACCTTTCCCATTAATAGCTTAATTCCTCCTTATTATAGCATTATATTTATAAACATGACTATACAATGTTGTGCTTTTGGGTGGAGAAGAACCATTAAAATTTGAGTGTACAAATAGCCATGCATGAGAAGAGGAAAGGACATAAGTGGCCGTGCAATTCCATGAAGAAAAGAACTGAGTGGCTATATACATAAAGGAGGAAATACATGCTTAGCCGTGTATGGGAATGAAAAACAAGACAAGTGGCCATGTATTCTCATGCATAAAAGAGTGAGTGGCCATGTATTTTGAAGGAGGAATAAATAAGTGGCCGTGTGTTTCCAAGAAGAAACCACACGTAGCCATATACAAGGAAGAGAGAAACATCACGTGGCCATGTGCAAGAAAGGGGACAAACTTACGTGGCCATGTGTAAGAAAGGAAACAATGTGCGTGGCCACAGGTGGGAAGAAGGAAAGCTTCACGTGGCTGTGGGTGGGAAAGAAAACATTGTGTGTGGCCATGGGTGGGAAGAAGGAAAGCATCATGTGCCCGTGTGTCATGAAGAACAAACACATGTGGCCACGGGTTAGGAAGAGCAAACTCACCCATGGCCGTGTGTGGGAAAGAAAAGAGGAAAAACCAGAATCCCGATCGTGTATAACATGAATTTAAACCCCAAATCTCACTTCCCCTCTTGCTTACATGATCATTTAGGTTACTAATCATGTTATAATCATCAAAACATAGTAGTTTAAACCTTTAATCTCATTATCAATGCACATACAATATGAGAGGGAAAATATGTATAGTAACCATCCCAAAAATGAATCCCGTACCTCAAAATCAAGCTTCATCTCCTTCAACATCCATTGATCTAGCTCTCTTTCTCCTTTATTTCCTTATACACAAAGACAACAAATATGACTTATCATTTCTTCCTACAACCCTAAGATCATAAATCAAGTATGGAAAAAGAGATCTATAGAAGGGAGACATTACCTTCATGCTAAAACACCAAAACCCTAGAGCTTTTTCTTCAATCCCGTGACCAAAAGAGAGTTCATTCCTCATCTCTCAAAGTGTCCCAAAGTAAATGAATGGGGAAAAATATCTTCCCAAGTAAATCTCCAAAATGCCCTTAAGCACTAATAAACCCCATTATTTAAATTTCTTCCAACTTAACCCTATGACTTTCTGATTCATTTCAATTATATCCTTTTCTCTAATTTAATTTAACTTAACTCATATATTTATATACTGAAATTACCAAAATACCCCTCTTGGGACTTAACCTTGATAATTGCAAAATAATCTAATTTTTCCTTAATTAATGATAGTCCTAATTAATTAGCAATAATTCGCTTAGGGTCATGATTGGGTCCTTACATTACTGCTACCTGTCCCTTTATATATATCGGGTGATAGTTGTAACTTGTAGTACATGAGAATGATAATTGGACTCTTAGCTACTTCAATAATTTATGAATCAACATCTCTTGGTTGATTTTGTTAACCCAGCTAGTATACACTACCATTAGTATTATGCATCAACCATCTATGTGTACATTTGTGTTTCTGTCTATGCATAACATACGGCATACATATATACATACATGCAACCCAGTCATATAGTCACATGCCCCATAGTAAATATATGCATTTGTTATTACATAGTTATTCAGTTGCATGCTTTACCTTTAGTGTGGGCAGTGGCAGGATTGTTATACTAACGAGGGGTTATAGATGAAACCTAGTATAGATTTTGTCAGTTACATCACATGAAGATAAAATAGATGCTTGATTTCTATTATTTATTAAACCAATTATGAGTAGACAATAAATGTGGACCTTCTATTTTTGAAGAGATTCATGTATACTAGAAAAGAGGATATATATACTAAATGATATGCCAAATAAAAGAAATATTTTGATAAAGTTTGTAAATAGGTTGTGCATTCAAATATTGATGCATCATACTGCTTGCCATAGCAAGCATAAATCAAACATCAAAGTTGAGCAATGGATATAAAGATGAACTAGAGCTAAGAAGAGTAGTGTAGCCAATGAAAATTTGTTAAAAAGATTAAAAGAAGTTCAACTACCATTAGACAAATAAATAATTTAATTGATGAATGACTACTGATAACTCAGGTATGAGAAGCAAATAGCTAAAGGTCAAACATATGTGATATTGAAGTACTCTGAACACATCGTGATGTGGAGAAAACAATTTGGAAATTTGAGGAATTATGAGAACCGTAGTAACTACAGTTTTACCATTAAGCTAAATTTTGAGGATGAAATTCTATTTAGTGGGGGAGTACTATAACGTCCTTAATTTTACATCTGTTATGTACGGTACAAAGCCGAGCATTAATAATTATTCTAGATAAAATTTTGGCATAACTCGAGTTAAGACAGAAAAATTAAAAAATGTGTAAAGGTTAAACGTGCTCGAGCCAAGAAAATTCAAGGATGGATGACCTGATGGAAAGTTTGGCCTAAGAGTAGCTTATAAAAGTAGGTATTAAATGGAGTTCAGTGGTACAATTTGAGAAGAAAATGAGCTTAGATTGACCCTTAAACAGGATAGAGAAGTTTTTTACTCGGTATCATAAAAAGGGTTGACCTGAAGTTTGATCGGACTCTGAATGAGTGTAGCGACGTCCAAAAATTATTTTGATGACATACATATGTTATTAATAACCTAAATAAACTACTAAAGGTGAAACATAATTATTCTGGTAGTTTTAGGGTTTTAGGTTTTGGACTGGCTGCACAAGCTGTCAAAGCCAGAAGTATATTGAAATGATATCAAAATTGGCCAAAATTTCAACCACATGATCTTGAATACTCCTGTGCACATGGGGTAAATTTTTAAAGCAATTGACAACTAAAATATTGGTTTCAAAAAATTGGACGAGGAATTAAGAAAAAAAAAGGGCTAACTAAGATTTTGGTGAAAATTTAAAAGTAGTAAATGATCTATAAAAATCACCAAAATTTCTAGTTATACCTAAAATTATATGTAGGATATATTGGTATAAAAAGTAAAGTTTTTGGTGATGTTGAAATTTTTCTTATTGGACTGCCTTGGGTAAATCGGCCTGAAAATGGACTTCGATTGAGCTAAATATTTGTACGGAGACTTAATTTACTATTTTAAGAATTGTGGAATTGATTGAGAATGAATTTAAGCATGGGAAGTGAGAGAAATGATTACCCTAATTGAATTGGCCCTACCCATTAACCTAAGTATAAATAGACTAAAAGACTATGAATTTTGATAAATCTCTACACATTTCATAGTGTTTCTTGGTCCTTCCCTTTGATTGAATGTTACCTCTCCATTTCTTCTCCTTCTTTCTTGAAATTTCTTCTTAAATCCAAGCCTCCCTATAATATTTCATCCCCCTATAATATTATGACAGTCCCTCCATTCCATTTTGAGCAATAAAAGTGAGAAAATTTAAGGATTCAAGTTTATGTCTTAATACTAAGAGTATTCGGCCTCAATAGGAAAAAAATAAGGAAGGGATAATTAAGAAAGGAGAAGGCAAAAGAGGAAGGTTAAATGCATTCAAGCTCAAATAAGGTTAGTGGATACTCTTACTACACTTAATTTCATTTAAACATTGAATTTTCTACTGAATTTATATTATGTAACTAAAGGAAATTAAGATATAATGGAAATTAATTTAAAAGAACTATGTAATATGGCTAATTAACGTGAAATAATCTCAAAAATTAAAAAAATCAAACATTGAAGGAGGAAAATGAGTGAGGCCGAATTATATCCTAAGGAAGATAAAATTATATTTTGACAATTTATAGGATATTAAATGTAATTTTAGTATTATTATAGTAAGTAAATATGTTGTGATGAGATTGAGTTAGAAATAATATAAGTATATGAAATTTGGTATGAAGTATAATGGTATTGACATAGACATAGACAAAAATAATACTAAAGTAAAATATGTATTAATTAATATATAATTACATAAGTTGATGTTGGAAATGTTAATTGCATAAAATAAAGCATGAAACGATTTATTATGGTGGAAATGCATAAGTGGCCAAATGGGACTATAATAGTTATAATATGTTAATTTGATATTTAATGAAGTATTTAGTAAGAATTAAAAATTTCATTAATAATTAAGTACTTTAGAATTAATATTGTATGAAAATAATTCATGTACCTAATAGTTAGTTAAAGTTCATAATGGTGGGTGTTTAAAGAATAAAGAAATAGTACAACAAAATGAACAAAGGAAGTTATGTGTGTATATAATTTGATGCTAGAAGTATAAATGACATGAAATATATGAAGAAAATATAAAGTGTGATGGATATTTTAGGATTGGCCAAATGGCATACCTTTGAAAATGTTGTGTGAATGTCATGTATGATGTATGTATAGTGGATAAACTTGAATGATTTCAAAATATGCTCGTAAGATTGATGGGATATGATTAACAAGAATAATAATATGAAAATATAATAAATAATAGTGTAAAAACGTAATATAATGTGAGCAGTATTATGCCCTTAGTGTTCAGTGGCTGATCTAGGATCCTAGGATAGTATGGCTAGCCATAGGGGTACTTACCCCGCAGTATTGTGTTAGTATAATTATAATAAGAAAAAGAAAGTGTGAATATACTATTAGCCGGCTCACCATTGATACATCGGGAGTAGCCGTACCCCCTAGTTGTATGTTTACTCCTAGGAGTAGTCGCATACTCTCGAGTAGTATGGACACTTCCATTGACTGGATTTACTTATCTGCTTATCCGGTTCATAGTTTTCCTATTGTCGACAACTAGGAGAAAAGTGATAACTATACATGTGAACAAGATTAAAAGAGTAATTATAATATTAAAGATGTCATAAATGTTTATAAATAGTAAATTAAGTGGAAAATGAGAAAATAAGTTAAGCGAGGGCAAAATGATAATTACGTAAGAAAATGGGAATCGGGAGTGCAAAAGAAGTGAAAAGAATATCGTATAGTTAATTGGGTTAGAAGAAAAATGAAAAATACAACAAGTGGGTTAATGAGGATAAAATCATAATTATATAAAGAAATAAGGACCAAAAAGTAAATTGGGTAAAAAGAAAAGGTTACACAAAATTTAGAAGAGTGTTATAGTGGATAAAGAAACTTAATTAAGTGAATAGGTAAAAAAAGGGAAAATTGTAAATAAATATAAGTGCAGGGACTAAATTATAATTTTCCATCCTGAGAAAATTTTAAGGGACCAACATGCTATTAATGCACTTAAATTTAAGTAAAAGTCAAATGAAATCAAATTGATCAAAGTTAAGATTAATTTGGTCAAAATAAGATAAAAGGCATATATTAAGGGACTAAAATGGAATTTGTATCTATAGATTAAATTGTAAGTCAAAGGAAGTCAACGGTGTCAAAATTGAAGTTAATGTGCTTAAAGATCAAGAAAAGTCAACTTTAGGGACTTAATTGCAATTCTTCACAAACTTTTGTAAATAATTTTGAAGTAAGAAGGAAAAAGAAATTTAATTGATCAAAACTGAAATTTATTAATATGGAATAAAATACAAATAAATGATAAAGATCAAATTGAATATTTCCATCAAAGTAGAAAAAAAATAGCTAATAGGTGAAATTAAATATGAGAAAAAATAAGTATAAAAGAAATTAAGTAAAAAATAAACAATAATTAACAGTAATTTGGAATAAATTACAAGTTTAGGAACAAAAGAGTAAAATTTAGGAAATGAAATTTAAACGAGAAAATAAATTCATAAATTATTTGGTATAAAAGAATGATGAGAAAATGTGATTGTGAAATTAATAAAGTCAAACAGGATGAGTAAAAACTTAGGAATTTAATTGTATTATATATATATATATATATATATATATATATATATATATATTTGTAAAGGAAGTTTAAATATGAAAAGTGATTTCGAAAAAAGGAACCTAAAATTTTAAATAATAGTGATTATAAAAAACTACAAATTTAGGGCCGAATGATGAATTCTGAAAATAAAATCAAACGAGAAGAATTTGAGTAAAATTGTTATAAATAAGATAGAATTTAATTGATTCAAAAATTGAGAAAAATTTAAAGAATAAAATTGTGACCCTTAAAAGTTGAAATGAAAAGAAAAGACTAGTGTGACTAGAAAAAAAATGTAGCTAATAACAAAACAGTATAAAAAAGCCTAAGTAACATATGGGAAAATCAAACTGAATTCAAAGACTACGTAAAAAGGAAATGGAAGGTAAAATTTAAGAGTGACTAAATTATGGGAAAATTGAGAATATAGCAAAGTCTTGAGTAATCAGTAAATAAAGAAATTTTGTACAGATATTGAAATTTAATTACATAATTAAAAATACACACTAAGATGAATTATTGTTAATATAGTAAATTGGGATAAGAAGAGATCAATAAAAATAGTTACGTTAAAGATACGAGAATCAGAGAAAAAATTAAAACTATGTGGGTAAGATATGAAATGCAAAATAATATCACTGTTAAAGATAAAGTAATGACAGAAACGAAAAGAATAAAGCTAAATATGTACATGGGTATATACGTGTTGTGAATATATATATATATATATATATATATATATATATATAAGGAGTTAAATAATGTAATAATTACAACTGAATAATAAAATAGAATAAAAATTTATTTGAATGAAATTTTATGTAGTTGTATCCACCACTAGGCAACAATGTTGCTTAGCATGCCATTTGTTGGCTGCGCACAGGAATAGGAACTTAGAGACATGAAAAAGGAAGATTGAAGGGCATGTACATAAAGACGATTAGGATCGCATAAATTGAAGCAGTTTGATTTGTAGTTAGTGTCTGGTATTTGAGAATTACAGTTATTATTGTATAAATAATTAATGTTATGACTACTAATGTATGTTTATGCGAATAATATGTGAATGACTGTATATTGATTATATGAAATATATGGGAATTATAAATGTATGTAGGGTGTTACAAGCTTTCATAGAGAAATAAGCTTTTTATCGCGAACACGATAGCCTTCACGAGTGTGACAGTATGCGGATGGACAATGTCAACTTTGGATTTGTAGAGAACCAGCTTGAAAGAGTTAATTAGGGCTTGATGATGGTGCATATATTAGAAATTAAAATTGACAATGAAGAGAAGACTTGAACATGTGCATTGCATGTGCAATGTTTTAAATTTGGGATATTTCTGAGTTAGGCTTTATTTTAAGTAAGACTTAATTAAGATAATAATATTTAGTTTTGGGTTTATTGTTTGGACCTTACAGGCAGCCCAGTTATTTAGTCTTTAAGTTGATTTAAGTTTTCCTAGTTTAGAAAGGATTAAAGGTTAAATTAACCTAGTCCATTATCCTAATAACTCTAGGTTAATTCCTTACCTATAAATACTTTTGTAAAGTTGTAACTTGGGCAGCTAAGAATTATTAGACTATGATTAATTTCAATTGAATTGATTCTTCGAAATTGCTTGTTAAGGTGAGTGTTCTTACTTTGATGTTGTTTTAAGAATTAGGGCTATTCAAGTTTTAATTATGTAGTCCTATTCTTCATCTTATTTCTACTTTATGTTTTAATCTCCTTTGAAATTAAGGTTTAAAATATTTATCTTCGGATTGCGTACTATGCTTATGAACAATTGAATCGATAAAAGGTTTTAGGATTCTTAGATCCTAAGGTTCCATGTCATTAGGTATCAGAGCCTAAGGTTGCTGTTCAAAAATTATCAGTTTAAATTTTTGTTATAATAATAGTTAAATTGGATATTACCTGATAAAAAAATATAGGTATTGTTTATCAATACTATTCATTATTACTGTTCATCAGGGTACTGTTCATATACTATTAACAAAAAAATTCTATGATATTAGTATAGTTGAAAATTTTGTATTTATCGACATTCAATTGAAAGAAAATCAAAAAGATTTTCAATCCAATGAAAAGCTTTCGAATTTCTTTAAAGCAAAATTAGGTAGAGCTAGCATGGATCAGGATAGAGAATTTAGGACTCCAGTTTGGTTTTCTTCCTTACAATGAGCCAAATTCGCAACACTTAGTTCTAGATTCATCTTTCGTGCATTTTTAGTTATCTTTATTGTTTAATTGCTTATCTTTGCTTTCATAAATATTGTTTGAGTGAAAAATTTGCTTCTTATTGCTCACTGGCACATAAAAATCGATTATACACAGTGTTTTCATCTTATGTGTAACATTCTCAAAGGTTTTTCTCGAAAATTTTATGACTCTTCTTGTTTGTCGTGCTCGCAATAACCATCGTACTCGCAATAAAGGTAACTTACCCTCTAAATTTTTTTTGAAAACTTTATTTTCTGTGTTTTATTAAATTTTTACATTTTCTTTACTTAAGTTTTACTTGAAGTACTTCCTGATTCTGAAAAACAACTCTATAGTGGGAAAAAAAGTGGAAAAAAGCAAGAGTGTGTGAGGATATCAAAGA
The DNA here is from genome assembly GCA_037975025.1 of Excoecaria agallocha. Classification (NCBI taxonomy): domain Eukaryota; kingdom Viridiplantae; phylum Streptophyta; class Magnoliopsida; order Malpighiales; family Euphorbiaceae; genus Excoecaria; species Excoecaria agallocha. Next base: position 37,266,193 of record CM075806.1, read on the forward strand.
GAGTAAAAGCCAATATTTAGTGGAACATGAGAGAAAAGTGACATTACTTGAGTGTAAACATGTGAGGAAGTGTTTGTGAGGTATTATCTAATACTTTTTACATATTTCTACAATGACTGAAGAGACTAACAAGAAGGGAATAACTCGTGAAGAGGTAGCATATTCGGTATAAGTAATGCAAGGAACATTTGAAAGATTTATAGGTGGTGTGAATGATAGGTTAGAACGATTGGAGGTGAGTACAACAATTTATTACATAAAGACAGCCAGGAGGTGTTGATGGATTAATGACAATGTAGATGTTGAGCTTGATGATTTGGAAGAAGAAAAAAAGTTAATTTAGTGAGGGGATGAGGAAAAAGGAAAGATAAAAGTGATAGCAACTTGGAAAATATAAATGATCTTTAAGAGTCATAATTATTCTGAAGATAAGAAGGTTAGATTTGTTGTTATTGAGTTCTTCGATTATGTATTAATTTGGTGGTCTGAGTTGAATGAATATTGGAGGAGGAATGGAGAATTGCCAGTTGGGAAGAGTTAAAGAGGATAATGAAGAAGTGGTTCATGCCTAGTTATTATTATAGAGAAACACATCAACGATTACAAAGGCTAACTCAAGGGACTACATCAATAGAGGAGTACCATAAGGAAATGGAGATGTTGATGATTAGAGCCAACCTAGAAGAGGAAGAAGTGTCAGTAATGGTTTGGTTTTTGAGTAGATTAAATAAAGAAATAGCCAATGTAGTGGAATTACAGCACTTCATTAACATGGATGAGATGGTGAATATGGCTATGAAGGTGGAGAGATAATTGAAGTACAAAGGAAGTACCAAGAGTAATACTTTGAGTTCCATATGGAATTCAAGATGGAACAAAGGAGAGAGAAAAGCTGATCAAAAGTCTATTGATGCAAAAAAGAAAGTTAAAGACAACAAAAGTGGAACATGTGAAATAAAGGTATTTCTAATGCAACTCCTTCTTATACTAGGCATAAAGATATTAAGTTTTTTAGATGCCTAGGAGTAGGGCATATTGCATCTTAATGTCATAATAAGAGGGCTATGCTAGTTATGGAGAATGGAGAGATTAGGATTGATCATGAGAGTGATTCCGATTCTATACCTAGTCTAGAAACTGTGTTTGATAATGATATTGAATTCATTGAACATGGTGAATCATTGGTAGTTAGGCATGCTTTAAATTTACAATCTAAGGAAGAATTTGACAATGATAAAGGAGAGAATATTTTTCATACTAGATGTAAGGTGCATAATAGGGTGTGTAGCTTGATTATTGATGGGGATAGTTATACTAATATTGCTAGTACTACACTATTTAACAAATTAGGCCTTATGTTGACCTTATGTTGGTCCATAGTTTGTCCCCGTTTGGGGCCATAGTTTTGACCCCATTTAGATCCATAAGATTGATACCTTCTGGTATCTATAAGAATAATACCTTTGGGTATTTACATGATGAATACCTATAGGTATCCATAACACCCATTATCCACACCCACGGAACTTAAAAAAGCTTTTATAGAAAGAAATGTGTTGATAAGAAATGACTAATTAACATTGTGATACACTTGTTATCATCCGTGTTATGATTAATGTAATTGAACATGATTCTTTGTTATCAATTAGCAATGAAAACAAATATATTCTTTTATGAATGCATGTTTGAGTGTGCTTGAGAATGACCATTGTGAGTGGTCATTCACATATTGATTGTTCCCCACTAAGCTATATATCTTAGCATGGGTTTTATGCATGTAGGTACTCGAGTTAGACCCTCTAATAGGGGCCTGATCTGTAGCAACAAGGCCAACCTTAAGAGAAGTCAAAGTTTGAAGATAGCATAATTTGTTTGTGTCTTTGTATATGTTCTTTTTGTACTAAGTAAAGCTGTAGAAACTAAAAGTAGTTGTGAAGTTTAATATACATTAAGCAATTTATTTTATACAATTTTATCTAGTGTGATGTTATGCCTACACAATTACCAATTAATATGATGATTGTATGAATAAACCATATCAAGACTGTTTATATACAAGTGACATTTATGATAGTAATGAATAGGATTTTGTTAAAAGAAAAACCTTAGGGTAGTCCTTATGATACCTAAAAATTTGATTTAGGTATTGGATTGTTCTTAAATGTAGGATTTAATATTTTAGAATGATGATTTGAATAAGATATCTGTCTTTAACTAGTTTTCCATAACAGTTTGTGTTATCTTAGAATCATGTCACTATTAGTAAGAGGTGAGGTGGATAGTCCCTTGGCAGAATTGTTTTAGTTATTGATTTTTTATCATCATTTAAATTTTACTCTATATTTAAATTTATTTTGTCTAGTTTTAGTGTTTGATTTGCTTATTTGTTAATTTAGCTTAGTCTAATTTATAATCACTTTATAAAACTTGGGAAATTCTTTGACACATCATTTATTTTAAAATTTGAAATACACAATCTCTTGGGTATAATGTTAAGGGGTCTTAATTTTATTTTCTTATATTTCTAGGCAATCTAGTACACTTTTTAAACACTGGCCAATAATTTTACAATGAAGAGGCATGATAAAAGAGACATACAGAACTCATGATTGAAAGATAATTTAATAGGGTGAATATCTTAGGACTTGTAGCACTCTTATATTTCTCCTAGAGGGTATATAGGTGTCATAGGGTGTCTATCATAGGGTGTCTACCACAAATGGGTAGTGAAAAATAGGTAGGGTGTTTGTCACAAGGTGTTTATCATAGACAGCCAATGATAGATGGTAGCCTATCTATCATAGGGTGTCTGTCATAAACGAGCAGCTAATCTATCAACAAAAAGGTGATTTTCACTATTAAACCTTGTTTTATCTTTGGAAAAAAGCAAAAGGACAAAGCCTGATAAAAACCTTAAAAAAGTTTGTGAAAATAAAGAATAAGACAAAAAATTTCATTCTTTATCAGTAACATGAATAATGCTTTCTAATTAGATAACTCCAATCTAGGCTGCCGTAAGACTCGGTGTCTACTGATAGGATATCAAGGAATTGAAAGGAACTAGTCCAAATTTTTGCATGCATTGAATTTTAATAGAGCATGATTACAATCTGTGGCATAGCCATAACAGAGACTCAATCTAACCATGCAAGAAGTGGTAAAGAATGAGGTGATAAAACTTTTTGATGCAGGTATTATCTATCTAATTTTTAATAGTAAATAGGTGAGCCCAGTCCAATATTTGTCCAAGAAAGGTGGAATGACGTTAGTTACTAATGAGTTTATAAGGCCCCAATCATGGCCTTAATCGAATTATTGTTAATTAATGAGGATTATCATTAATTAAGGTAAAATTGGATTATTTTGAAATTATTAAGGTTAAGTCCTAATATGGGTATTTTGGTAATTTTAGCATTTAAGTATATGAGTTGAGTTAAATTATAATTAAAGGAAAGGACACAATTGAAGTAAATGAGAAGTCTTAGGGTTAATTTGAAAAGAATTGAAATAATGGGGGTTTAATTATTCTTAGGTTTTGGGAATTTCCTTGGGAAGATATTTACCCCACTCATCTAGTTAGGGTTCCTGGAAAGGTGAAGATTGGCATTTTTTTGAGGGAGATCCCTTTATCTCTCTCTCTCTATGGGTGCGGGATGAAACAGAGGAAGCTTAGGGTTTTGGTGTTTAGAATCATGAAGAAGAAGAAAGGAACCATGAGTAATAGAGCTGGATCTAGAGGATTGAAGGAGTTGAAGGTTTAATATCAGGTATGAGAACTAAGTATACTGCACTATTCCTATGATTGATTTTGGGAATCTTCCCTTTTCTTCTTGTTTGTGTGTCATCCTTGATAAGGTTAAGGGCTAAATCTAGTAATTTAGATGAGTTTCTAATGATTTAAAGCTTTAATGATCATCACTGTAAGTGGTGAGGTAAGATATGGGATTTAAGTTCTTGTACTACATAATTAGATTTCTGTATAATCTATGTTTTTGGGTTTCCATGTTTGTTGAAATCCCTTGCATGGCCACTCAACCTTTTTCCTCTTGCCTTGCACAGCCACTCAGCCCTTTTTCCCCTTGCCTTGCATGACAACTCATCCTTTTTCCTCTTGCCTTGCACGGCCACTCAGCCTTTTTCCTTCATGAAGTGCATGGCCTTTTATGCATTTTGTTCTTGAGATGCATGGCCACTTGAGGTATCTCCTCTTCCCATGCACGGCCACTTGACTTTTTCCTTTTTGGTATGCATTGCCACTTGGTTTTTCCTCTTTGAAATGTATAACCACTTATGCATTTTGTTCTTTGAGATGCATGGCCACTTATGGCTTTCCTTCTCTACATGCATGGCCACTTATGCATTTTTTTCCTTGGATGCACGGCCAAGCATGCTTTTTTACCTCTATAACAAGGTCATATATACTCTTTTCACTCATTTGAGTATACTTTCACCCTAAGATCAATCCATGTATTTAGATATTGATCACAGTGTTATATGGTCCATAAGATTAGTAAGAGAACATAAGTGGAGGTGAATTGACTAATGGTAAGTAAAATTTATGATAAATGGTTATCAAGTGTTGATTGTTATGCTAGTTGATATCAATAGATTAATAGACTAAGAAACTCTCTCTCCCTCTAGTGGTAAAGTCTATAAAGATATGATTTAGAAAGGCATGAAAATAAGATGAAGTGTTATAGAATTTTAAAAGACATAAATGCTAATAATTAGGTTGCTAAAATGTGTTTAGTGTCTAATAGCCCAAAATTAAGAAGAGTAAAAAGAAAAATAGTAATCACAAGATTTTATGCTATTTAATATTCCCTATATAGTATGATATAAGGTATGTTCTATGCCAAAGAAAATTATTTTACCCCAAATGATATACATTGATAATCATTTGCAACGGCATGAAAATACTATAATTTAACTTAGTATTAATAAAAAGATAGTTGCAGTGTTACATGTTTAAGATAATAGAGATGGAATAGTAATTGACACTTATTTGTGAAACTATAGAAGTTTGGTTATGCTTTAAGTCATAATAAGAATTAATGATGGGCTTTGATGTAAAGGAACCTACTTAGTTATCTGTTCATGCCCTATGACATAATATGAAAACTCCAAGTTTGCAAGTAGTGTGCTAATGATTTTAATGAAATAATCTTATATAAACTTACCTGGGTTTAAAATGTTATAAGATAAAAAGTACTAGTAAGATGATTAGTGTATATGTGACAATATTAAGGAAGATCACCTTTTTTTCTATAATCTAATAAACTATAAAAGTTAGCTAAAAAGATTAAAGATGCACAAGTGTCGACCTTAATTTAAAAACGAACCTACTCATACTCTTATATGGATTATAAATGCATGGGTATTGTTTAAAGTAATTATGTGTTGATAGGAATTATGATGCTGTATGGAAGCTACTCATGGCAAACAACAACAAGGTGCGCCATTGAGAACTATTGACGAGTTAAATAAGCCCAATATCTTATAATTTAAATAACTATGCTAGGATAAGTAGTCTAATTTAGTATGTGAGCAAGTATGCATAATGAAAGCATGTATTTCCATGATTTAAGCTGCATATATATGTATATGTGTATGTGGACACGCGCAATGCTAATTATGAAAGATTACATATTATTATCGATTGCATAAACTGGTAATCATCATGACATGAATGAAAGAAAGTTGATGCAACTATATGATCATATGATAGCATTCATGTGTAATAAAGCCTACAGCTCAATGATTGAAGTATGACAAGAATAACGTGCACTTTTATATGAATGATCACTACAAAAAAACGATTAATTAGCGACAATTATTTTCGTCACTAATTAATAGAATTCCGTCTCTAAAATAAATTAGCAACCAGCACTACGAACAATCGCTAAAAGCCTAGTCATGAATATATTAGCAACGAAATTCAAAATCAGTTGCTAATTTAGTTACGAAAAATTTCGTCGCTAATTTGCTTGTTCCTTTGCTAATTAATATTCATAATTAGTCATTGTATTATAATAATAATTTTTAGTGACTACATTTTCCGTCGCAAATTTCATCACTAATTATTAATTTACTATAAAAGTTAGCGACGAAATATTAGTCTCTAATTATTTCTTAAATTCTATCTATTACACATTAGTGATAGTTTGCTATCGCAATTCCATCGCTAAATTATTGCATGATTGAATTCTTTCTTTTGCTGTATTTTAAAATTTTCATCCTGCACACAATATAAATAATAATCTTATATTATAAAATTCATATATAATAGATACAAATTTAAATAATAATCTTATATTTTCACATATATATAATTTGTAAAAACAAAGTATTGTTTATACAATTCATTTCCCTAAAATTAATAACAAATTAAATTTTTACAATTTCCTACAAAATATAGAATTAGTTCCTAGCTAATATTGCTGTAGTAATATATCCTAAGCCTAAATGCAGTCCCTCTTTACCGATAGTCTGTGGCCAGAATTACGTGAACCTTGTTGGTAGTAGGAAGCCTTCATTCTCTCAACAATCCACTCCCTGCACAAGTCGTATCTAGCTGAGGAAAGAATGAAAAGCTGATACAAACAGCAATCATATAGAAACAGCTACCAAAAAATGTTGAAAGTTTGCACTTATTCCATCATTGAAACAAAATGCCTTTTGTTAAAGCTTCACAAATATTGAAACCTCAACATTAATCTCATACATAATGAATCTATTAGAAGAAAAGAGAATGTTATAGAAAGAAAACCATGAAAATAAGTTTCTTCAACTTGCAAACTAAATAAAACTCGACATGCACTGAGCATAAGTATACATTAATTCTCTATCATGAAAAACTATAAGCTTTGATCCTTTCAAATCGTGCACCAATTGACTTTCACATACTTATTCATAAATCAAATTTCAAGCAGGTGTAATAAGGAATACTCTAAGATCTGTCAATACGAAAGCCATGTTTTCAAAGATTCAACAAGAGGTACCTTTAATAAAAAAGGTACCGTTAATAAAATAATCAGAAGAAATTTAATGCTAATTTCGTAGTTTAGAAGCAAAAGTTACTTAGAAAAGTCAGTTTCCATAAATTACCTTCTTCATTCAATACAGGCAAACCTTGTCCTGTTAAAAACACAAATAGAGCTAAATATTGAGAAATTAAAGATGCAACTAACCCCTTGCATTTGGAGCCATGTCTTGGATAAAAGGTAGTAGATATATCAAATGGAAGTTCCATCACAAATTCTATATCATAGTTGATGTAACAAAACCACTAGCCGAAAAATAAAAAATTGATATTCCAACTATTCTATATTTTTTAATAGGTGTTCTAAGTAGGATAATTAGAATTAAAACACCAACAAAATATTTAATTTTCATTTTAAGCATGTAACTCTAATAATCAACAACACAGAGACAATATACAAGAAACTCTAATAATTAATTACATCTTATTGGTGAAAATGTGATGACACAAATAACTATTAATTATTACCTTACTCCAGTAACGACCTTAAAATCATCCTCCAATGCAATGGGTAATAAGGTGTTCCCACAATATCCATACAAGGAAGACTGATAAAGAAGAAGGAAGCAAAAAACCTTGCACTGCAAGCCAATCTTGATAACCAACAAAAAAGCCACTTGAACCAGGTAAAGGTTAGTATAGCTCATCAGCAACTCTTTCGGCTACAGAAATAGCCTATAGTAAAATGCAGCGACAAACAAAATATGGTTATCAAATAAATAAAAAAGCTTTCATCATATTCCCCAATCCACCATAACTCAAAAAATATAAAAGAAAAAGATACTTCTCAAGCAAAAAATAATAGACAGAGGTAATGAGATAGAATACTTCTAGACTGCAAAACAAAAATATTTAAGGATATTGTCTTATTAGGTCAAATCACCTGCAGCAAGTCAAGAAATTTACCTTATGGATGACAATTCACCACAATAAGCTGTAACTTTGGATAGCACCCTAGCCTTCATATAATATGGTAGGACTATTAAGAACATTAAGCAAGAAATGTAGAGAAGGATTTGAAAGAATTAATCAGAATTTTATAGGGTCCAAATTCATTTATCTAGTCTAACATAAAAATCAGGTCTACCCAGCTATAAATTGAGTTCCTTCTGAGTCCTTGATGTTCAAACTAAAACTAGAAAAATGAAAGTTCCAAGAGAGAAAAATGAGTAATGATTTTCCTTAGGTTGAGGGACAATCATTATATTAAAGGAAAATAATTGAATGTTGTTATTGACACTAGAACAAAGAATGATTGTCATAGTGGATTTAAGTTGGTGTAAGATGATGTAATAGGTAAAACAAGAACCAAAACCATGGCAGACTTGTAGTTAACTTCAACATATATAAAAGGGTGTGATTACGGGGTAAGTATCTAAACTGTAAGCATATTTTGGCCCAACTTATTTTTACACAGACAACTGCTTCATGTGTATTATTTTCTATCAATTGCCATCATAACCAAAACAAGACACATGGATGCTTTATTTGGAGAATAATTAATGGACAGTAATAACACATGCATGATGACACATTCACCCATATGTAAATAAATTCATGTACCCACAACTATTCTTTTAGGTTGAGTGCATATAATGTTGCATTGTCCTCTATGTCCTGATTCGATCATCTCATCCAATATAAATTGTGGGACCTAAATGAAAGATCAGTAAGAGGTTAGCCTATTCTTTAAAGAGGACAACCAGTTAGCACAACAAAACACTATTACATAAGGAAAAAGAAGTTGGTTTGGAGCACAACAACTATACAAAAGTACCTAAGTGGTCTTCCTTGAGCCAGTTTCCCGACAAACAACAAGAAAACTATTCTCCTTCAGCACTTTCAATATATCATTCTTCAGTCCAGTAATGGGGACGATAGCTCTAGTTTTCAACATATCCTGTAACAAGTTTACAAATGCTACATAAACAATGTAAAAATAGTTACACCCAAATTATTTAAGCAAAAGGCACTAGAAGACCGAAAATCCCATTGGCAAGGACTGCTCTTTTAAAGGTTTTATTCTTCCTTCTATTAACCACCAAGAAAAGAATAATTAAAAGAATTCAAAAAGGATAAAAATCTATTCACTAATGATAAATGCATCAGCTTCTTGATTTGAATCGTATTAAATCAAGCAACACTAACAGCAACAAATTTAGTTCAACAATTGTTTCAAATAAATCAAAAAGAAAAGTGGACGTACTTTCTACTACTAAATAAGCACAGACATCCCCTGAATTGTCAGTTTCTTTGAAATGAGAGCTTTGTGATGTTTCTGGAAGCATATTCGTAGTAGTAGAGCTGGTACTTGATCCATCAATATTCAGTAACCAGTCTACAAAACCAATCCTTCGGTCCTCTACATTGTTTTTCGCTTTACTAGATAAGTCCCCTGTAAGAATTCTAGATTTTAGCAAAATTAAATAGTGCAATAATTCCCAAAAGAAACAGCAACAAAGTGACAGTTGTTATGAACAAAGCTGGTTTAATACAATCAATATGATAACTTACATAAAATATTGCCTCAACTTGTCATTAACAAGCATAAGTAATCACATCAATATGATAATAATATTATAAAGGGGCCTAAATCCATAAAAGTTTTTTGGAAAAATATTTCGATAACTCTAATTAGATGGACTATATTTATCAATAATTTACCTTCTTTCCATTGCAATATAAAAGAAGCATAAGGTTGGGTAACTATTAGGTGAATGGGTAAGTCAGGAAACAACTGATGAAAAGAACATGCTGCAACTCTATTTTGAGCATCCTACATTTGAAACGTATTCACTTTAAAGCCAAATACAACCAATAATTCAACAAAAAATAAGCATCCAAAAGAGAGAGAGAAAGAGAAGGAACGAGTGAGAAGAAAATAACCCATCAAGGAAAAATCGAGAATGAAAAGCCAAAATAGCCATGTATCAAGCACTATAAAGAAGAAGCACAAAGAGGTTTCCCAAGTGAAGATTGACATGCCAAACTCTTTATGTACCATGTGCTCTTTTCGTGCAGACCTGCAGGTCTTAACCATGTGCCATTAAGTCCTTTTTAAAGGAATTTTGAGTCTCTTAGTAATCATTAAGTCTTTAAATCCTTTTTTAATTCATTTTGAGTCTATTAGAAAGCATTAAATCTTTAAGGCATTTTTAAGGCATTTCGAGTCTCTTAGCGAACATTATGTCTTTAAGTTCTTTTTCAATACATTTCGAGTCTCTTAGTTAGCATTAAGTTTTTAAGTCCTTTTTCAAGGCATTTTGAGTCTCTTAGCGAGCATTAAGTCTTTATATCCTTTTTCAAGGCAATTCGAGTCTTTTAAAGCATTAAGTCTTTATGTACTTTTTCAAGGCATTTTGAGTCTTTTAGCGTGCATTAAATCTTTAAGTCCTTTTTGAAGACATTTCGAGTCTTTTAGGGATCATTAAGTCTTTAAGTCATTTTTCAAGGCATTTCAAGTCTATTAGTGAGCATTAAGTCTTTAAGTCATTTTTTAAGGCATTTCGAGTCTCTTAGCAAGCATTAAGCATTAAATCCTTTTTCAAAGCATTTCGAGTCTCTTAGTGAGTATTAAACATTAAGTCCTTTGTCAAGGTATTTTGAGTCTCTAAGGTGACAAAGTCCTATCTATAAGTGATGAAATCCTTTTGTAAGCTTTATGCTGGGTGTAATTACTAGAGGATGGTCGTTCTGCTCAAAGACAAATCTACATCTCCATCAAGTTAGTAACTTCTTCGAATTACAATAGCACACTAACATCAAGTTCTTTTCATAGGTTCCAAAGTCCTCTTAAGAGGCATCTAACCCATTTACGACGGTTCAACACGTTGACAAGAAGACATCAATCAAGGCAACTCAACTTGATTTTGCATGCTAATAACTAGGCACTAATCGAACACATTCAAATAGCAATGATACTACATGTCTTAGGTGCTAATAAGATGCATTCAAATAACCTGATTCTAAATGCCCCAAGAGCTAATGAGAGTTTGTAACACCTTACATTCATTTATAATTTGGTATATTATAAATCCCCATTTACGGCATTTCATAGTTACTAAAGTTAATTATCCTTCAATTTCATGGGTTAATGAATGGATTATTATTAACAATTAATTCTTATGTTCAAATTTTTGGTTCCCCATTTATAGGTGCCGCATTAATTTGTTCATTTTTGATCAATTCAATTTTCATCATAATTTCTCCATTCATCCAATTAAGGTTAGTATTCACTTGGTAAAAATTTCAGCAGCATAACGACTAGTAAACCATACTGCCTGAACCTATAAATTTACCAAATAACACACCCAAATGGCAACCTTCGCCTCCTGTACTCCAATACCATACATAACACTTCTAATGGCATTCATCTTCGCAACACATTTATAGTAACTATCATTTATATTAATGCCATATAATATATGTATGTTATCATTAGTAATACATAATGCAACGTAATATTTTACAACCTAAATTCCAAAACTTATATATATATATATATATATATATATATATATATATATATATATATATATATATATATATATATATATATATATATATATATATATAATCTATCTAAGTTCCATTTTGACATAACAATTACATGTACATGCTACTATACTCCTTGATTGTAGTGTCTTCAATGCATGTCCCTGCACGTAGTCAAGCCACCACACGTTATACAACATTGTTGTTTAGTCGTAAAAACATCTATGCTACGTAGAATTTTGTTTAATATTAATATTTTAAATTAATTACCATTTTTCCCTTTATGTCACTCTTAGTTAATTAATCTGAAGTTTATTCCTTTAATGCCTTAATTCACAATTTAATTCTTCATCTACTTATTTTCTTATTAAATTTTCATTCAACTCTTTCAAATGGGAAAGTTCCTACTTGGTCCCCAAACTTTTCCTTTATCACACGTTGTCCTTTTTTACATAAAATTTATCCTTTTCCACTTTTAAACACAAAATTTTCATCATAGTCCTTTTGTTGCCTTACATGATGGCGAATTATCGTTTGGTCAATAAAACTTTTACTTACTTACAATTTTACCCCTCTTAAATTACTTTTAGTTAATTGGCATTAATTAAATTTTTTTATTGTCTACTTTGCTACTTAATTTCTTTATTTTCTTTTTCTCATTAAATCATACATAATTTCTACTTGAATGCAAAATTACGATTAGGTCCTTAAACTATTTCTTTATTATATTCGACCTTATTTTTCTTCTATTTTGATCCCTTTTTGTTTCCTTTAACTTTCATTCCATTTTAAGTGTAAAATTTATATTTTGGTCCTTATGCTTCCTCACAAAGTGAAAATTTGCAATTAAGTTCATATATTTTCTTCTTATTATAATTTGACTTGTTTAACTCCAATATTAACTCTTTTTGCTTCTTTTACCTCGTACTCCATCTTAAATGGTAAATTTGTATTTTAGTCCCTATGTATACCCATGAAGTGGCAAATTATATTTTAGTCTTTAAACTTTTTCTTATTTACGATTATGTCTTTTTCACTCATTTGACCATTTTAACTTATTCAACCACATTATTGGTGCCAAATTATGGTTTTGCCTTTAGTTTATCATGCAAGTACATCTTTGCCCTTTTGAGTCTATTAACCATGTTATTCCTCTTATTTCTTATTTAACCACAATAATGATAATTTTTATGCATAAATTACCATGTGATCCATATCTTTTTGCATAATTACTAATTTGCCCTTCCTGGACTTTTAACTACACTTTTTATATTATTTCTTATTCTATTACCCTTAGGATGTCTTCTATGCATAATTTATCACTAGGCCCTTTTCCTTTTCCATATAATTACAATTTGGCCCTTATTTTTACATTATTTCAATTAGATTGTATTCTTACGCCAATCTTTATGTTATTACCATTATGTACCATATCTTACATTCTTATTCTTTTTGCATTCATCCATGTTACATATGAAATCATAACATACAGAATAAATAACCTCCAAACATGGTAAAAACATAGTATTTTCATATGGTATACCATTTGGCTTTTTAGTGTTTGCACATGTACATTATATTTTATTCTACATTCACATGCTATATGTGTTTCCATATCCATTTTAATTATCTATAGGGTAATACGCACTTAATTTACATCAAAATCCTTAAGTTATCTTTACTTTTATCATTATATTTACTTACACTTAATTATATACTCCATCTATTTTTACTTCTGACCAATTCTATTGCATTCTTCACATATTATATTGTCTAATTCTTACTAAATACACCATTAATCATCAAATTCTCTCACATTGCACTTAAGTATATAATTTAGCCAATATAAGCTATATCTTTCCCATGTTGTTTTCCTCACTAATTTGCATTCATATCATGACAATTCATAATTCTATCAAATTATCTCAAACTATTTCACCTTTTTCCTTTGAATTCACATAGTTAATAATAGTACATCATTATGTATAAATGCTAAGCATTATATCTACATATTATTTCTAGCTTCAATAATTCAAATTATGCTTATTCATCCTAATATCATACATTTCATGTTCAAAATACTAATTGACATCAAATATCCATATGATATAACATTATGTACCTTTATGTTCACTAACTAACTATTATGTATATCTATTATTTTAAGCTCAAATTAACTATTCCATACTCATTCTTCTTTATATTTATCATTTCATGTTAAACTTTCTACTAATTATCAAATTTTTACTTGATAAGTTTCATGTCTCCATTCAGTCACCTAAATTGTCTTTGTTTTTTATAATTTTATTTATTAATTTTAGATTATTATATGTTATTATGCTATCTTGTAAACATACATCAACTTATTTTACATTTTTACTAAGATTACTACACTTCCAAAATATAAATCTTTACATAATTTATGGAAATTAATTAAAATGAGGTGTAAAAAAAGCTACTTTCCTCAAAATAGCTTGAATTCATCCAATTTACCTTTCCCTTTTTGGTTCACTTAATTTCCTTTAATTCTCATCTTGGCTGATCTCCCTATAAATTGTTCTCCAAATCTTCCTTCTTGCTTTCTATAATTTCTTCTACTTTCTTTCCTCAAAATAAGCTTTAAGAATAGTATTAGATGGAATTAGGACTTTAGAATTATTTAGGATGAAAAATTAGGTAGGTTTACAAAAGGAAAAATGAAGAAAAATGGAAAGAATGGGAGCTTTGAGGAGCTATTGGAATAAGGGAGAAATTGGTTGATTTTTCTAGATTTTTTTTTTATTTTTTCCTATTTATACCCATCTTAATTGGGCCAAATCAGGTCCAACCACTTTGGTCCAACCAAATTGACTCAATTGACCCAATTTCACTTAATTAATCCATTTTTGGCTGAATTAATTTCTCCATTAATTTCCTTGCTCAATTTATTGTTTCAATAAATTTTAACCTAATTCTATATGGCAATTATACCCTTAAACCAAAGAAAAATACCCTTTAACTCAATTAAATTAAACTCGATTTTTTTTGCCATCTTTTGGAAACTACTGTTCCACTCATCAAAATGCCTTAACATTTTTCTCCACATGTCAAAACATATGTAGGAGAGTGTGTTTAAAATTTTAGCCCATTCTGAGATAATTTCAGTATAGTTCCAATTTTGATGGAAAAATCAATCAGTCAAAATCCAAAAATTCAAAATTTCTAGAAAAATTATTTTTCACTTTAAGATACTAATTTAAATTATTTTTAATAGATCTAGGCAATGAAAATAATATTTAGAGGTCCATGAAATATTTTATAGTCCAATGAAACTTTCGGTCAACCCTTTTTACAATATCGAACAAAATCTTCATTGTCTTTTTTGAGGGTCTATCCAAGCTTAATTTCTGGTCAAATTATACGACTAGACTCTATTTAACACCAATTTTATTATTCCAGGGTTAAGTCAAAATTTTTGCCAGGTCTTCCATTCGCGAATTTTCCTGGCCTGAGCACATTTACACTTACACATTTTTAAATTTTACTATACTATTCTACTGTGATTACCTTTAAAACTATCCTAGGGTTATCGTTCACACTCCAAAATGTACCATGTATGTTTGATATGATTTTCAGGATATTATAGGGTTAGTCAACTCGTCCTGGTTCTATATGCCTCGAGTGCTAATTGGATTATCAATCAGGATTAACACATCGAAAAACTAATGTTAACTATCCAAACTAGGATTAAGACATCGGTAATCTGATGTTAAATATCCAAACCAAGTTTAACATGTTGACAAGCTGACAATAATTACCCGATCAACCAAGAGATTTGTTGCATTAGGTATACATATTTTTCCCTTTACTTTGAATTTTTGCACACTAAGGTACCAGTGCACTAAGCTCCCCAAAATTAGAGACAGTTATAGATATTGGGTCTTGAGGCAACCTAGATCGGAGTTACCTGATGAGGAAGCATCATTCATATTATGGGTAGAGAATAAAAACTTTGAGTCTTATACTTTATTTCAACAAAGTTTTTAAGGTTTTTTTATTGAGCTTTGTATTATTTTTTAGGTTAAAAAGAGCACTTTTAGGTAAAAAATCACTTTGTTTCAGTTGACAAATGCCTTGCTCGTCTGAATTAAAAGACTCCCATTTTTCGAGATAGATAGGCTGCTTATCTAGTGTGGTAGAAGGGTTACCTGTCTATCGTGCATTTTCCAAATTTACTTCCCATATTTTTGGGCGAGAAATGGGGAACTATTTTTGAGGATTTTTATACCGAATCTAATTCGATCCTAAGAAATTATTTTAGGGATTTAAGCCTAAAAAATAGAAGTTTGAAGGGTTTTGAATACTAAAAAAAAGAGTTTTAATGAGACTCAAAAACTCATTTTAATAAATAGAAAAATCCTAGGGTTTTTTAGGGTTTATTTTTCTTCTTCTTCTTCTTTCCCTTTCTTTGGTGGCTAAGAAAAATTCTAATTTTCTTAAGAAACTTGAGAAAGAAAGCCAATAATTCTTGAGAATAAAAATTGATTTTTATCTCTTAAGAATAAAAAAAAACTCCTTTATATCTTTTCACAACACTAAAACATTTTTATCATTTTTAATCAATTATGGAGATCAATTAGAGAGAAACTTGGAGCATAATTATTTAGCCTTCTAAAGAGAAACTGAGGATAATATTCTTGGTTTTTATTCTATTTTTATTTCAATTAATTTTTTATTTTTTATGCCATGAAAATATATCTTTAATTGATGTTATTTATGCCATGATTTGATTTTAGTTGATTAATTGATTTTGTTTCTATGAATTTTGTGATGCCATGAATATGATTTGATTATGATTGCATATATTAGAAAGGTATACTTTAGGATTTTTCACCATTGATGCATAATTAGTTTTTTTATTCAAATTTTGTATTTTATGTTTAATTAATTGTTTAACATGTTTTATATTGCTATGTGATTCTCATGGCTAGATTTGAAATGTTTTAGGAGGTAGAAATATGCATGTTTATGTTTAAAATTAATTTCCCTTGATTTTTTGCTTGTTTCTGCACTTTCTATCGGCATTTTATGTGACAAACGAAAAAAATCCCCCACAAGCACCCGTCTATCATGTCGACAGATGAAACATTGTGGGAGCTCCTTTCCATCCCATCCTTCTTTGGTTGCTTTAGCCGTCTGTCATCATATATGGCCTTCCATGCCCATGGCCTTATTTCTCCCCTTTTACTGTCATTTTTTATGTCTTGTTGCATTAATTTCATTTGTATGATTAATTATATTTTAATTGTTATTTTAATTATATCTGCATGTTTTCATTTTATTTTATTATTATAATTATAATTATTATAATTATTAGGCTATAATGTATTTTTTAATATTTATAATTTTATCTATTTGTTAGTTTTGTTATAATTCTAACCATTTATTTTCTTCATGTCTTTTTGAGCAATTCATTTTATTGCATTGGGACTCTTAGAGTTTGGGGTTGCATACTTTGGAGAATTTCCATGGAAGATATTAATTCCATTTTCTCATTTTATTTTATTTTATTTATTGCTTTTATTTCTTTATTATTTGATCATTTGGATGTATTATTATTTTAGGATGTAATAGGTAGCAATAAATGATTTTTGCACATTAAATGACAAAAGTTCACTTAAATCATTTTTACTAATTGATAACTTCGATTTAGTGTTTATTTTTAGTATATTTTTACCTATGTTTACATCTTGTTTTGTGCATTTTTTTCCATTTTAAGTATTAAAATTTTGTTTTTATGCCAAATAGGATTATTTTATGATTTATGAAGTTTTTGAGTGGTTAATGGTGTATTTTTGAATTTTATGCCGAAAAAAGGCTAGCACTCACCTGAGATATTTTTTATCAGTAGTGTGCTTTGTAGATCCTTAAAATGCACCATATGTTTCAATAGGAGATCCGATTGAATCTAACCATCTCCATCGTGTCTAATGCAGACTTCAAGGTTAATTCAATCCAGAATGGTGTAGTCGATTAAGACCAAAGTGTCTTAGCCATCTCCATCATGTCCAATGCAAACTTCAAGGTTAATTCAATCCAGAGTGGTGTACTTGGTTGAGACTTCAAGTGTCTTAGCCATTCTATCTAGATGTATAGGAGATATTTTTAGATTTTTGAATTCTAGGGTTTTCTCTGTAATTTTAGCTCATAGTTCTTTATACTTTAGATTTTTTTAGATTTATTTGTAAATATTATGCTTTCAATATAGTTTTACATAAAAAATACATAGTTATAGTTCAATTCATAAATTAAATTTATAGCTTTTTTATCAAGCTCCAACTTGGAGAAGAACAGAGAAAGCCTTACCAACTTCAGACATACACTTCAAATGGGTTTTAGAGTTTCTTCTCTCATTTTTATTATTGTTTTTAATATAAGTAGTGAGTAGTTATTTTGTTGTTTGGGGGTCTTTAAATCCCCTAAACCATGTAAGGAATATGAACTTATTTTATTAAATATATTTTAAATGTTTCTTTTTTCCTTGTGCTTATCTTGATATGGATGTTATGCAAGTATCTATGCTATTAATCTTATTCAAGTTGATGGATTTATGCTTGCATAATGTTTATGTCATGCATGTTCCATTTTTCTTCACATATGCTGTAGTTTTGATGGAATCTCTGGAATGGAAGCTGTTAGATCTAGGGTTTATGTGTTGTAAAATTAGAAAAGAGAAGAAAATGAATAGTTATTGAATTAGTAAGCTCCGAAATGGGATACTAGTTCATATCTAGGTTTTGGGACTCATGCTTATATTGGCTATTGGGTAAGCTCGGGGATGGGATATCGGGTAGTTAGAGTAGTAAGCTTAAGAATGGGATACTAGGGATTTAGATGAGTTATCCACATCTGAAATTTATGAATGTTATGTTAAAATGATCCTTACATAGGGATGGGGAGGATTAGGTTCCTGAACAATGTCTTTAGCTCATTGTTAATTTTATCCATTTCATAATTTCTATTTTAACTGCCTTTTTAATTTATACTTCACATTGCTTTACTTTTTTTGTTAAATATTTTTATCACTAATCACACAATAAAATCAACAAACAATTAGGTAATTCTTTAAGCACGTACTCCAATAAATCATTTATTTTGCACAAATTGGTTCCCTAGGTTTGATACTTGTGGGTCTTAAAAATATTTCACTTTATTACTGGTCAGTTCAGTACACTTGTTAACATCTGACCACTAATTAATTGGGTTTTCTTTAATAAATATGGACCAATATCCAGGTGTTTTTACCCAAATTCACATAATGTAATAAAATCTTTTAGTGAAATACTCATGAGGGAACTAAGGTTGCCAATTAAATTTTATATATGTCATTTCATTTTGTACGTTATTTTGTTAACAATGATTTGCTTATGTAATAACTTAAGTAGGAATTTATTCTCTTTATTTATTTATTTATTTATTTATTTGTTATTTTTTTTATTTGATTGGGATGTTTATTTAATCTTTATTGCAAATGCATTGCATGAGAGAGGAGAGTGGATTAATACTTAAAACCTAATTATAAAAAATAACACATAACTAAGATGCCTAATAAGAGTGATGTCTTGAACACCAATCTTAGTTTGGGCATTAAAAGGTCAAGATTTCTTTCCCAACATCCTGTTGGATGGTGACTCCATAACACCTACCTCTTCGAGCCCATTAGTAGATGCCTTCATTGACTACCAACAATAATTTGGGCTTAGCTTTTTTTTATTATGAAGTAGCCAATTTATGAGTTAAGTGAGCTTTATTCGATCTTAGACCCTTAAAGTGGGTTTTTGAGAGTAAACCTAAAAAATACGCAAGGCTCTGGTGTATGTCATAATAGAATAAAGGTTTGAGGAGACCCTATAGGTAGTTAATGAGTCTCTGATATAGATTAAAGAGTAGGGCACTCATATTGAGACTAACATCCCTAAGGGCAGACATGACTAATAGAGATAAATGAGCAGCTAAGGAGGTATATTAGGTATCCAAAAGGTGACTTGATGAGATATCTTTAGCGCCATTCTAGGGCCATTACAGAGGTAGGACAAGGGTTAGAGTGGCTAATAGAGGTGATAGCATAGGTTCTATAGCCTTTGATAGTAGCATTGCCCATGTTTTGCTTTAAATTTAGGCTAGATGATGATCAGCTCCCTCTGACGCCACAGGTAGGGGTACCGGCCAGGTCAAACCTCCATCAAGGCTAGCCTATCATAAAGTATTAGGATCGAAGCCCTCACAATGACTTATCATTTTTGTATTCAGAGAGTTGAAAATTTTGTCTAAATACTTTAATTATATAAGAATTGAGTTTGTATATAATTTATACAATTGTCTTATTTTATGTTTTGTTTTATTATGTTCATTTTGTTTGAAATGAAAAGAAAATATGATGAATGAATGAATGAAAAGAGATGCCATGCAATTAATAAGAAGACTTGTAATTACCACACCATGACGAGACAAAGATAATGGAAAAAATAAATAAAAATATTCGACAAATTAAAGTGCATAAACATAGCATTAATATCAATTTTTTCATCACAAAAGGTATTTAAAACCCCTACCAGAAGGCATATATTTACTCCTTTAGATGGTGAGGAATGTAGACACCCATCCTCCTCACAAAGAGTTACCTAAACAAGTTGAAATAAAAGGAGATGCAAAGCAAGGAACTGTCGAACAAGAGGTGAAACCTTTATGACAACACTAATTTTGGAAGAATGCAAAGCGAGATTAAACATGTCAATAACCTTAGCAATGATGGCTTCCCGTACATTTTAATTTTTTAGGTCAAACAACCTGATGCTAATCAAATCCAATTAAGTCATCTCAATCCTATAAGCCCTAGGCGCTAATTAGATGCACTTAAACAACATTATTCTATATGCCCCAAGCGTTAATTAATCCTCATCAAGGCATCTCGATTCTGCATGCCTTAGGCACTAATTAGATGCATTTGAATAACCTGATTCTGCATGAAAAATGAGCCAATTAGAGTTAACCAACTCAACCTAGTTTTGCATGCCTTAGGCACCAATAAGACAATCAATCTAGGATTGACACATCGATAAAATGATGTTAACTACCCTAAGCCAGGGTTGACATATCGAGAAACTGATGTTAACTATCCGAACCAAGGTTAATGCATCAATAAGCTAATGATAAGTACCCAATCAACCCAGAGACTCATTGCCTTATAAGAAGGTATGTATTTTTATCAACCAAGAGATTCCCTACCTCAGGTACGTATCTTTTTCCTTTTACTCTAAATTTTGGCTCACTTTGGCACTAGTGTACTAGCTCCCTAAAAATGGGGGTAGTTGTAAACACTGTGACCCAAGTATACCTAGATTAGTGTTACTCGATGATAAAGAAACAATATATTATTGACATCAGGTTTAGATCTCAAAGCTCTAATGGTGAATTTCTTGCATTTGCCTCAAAGTTCCTTTGATTTTTAAAATGATTTTTGAGTGTTTTAACATAAGTGCATAAAAAACTTTGATTTAGGCCTCCAGAGGTGGCTGACGATCATCTATCATATAAGGGGTGCCCATCCATTGCTCCCTTTCTCCTATAAGGGTCAAATTAAGGGCATTTTAGAAATTCTAGGATTCTAGGTTGAGGGACGTTGTCCATAGCTTGAACTCCAAAATTTCCATATTTTTGGAATTCATAAAAGGTAGTTATAGATTTGAAAGGATTTTATCTTGATTTTATAGGGATTTTATCTCTAAATTTGGGAAGTTGGAGTTAGAATCTAACTCCAACTCTAGCCTAGGTGTAAAACTTAAAAATATAGGGTTTTAAGGGAGGATTCACTTTTTACAGAGCCACCTTAGGGAAGGAGAAAATTTTTTTTCTCTCTCTAAGTTTTACTCTAGCAATCTTTTAGATAAAACACACACACAAATGAATTTCATTGTAATTTTTTTCTAAAAAATAAGGATGACAAATTGGAGTGAAGATCAAGACTACAAGAGTTTCAAAGTCAGAATATCTCCTGAGGGTAATATTCTAGGCTTGTTTATGCTTTCTCTCTATAAATTATCTTGCATAAATATGCGATCATTTGGTGCAATTATAACATGCTGTGTTTGTGTAATCGTAATGACTAAATTTGGTTGATATGTAAATTTGGATCATAGAGCATTTTAGCAGCATGATTAGGTGGTGGATTCCTTAATTGTTGTAAAATGTGAAGCTTGTATTTTATTCTCTTATTTTTGTCAATTGATGGTTTTAATATGTTTTATGCATTATTTGATGTCATAACTTTATCTTAGCATAATTTAGAGCTTATTAATTACATGTTTAAGGTCAAAACAAATTTTGTATGATTTTTTAATATTTTTACCATAGGAACTTTCCAATTTGTTCTGTCCAGAGGTGACGGATGAGAAGATGACTCAATGAATGCCTGTCTATCAATTAATAGATGAGACATCGCAAGCTGATTCCCTCAGCTCGTCCTTTGCTTTCTTGTAGGCATCCCTTACCCGATTTTAGGCATCAATGGCCATATTTTTGGGTATTTTTAATGTATTTCATACATCTTGTGTAATTTTATGCTATTTATTGGATCTCCATGATATTTGTGCATCATTTTATATGATTTTAACCCTGTATGATGTGGTTCTGCACTTGGTCTCATTTTGTTTATGTAGTTAAATTTGTAATAATTTTATTATATTATTTTTAATACTAATTCATTTCTTTTTTTTAATGGTTTTTCAAGTATTTAATATCTTTGCCTTTGGAGGATTTTTTGTGATTTTTTGCATGGAAAATCATGCTCTTGAGTTGGTCACCATCCTCAGCTTGTCAAGTTACCTTGGCTAACCACTTCTTTTTATCATTTATTTATTTTTTTTGCTTTAGTTTTGTTTAGTTATTACGTATTTTGTGTTTATTTATTTATTTGGTTTTGTTTGGATGTATTATTATTTTGAGGGTGTAATTGTTTGTAAAAAAAGGCTTTTTGTCCACGCTGAGAGCAAAAGGCATAAAAAACATTTTCAATTAAACTAATTGGATTTTTCTTCAAAGCTTGGACCAATGTCCAATTTTTAGTCCAAATCCACAAAATAGAGTAAAAGAATTTTTGTAAAATATGCATGAGAGAACCAATATTCTCAACCTAAATAAATATCCTAATTTATATATGTATATTTTTCTATTGTTGTTATTGGATGATTTGCTTCTGTAATAGTTTAAGTAGGCTTATCTTATTATTTTTATCGTTTTATTTATTTGAGTGGGATGTTTACTTAATTTTCACTGTAAAATTCATTGTCTGAGAGAGGAGAGGGGGTTAAGTATAAAACCTAATTATAAAATAAACACCTAACCAAGGTGTCTAATAAAAGTGATGTCTTGAGCACCAATCTTTTTTTGGGAATTAAAAGGTCGAGATTCATTTTTCAACATTATGTTAGGTGGTGTATCCATGACACCTACATCTTTTGAGCTCATTAGTAGATGCCTTCATGGGTTGACTATCAATAATAATTTAGGCATGATTTATTTTATTAGGTAGTAGCCAATTTATGAATTAAGCCTAATTTGATCTCGAACCTTAAAATCAAGCCTTCGAAAATGAACTCGGATAACTTGTATAACTCTCGCACACGTCACACTTTTTTTTAGACCTTAAACACTTTTTTGTCTATTTTGCAGTAATGCCTAAATGTTCATGTGTAGAAGTCGGGTCTAGTTCTTCTTGATTCTAAATGCTTATTTGCTTGCACCTGAGCTTCAAGAAGACATACAAGTATTTTTTTGAATTTAAATATATCGAGCTAGTTTACTTGAATGATTTCTTTTTGGATGTTGTGCTGGCAATATGAAAGCGGAAGTAAATAAGCTAATCACCAATATTGGCTGGACTAAATTTTTTAAAAATAATAAGAAAGTACAACTAGAGATTACTAGAGTTTTTTTAACAACCCTAAGTTGTACATTTGAGAATAATGATGACAATAATGGGATTGTCTGATTTCAACTAGGTAGAAAGAAACACAAGATCACTTATAGAGAATTTACAAAGTATCCTAGTTTCCCTTTTAATGGTGCATGAGAGCTGCCTGATTCCTTGTCTAGGCAAAAATGGGTAGTGATAAGGGATAGTGTTGAGCCGCAACTTATGTATTCAAGATGACAAAGGCCCATCACTTGAAGAACCATACCTTTTTCTTCCTTTTTAGCTCTATCATTCTTTAGGCATCTTTACGGTATTGGTGATATCAATTTCATCGAGGTACTAATTTTAAGGGGATTAGGCTAAATGGTGCTTGTTATCTATGGTGAAAGATCAATGACCTCCAATGGCGACTAGGAATTTCAATGAAAATTTCATTGGGAGGAATTGTTATGGTATTGGCTAAGGCAATGTATCATGATTCCCTTGGACCCTCTTTAGGTGCTTATTCTTATATGGACTATAAGTTATTTAAGAATATGAAGATTATGACAAATAATCATAGGTGGCACCTAATGATACATGAAAATTATATATTTGAGGTGAAAAAAGGTCACACCCAATTGGCATTTAATGCAATAGCTATCAATTCAGATGAGGACAAAGAGGCAGGGCAAAAGGAGGAGGCCATTGCACCAAAACCCATTTTGTACCTAACACCACAGATGGTTGATTTATTAATGGAGTTTAAGTATACTTGGACATCTATGTGGGGAGATCAATAAACTGTAGGAGCATATTGAGGCCCTCTGAGTAAATCAAGAGCACTTCATTAAGCATTTTTAAGAAAGTTTCTCACAAGCAACAACACCACCTTTTCCTCTACCGCAGTAAGCTGACATTTTTCCTACCTTGTTGATGATAATAAGATTTTAGAAGGGGTTAAGCTTAGTTGATCTTATTTTTTATTATTAATTTAGGAAGTTTTTGAACAATCTTAGCTTTCATTTTTCTTATGAATTGTTTTTATTTTTTTTCTTTTATTTTGTTTTGCTGTTTTATTTTTATTTTAGCTATTTTGTATTTGTTGTTTAATTGTAGTACTTGTTAGTTTAAAATCATATTACATCACATGTAAATAGTGAAATTTAAAATATTTTTAAACCAAAATGCATGATCTAGTTAAAAGAATTGAACTTCCTAGCTACAGTTTAGAACTTTACCATAGATGTTTATTGAACAGTTGTTAAATGTTGCATTGGGTTATCGTAAACCAACAGTGTCCTTACTTCAAGGCACCTCAAAGGTGTCCATACAAGAAGTAAAGTCTATGAACCTTTTCAAGGGGCAAAAATGGCCAAAATTTTCTCAGAGACTAATAAAGCCAATTCGCTTATAAGAGAAAAAGAGAGGAAATTAGGGTTTAATGGGTAGAAGTGTTCTAACTTATTTGCTTTTTCTTTATCAACCCTAATTCCAACTTTAAGATGTATTTATACACCTTATGGGTTAGATTAGGGTTATTTTATAATGGCTGCATCTCCTAATTGAGCTTAGACCAATTGGATGGGCTTAAGTGACACTCACATGCCTAATAGTCCAATTATGAGCATAGGGCCTAAATAAAATAGGCCTACGCATTTGAATGGGCTTTAAGCCCATTCAAAATTCATGTACAACCTTATAACATATTAATGAATCCTAATATTAATTATTACTTGCATCCAATGTCAAATGGGCTCTAGAGAAAAAAAAAATCTTTAGCTCATAAAAGCTTTATGCATAAATTACTTATGGGCCTTTTTTGTGAAAAAGAGTTTTTTGCTTTTCCTCAAACCCTAAATTTTCTCTTACCAACTTATAAAATAAGTCTTCATGACATCCCATGTCTTGTTTATATATTGCTTTTACTTCATACCTTAATTCTTATATGTGTGTGACCCTTTGGATTTCCTGTGTTTATTAGTAGTAAAATATAAAACTAATCGAACTAGGACTCTAAGAGTTCCAATCAAATTGGGACTCTAAGAGTTCTAATCAAATTGGGAATCTAAGAGTTTTAATCAAATTAGAGCTTTAAGAATCCTTGTAAAACTATAGTTACTAGAGTCCTAATCGGATTGTGACTTTAAGAGTCCTAATTGAATTGTGACTTTTATGATTTAAACTCTTTTAAATCATAATATCGATTCGCAATTGATATATTTCCATACATTATTGTATAAGTCATGAAAGGCTTCTAGTTAAGCATTATGACTACCTAAATGACAGGAATTTAGTGATTTCCACTTTTACCCTTCCATATCAAGTTTCCATGTAATCACTCCCTTCACAATTCTTTTAATCTCATTCATGAATTGAATATGGACATGTATCAATTCATTCATGAACTTATTGTGTCTCATACTTTTATCTTTATTCCTAAAATTCCATTGTGAATCTCATTCACCTTCCATTCCACTTTGGCTAAGGTCTTCTTAACAAAAATCTATAGAAATATTGAGATAGAACTCCTTATTATAATTGAGGTGGTGAATCCTTTATTGGTCACTCAACTACCTCCAAGGAGTTCATGTTATACCCAATCTCTAAGCTTTGTATACCCCTTCAAGGAGTAAAAGCATATGAGTCAAAGTATAACACTTGCTACTTGAGATACCTTGGTGGATACTTTCACAACTGATATGATGAGATAATTCACTGATATAGTGTAAGTGTCCATGTGAAGTTTCTCATGATAGATCTCTAATGAACTTTTTCTTCTAACAAGCATCCACATGTTAACTTTGATCATCTCAATGATCACAGATAATGAGAACTATTGCTTGAATTATTCAAGAATTATAACACATGTTAGTCTATCTATATTAACAATATCCTATCTCATTAATACTATGACTAGGGATAATTTAGGCATGAACAAATTTTCATACAATAGGTATCTTATATAATGAATTCTTCATGATTATCTTTCTACTATGTTTATATTACCAAGGACTACATTCATTTTAAGTCACATGCATGCAAATGTTATTACATAAAAGCACTAAAGAATATATGAATGCCTTATTATTATTCAAATAGAATGTTTTATATATGGATAAAAACCTATTACATGTGGGCTCTAGGGCATATCACTAATAGTACTTTATTTCCTTTAATTATTTAATATTTTGTTAAGTTAGTTATCTTTATTTTTTGATTTTTTATTGTTGATTTGTTTTCTAATTTAGTTTATTTAGTTTGTTTTGTAGTTTATATGTTAGTTAAGTAGGTATAGTTCGGTAGATCATACAATTAGTTTAGTTAGTCCATTTTTATTTTTGAATTTGAACTTTTCAAACTTTAGCATAGAATTTTGTAGTGTTAATATTTTGATTAGCATTAAGATAGCTATATTGTCTAATATAATCCTAGCTAATATAGTGTTAAACTTGAACATATTTTTTAGTTTCCAAACTTTGTACACAAAGACTAGTTTTTAAATTTAAGAAAAACCGGTGTATGAAAGTAGTTAAGTTAGAAATTTTAGAGCTCTAGAACCTTCGTCATTACCTTTCAAAGCATTAGAACAACTTGAACAAGTTTAGGACATGATTTAGGCAATTTTTCTCATGCAGCCACTTTAAATCGACTTTTATCCTACCTTTTTTATATTATCCCTTGTTAGCCCCTTTGAGACTTATAAGACATGCTCAATTCATGTCATAGTTAATTTTTCTTTTTACACACAATTTATACCCTTTAGCCTTCAAACCTTTACCTCCCCCTTCTAAGAATTGGCCACTCTAGGAATTTAAGGGATTGATCATCAATTAAAAGTTGTAGTGTGGGAGTAGTTTCATTAAAGGGGATCTAAAATTAGGGATGTTGACATGATTTTATTGCAAATCCAGGAATGTAGTATTGTTATTTCGTGAATGGAATTTTTTGAGTGCCTCTTGATTTTTAATTCTAGAGAAAAGCTAGTCTTACTTGTTATTTCATAAACAAAGAAATAAATAAAATTTGAATCAACAAGCTAGCGATTTATAACAAGTTCTTAAGTGTGGCATATTTTCAATAGGGAGGATAAAAGGGCTTAGAACTCTCAATTTGATTAAGTTTGTGAAAGTAAGAGAAAAATTTAAAAAGTTTTCCTCTCTTGTGATTTAGAGTTTTTCATTTATGTATAATCAAGTTTATATAACTTTAGTAATATTAGAGTTGGTAAAGTCTTATTAGAAGGTGAATGTTGGTATATTTAAATAAAGGATGGCTATTTATATCTTTGCTTATCATTAACATTTCTTGATTAGCTTTTACCTTGACCACATTACAATCGTATTGAATTCCTAAGGATCCTTCCTTGTTTTGAGTTGTTTAGTGGAGATGACCTTAGGGTTTTGAAGCTAAAGGAGAGGCCAATGGCATCTCTTGAGTTTTAAGTGCGAAACTGCATGTGCATTTTGATGTACATTAATTCTTAAGCTTGCTTAAAATATTTTGGTCTTGCACACATACATAAACTATCATCAAGTGCTGTTATTAATTGTTAAACTTAGTTTTGAACTGTTTGATTCTAGGCTTAGAGTTTGATGATTTTGAAAACGTGGTTTGTTCATATTTGCTCGAGGGCAAGCAAAAGCTAAGTGTGGGGTATTTGATATTTTCAATTTTTATCAATGTTTTAATGTGTTTTTAAGTGTGTTTTGGAGTTTTTGTAGTGTTAAGTTGGTGTGTTTTATGTTTAAAGTTTTCATGATTTGAAATGATGAATAATCAAGTTTTTTTATATTGATTTTGCTAAATTAAAGACAAAAATTTGGAAATCGATCCGGCTGGGAAAAGAAGTGGTCCAGCTGATACGGAACCCTAGGATTTAAGAATCCTAAAACCTTTTATCGATCAGTTGTTCATAAACTTTATATACAATTCGAAAGATAAATACTTTAAACCTTAATTTCGAAGGAGATTAAAACCTAAAGAAAAATAAGATGAAGAATAGAACTACACAAGTAAAACTTGAATAACCCTAATTCTTTAAACATCAAAGTAAGAACACTCACCTTGACAAGCAATTCCAAAGAATCAATTCAATTCAAATTAATCAAAGTCTAATAATTCTTAGCTACCCAAGTTATAGCTTTACAAAAGTATTTATAGGCAAGGAATTAACCTAGAGTCATTAGTATAATGGACTAGATTTTAACCTTTAATCGTTCCTAAACTAGGGAAGCTTAAATCAACTTATAGACCAAATGAATGGGTTGCTTGTAAGGCCCAAACAATAAACCCAAAACAAAACATTATTAACTTAATTAAATATTACTTAGCTTAAAACAAAGCCCAACTCATAAATAGACCGAATTTAAAACATTGCACATGCAATACTCATGCTCAAGGCTTTTCTTCGTGGTCAACTTTAATTCCCAGCATATACATTATCATCAAGCCTTAATTAACTCTTCTAAGCTGGCTCTCTACAACTCCAAAGTTGACATTATCCATTCATGTACTATCACACTCATGAAGGCTATAGCACTCACTACAGAGAGCTTTTTTCTCTATGAAAGCTTGTGTAAACGCTAGTAGTTTCTCTCTGATCCATTTGGCTTTGCTCCTTGTGATCGGTCCCTCTGAAAACCTCAATGGAACCTTATAATTATCCAATCTCTTAGGAATATCTACATTATTCCCTCATTCCTCGAAAATATTCTTCCTCGAATCTATATCTATGTAAAATGAAGACAAATAAGAAACATTAAAAGCAGCAAAAACTTGATATTCACTTGGTAGATCAATCTAGTAGGCATTAACATTTATATTTTCCAACACTTGAAAAGGTCCATCTCCCCTCGCATCAAGCTTAGACTTCCTTTCAGTTGGAAACCTTTCTTTTCTCAAATGTACCCAAACCCAATCACCTAGTTCAAACAAAATTTTCTGATGCCCTTTATTGGCTTGGTCAGCATATGTTTTGATCTTTTTCTCTATATGAGCACAAGTCTTCTCATGAATAAATCTAACAATTTTAGTTTTTTTCTATCCATAGAAATTATATATCTCATGCAAAGGTAAAGGCATTAAATTCAAATGAGCTAAATGATTAAAACCATAAACTACCTTAAATGGTGAAAAACCATTTGAAGAATGAACAGTTCGATTATATGCAAATTCAATCAATGGTAAACATTCTTCCCATGTTTTCAAGTTCTTACCAATAATAGCATCCAATAAAGTTCCTAAAGCTTGATTAACTACTTCAGTTTGTCCATCTGTTTGAGGATGACAAGTAGTTGAAAATAATAATTTAGTTCCCAACTTTCCCCATAAAGCTTTCCAAAAGTAACTCAAGAACTTTACATCTCTATCCGACATAATTATCCTAGGTATGCCATGCAAATGTATAATATCCCTGAAGAACAAATCAACAATATTCGTAGAATCATCAGTTTTAGGTCAAGGAATGAAATATGCCATCTTACTAAACATATCAACTACAACAAAATACTATCTTTACCCCTTCTTTTTTCTAGGTAAACCTAGCACAAAATCCATAAATATGTCTATCCAAGGTTCATTCGGAATAGGCAAAGGAGTATATAAACCATGTGGTTTAACTTTAGACTTTGCTTACCTACATGCAATACATTTGTCACAAATTCTTTGAACATCTCTATGTATATGAGACCAATAAAAATGTTCATGCAACACATCTAAAGTTTTGAGCACACCAAAGTGTCCCATCAAATCTCCATTATGCGCTTTACACACCAGCAATTCTCTCAAAGAACATATAGGCACACATAATTTTCCTTTTGTAAACAAGTATCCATCATGCCTATAAAATTTTTGAAATGCAACATACTTGTATACATCAAACACATTGCCAAAATTAGAATCAATAGTTATACAAATCCTTAATATACTCGAATCCTAATAACTTAGAACTTAAAGTAGAGATTAAGGAATACCTTCTCGAAAGTGCATCTGCTACCACATTTTCTTTACCTTTCTTGTAATTGATTACATATAAAAATGTGTTCATGAATTCCATCCACTTTAATTGTCTTTTATTCAGCTTACTTTGAGACTTCAAACATTTCAGTGACTTATGATCGTTGTTGATCACAAATTCTTTTGGCTAGGGGTAATATTTCAAAACCTCTCACCAAAGCATAGAATTCTTTATCATAGGTGTAATACCTCAATTTAGCTCCACTAAGCTTTTCATTGAAGTATGCAATCGGTTTCCTATCCTTCATCAAAATAGCATCAATACCTAAACCAAAAGCATCACATTCAATTTCAAAAGCTTTATCAAAATCTGACAAACTTAAAACTGAAGTAGTACATAGCTTTTCCTTAAGCATCCTAAAGACATTTTCCTGACTCTCACTCCATTCAAAAGGCACATCCTTTTTAACTATTTCATTCAATTGAGCAGCTATAATACTAAAATCTTTCACAAACCTCTAATAAAAACTAGCAAGTCTATGAAAACTCCTAACCTCACTAATTGTCTTAGGTGTAGGCCACTCTCTAATGGCTCTAACCTTCTTCTCATCCACTTATATACCCTTATTTACCTAGATTGAACAAGTGTGGATATTGCTGCCTCATTATTTGTTCAAGCTCCCGGGTGGCGTCTTCCACATTATGACGTTTCCATAAAACTTCAATCAATGGGATCTGCTTGTTCTATAGTTGTTTAATTTCCCATGCTAAAATTCTCATCAGTTCTTCATCATAAGATAAGTCAGGTCTCAGCTAGATCTCCTCTTATGTAATAACATGAGAAGGGTCCGAACAATATCTTCACAACATAGAAATATGGATACATCATGGATCGTTTCCAATTCAAAAGGTAGCTTCAACCTGTAAACCACTGGTCCCATAGGCTGTGTCACTTCATAGGGCCGAATAAATATGGGACTGAGCTTACCTTTTTTACAAAACTGGAGAACTTTTAATCATGGTGAAACTTTTAACACACCTTGTCTCCCATTTTACATTCTATGTCTTTCCTCTTTAAATATACATATGATTTCTACCAGTCTGTTGCTACTTTTTAAGTTGTCTCTGATCAGCTTCACCTTCTATTCTATTTTTTTGATTAAATTTGATCCTACTAGCTTGTTCTCGCTTAATTCAATCCAACATAATGGTGTTTTGCATTTTCTCCCGTATAGTGCTTTATATGGCGTCATTTTAATGCTAGACTGATAACTATTGTTGTAGGCAAATTCTAATAGTGAAAGATATTTCTCCTAGTTGCCGATAAATTCCAGTACACAACATCATAGCATATCTTTTAGTATCCATATCATCCATTTGGATTGGCCATCTGTTTATGGATGGAAAGCTGCATTATAATCCAAGTGGATTCCCAATGCCTCTTGAAGTTTCTACCAAAATTTGAAATTAAACTGTGGTCCCTATATGAAATTATGGAAACAGGCATGTCATGAAATCTCATAATCTCATTCACATAGATTTTTGCATACTTGGATAAAGAAAAATCTGATCTCATATAAAAAAAATGAGCTGACTTGGTTATTTTGTCTAATATCACCCAAATGAAGTTATGCTGCTTCCTGGTAAGTGGCAATCCTAACACAAAATCCATAGTGATTTGTTCCTATTTCCATTCGGGGATGGTGATGGGATGCAATAAGCCCAATGGGACTTGGTTCTCGGCTTTTACTTGCTAGCATATCAAGAGTTTAGCCATAAATTCTGTTATTTCTCGCATCATTCCTAGCCACTAGTAAGTTATCTTCAATTTCTAATACATTTTATTACTGCATAGATGTATGGTGTAATGGCTACTATGAGCTTCAATCAGAATATTTTTTTTTTCAATTCTGCATCATTAGGTACACATACTCTACCTTTGTAGTATAGCAATCATCACGGTAAATGGAGAATTCAATACCTTTACCTGCTTGTATTTAGGGATGAGAAATAATAGAGGTTAACCTATCATCCTACCTCTAAGCTACCCTTACTTGCTGGATCCAATTTGGTTTCAATTGTATTTCAACTATGAGTGCTCCATCTCATGCTACATTCAGCTTTACCTTCACAGCTCGTAATGCCATAAGGTATTTTCCATTAAGTGCATCAACCACTATATTTGCTTTACTATAATGGTAGTCTATCAAGCAGTCATAGTCTTTAATAAGTTCCAACCATCGCCTCTGTCTCAAATTAAGTTATTTCTATGCAGGTAGATATTTCAGGCTTTTATGGTTAGGGTAAATGTAGCATTTTTTTCTCATATAAGTAATGTCTCTATATCTTCAAAGCAAACACAATAGTTTTTAGCTCCAGATCATGGGTAGGTAATTCCCCTCTTATGGTTTTAACTTTCTGGAAGCATATGCCACTACTTTCTCTTCCTACATAAGCACACATCCCAACCTATTTCTAAAGGCATCACTATAAGTAACATGTGATTTACCCGAAGTAGGCTGTGTAAGAATAGAAGCTTCAATCAACATATTCTTCAATTTCTCAAAGCTTTCCTAGCATTTTTCAATCCCCACAAATCTGACATTCTTTTATAAGAGCTTAGTAAGTGGAGAAGCTATCATGGAGAATCCCTTGACAAACCTCCTATAATATCCAGCTAACCAGAGAAAACTTTGAATTTTGAGAACATTTTTGGGTGGCTTCCAATTAATGATGGCTTCAATCTTTTTAGGATCTACCTTAATGTCATATGCCGATGCCACATGGAAAAAAAAGGTGACATCATTCAACTAGTACTCATATTTGCTGAATTTAGCGTATAGTTGCTTGTTTCTTAATGTCTGCAGTACAATTTTTAGGTACTGATCATGTTCTTCTGGTATTTTAGAATATACCAGAATGTCATCAATAAATATCACCACAAATTGATCTAGATATGGATGAAAAATGTGATTCATCAGATCCATAAATGCAGCCGGTGTATTAATGTGGTTGAATGGCATAACTACAAACTCATAGTACCTATATCGGGTGTGAAAATTAGTTTTTGGAATGTCCACTTCCCTTACCCCGAAGCTGGTGGTAACCTAACCTCAAATCAATATTTGAAAATATGCTAGTACCCTTTAATTGATCAAATAAATTGTCAATTCTTGTCAATGGATATCTATTTTTAATAGTGACTTTGTTTTGCTGCTTGTAGTCAATGCATAGCTTGAGTGATCCATCTTTCTTCTTTACAAATAATACTGAATATGTCCAGGGACAAACACTAGGATGGATAAAGCCTTTTTTTAGCAATTCTTACAATTGAATCTTCAATTTCTTCAATTCTTCCGGTGCCATACTATAAGGAACCATTGCAATAGGTGTTGTATCTGGCAACATATCAATTGTGAACTTAACTTCCATTTTAGGAGGCAATCCTGGTAAGTCATCAGGAAAGACCTCAGGGAAGTCTCAAATTGTGGGCATATCACTAACTTTCAGCTTTTCTATTTTAGCTTCAGTTACAAAGGCTAAATAGGTTGCACACCCTTTTCTAATACACCTGTGTGCTATAGTAGCTGAGATAACATCGGGTAGGAAGTCAGATCATTCCCCTACAGCTATCATTTCTTCATTTTTCAGAGTTTTTAAGGTGATTCTTTTTAAATGACAATCAACTATCACCTGGTGCTGGTGAAGTTCAATTAGATTTGCAAGGAAAATACCCTGTTGTATCTGGATAAGTTAGTCCCTATATATCTTAATCATTACATCATTGAGACCCAATAGGTTGCTTACCAAGATGTCGTGATCTAATTATGCTTTTTCTAACCCCTTTTTCGGTGCAACAATAGTGTTCAAGTAGGAATGTGTGGACCTAGGATCTATCAATGCACAAACAACATCATCTAATAGATAAAATTTACCAACAATCACATCCAGTGCATCCTGATCCTCTCAAGCTCTCACTACATAAGTCTTGGCAAATGGAGGCTTGTCTGAAGCTGGTGGAGCTGGAGCACTACCTCGAGTAGAGGTAGCCCTACTAGGTCCTCCCCTGCCTCTACCTGGTGCTGAAGTAGTGGCCTATTAGTTGGTAGGTGTCTGTGCAACTAATGTAGTGGCCTATGGCTTTGTCTACTGACAATTCCTCTAAAAATGATCCCTAGACCCACATCTCCAACATACACCTATCAATTTCCAGCACTCGCTATGATGGTAATGTCCATAATGCTCGCATAATAGTATCTCATATCTAGCATAACCCTAACCTCAAGGAACATTACCTAAAGATGCTGTGGAATGTATTGCTCGAGCTGTGGTTACGCTGGCTAGCTATTGGTGTAGTTTTGAAGTCCTATGAAGGAGTTGCAGTGGAACCCCTAACTCTTTTACTGGACCCACTACCTGCTACTTCTAAAGTTGGTCTCCTCCTTTATTGAAATCAGGCCTATCTATTTACCTCTTCCTTTTGAATGGCTTCCATCTTAATCGTTATATCAACTAATTCTTTTCTGAACTGCTAACACTTTTCTCAAATCATTGTGGAGTCCCTCTAAAAAAGTTGACACATTTTCTCTTGTGTAATTCTATAATCCCTTAATTATTCTACACCCAACCTTCTTAATTATTCTTTTAGACAGTTGAGCCAATGGTGGATGTTGAGGCTGAAAAGAAGCTAGGGCCTAAAATCTCTGAAAGAACTACGCCATCATCTATATAAAATCAACTGGTGCAGGAGGCGGAGGTGCTTGTGGTACTGGTGTAGGATTAGTCTGAGTAGGCGGCTGTGATCTATTACTTGGTACTGATTCCTATACTTTTGGACATGTTGAAGCCTTACTCTCACCATCACTCACCAGCTTAACAACTTGTCTGAAGCCGAAAGCCATAGCTAAAACTAAAATACACAAAGGACACGTAACAATTGAATTCTAGAATTTAGATCACAATATTGTGGCATGTACATATCTCATATACTCATTCATTCTTCCAATCAGTGTCGTTTATATTGACTTCGATCTTAGGACCACCTAAACCATGCTCTAATACCATTAAATGTGACATAAAGCGTTTACAAATTTCTAATATTTTAATTCTATATCGTTACTATAAATACTACACTTTAATTCCTAAATTCCTATGGCACATCATATATTCATTTATCATTATTAACTTATTATTGATTTTATGAAATTTTGGCAGTATGACGACTTAAAAATCATGCTATTCAAACATGTAAAAATTTAGTTTACACTCCCAATATACTTTTTTCTCCTCCTCCAATACTCCACTCAACAACACAATACTTCTATATTCAGTTTCACACACAAGTATTTTTCAAGCACACTTATACACATCCTACTACTCTAGTCTTACTTGTAACTGATTATAACTTCCCATTAATGACTGCAATGTCCTTATATGTCCAAAATTTCTGAACTTGATCCCCTAATTAACCCAATCTGGATTTTACATCTTGAATATAGAATTTTTGTTCCCCATGTCAACACGCCCTGAAATTTTGTTCCACGTATCATAGTATGTTCAAGAACAAATGGTTAAATTTTTAGCCCATTCTGACACCTTTTCGGTATACTTCTAGCTTCGACGATCGATGCAGCCAGTCCATAACCTGAAATCCTAAAATTGCCATAACATTAATTTCTCACTTCCAATAGGTCATTTAGGTTATTACTAACATATTTATGCATTCAAAATAATTTTTGGAGGTTAGTACACTAATTCAAAGTCCAGTCAAACTTCAGTCAACCCTTTTATGGTACTGAGTAAGAATTTCAATATCCTATTTAGTGGTCAACCTAAGTTCGGTTGGATTTTAACGGTTACATGCATCACATACATGAGCGGAATTTTAAAATTTTTTAACCATTAGATCTGATCTTGCCATGAATACATAATATAACTATATGAGAATAAGAAAAATCACCTTTGATTTTTGTTGAACAGTTGATTTTACTTCGCACCGGGTTGTCGCAAACCACAGTCTCCAAAATCGAACACCCCCAATGAGTAATCCACATTAGAGAGGGGTAAATTGAACCAAAAAATTGGTGTTTAACTAGGGCTGGCCGAAATTCCCAAGAGCTAGCTTAGGAGTTGGCGCAAAAGGGAGAGAGAGATTAAGAGAAAAAGACTTTTTTTTTGTTTTAATCACTTAACCCTAATTCTCATTAGTTGGCCTTTTATAGTTAGGTTAAAATTCCAACTCTTTAATGAGATTGGGCTCTTTAAAATTGCTGAAGAATTATTAATTGGGCCTCTGGAATTAATTATAATTATTTGGACTTAATTAAATCCAATTTAAAACTTTTCATAAAAGTCTATGCACAAAACCCACAAACTAGGCCCTTTGTGCAACTAATTCGATTTAAATACCCAAATGGATTCCAAATCCAACCAAATTAAATATGTGCATTCCATAACACTTATGTAACATATATAAATTAATTTGGTCAATTAAATGGGCCATTAAGTTCTTCTGTTCTGAGCTAGGCGTGTGGCCCTTACAGAAGGGCTTCCGCCAACTGCTTCATTCCTCTGGCCCTTAATAATTGCTCCAATAGACTTATTAATTATTATACCAGTCCTATAACACTTATATTAGTCCTACAACACTTATAAGACAATAATAATTAATCATGAAATACATTATTTCAATTAGGTCCAATTTTGCAGAACATTTCTCAAAAGTTTCGCGGACAATTTTATTTGATCATAATTAATTAAATTCTTTAATTAATTATTATCATATTCTCTTCTCTACCTTCATAATAATATCAAATATTATTATCCTTGTCATTTTACCATTTTACCCTTTTCTCTATATGTGTGTGACCTATTGGGTTCCTGTCCATGTTGGCAGTATAATAAGTAATAGTGAGTTCTATTCAAAACTCACATGATTTAAACTCCTTTAAATCATCTTATCAATCCATATTGATATTTTTGATACATCATTATACAAGTCATGATTGGCCTCTAGCTAGGCATCATGACTACCCAAATGTCAGGAAAGTCATGTGGTTTGACTGTACCCTTCCATAGAAACAGTTACCGTGCAATTACTCCTTTCACCACTCTTATCTCAATTAGATTCTGAGTATGGATTTTTTTCAACTCATATAAATCTAATTATGTATGTTCTATTAATATAACCATTGTTCCTAAAATGCCCTTCATGGATCTCCATCCATGTCGGCATATTACTCTGGCCAAAGATTCTCTGAACAAGGCAATTATGGAATCATGCGAGATAACTTCCCTTGTTAAATCTGGGATGGTGAATCCTTTGTCAATCACTCAACTATCTTCAATTAGGTCATGATATACCTAATCTCCTAACTATGTTCACTCCCAGTTGGAAGTAATCAGTTATGGAGTCAAAGTATACCACTTGCTACTTAAGATAACTTTGGTGATCTTAAGTATAAGGATACTTGCACAACCGCTATGAAGAGATTCCTCACTAACATAGATTTAATATCCATATGAGGATTCTCTTTGCAGGTCTCCAATGAACTTGTTCTTCTAACAAGCATCCACATGTTAGCTTTGATTATCTTCCATAATCACAGTTATGAGAACCACTGCTTGAACCATTCCAGAAGCATAACATGTGCTAGTCTGTCCGAATTAACAATGTCCTATCTTGTTAATTCTACGACTAGGGATATTTAGATATTAACACATTTGCATGCAATAGACATCTCACATCATGAACACCTTCATGATTGCCTTTGCACTGTGTTTATAATATTTAGGACTTCATTTATTAATTTAAGATTTACAAACTCATGTATTCAAACATAGCATTAATAAATGAATGATGCCTTTTATTAAGAATATAAATTTCATACATATGAAAAACATCCCTATTACTTGGGCTCTAGGGCATACTCTCTAACAATCTCCCACTTGCACTAGAGCCAATCACTCATATGTCTCAGACCCATGCTATTTATATGGTGATCATGCTTAATCTGGGAAAGTACTTTAGTGAGGGGATCTGCCACATTGTCATTTGTGGGAACCCTTTCTATTTTCACATCATTTCTAGCTGCTATTTCCCTTATGAGATGGTAGCGTCTGAGAACATGCTTGGATCGTTGATGAGACCGTGGTTCCTTTGCTTGTGCAATAGCTCCATTGTTGTCACAATATAAAGGAATCGGATCAACAATGCTAGGCACCACTCCTAGTTCGGTTATGAACTTTTGATCCAGATTGCTTCTTTGGCTGCTTCTAAAGCAGCAATGTACTTAGCTTTCGTCGTTGAATCAGCAGTTGTTTCTTGTTTGGAACTTTTCCAACTAACTGCTCCTCCTCCCATTATGAACACATAACCAGATTGTGATTTACAATCATCTTTGTCAGATTGGAAGCTGGCATCTGTATACCCATTTACTTCCAAACTGCCCTCTCCATATACCAAGAATATATCCTTAGTCCTTCTCAAGTACTTAAGAATATTCTTGACAGTTGCCCAGTGTTCTTCTCCAAAATTGGATTGGAATCTGCTTGTGACACTCAAAGCAAATGCTACATCTGGACGTGTACATAACATAGCATATATGATAGAACCAATTGCAGATGCATATGGTATTCTATTCATGCTCTCTCTATCCTCTAGTGTCTATGGACACATAGACTTAGAAAGGTGATTCCCATGCACCATGGGTATAAACCCTTTCTTAGAGAGATCCATATTGAACCTCTTCAATACTTTATCTATATATGTACTTTGAGAAAGACCTAACAACCTATTGGATCTATCTCTATAGATCCTTATTCCCAGAATATAGGATGCTTCTCCAAGGTCTTTCATGGAGAATTGCTTGGATAACCATATTTTAGTAGATTGGAGAAGAGAAATGTCATTTCCCATGATCAATATGTCACTACATATAGAACTAGGAAGACAATTGCACTCCCACTGACCCTTTTATACACACAAGGTTCATCTTCATTCTGTGAGAAACCAAAATCTTTGATTGTCTCATTGAATCGTATGTTCCAGCTCCTAAAGGCTTGCTTCAATCCATAAATGGATCTTTGAAGCTTGCATACCTTTTCGCCATTTCCTGATGTGAATCCTTCTGGTTGTGTCATATACACATCCTCAGTAAGATTTCCATTAAGGAAAGCTGTCTTCACATCCATTTGCCAAATCTCATAATCATAATGAGCTGCAATTGCTAAAAGTATTCTTATAAACTTAAGCATCGCTACAGGAGAAAAAGTTTCATCATAGTCAATACCTTCTTTTTGACGATAACCTTTTGCTACTAAGCGAGCTTTATAGGTAACTATATTACCTTCCATGTCAGTCTTTTTTTTGAAGACCCATTTGCACCCTATGGGTTTTATCCCTTCAGATGGCTGAGTTAAAGTCCATACTTTGTTCTCATACATGGAGTCCATTTTAGACTGCATAGCCTTAAGCCATAAATCACGTTCTGAACTGTTCAAAACTTCTTAATAGCTTGTAGGCTCATTGTCCTCTACTACAGTTATGCCTCTATCCGAATCAATGTGAAATCCATATCTCACAGGGATAGAATGCATCTTAGTAGATCTTTTAGGATTTTGTGTATAATCAGGTTCAATTGTAATCTCATCATTATGAAATTCAGTTTCGAGTTCAATCGATTGATCATCTTCTATTTGTGGGTCTTGAACTTTACCAAGTTCAATTTTACTCCCACTGTCCTCTCGTAGGAGAAATTCTTTTTCCAAAAAGACAACATGCCTTGAAACAAACACCTTTTGTTCTAAGGGATGATAGAAATAATATCCAAACTTTTCTTTTGGATATCCCACAAATAAACATTTGTCAGACTTAACATCCAGTTTGTCTGACATTGTCCTCTTCACATAAGCAGGACAACCCCATACTTTCATATGAGAAAGCATGGGTTTCTTGTTATTCCACATCTCATATGGAGTAACATCAACCGATTTACTAGGAACCCTGCTTAACACATAAACAGCAGTTTCTAGTGCATATCCCCAAAGGACTTAGGCAAGTCCGCTCGTCTCATCATTGATCGAACCATATCTAATAGTGTTCGATTTCTCCTTTCAGATACACCATTGTGTTGTGGTGTATATGGAGGAGTCCATTGAGATAAAATCCCATTATCTCTAAGATAATCCTGAAACTCTTGACTTAAGTATTCTCCACCTCGATCTGATCTAAGTGTTTTAATACTTTTGCTAAGTTGTTTCTCAACTTCATTTCTGAACTCCTTGAACTTTTCAAATGCTTCGGACTTATATTTCATTAGATAGATGTATCCAAACCTGGAATAATCATCAATGAAAGTAATGAAGTAGGAGTAACCTCCTCTGGCATGTGTAGTCATTGGACCACATACATCTGAATGTATTAAGTCCAAAACCATTTTAGCTCGTTCTCCTTTACCAATAAAGGGAGCTTTTGTCATTTTTCCCAATAAACAAGATTCACATGTATCAAATGATTCATAATCAAATGATCCCAAATCACCTGACTTGTGTAATTTGGTCATGCGTTTTTCATTTATATGGCCTAAACGACAATGCCATAAGTATGAGGTATTTAGATTATCATGTTTCATTCTCTTGGTATCCACATTATGTACTTCTTTAATTAAATCAAGAACAAATATACCATTCTCAATGATAGCTTTTGCATAAAACATATTGTTCTTAAAAATGTAACAACATTTGTCCTTTAAAGAAATATCATAATCGTTCATCAAACGACTGAAAGAAATAATACTTTTGGATAAAGCTGGAACATAATAACAATTATTTAATTCCAGTACTAACCCACTAGGAAGAGGCAAATAGTAAGTCCCCACAACTGTTGTAGAGATGTTCTGTCCAGTAGCTAACTGCAAACATATCTCTGCCTTTCCAACTCTTCTAAAGCTTCTAAGCCATTGTAGATCATTACATAAATGAGATCCACATCTGGTATCTAATATCCAAGATTGTTTTAAAGCAATAGAATAAGTATTAATTTCAATCATATGAATACCTGAAGTAGAAGCATCAGCTTGCTTCTTCTCCTTGAGAGAATCTAGATAGGCCTTGCAGTTACGCTTCCAATGACCTTCCTTTCCACAATGGAAGCAAGTTCCTTTAGGATTCTCTTTCTTGGCAACCTTCTTCTTAGAGATCCCACCATTCTTTGGCTGCGCCTTGGTTATCTTCTTCTTCTTCTGCTTCTTGCCTTTAGCAGAAGTGACAACCATGACACTTTTTGGAACCTTCTTAAATGATCCATCAACTGTCTTGATCATATTGATTAACTCAGGAATGGATACTTGGATCTTGTTCATGTTGAAGTTAAGCACGAAAGGTGCATAATTTGGAGCCAACGAGTAAAAGATTAAATATATGTATAGATCATTATCCATAACATAGCCAAGTCTACTCAAATGCTCAATATACCCATACATCTTCAATGCATGAGTAGCAGCTGAAGTGCCTTCCACCATTTTGCAGCTAAATAGAGCTCGAGCAATCTCATATTGCTCAGTTCTAGCCTGAGAAGAATAACGCTCCTCTAGATGCAAAATGATGGTTTTAGCATCCATCATTTCATGTTGCTTCTGAAGCTCCGAGGACATAGCACCCAGCATCAGACATGCTGCTGCTTCACTATCCTTCATGTATTTTCGATAAATGCCTTTGATCTTATCAATGGTATCATCTGATGGAAGTGGTGGTGGATCTTTATCGAAGACATAGTGGATCTTTTCAACTCTAAGAACAATTCTCACTTGCCTGATCTAGTCAGAATAGTTGTTGCCAACCAGGTTGTTATCCAAGATTGATCATATATTAATGTTTGATGTGCTCATGATGATGACCTAGATGTGAAAAAGATATGAGAGTATGTTCATATATATGTATGCATTAATAAGGTCTTTAATTAATCCATTTACTCCCACTATTTTATTGCGAATTAATAGCCCTCACTATATAATCCGAGAAAACCGGATGGTTTTCTTAGTGGGCCAATATCCAATCCTTGATATGTAATTTGACCTTGACTGTGGTCAATAAGCCAAATTCCATACCCTTGAAAGGTAGGTATCTCTATTCCAATTGTGTCTCTACACAACTATTGGATCATTAGGTTATCAACTCTTGATGCATGCATATCATATATGCATTCCCTAATCTTGCCTCTAGAACCATTAGCCATAATTGTGGTCAACAAACTAATGGGCTAGCTAAGATAACCTATTTAATTAGATTTGAACATATTCGATATAATGTGAGCTTGACTGTGGTCAATAACCCACACTATAAAGAACTCTGGTTCTCTTCAAATTAATGGAAGACTTATATACCTTAGTATTTGTTTGAGGGTTTTAGTTAATTAAGTCTCATCATACATGGTTGGCATACATT
Source organism: Excoecaria agallocha (assembly GCA_037975025.1). NCBI lineage: Eukaryota > Viridiplantae > Streptophyta > Magnoliopsida > Malpighiales > Euphorbiaceae > Excoecaria > Excoecaria agallocha. The sequence goes on from CM075806.1 coordinate 37,309,056, forward strand.
GGTATGCATCCTATATCTATCACATAAATATAAGCATACAAATATGGTATAGTTATGGACTTCACTACATTGATTTCCCCGAGCCAAGAGGGAAATCAAAAGGTCACACCTAGGTAGTATGCATATGATTCAAACAAGAAAATAATTACATTATCTTCAAGCTTGTTGGATCTCCATCTGGCCCATCTTGCTCCTTGATATTGGCCTCCATCTCTATTTCTAATTCTAATCTAAGTAATCTAATTACATATTACAATTTGAAATGAAATACAAACCAAAAACAAGTGGCCGGGACATGAAAGTCCTCATTGGGCCAAAACATGCATTATGCTCAATCACATTGGGCTTTGTCCATAACTAACCATCATGCCAATCATACACCCTTATATGCCTTTCTAATGCATAAAGAAATGGATTACTAACTTTGTTTCAACCTTTGAAACTATATTTTGAGTTATTTTAATGATGTGATCAAATTAGGAAACTTTTTCCATTTTGGAAACTTTCATTTTAGGAAACCTTTTGCATGCATGTGTTCTTTTCTTAATAATAAATCCAATTGATTATTAATTAATTATAAATTGATAATTTAATTAATTAATCATATTAAATAATTAAAAGAATCAATTTTGGGCTTAAAACAAATGTAGGCCAAAACCCACAGAAGAAAAACCCTAACTGTGTTCACACACAAACTAGTTTGGTGTCTTTTGGACCATTTGGGCCTTTTGGAATGAGCCAAGCCCACTTTAGCCCTTAAAACCCATTAATAAACTTAATTAATGTTTATAATGTTTAATTTAAATCAGCTCCTTGGGCCCACCAAGTCATTCACTAATTTAAACCAAGTCCGTGAACATAATTAAGCCCATTAAGTGGTTTTAATAAATTAAAATTAATCAAATTAATTTAAGGCCCATTTTAATTAATCCAATTAATTAAAAACACTTTAATATATCATATATATCAGATTTAAAAGATCAAAAGTCTTTCTAACTAATAACACATCAAGAACACACGAAGAACACCAATTTATCGAACTTTTCGACAAAACTAGTTTTCATGCAAAACTTGTTCGATTTTAATTCTGTTCGATCCTACGGCTTAATATAACATATTAAACACATAAAATATCATCTAAATGATTTTTAAATGGATCCATAAGATATTAAATTAGAACAGCCCCTACATCACCTAGGGTTTCATGCCAAACCCTAATGGGTTTCACGCCAAACCCTAATCACAATCCTTCAAAAGTTTCATTTTTGTTTCCACCAAATTTATTTGATCACAAATACAACCAGAAATCAATATTTCTCATTCATGAACAATCAAATCTAATATTTTAAAGTTCATGAAATAAATAACTCAAAACAAAACAAAACTTATTCCGCAGAAAAATATAGAATTGTATATCCATGGCAAAACCGTGGCTCTGATACCATGTTGGATTTTAACGGTTACATGCATCACATACATGAGCGGAATTTTAAAATTTTTTAACCATTAGATCTGATCTTGCCATGAATACACAATATAACTATATGAGAATAAGAAAAATCACCTTTGATTTTTGATGAATAGTTGATTTTCCTTCGCACCGGGTTGTCGCAAACCTCAGTGTCCAAAATCGAGCACTTCCAATGAGTAATCCACACTAGAGAGGGGTAAATTGAACCAACAAATTTGTGTTTAACTAGGGCTGGCCGAAATTCCCAAGAGCTAGCTTAGGAGTTGGCGTAAAAGGGAGAGAGAGATTAAGAGAAAAAGACTTTCTTTTTGTTTTAATCACTTAACCCTAATTCTCATTAGTTGGCCTTTTATAGTTAGGTTAAAATTCCAACTCCTTAATGAGATTGGGCTCTTTAAAATTGCTGGAGAATTATTAATTGTGCCTCTGAAATTAATTATAATCATTTGGGCTTAATTAAATCCAATTTAAAACTTTTCATAAAAGTCTATGCACAAAACCCACAAACTAGGCCCTTTGTGCAACTAATTCGATTTAAATACCCAAATGGATTCCAAATCCAACCAAATTAAATATGTGGGTTACATAACACTTATGTAACATATATAAATGAATTTGGTCCATTAAATGTGCCATTAAGGCCTTCTTTTCTGAGGTAGACGTGTGGCCCTTACAGAAGGGCTTTCGCCAACTGCTTCATTCCTCTGGCCCTTAATAATTGCTCCAATGGACTTATTAATTATTATACCAGTCCTATAACACTTATAGTAGTCCTACAATACTTATAAGACAATAATAATTAATCATGAAATACATTATTTTAATTAAGTCCAATTTTGCAGAACATTTCTTAAAAGTTTTGTGGACAATTTTATTTGATCATAATTAATTAAACTCTTTAATTAATTATTATCATATTCTCTTCTCTACCTTCATAATAATATCAAATATTATTATCCTTGTCATTTTACCATTTTACCCTTTTCTTTATATGTGTGTGACCTATTGGGTTCATGTCTATATTGGCAGTATAATAAGTAATTGTGAGTTCTATTCAAAACTCACATGATTTAAACTCCTTTAAATCATCTTATCAATCCCTATTGATACTGTTGATACATCATTATACAAGTCATGATTGGCCTCTAGCTGGGCATCATGACTACCCAAATGTCAGGAAAGTCATGTGGTTTGACTGTACCCTTCCATAGAAACAGTTACCGTGCAATTACTCCTTTCACCACTCTTATCTCAATTAGATCTGAGTATGGATTTTTGTCAACTCATATAAATTTAATTATGTATGTTCTATTAATTTAACCATTGTTCCTAAAATGCCCTTCATGGATCTCCATCCATCTCGGCATATTACTCTGGCCAGAGATTCTCTGAACAAGGCAATTATAGAATCATGCGAGATAATTTCCCTTGTTAAATCTGGGATGGTGAATCCTTTATCAATCATTCAACTATCTTCAAGTAGGTTATGATATACCCAATCTCCTAACTATGTTCACTCCCAGTTGGAAGTAATCAGTTATGGAGTCAAAGTATACCACTTGCTACTTAAGATAACTTTGGTGATCTCAAGTCTAAGGATACTAGCACAACCGCTATGAAGAGATTCCTCACTGACATAGATTTAATATCCATATGAGGATTCTCTTTGCAGGTCTTCAATGAACTTGTTCTTCTAACAAGCATCCACATGTTAGCTTTGATTATCTTTCATAATCACAGTTATGAGAACCACTGCTTGAACCATTCAAGAAGCATAACATGTGCTTGTCTGTCCGAATTAACAATATCCTGTCTTGTTAATTCTATGACTAGGGATATTTAGATATTAACACATTTGCATGCAATAGACATCTCACATCATGAACACCTTCATGATTGCCTTTGTACTGTGTTTATAATATCTAGAACTTCATTTATTAATTTAAGATTTACAAACTTATGTATTCAAACATAGCATTAATAAATGAATGATGCCTTTTATTAAGAATATAAATTTCATACATATGAAAAACATCCCTATTATATGGGCTCTAGGGCATACTCTCTAACAAGCTCATTTTCTGCTCAAATTGTACCATCAAATTCCGTTTAACACCAACTTTTATAAACTACTCTTAGGCCAAACTGCCCATCGGATCACCCATCTTTGAATTTTTCTGGCCCGAGCATGTTTAACCTTTAAACTTTTTTCGGTGTCCCTGCCTTATTCAATTGCGATTACTCTAAATTTATGCTCTACATCATATCATGGATGATAGATACAAATTTGAAGCATTACATATGCATTCTCCTAGGGCCTAAATAAAGGCATTACATTTCTCTCCCCCTTAAAGAATTTTATTCTCGAAATTCATATATGGTTTGAAAAGCTATGGGTATTATGCCCTTATAACTTCCTCAAGTTCCTAGGTGGCCTCTTCCATTCCATAATACTTCCATAACACTTTAACTAATGGAATCTATTTTTTCCACAGCTACCTAATCTCCTTAGCCATGATTTCTTTCAATTTTTCATCCTTATCTTCTATAAGGGTAATATATGTAACTCATCTATTCGATATCTCCGAAGCATGGAAATGTGAATGACATCATGTAACTTAGATAGTTCTTAAGGGAGTCCCAATCTCTATGAAATAGGTCTAATCCATTCTATAATTTCATATGGGTCAATGAACCTTGGACTAAACTTTCCCTTTTTTCCCAAATCATAACACTTTCGTCCACTGCAACACCTTTAAGAACACCTTATCTCCTACTTGATATACAATGTCTTTTCTCTTTAGATCTACATATGATTTTTGTCTGTCACCGGCAATTTTTAATCTTTGCTTAATAATATGCACCTTCTCTTCAATATATTTAACAATGTCAGGTCCAATTAGCTTTTTCTTAGTTAAATCGATTGATCCAATAAATTGGAGTCCTGCACTCCCTACCATATAAAGCTTCATAGGGTGTCATACCAATGCTAGTCTAATAGCTATTATTGTAGCAAATTCCATCAAGGCAAGATATCTATCCCAACAACCAGGGAAATCTATTGCGCATCCCCTTATCATGTCCTCTAGCACTTGAATAACTCTCTCAAATTGCCCATCTATTTATGGATGAAATATTGTACTATAATGGAGTTTAGTGCCTATAGCTTGCTGTAAACTTTTCCATAATCTGGAGGTAAATCTTAGGTCATAATTAGAGATTATTGATTCTGGAATCCCATGAAACAGAACTATTTCATTCACATATAACTTTGCCAACTTATCCAGTGGATAATCTAATCAAATTGGTACAAAATGAGTAGCTTTAGTTAGCTTGTCTATGATTCCCATACTACATCATGTTTCTTTTGAGTAAAGGGCAACCCTGTGATGAAATCCATGGTGATATTTTCCTATTTCCACTACAAAATTGGAATGTGATTCAATAGCCCAAAATGGAATTGGTGCTCCGCTTTTACTTGTTGGCAAGTTAGGAATTTAGAAACATATTCCACCACATCATTTTTTATTCCTAGCCACCAATGAAACTACTTTAAGTCTTGATACATTTTATTGCCTCCAAGATGTATAATGAAAATTATGTTGTGCACTTCTCTTTGCAAGGTTTTCTTTAGCTCTTTATCATCTGTCACACATAGCCTATTTCGATAATACAAGCCTCCATCTTCTTTTATTGAGTACTCTAATGGCCCTTCTTCTTGTATTGCTTGAACTATCCGCTGTAATTTTTCTTTAACTTTCTGGGCATTAATTATTGTCTACTTTACATTGGATCTTGCTTTTATTTAAGATATTAATGCTCCATCTAATGTCAATCTCCATCTACATTATTGCAACAATAATAAGGCCATCATTTTTTGAATCAATGCATCTACCACCACATTTGCTTTACCTGGGTAATAGTCAACTATGCAGTCATAGTCTTTGAATAATTCCAACCACCTGCGTTGTCTCAAGTTGAGCTCTTTCTGTGTAAGTAGATACTTGAGGCTTTTATGATCTGTATAAATTTTGCATCTTTCTCCATACAAGTAGTGTCACCAAATTTTCAAAGCAAATATTATAGTTGTTAGCTCTAGATCATGCATAGGATAGTTCTATTTATGAGGCTTCAATTTTCTCGATGCATATGCAATAACCTTACCATCTTGCATCAACACACAATCCAATCCATTCCTGGATGCATCACTATACATAGTATATTCTTTACCAGATGTCAGCTGAGTGGGAACTGGGGCTTCTATTAGCATCTTTTTTAGTTGCTCAAAACTTGCCTAATATTTATCTATCCATACAAATATGACATTCTTTCTAAGTAGCATTGTAAACAATGAGGCGATGATCGAAAACCCTTTCACAAAACGGCAATAATATCTAGCCATTCCTAGAAAACTCCTCATTTCTAATGCATTTCAGGGTGGCTTTCAATTTACAATGGCTTCTATCTTATTAGGATCCACCCTGATACCTTCGGATGACATAATGTGTCCAAAAAAAGAAACTTTTTTAATCTAAAAGTCACACTTGCTTAATTTGGCATATAACTATTTCTTTCATAGCGTCTGTAATACAATCCTTAAATGCTTAGCATGCTCTGCTTTATTTCGAGAATAGACCAGTATATTGTCAATAAACACAACTACAAACTTCTCTAAATAGGGTTTAAATATCCTATTCATCAAGTCCATAAAAAGCTGCTGGTGAATTTGTTAATTCAAAAGGCATTACCAGGAATTCGTAATGGTCATATTGAGTTCTAAAAGCACTCTTTGGAATATTCACATCTTTTACCCATAATTGATAATATCCTGACCGTAGATTAATCTTAGAAAATATGACTGTAACCTTTAACTGATCAAATAAGTCTTCAATCCGGGACAATGGATATTTGTTTTTTACCGTTACCTTATTGAGTTGTATATAATCAATAAAAATCCTTAAAGTACCATCTTTCTTTTTGACAAATAATACTGGTGCACCCTAAGGAGATACACTAGGCCTGATGAAACCCTTATATAATAGCTACTGCAGCTGGACTATTAACTCCTTTAATTTTGAAGGTGCCATTCTATATGGAGCCCTGGAGACATGGGGGTTTCCTGGTAAGGTTTCTATAGATATTTCTACTTCTTTTTTAGGTGGAAGACCCGATAGTTTTTCTGGAAACACATTAGGAAATTCCTTGACCATCGATATGTCTCGTAAATTCACTTTCTCGCTCTTAGAATCAAGCACCAAGGCCAAAAATGTCAGACACCCCTTCCTAAGGCAGCATTTAGCTTGCAAAGCTAATATGACATTTGTTAAGGGTTTTGATCTAATACCCTAAACTATTATTCCTTTTTCCCTTTTTATCTTCAAGTTCTACTGTCCTTGCCTTGCAATTCATTATGGCTTGGTGTTTACTAGCCAGTCCATGCCTAAAATCACATTGAACCCATAAAATGGTAACTCCATTAAGTCAACAGGAAATTCTCTCCCTTGAATCACGATAGGACAATGCCTACATACTTTATTCATGTAAATACTGTGGCCCAAGGGACTAGTCATGTATATGTCAAAATTTAAGTGATCTACATTTGTTGTATTTTTACGCAAGTCCATAATACAAATATAAGAGTGAGTAGAACCCGGATCAATAAATACATACACATCAATATCAAAAAGTTAGAAAGTACACGCTATAACTTCTAGGGTATTCATATCTTCTCTGGCTTTCATTGTATATGCTCAAGTAGGAGGTGTAAGAGCAAAAGGCCGATTAACTGTCTCAGAGGCATCTCTGGACTAGGCTGTAAACTAACTTGCTCCACCTTGACCTCTTTCATATCCTCTACAAGTTGAGGGTGCATTAGAAGCTCCCCTGCTACTCTACTGTATAGACCTATATTCTTGTTTTAATGGACAATTGATCTTGAAATGATCAGTGCTACCACATTTGAAACATTCACCTGTCAGAATCCTATAGGTGCCCTAGTGCCTCCTAAAGTAGTAAGTGCACTCTGGCAGCTATTCTTATCCCTATCCTAATGATGTCTCTTTACCAAATTTAGATGGTATGAATGTTCCCTACCATCCATCGCGAGTAACGGATTGTTATAAGATTCATTTAGTTGGTCTCCTTGTGTAACCCTAAGTCTTTTTCCTACAGATGCACCACCCCTACCAAATCTTCTTTTTTTTCTCTCTCTCCTTCTTGGCCATTTCACTCTTCTCTACTCGAATGGCAACTTTTACCAACAGATAATATTCCACTATATGCAATAAGGTAACTCCAATCAAGTGTTCCCAAATGTGATCATTCAAGCCATCCTTAAATTGTCGACATTTACAAGATTCAATTATCATAGCTTTCAATACATATTTATTTAGATAGGTAAATTCCTTTTCATACTCAGCTACCATCATGCCTCTTTGCTTTAGGTTTAAAAATTATCATAGTTTCTCTTTTTTGTAAGACTCTGTTACATATCTTTTCTTGAACTCTTCCTCAAAGAAATTCCAAGTAAGAGGGTCAGGTAATTGGGGTTGTTGAAGCACTAGTTTCAACCAGTCATATGCTGGTCCCTAAAGCAAGGAAACAATAAATGTTACTTTCTGACTAGCTGGACATTAGATCTTATAAAAAACATGCCGAATTCTTTCTAGCCAATACTCTACCTTTTTTTACTCTTCTAATGTAGTGCCAAAGAACTCCTTTGCTCTATGTTTTCTAACTTCTGCTATGGGAATTTTATGAGCCATCATCCTTTACAAAATCTGAACCATATCCTGAGAAAGTTGCAATAATGCTTCCTCAAGGATAGCAGCTGCAGGTATATCACCCTATGTAGAGGTTGAGGATTCTAGATTAAAAGGATTTGATCTCACTGGTAAGTTGCTTTCAGCAATTTCCTTTCCTGCTTCCCTGGACCCTTCCATGATCAACTATCTATAAGAAAATAGGGGTAGTTTGTATTAGGCCAACACAATACACATCCTATACATACATGTCCTTATATGCCTAATAGCCGAAACTATTTGAACCTATGCTCTAATACCAAAATGTAAAGACTAAGGTTTTCTAGTTAACATAATCTTGTTCATTACTATCATAAATGTCATTTGTATATAGCCAGTCTTGATATGGTTTATTCGTACGATCATCATATTAATTGGTAATTATCTAGGATAGCATCACATTGGATAAAATTATATAAAAGAAATTGCCTAATTTATATTCAACTTTACAACTATATTTAGTTTCTACAGCTTTACTTAGTATAAAAAGAACATATACAAAGAATGAAGAAAAAGGTGTTATCTTCATACTTTGACTTCTCTCAAGGTTTTCCTTGTAGCTGCAGATCTAGCCCTCTATTGGAGAGTCCAACTTTAGTAGCTACACGGATAAAACCCGTGCCAAGCTATATAGCTTAATGGAGAATAGTAAATATGTGAATGACCACTCATAGTGATCATTCTTAAGCACACTCAAACATGCATTCATACAAGAATATAATTATTTTCATTGCTAATTGATAACAAGGAATCATGTTAAATTACATTAACCATAACATGGATGATAACAAGTGTATCACAATGTTAATTAGTCATTTCTTATCAAAATATTTCTTTCTATGAATGCATATTTAAGTCCTGTGGGTGTGGATAACGGATGTTGTGGATAACTGTAGGTATTGATCATATAAATACACGAAGGTATTGTTCCTGTGGATACTCAAAGGTATCAATTCTGTGGACCCAAACGGGGTTAAGATTGTGGTCCCAAATGGGGATAAACTATGGATCCAAACGAGGTCAACTGTAGTAGTTACAACTATAATCCTATAGGCATGCCTATTAATCCACAACCAAGTTCTAATGTAGGCATTATATTCCTTTCCATGTGATTATTTAATGAAATGCATCTTTTATGGCATTGCAACTTTTCACAAAGCTACTATGCCAAACAATCACATTAATGTATTTTTATTAACATCTCATATCAACAACTTCATATAAAACACATATGTGATAAAGCTTTACCTAAGTACACATATGGATGTAATAGGTTTTAACTTAGTTCTTATATAAAAATATAGTTCTTACATATCAATTATCATAATTTGTGCTCATTCTTGTGTTTAAGATGTTCTAAACATGCTTAAGTAAGTTGGGCCAAGCTTTGATAGTCATTTGTATTCTAAAAGCCAAGGTTAGTATAAAATAGGGGAGATTTACAATCATTAGGTAATAGCTACTGATCGTGACACAGGTAACATCTCAGTTCTGGACTAACTCCAAACTACCTCACAATCAGTACCAAAAGAGTGTTGACCTTGACTTAGGTTACAAAATGGGGTCACAATCATTAGGTCATACATGTTGACTATGACATAAGTTTCATTTTGGTTATGGACTGAATTTGAACTATGTCACGGTTAGTAGGTCATAACCGCTAACTATGAGGTCCATTCTGCCCAGAGGCAGATTCCCAGTCTCGATTTGTACACATTTGTAGACCTATAAAACAAAATTTTTTTGCCAAAGTGTCATTCTACAAAGTTGTTCATATACATTTATAGTTTCTAAAACATAAAAAATATCCCTATTATAGCTTGTAAATCTCAAGATATTCAATGAACAACACAAACTTCTCTTATTAATAGGGCAGCAACCGACAAGCATAATTCAAGTCCATTTTTCATCATCATGTAAAAGGATTAAGTTTTCATATTCTCATATGAAATTTAGGTATATTATTCTAGTTTCTATAGAAATTAGAATCACTCAATTTTCCTTTCTCTATCTTGAGATATATCCCAAATAGTCCGGGTAGGTCCAATGAACCCTAAGACATATTTTGGTATCTTAAAGATTCCTTTGTCAATTCAGTTTCCATTAACTTTTAAGGTTGATATTCATATTATTACTTCATTATAACATCTATTACACATCCAATATGCCTGATACAAGACCACACACATACATATCATGAGAAGTTCCCATACCTCTTTGGTGTGCACCTTTCTCCTTCAATCTTCTCCTTTTTCTTTTTCCTTTCCTTTGCTAGATTGCCTTTCTACAAAGAATAAATCCACAAGATTTTATAGCATAAGAGATCCATATGTTCTTCCTCAATTAAATTATTAATTTACAAGAAATCAAGAAGAGGAAGGGAGAAAGTAATTACCCTAAATTAGTAACCTCTAATTTCTCTCTCTTCTTAATAATGGAGCTAAAATTTTTGGGAATCGTTTAAAGGTTATTTAGGGTTTAGGAATGGGAGAAATGGCATACCTTTTTGTGGGTTTGAAGTGCCCAGCCATCCTCTCAATTCCCTACATATTTGTTTATTTTCCATGTTCTTTATAAAGAAAAGGGGTGTCATCTACCTATTGGCCCTCATTTTCATCTTTCTAATATTGCTTCTAAGCCCTTTCCTTTCCCAAATCCACACTTCTACCCCTAAAATTACTATTTCTCTTTCCAATTAAGTGCTTTAATTTATGTTTTTTTCATAATTAACCACATATATTACTTTATTTACAGTGACCATTTTATACCTCCTCTACTACACTAATTACCTTTATACCCTTACTTACAATATACTAGTTGTACACACACACAGTGTTCATAATCTCATTTAAGAATGCACATGCATTCTCCTAGGGCCTTACACCTATTTTCTCTTATATTTGATTTTTAGGCACTGAATTATCACCGAAACTTACTCAAACCTTCTCAAACACATTTAAAGTATTTTAAACATATAAGCAAGGGTAATATGTGCCATAAATATATGTAGAGCATGATAATGTATTGAAATAAAGTTATAAACTAAATATTAAAACATAAGAATTTATACAAGTAATGAATTTGAGTGAACTTGATAAATGGTATGCATAGTATTACATATTGCATGATAAATGATAATCATGTTGATGTGTATTTTAAGTGTATTTAAAGTATGAGTGAATAAATTGTTTAATGATTTTATTGCATGTTTTATTGTATATATTCTTTATAATTCTAAATATATCAAATGTGATATCTTTGGGTGATTAAAAACTATTTGTAAGCCAGAATTTTGCATAGTAATGGACAGATAGGCATGCATATAAGAGGATAGTGATTGCAACTGCTAGTGTTATCATCAAAAGGTGACTAGTGTTTTGATTCCTATTGGTATCCAGTTACTCAAGACTAGTAATTCTCAAGTGTTTGATATTGCTCGCCAGTATCCAGTGTTTATACCCATTATCCACCATCAATGGGAATTTAGGTGACGAAAATGGTCTAATTAATTCATAATGATGAGTGATCAATAGTGGAAGTATTTTAGTGCCTCATGGTAGTGTTAGTGTTTTTTATTGAATATTATAGTGTAATTAAAGAATTATACTGAAATGTCACTAAGTACATAATTGAGAAATTGTATTGAAGTGTTGTTTAATGCTTGAAACTGTTTTAGTGAATGTATTTGAGTTATGATATGTTAAGGTATGTTAGCTTTTAAATGCTACTATGTAATGTTTATTGGCATGTTATACTATTTCTATTTGAGATTTCATCAAGAAGTCAACTATTTTTACTCCCTACTAAGTCATTGCTCAGCATAAGTGTTCTTTCCGTGTAGGCATACAGATGTAGATCTAAAGAATCAATTTTCTTACCAACATCTATGGGCCACTAAAAGGATAGCGAATGGAGACTAATGCTAGTGTAGATTTATCTTTTTGTAATTGTTCTATTTAAAGATTTTGGAACATATGTAATGAACTAATTTGTAAATATACTTTAAGTAAGTTAAATCTATTTATATATATGTGTGTGTACTTGAACAAGAAAGTTAATAAGGTAATATGTAAATAAATAGGTAATTAGAGTGAGTTTACATACTAACACTCAAATTCTAACTCAAAGATTGTTAAATACCTTAATTTTCAAAAATCTAACCACCACCTAACTACTTAAAAGAGTAAAAAAAAACTTCCTTTATCATAAATTCTACTAAGTGGAGACAATTGTGTGTCTCTATCGGGTGGATTGGAAATAACTAGGAGAATGAGTGACTTGGTGGGGATGACATGGTATGCCCACTAAGCTCTTCAATTTTAGGTGAAAATCACAAAGAATTCGATACTGGGGATCAATTTTGGTCCCTATCGCGTTGATTTCTTCTCGATGGGGAGCAACAAGCACCTTAATAGAGATGGAATTTATCCCTACTGAGTTATTTACTTCTAGACTAAAATGAGAATTGCAACAAGTGACCCGGTAAGGAGCTCCCTCATCTCTGCTGAGTTGATTTGGTTCTTTTTCAACAATAAAAAAACTACAAAAACACACAAAATCAAACTTAAACACTCTTAACTCAAAACACCAACACTTTAAACATAAAATCAAACAATTTAACATTAATAACTATTAAACAAACCTAGAAACAAACTAAAAAACATAGTTTCAATTCAAAGTTACCAAATACCCCACACTTAGCCTTTGCTCACCCTCAAGAAAATTTGAACAAATAAAATTTCTAAAATAATCAAACTCCAAACTAAGAATTATGTAATGCAAAATCATGATTAATAATTAATAGTAACACTCAATGACACTCCGACTAAATTAGATTCAAATAAGAAAATATAAGTTTTCATATGTGTGTACAAGATGAAAATATTTTAACACTTTTCTAAACAAAAATGCTAGTGCAATCCAGTAACCAAGTTACAAAATGAATATAAATCAAAATGTATATACAGTTTCACACTTGAAACTCTAATAAAGCCATAGGCCTCTCATTTAGCACAAGAACCCTAAGGACATCTCTGCTAAATAACTTAAAATATAATGGAATCATTAGGACTTTATTAAGGTTGTAATGTGATCATGGTAAAGGTTAATCAAAGAATGGTCAAAGATAAATAAGAAGAATAGCCACCCTCTAATTGAACAGACCAAAATTTCCTACAAATCCACTTAAACAAGAATACAGTACATCAAAGAACTTAAAAGAAAGGCTACTGTAATATTTTTTGTATTTTTCTCTATAACTCAACCAAATTTGGGAACCCAAAACCCTTCCTTTTCTCTTATAGATACTCCATATAACACCCTAATCCCATAACAATGGATAATCATCATCATACCTAATAGAGATCAGGCAGAAATAATAATAATAACACAGACCATGATTACATGCCGCAATAAATTAAATCAAACTTATAAATAAGAAGGCCTAACATAATTGGCCAACAATATAATGAAATCCTTAGACAACTGCAATCTGCTAGATCCTTTTTTCAAGGGTTGTCTAGCCACTATAGCTATTGATCCACTGGAGCTTATCCTGAACCTACACAGATAAACAAACCCGTGCTAAGCTATAAAGCTTAGTGGGGAACAAAACTCTATGGATAACCATTTTCAATTATTCCTCATATCATAAGCAACAATCACAATAACATAAAACAACATATGGGTCTACAATATTAATCATTCCATAATGTATATACTAGGGAGTTATTAACCTTAACCATAACTACCATCTTTACTAAAGTCTAGAGCATTGCTTAAATCATCCTATAACCGAACTTATCAATTACACTATCATAATCTTTTCTTTCTATTAAACTAGTATTATTTAGGCACCTCAACATTCTTTTATTCATAAGTGCTCGACATCAAGCTTTTGATAGGATAACACTTCAGTTCAAGGTATTCCCTTATATTGTTTACACAGGATTTACATTTGATATTAAATCAAAGCTCAAGGGAGTGCTCAGGTCATGCAACATCAATATGAGATATTATTATGCATGCTTACTTCACTTATATATATATATATATATATATATATATATATATATATATATATATATATATATCATTTAATTCTCATTAAAAGTTCATAATCATGTATTCCCTCAAGGTTATCTTCGCATGGCCAACTAAACATCATACAACATTATTTTGCCTCATACATTACATTTTGGTTTATGTCAAAGTTATACATATGCACATACATGTGTAAATGTTCATATACTTACGAATGGATTTGCCTGCCATTTCAAAGAACAGGTATGACACATCATGATTAACGGATAAACTTTCCATACCACATGCAAATATTTCATAACTTCCATATACATGAAGATTATTATGTATGTCTCAGTTCTTATAACTTTAATATATTTTACAATCATGCCATACTGAACATCGTATTTCATTTCATAAAGATAGTTTATAGTAAAGAGGAACTTAAGATGAAATAATACAATAATCCATTCATCATGCGTACATTACAAAAGTGAAGCAATCGATGCATGCATTACTTTATTTTATGCACATTTTTATTATCTTTACTAGCCTACCTAAGTACTAATTCAAAGGGTGGATAATGGGAGCAATGGATACACATAGGTATTAAACAATAGATATCCAAAGATATCAAATAATAAACCCAAATAGGGCCAAACAATGGTTCCAGTAAGGAACAAACAATAGACCCAACGTGTCCAAATAATGGTTTCAATAAGGAATAAGAGCCAACCAGGGTCAACTATGGCAACTGCGACTGTATCCCTCTAGGCATGCCTGTCTAATCCACAACTGAACTAAGACCCACTGGCTTAACCACTTTAAGAGCATCATTGATTCAACATATTATTCTTTACTTAGTACATCTCTTGGTTAAAAGCCACAATTCATAAGAGAATGCATGTCATCCTTATCATACATCAATGTTGAGCTTTAGGCTCTATTATATATGGATGCAAGTCATGTAACCATATAGTTGCATCAACATTTATTCATGGTTAGCATTAAGCGTGATTCCAATGAAGTAATATGAAAGTGTAGATCTTGCTACTAAAAGCCTTCATAAAATTATATGCATGCCCCCCCCCACCCCACACACACACACACATATATATGCATCTTGAATCATGGCAATACATGCTTTTATTACTCATACTTGTTCACCTATTAAGCCAGGCTACTCATCATGCCATGCTCATATCAACTATAGAATATATAGAACTTACATAACTTATGGATAGTTCTCGATGACGTACCTTGTTACTGCTTGCTATGAATAGTTTCCCTCTTCTCATACTTATTCACATTAAGACATAATCATATATAGCAACACTCAAGCCTTTATAATCCATATAATAAAATTAGTAGGTTCTCTTATAGCTTAAGGTCAACACTTGTTCATATTTAATCCCTTGATTCACTTCCATGGTCTATCAGATTATAGACAACAAGTTATACACTTTAACATAATCATATATAATTGAATTATCTTATTTGTATTTTTCCTCATATAACATTTTATATTTAGGTAAGTTGTGTGAGATGATTTCATCTTAGTTGTTAGCACACTACTGATGGGCATATGTTAATCATAATATAGTATAGGCATGAGCAAACAGGCAAGTAGGTTATTATATTTATCAATGCTAATCATTAATTCTTCTTATGACCTTGAGTGTAATCAAGCTTCTACGGTTTCAAAATTTAACATAAATTGTGATGTCCCATTTCTTTTAACTTAGACATACAATCTTGTAACTATTCTCTTGTTATCACTAGGTTAAATCATAGTATTTTGGACAGAATCATCCCTTGACCTACTACATACCTTATAATAACTTTGCAGGGCACATTAATTAGCATATCATTTAAGTTAATATGTTGCCTCATGCTTTCTTTAGTTTTATGCTCATTAGGCCTTAAAATACTCTTTAACAACATAACTCATATTACCATTGCCATGCGTAAAGACCTCTAATTAAAAGCTCAAGTGGTCTCTATATCGCAACTTTATAGGTTTAATCTTATAAAGCTTTTCACTTTTCTATATACATACATAGGGATTCTCTAATTGAATGATCTTGCCCTATACAACATATCGATGGCTTAAATAACTTACAATTTAGTTCAATATATTCCCTCATATAAATACATTCATGTCGTTCAAATTCAGATAATAACTCATCCTATGGTCACACCATTCTTACCATATCTTACTAACTTTAGCATTGAGAAGAATTTATAACTATATTCATCAGTAATCCAATAACATGCTATCCACCACTTTAATATACAATCAACCTCATCATTATTCATTGCTAACTTGGTTACCTTAATTATATACCACACAATATTGGTTCATGATTTTTGAATGATTTGTAGCTTGGGGTGAAGAAAAACCATTGAAAAGAAAATGTATAATTGGTCATGCATTTTATGAAGGAAATGGCCAAGTGGTCGTGCATTTCATGACGACAATGGCCAAGTGGCCATTCATTTCAAGGGACAAAAGCATTTGTGGCCATGCATCCAAGAAAATAAAAGCAAAAGTGGTCTTATAAGGAAAATACAAAGAAGTTAAGTGGTCATGCAAAGCATGAAGGAAATCCATGAGTGGCCATGCATCTCATGAAGGAAAAAGCCAAGTGGTCATGCATCTCAAAGAGGAAAAAGCCAAGTGGCTGTGCATAGGAATTCAGGCAGCATGAGGTTCACAAATTTCTCAGATCAAGTATTTTAATGTCCAGATCTCACCCAAATGTTTACACTAGTGAACATTAAATCTTTAAAACATTCTTAACTCATCTAATTTAATGGGTTGAACCCTTAATCTCAGCTATGAAAACACATACAACAAAAGAGGGAAAACATATATAGTAACAACTCATAACAATTCCCGTACTTGATATTCAAGCTTCATCTTCTTCAAGATCAACTGATCTTGCTCTCTCTTTCTTTTCCTTACACAAGGTGATAATAAAAAGATTTATTAGTCCCCCAAAACCCTAACTTAAACCAAGAAGAGGAAGAATGGAGACATTACCTTAAAGTTGTTAGCTCTCAAAATCCTAAGCCATTATCTTCTTTAATCTTTAACCAGGAAAAGAGTGAGAGAGAGAGAGAGAGAGAGATCTTATCTACCCTTATCCCAATCTCGACCTTCTCCAGGAAGTCTTAAAAGTGTGAGTAGTGTAAATATCCTACTCAAAAAATTCCAAGATTGCCCTTATACATTTTTTAACCCTCAAAACTTATTTTCTTAACATTTAACCCCAAACATCTTAATTAATTCAATTACATCCTTTCTTAATATTTTAGCTACACTCCAATACACATGTGCATAATTACCAATATACCCTTTATATGACTTAACTTTAATAATGCAAAATAATCTAATTTTGCCTTATGAAACCTTAATCCTCATTAATTTACCATAATCCAATTAGGGTCATGATTGGGTCCTTACAAATCTCTCCTCCTTAAAAGAATTTCATCCTTGAAATTCAAACCTATAATCTTTATCTTTATTGTTAGCAATTCCCAAACTCTATCTTAGCTATAAGCAACTATAGTCTTAACAAACTCATCTATCTCCATCATTAGTATCTGTCTCAGATTTCTAGATACTCTTATGCTCGTTATAATTTCTATTAGTTTTCCCTTTCAGTTGGGCCAACAAATGTGATGCAATACTATTTATATGATATGGGATGCTATACAATACATTAATACTTCCATGTATGCAATAGAATACTAATGCATATTCTCATAAATTGGACATGATTTATCCCATCCCAAAACAATGACATATGTTTCATTGCCCATGGTGATTAGGAAAATTCTGATAATTGTATATACAGAACATCTTAATAACCATAACATCTAGCATGCTCAATAATGCCAAAACAAAAATTCACTTCTTATCATATAAACTTTCCTCAAACACCTTAATAAACAATCTAGACATACTTATAATCAAACTCATGCTATCCTTCAATCATAAAACATCAAGGCTTTTAAGCACTTCCAATATCAAGAAGTGAGAGATACTGATAGTTTCTTAGATATCATCTCACAAAATTTTTTTGAATCAGAATCCTAATAGTGCTCTAATATGCATCAATCATAGGCCAAACACCTATCACAATCATCAAAATATGTATGCCAATAACAATAACACCATGGACTAGACCAATTCATCTCAACCTTCAAGAACATCTCTTAATTTCCTTATTGCCAAGAAAAGGCTAAACCTAGGCACTCTAATACCACTAACTGTAACACCCTAATCCCTTAACCATGGATAATCATCAATAATTATCATACCTAATAGAGATCAGGCAGAAATAACAATAATAACACAGGTCATGATTACATGCCATAATAAATTAAATCAAACTTATAAATAAGAAGGCCTAACATAGTTAGGAAGTTGGGTATATCACGACCAACTTAAAGATATTTGAGTAATCAATAAAGGATTTACCATCCCAGATTTATTAAGGGAAGTTATCTAGAATAATTCTATAATTGCCTTGTTCAGAAAATCTCCGGCCAGAGTAATATGCCAAGATGGATATGGATCCATAAAGGGCATTTTGGAAACAATGGTTAAATTAATATAACATATATAATTAGATTTATATGAGTTGATAGAAATCCATACTAAGAATCTAATTGAGATAAGAGTAGTGAAAGGAGTAACTGCACGGTAATTGTTTCTATAGAAGGATATAGTTAGAACCACTTGACTTTCCTTCCTAGCTAGAGGCCACTTATGACTTGTATAATAGTGTATTATAAATATCAATAAGGAATTGATAAAATGATTTAAAGAAGTTTAAATCATATGAGTTTTGGATAGAACTCATAATTACATATTATACTGCCAATGTGGACAGGAACCCAATAGGTCACACATATAAAGAGTAAAGGATAAAATGGTAAAATGACAATGATAATAATATTTGATATTATTATGGGAGAAGATAAATGAATAAGAGAAGAATTAATTAAAGAGTTGAATTAATTATGATCAAGTAGAAATGTTCGCATAACTTTTTACAAATATCATGCGAAATGGACCTAATTGAAATATTGTATTGCATAATTAATTATTATTGGACTATAAGTGTTATAGGGCTGGTATAATAATTAATAGATCCATTGGAGAAATATATGAGGTCCAAAGAATTGGTTTTGGCACAAAAATGAACAAGAGGATGGGTTCCATGCCAACTCCAAATAAAAGGCCTTAGAGGCCTAATTCTTAGACTAAAATAAATTAAATATATTTCATAAGTGTTATGGAGCCTATATGTTTAATTGTATGGATTTAGAATTAAATTGGATGATTAAATCCAAGTGAATGCATAAAGGGCATGGTCTGTGGGTTATGTGCCCAGTCTTTCGAGAAATTACTTAAATTGGATTTAATTGAGCCCAAATAAATTAATAATATTTCCAAAAGCCCAATTAATATTTCTCCACCAATTTTAAAGAGCCCAATCCCATTATGAAGTTAGATTTCTAACCTAACAATAAAAATCCAATATGATCGGATTTTGAGTTAAGTGAGTTTCAAAAGAAAAGAAATTCTCTAATTGTTCTCTAACCCTAGTTGCCACTTTCTCCTTGATGGAATCACGAAGAATTCAGAAAGTCTAGTGATTTCATCATTTTTTGGATCATTTGATCCTTCTCTAGTGTGGATTACAGTTGGAGGTGTTCTATTTTAGATACTGTGGTTTGCGACAAACTGGTGAGAAGGAAAAACAACTGTTCAACAAAAATCAAAGGTGATTTTTCTTATTCTCATTAATATTTATATTGTAATATCATGGAAAGATCAGATATATTGGTTAAAAATGTTAATTTTCGCTTATACATGTGATGTATGTAACCGATTAATTCCCAACATTTAATATACAATCACCCTCATCATTATTCATTGCTAACCTGGTTACCTCAATTATATACCACACAATATTGGTTCATGATTTTTGAATGATTTGTATCTTGGGGTGAAGAAGAACCATTGAAAGAAAATGTATAATTGGCTATGCATTTCATGAAGGAAATGGCCAAGTGGCCATGTATTTCAAGGGACAAAAGCATGAGTGGCTGTGCATCCAAGGAAATAAAAGCATGAGTGGTCGTGCAAGGAAAATACAAAGAAGTTAAGTGGTCGTGCAAAGGATGAAGGAAATTCATGAGTGGCCGTGCATCTCATGAAGGAAAAAGCCAAGTGGTCGTGCATCTTAAAGAGGAAAAAGCCAAGTGACCGTGCATCTCAAAAAGGAAAAAGCCAAGTGGCCGTGTATAGGAATTTAGACAACCTAGGGTTCACAAATTTCTCAAATCAAGTATTTTAATGTCCAAATCTCACCCAAATGTTTACACTAGTGAACATTAAAGCTTTAAAACATTATTAACTCATCTAATTTACTAGGTTAAACCTTAATCTCAACTAAGAAAACACATACAATAAAAGAGGGAAAACATATACAGTAACAACTCATAACAATTCCCATACCTGATATTCAAGCTTCATCTTCTTCAAGATCCACTGATCTAGCTCTCTCTTTCTTTTCCTTACACAAGATGATAATAAAAAGATTTCTTAATCCCCCAAAACCCTAATTCAATTGAAGATGAGGAAGAAAGGAGACATTACCTTAAAGATGTTAGCTCTCAAAATCCTAAGCCATTATCTTCTTTAATCCATAATCGGGGAGAGAGTGAGAGAGAGAGATCTCTTCTCTGCCCTTATCCCAATCTCCACCTTCCCCAGGAAGTCTTAAAAGTGTGAGTGTGGTAAATATCCTATTCAGGAAATTCCAAGATTGCCTTTATACATTTTTTTTAACCCTCAAAACTTATTTTCTTAACATTTAATCCCAAACTTCTTAATTAATTCAATTACATCCTTTCTTAATATTTTAGCTACACTCCAATACACATATGCATAATTACTAATATACCCTTTATATGACTTAACTCCTATAATGCATATAATATAATTTTGCCTTATTAAACGTTAATCCTCATTAATTTAACATAATCGGATTAGGATCCATATACTCCACACTTAAAAATTTACTATAAAATGCTAGCTTATTTATTTAACTCTTTTCCTTTCTCTTTTTTTTCTTTTCTTCTTCTTTAAAAAAAAAAAGAAATAACAAACTTGCTAGTTTAACTTTTTAGCATTGCTAAACAATAGGGTATTTGCAATTTCTATTGCATTCCTAACTTGAAACCATTCCTTAATAATTTCCCAAACAACCCCTTTTATAAACAGCACTCTTTTAGGCACTTATGATCATTAATCCATCTCAATCCTAAAGTGGCCAATTCTTAAAAAGGGAGATGAGGGCTATTACGTTATAGGCTATATATGTTAGTAGTTATGCCCTAGGTCAAACGTTTGGTCCTTTATGTAATGTCATATTTCATTTTATAAAATTGGATTTTTGTCATGTTTTTATATTGTTGGCATGTTACATTATAATAATATTTATAAACAACAATCTGTTATTATTTTAACTATCCCTAGTCATTTATCATTAAAAGAATAATGATAAATAAAGACTAGGAGTTTGATTTTTCATCATGGGATGATTATATATAGTGATATAAATCAAACTTATAAGTACTTATTAGACAACAGGGTATTGGATAAACCCGCTATGAGATACCACATGGGTTAATGTCATTAGCAATCTCATAATAATTATGTTATCAATTGTTAGACCTAAGATTATCATAGTATCCTACATTAGGAACATTATGTTTTGACATAATCAAATATTATCTTTAATTAGATAAACATAAAGTTTATTATTAGACATGATGAGAATCATGTAGAGGATAGTAAATGATCATGATGGAAATTGTACCTCTTATAAAAGAGATATCTGTTGGGCCCCTCAATAAGTATGAATAAGAAATGCATGGTCATGCTTAATAATCAGTCTACATAGTGATCAATGTCATTTGATATTATCAATCTACTTAGTGATCAAAAAATTATATATTTGAACTATACAAGTTTGACATGGACCATGACTTATGTTCAAATAAGATATCATGTGATAAAAGGATTATGACATGTTTTATTAATTATGTTAAAATTGAATTATCGATATTCATATTATTTGGGTGATCACAATGCCTTGCTAGAGGCCGCTTATGACTTGTGGGTGCATGATGGGATTGGGGTCCACTACCAACATAATATGAATTTATTAGATTGCACATATAAAATGTGATGAATGGATTAAAAGTTAATTTGGGTGTTTTGAATTTTATTTTATGATAAATTAAAATTTTAAATAAAAATTTAAATTAAATTTTATAATTCTTATTTTAAATAAGAAATAAAGTATTTTAGTTTAAAACCCTAAGCATATTGAATTAAAGGGTTAGATCACCTATATATATAGTGATATGTATATAGTTTAAAACCCTAAGCATATTGAATTAAAGGGGCAGCCATCATTTTTTAGAGAGATACAATTTTCATTTTTTCTGTAACTTTGAAAAGAAATATAAAAATCAAACCCTAGCCACCAAAGAAGGGAGCCAGCAACCTAGGTAATTCTGATCATCCATTCGAGTGCGGATATTGATAGAGGGTGCTCAATTTACGTGAGGCAGCACCTGAAAAATCATTTTTTATGCTTTGGATCACATGGATCATAGTAGGTTTCATTTTTTTGTTGTGATTTTATTTTGTTTATTCTATCGAAACCCAATAATACAAATGTGTCTAATAAGAAAACAAGGCACCCCTCAAGCATGCCTCATTAAGCTCAAAAGGACGAATAAGGGATCAATTACATAATAGGTAGGAACACAATCTCAATATGGCTAAATAAGAGAAATTTGCCTAAATCATGCTCTAAATTATTCAAGGTATTTCAATACTTCAAAGCATGATGAGGAAGGTTCTAGCATTCTAAAATTCTTGACTCAACTACATTTATGCATTGGTTTTTCTTTTATTTCAAAAACTGATCTTAGTGTTTAGATGTTGAAAACTAAAGAATATTTTTCAAGTTAAATCCTAACTTAACTAAAATTTGATTGAGCAACATAACTATCCAATTGCTAATCAAGATTCTGAACACTATAAAATTCTAAGTTAAAGCTCAAAAAGTTCACTTTCGAGAATAAACTAAGACGATCTAAACTAAAGGTAAACTATAAGATAGAACTACACTATGCCATAAACATAATTATAAACTAACTACAAAAACTAAAATAAACATAAAATAAAAACACTAGAATGAAAAATAAGAACATTACTACCTAACAATGGAAAATATAAAGTTAACTGAGATAAGGTAATATAATTAACTACACATAAAGATAACAAAAATGAAAAATAAAATAACAAAATAAAATATAAAACATAAAAATAAAAATAAAAAAATAATTTAGAAACATAAAGGGGTTAAGATATTTGATCCTAAATCTCAAAGCAAAATTGAGCTTAAACAAGTTCTACCCTCTCCAAAATTCCTTATTAGGTAGCACAAAAATCACGATCATTATGGTAGTGGAGAAGATGGTGAAGGTGGTAATGGTGGAAAGCACTCCCAAAAGTGATGGAAGAAGAGGCCCTAATGTAATCACATGGCATCTAAACTATGTTATAGCTTGTCTATCCATCCAGCTTAAAGGTTTAATCAAGCATTCACCCTGTTTATACAATCCACCATCTACAAGGTGGGGTATAGCTCAAGTTTGGCAACAACAGCATCATCTCCCTCATTGGCTGCAACATCATTCTCTTCCTCCTTGAAATCCATATCCTCCTTATTTTCCTGAGTAGTTCTAGGCAGCCACACACAACCAGTAATAAATAAGTTAATATATTTTGTCCAATCAATATAATGTCGATAAGGCTCATCCCACTAGAACTTTATATTTTTAAGCATTTTATAGTCTATATAGATGATTCCATGTAAAATGTCTACTTTTTAATGTGTATTTTCTTTTATTTAAGTATCTAAGTATGTAATATTATGTGTATTTTATGTGTTTATGTTTAGTTTACATGATTATTTGTGTTTTAGGTCAAAGTTGGTGCAAATGTGAAGTGATTTAAGGAAATGGTAAAGATTCATGGATGAAGCTCACGAGTCATGAAATGGCTCACAACTCGGACAGAATGGCACGAGACGTGAAGATGCTCACGAGTGACATAGAGGCGACATGCTCACGAGTCGTGAAGGCATTCACGACTTGGCAAGCAAGGCAGTACACCTTCACGAGTCGGAGGAAAGATCACGAGTGAAGAAGACCTGATAAAGTTCACAACTCGGTAGGAAGTTCACAAGTTGAACAAGGCACCTGTTTTCAAACGATGCCACCTTTTTGCACCCGATCTCTCAGCCAACCATCAAGACTTTTCAGGGCAGCTTTTCATGATTGACAACTAATTTGAAGGGACATATCTGTAGAGTTAATCTCTATAAATATGGGAGAAAAGTTCTGAAATGGGATGGAAGAAAATTTCATTAGTTTTACTTAGAACATTTTTAGTTATTTTTGGACAACATATTTTTACTTAGTTGGTAGATGATGACCAAAGAGCAAAGTCAAAGAAATAAGAGATATATCAGAAGGTCTAAATAGAAAGTAAACCCTGGGGAGTGATGATGTTCTTTTCTCTTATTCATTTTTATTACAAATGTGTATTTGTCTAAGTTCTTTTGGTACATTATGACTACATAGTTCAATTTTTTTTAAACAAGTTATCTTTGCTCTATAAATGTTTATTTTCTTCATGTATGAAGTATAATTTAAATTTATTTGGGTACATTGTTTTGCTTATTATGCTTGATCACCATAATTAGCATGTTAGTCATTTTATTCATAATGAGAGTTGGAATTCTTTGATGGAAAGGCAAATAAATTTACTTAAAGCATTAAATTCACTTAGAGATAAAGAATTCACTTTAAGGGGTTAAAGAATTGACATAGAACTTCATAATTTTTATTTATCTCTATAATGTCATGAGAATGCTTATAGACTCTAAATAAAAATACCTTTAATGACAATGATAATTGCTTTAAAGAAACTTGGCTAAATTTTCCAATCATATCATTCATACAATTGTCTAAAATGATTCTTAAATGAAATGGTTTCACTTAGTTATAATGTATGTTCACACCATTTTTTAAGTCATCTATTATCCAAAATTAACTCACTATATTTAAAATAGTTTTGTCTTTAAATTAAATGCATGATTCTTATTTTATTTGATACCTATCCATCTACTTATTGTTATTTCAATACAAAATTACTATGTTCCCTTTGGAACGATACCCTACTCGCTCTATACATAGTCTAGTGAGACTAAGGGTTCAATTAAATCCCTATCAAATTTTGGCACCATTGCTGGGGAATGGCTTAAAGATGCTTTAGGATTGTATGATATAAATTAGTTATTTTGATGTATGAATTTGTATATTGTGTTTTGTTCATTCTTTATAAAAGTATTAGAGTTTTTGTAATAATCTTAGACTAAAAGCATTTGTGATTTTTGTGCAGGGAACTTAGAAGGAAGCAACAAGAGGAACTTAGATTGCAATTAGAAGGAGAACAAAGTGCTAAGTTGGATGAAAGTCATAATATTCCAATTATGGTGAGAGAAGAAAGGAGAACGCTTGGTGATTTTTCCATGCCCAATATCTCAGAGAGTTTTGGAGGAATAGTGGCATCGACTATTGCTAACAACAATTTTGATATCAAACCGACAATCATTCAAATGGTGCAAAATAACCAATTTGGAGGTTTGCAAGGGGAAAACCCTTATGCTCATATCCTTGCTTTTCTTAATGTGTGTGCTACATTTAAAATTAATTGAGTGAGTAATGATGCCATTAGACTTAGGTTATTTCCATTTTCTTTAAAAGAAAAAACACAAATTTGGCTTGCTAGTATACCTAGTGAGACAATCACTACTTGGGATCAACTAAAACAAGCTTTTCTTTATAAGTATTTTCCACCACATAAAACAACAAAATTTAGAAATCAAATATCTACTTTTAAACAATTTCCTAATGAAACTATTTATACATCTTGGAAAAGATTTAAGGAACTCCAATGGCAATGTCCTCACCATGGCTTGCCGGATTGGATGATTCCTCAAATCTTTTATAATGGATTAATGGAGGAAAATAGAAATATTGTGAATGCTACTTCAGGTGGAAAATGGTTGGAGAAAACTACCAAGGAAGCTAAAATTTTGTTGGAGGAATTAGCCTCACAAGGCTACATGGGAGAAGAACCCACTATGGCGAAGGCTAAGGGATTTTTGGAATTGGATTCCATTAATCTCTTGATGGATAAAGTTGAAGCATTGACTAAGTTGGTGAGTAATTCTCACTCTAAAATTGAAAATGTGAGTCAAGTATGTGAAAAATATGGTAGACTTCATATGTATGCCAATTGTAGTGAGGGGTCTAGTGAGGATGTAAGTTTTGTTCAAGGAAATTATAATCAAAGGATGGGTCAAAATTCTAATTATTATAATCCTCAATGGAGAAACCATCCTAGTTTTTCTTGGTCTAACCCAAATGCCCAATTGAACCCTCTAAATAGTAACCTTATGACCAAATTACCTAACCCTTCAGCTTTTTCAAATAAACCACCTTTTAACCCCCAACAACCTAAATCCCATCTTGAGAGTTTAATGGAGCAATTTGTTAACCATTAAATGACCACTAAAAAGCAAAATAAGGAACAACTTAAGCAAATAAATACTAAGATTGACCAACTTGTTACCCACAATAAGATTCTTGAAACACAATTGGCTCAACAAGCCACTTCTAGTGTTAAACCATTAGGCAAACTCCTAAGTCAACCAGAATTTTTGCCTCATGAATCGTTCAATTTATTATGTTACGAAGTGAGAAAAAGATTGAGGGTAACATTAAAGGTAACAATGATCTTATTGTTAATGATAAGCAGGTTTTAAATGCTAGTAAAAATGATGATTTAATGAAGAAGTCTAGTGAATCTAAAGAAAATATGACGTCATCTAGGGAAGATGACCCTAAAGTTAATTTAAATGTTTTACCATTCCCTCAAAGACTTATTAGAAGGAATCTTGATAAGCAATTTGGCAAGTTTTTGAATTATTTGAAGGAATTTACTATAACTATACCCTTTGTGGATGCAATTAAGGATATGCCTTGATGGGAAAAATTTTTAAAAGAAATTATAAGTCACAAGGATAAACTTGAAGAACATGGGTATGTTTCTTTGGTAGAAGAGTCTAAGGCTATGTATTCTAAATATCCACCTAAGCTAAAGGATCTAGGTTATTTTACGGTTCCTTCTGTTATAGGTGGCAAATATTTTGATAAAGCTTTATGTGACATGGGTGCAAGTGTTAGTCTTATGCCTTATTCTATTTATAAAAAACTTGATTTAGGCAAATTAAAACCTACTAACATGTGTTTATTTATGGCAAATAAGTCTATTTCACATCCTATAGGCATAATTGAAAATGTTCCTACCAAAGTGGGTAAATTTGTGATTCTTACTGATTTTTTTGTGCTAGAAATGGATGAAGATCCTGAAATTTCTATTTTGTTTGGTAGGCCTTTCTTAATTACTGCTGGGGCTGTTTTTGATATGAAAAATGAAAAAATATCTCTTGAAGTTAATGGTGAAATGATTGAATTTAATGTGTTTGGGATGGTTAAGTCTTCACCAATATAAATGGTGAATAGAATTGATGCTTATGATGTTCTTGATGAGTGCATTGATAATGTTGTTAATAATTGTGTTAGTCAAACCCTATTGAACCTTATAGTTTAAATGAAAGTTGTGATGAGGTTTTGCAAGTTGCCTCTTATCTTATCCATAGAGGAATCTTAAAGTTTGAGTCTTTGAGAAAGGATGAGGATATGCCATCAAAGACATCCAGGGAGGAAGTTAAACTTAAACTCAAGCCATTATCAACAAGCTTACAGTATGATTATTTGGATTCAAAATTTCAATTACCTTTCATTGTTAATTCTTCAATTGATAAGCATAATGTGAGTGCTTTATGTGATATTTTGCTTGCTCATAGAAATGCCATTAGATATTCTATAAGTGATTTAAAAGGAATTGCACCTAAGGTTTGCATGCATAGGATCGTGTTAGAGGAGGATTCTAAACCTTCCATTGAAGGTCAAAGAAGGCTTAATACAATTCTTAAGGAGGTAGTGAGGAAAGAAATAATTAAATTGCTTGATAATGGCATAATTTATTCCATAATTGATAGTAAGTGGGTGAGTCCTTTCAAGTTGTCCCTAAAAAGGGTGGCATAACTGTAATTCATAATGATAATAATGATTTAATTCCTACTAGGACTATCATGGGTTGGCACATGTGTATGGACTATAGGAAATTGATTAAGGCTACAAGAAAATACCATTTCCTTTGCCTTTTATTGACCAAGTTATAGAAAGATTAGCTAATTTTTCTTATTTTTGTTACTTAGATGGTCTAAGTGGCTTTTATCAAATAACTATACATCCACATGATCAATCTAAGACAACTTTTACATGCCCATGTGGAACTTTTACATTTAGGCATATGCCTTTTGGTTTGTGTAATGCACCAGCCACTTTTCAAAGATGCATGTTCTCTATTTTTAGTGGTCTCATTGATCAATGTGTAGAAGTTTTCATGGATGACTTTAGTGTGTATGGAACTACATATGAGAATTGTTTATCTAATCTTTCTAAGTTGCTTGATAAATGTATGGAGCATAGTTTGGTCTTAAATTGGGAGAAGTGTCATTTCATGGCAGAAGAGGGTATTGTCTTAGGAAATTTAGTCTCTAATAGGGGGATTGAGGTTGATAAAGCTAAAATTGAAATTATTGCTAATTTGCCTCCTCCTAAAAATGTTAGAGATGTAAGAAGCTTTTTAGGTCATGCTGGATTTTATAGAAGGTTCATAAAAGATTTTTCTAAGATAGCTAAACCTTTGTGCACATTACTAGGCAAGGATGTTGATTTTCATTTTGATGAGGCATGTCTTAAATCCTTTGAGACTCTTAAACATGCTCTTGTCACTTCACCAATGTTGCAACCACCAAATTGTGAGCAACCATTTGAATTGATGTGTGATGTTAGTAATTATGCGGTTGGGGCTGTTTTAAGATAAAGAATTAATGGGAAGCCTTCTGTTATTTATTATGCTAGTAAGTTACTAGATGATGCCCAAATTAATTACTCCACGACTGAAAAAGAACTCTTGGCTATTGTACATGCATTTGTTAAATTTAGGGCTTATCTTGTAGGGCAAAAAGTCATTGTTTATTCTGATAATGCTGCCCTTAAGTACCTCTTTACTAAAAAAGATGTTAAGCCTAGGTTGTTAAGATGGATCTTAATGTTACAAGAGTTTGATTGGGAAATAAGGGATAAAAAGGGGAAAAAGAATATAGTTGCGGACCATTTATCTAGGTTAACCCAATGTGTCTTGAAAGATAATGGTGATGGGGTGCCTATTGATGAGGCTTTTCATAGGGAACATCTTTTTAGTGTAGTTTCAAAGGAAGTTCCATGGTTTGCTAATATAGCAAACTATTTAGTAAGTGGTATGCTTCCCTATGGTCTAGATTAAAAGCAAAGGAAGAAATTCCTCCATGATGTTAAGTTTTACTATTGGGAAGAGCCCTTGTTATATAGGAGATGTGCTGATGGGCTGATTAGGAGGTGTATTCCTCATGAAGAAGTTGGTGATGTGTTGGCTCATTGTCATTCCTATGTTGTAGGGGGTCACTTTGGGGTTTCTAAGACAGCTTCCAAGGTGTTGCAAGCTGGCTTTTGGTGGCCTACAATGTTTAAGGATGTCAAAGACTTTGTGCTTAGTTGTGATAAATGCCAAAGAATGGGAAATTCGTCTAAGAGAAATGAAATGCCTTTAAATGGCATTTTAGAAGTTGAATTATTTGATGTTTGGGGTATGGATTTTATGGGACCATTTCCTAGTTCTTTTGGAAATAAATATATTTTGGTCATGGTTGATTATGTATCCAAATAGGTGGAAGCAATTCCAACCATTACTAATGATGCTAAGGTGGTTAAGAAGATGCTTAAAAAAGTTTTATTTCCTATATTTGGAACACCTAGGGCAATTATTAGTGATGGTGGGTCTCATTTTTGTAACAAGTTATAGAACAATTATTGAAGAAGTATAATGTGACCCATAAAATTGCTACACCTTATCACCCTCAAACTAGTGGGCAAGTTGAAATTAGCAATAGAGAGCTTAAGTGGATATTGGAGAAAACAGTCTCTAGGTCAAGAAAAGATTGGGCACTTAAGCTAAATGATGCTCTTTGGGCATATAGAATAGCTTTTAAAACTCCCATAGGCCTTACTTTTTATCAATTGGTTTATGGTAAATTTTTCCATTTGCCTGTTGAAATTGAACATAAAGCCTATTGGACAACTAGGGTATTGAACTTTGATATGCAACAAGTTGGTAGGAGGAGATTGCTTCAATTGCAAGAACTTAAAGAGCTTTGTATGAATGCATATGAAAATGCTAAGCTATATAAAGAGAGAAATAAATCATGGCATGATAAGCATGTATTAAAGAAAGAATTTAAAGTTGGTGACATGGTTTTGTTATACAACTCAAGATTGAAGCTATTTCCTGGAAAATTAAAGTCAAGATGGTCTGGTCCTTTCAAGGTGGTTCAAGTTTTTCCTTATGAGGCTGTTGATATTGCTAATGATAAAGGGGAGGTTTTTAAGGTTAATGGACATAGATTTAAGCCTTATCTCATTGGTGATGCATTAGTTCCTACCCAAATAGTTTCTTTATTAAATTCCTCTCTTGCACAATAATATTTTTGTTTAGAATTAGCTCTCTTAGTTTGGATTTATTTGTTCTATGGTTTATTTTTTAAGTATTTTATAGTTTTATTTTTATTGACTTATTTTCTTTTGTAATTTTTAATTTTGGATCGAGGTTGGTATGTTTTGCAGGAAAAAAATTATAGCACTGGGACACATTCACAAGTGAAGTTCGACTCGTGAAGATGTTCATGAGTGTTTCAAAAGCAGCAACCTACTGAATCATTAAAAGACTACCAAGTCGTGCGTCACGGGATCGACTCGTGAAAGGTTTCAAGAGTAACATAGAAAGGAAAGGTTCACAAGTCGTAAAGTTCTGTCCGACTTATGAACATTTGTACATGTGCCCAAATTCAATTTTTCACTAGTCGTGAACTTCTGTCTGACTCGTGAACATTTTTACATGTGCCAAATAATCTCATTCTTCACGAGTCGTGAAGTTTCCTCCAAGTCGTGATTCACTGTTCTTAATTTTACCAAGTCGTGAATTTTAACTCTTTTTCTTTCTTAATTTGTTTTTCTTTCTTTCTTTACTTCTTAATCATTTTACTTCTTCATCCTTTGCGGTTTTAATTTTAATTAACTGCCATTAATTAGTTTAAAACAAAAGGGGGGACGGTTACAAATCGAAAACTAGGGTTTGTGAAACAACATATCGTTTCACTCTTCTCCCTAATTTCTCTATAAATATTGCAGTTACTATTTTCTTTCCTTTCACAGTTCTTTTCTTTCTTCACTCGTGATCTTTACTCGTGCACTTATTTGGCTTTGGTTTTTGTCTTTCATTTCTTTTCCTTTACTTGCTCTTCTTCTCTACTACTCATCTATCTATGTGTTTCTCTTCATCATCTTCTTCTTTCACTTCTACATTCTTGCATTTCTTCTCTCTTTGTCTTTCTCTTTTTCCATCATGGTGAGAACCAAGAATGTTTCATCCTCAAGGGGATAACAAGGGGCAGATGAAGCAAAGTCCGAAAGTCTCTCAACACAATTTGGTGCTCCATTCCCCATTTCA
This sequence comes from Excoecaria agallocha, assembly GCA_037975025.1. Classification (NCBI taxonomy): domain Eukaryota; kingdom Viridiplantae; phylum Streptophyta; class Magnoliopsida; order Malpighiales; family Euphorbiaceae; genus Excoecaria; species Excoecaria agallocha. Next base: position 37,341,253 of record CM075806.1, read on the forward strand.
TCTGTGCATGAAGGTAATCGTTTCCTTGCTCTTAAGGATAGGGCAATTTCCTAATGTAAGTATTTTCCAGACTTCCTCCTTGAACAAATGGGCTTGCTTGATGCTGTGAATGAAATGCTACTCAATGTGGCTTATTGCATTTTTTCAATATGCATGAACACTTTTATACTGATTTGGTCTTAGAATTTTATACTAATTTGAAAGAGAATGCTGAAAATTCTAGGCTATTGGACTTTCATTTAAATGGCATTGATCATACACTAACTTATTTCATGATGCATCACATTTTTGGCTTTAAAACATCTAGATTATGTGATCCCCCTAAGATTTATAGACCTAATGCTTTTTGGAATTTTCTCATTGGATTGACCACATCATTTAGGGCTAGAGAGGCTAAATCAATGTTTATAACGGATTTGAAATATTGGATTTTGCATAAGATTTTAGCTTTTGTTGTCTTTAACAAGCCTGAATTTAATAGATTCTCTCATCATGAGTTATTTTTTATGTGGTGTGTGCATAATCGCAAGTCAGTTTATTGGTCTTATTGGGTATTTAATTAGTTAATGAATTGTGTTGGTCGTCCGGAGTCTCCTCTCACATATGGCCATGTAATAGCTGCTATTGTGAGGAGTCTTGACATTGATTTGTGTACTTATGATCCTGTCCTTCCATGTTTATATTTTTCCAAACATCTTTTTGTTCGAGGTGAAGTGGTTAATAATTCTTTTCAATTCATTCCACCGCTTTCACGTTCTTGTTAGAAGGATCTTGCAGGAACCTCTACTCCAAAAAAAGCTGCTTTAGAGAGCACTTCGAATGAGGCAAGGCAAGAGGAGCAAGGACAAAGTGATGATACTATGGATGATTGCCCTAGTGATGAGGCTGCTATTTCATCTACTGCTGGATCTTCTTCAAATACCATTCATTCCATGTTCACTCAATTACTGCAAAACCAGTCCACCATTCAGCATCAACTCACATCCTTGGTCAAGTTACATCCCAATTGGTTCGATGTCAACAACGCCTTATGTACAAAGTGGATACTTTCATTGCCCAATCGGGCTATGTGGTATCCTCGCCTCCACCTTCACCATGATCTTTAGGGGAGTTTTCTTTCCTCTATTTTGTTTAGTTGTTTGTTTTTGTTTTTGTTTTTGTTTTTGTTTTTGTTTTTGTTTTTGTTTTTGTTCTTGTTCTTGTTCTTGTTCTTGTTCTTGTTCTTGTTCTTGTTCTTGTTCTTGTTCTTGTTCTTGTTCTTGTTCTTGTTCTTGTTCTTGTTTTTGTTTTTGTTTTTGTTTTTGTTTTTGTTTTTGTTTTTGTTTTTGTTTTTGTTTTTGTTTTTGTTTTTGTTTTTGTTTTTGTTTTTGTTTTTGTTTTTGGTTTTGTTTTTGTTTTTGCTTTTGCTTTTGGTTTTGCTTTTGCTTTTGCTTTTGCTTTTGCTTTTGCTTTTGCTTTTGCTTTTGGTTTTGTTTTTTTTTTTGTTTTGCTTTTGCTTTTTGTTTTTGTTTTTGTTTTGCTTTTGCTTTTGCTTTTGCTTTTGCTTTTGCTTTTGCTTTTGCTTTTGCTTTTGCTTTTGCTTTTGCTTTTGCTTTTGCTTTTGCTTTTGCTTTTGCTTTTGCTTTTGCTTTTGCTTTTGCTTTTGCTTTTGCTTTTTTTTGTTTTTGTTTTTGTTTTTGTTTTTGTTTTTGTTTTTGTTTTTGTTTTTGTTTTTGTTTTTGTTTTTGTTTTTGTTTTTGTTTTTGTTTTTGTTTTTGTTTTTGTTTGTTTTTGTTTTTGTTTGGTTTCTTCACATTAAAGACAATGTATGTTCTAAGTGTGGGGGAGCATATGTTGTGTGTTGTATGTTTAGCTTCACATTGTTATGTTTGTTTGGTTATGTGTCTTTTTCTTTTTTTAGACTAAACTTTTTAGTAGGTTCTATTATAAGCATTGCTCCCATTGTTTATAATATAGGTTGTTATGTTAAGTCATTTGCCTTTTATGCTCATTTTTAGTTTTTCAAGGCTTTTGGCATGTGTTTTATGTTTTCAAGTTATCTCTTTTTACTTCTTTCAACATTTTAGGTTATTTAGTCTATTTACTAACTATGCTTTAAGGTTAGAATTTTATCATTTAGCTTAAGATTTTAGGATTTTTGTTGCCTCATGAAAACTATAGCCATAATACTTACCTTTACCTTTCAATAATGGATAAGGACTAGCAAAAGAAACTAAATGCTGAAATAAAATAAATGCAAGATGCATACTCAAAAGTTCAATTAAGTATGGGATGGAGTGTAAAACGCACCCATTACTACCTTTTCTTGCTGACTCTAATTACATGGGATAAATTTTAAAAGTATTCCTATGTTATTATTATATAAAAAAAAAAAGAAAACATTGCAGTCTAAAAATGCCATGAGAATGGTTTAAGGGTATAAGCGCTTACATATTGTCCTTAAAGGAAACTATAGTCTTAGAATCTTAGGTTTTATGATCAATATTCTCTCTTGAGTATGGTTAGTTTTGAGACTTTATATTCTTGATGTTGGGTTTAGTAAACTTAGGTGACTTGGTAACTTAGAATACATGTTTTAATTTTTGATTTACTAAAATTTTGAGTGTTTAAGGTATTTGATTTCATTTCAATCTTGTTTAAAGTGAATATTGAGCAATGCTTTATAGTATAACTTAGTTTAACTTGGAATTAGATTTTTTCATTCTTTTCTTGCTTGAGGACAAGCAAGGTTTAAGTATGGGGGAATTTGATGCCATGCAAAATGTCTACTTTTTAGTGTGCATTTTCTTTTATTTAAGTAGCTAAGTATGTAATATTATGTGTATTTTATGTGTTTATGTTTAGTTTACGTGATTATTTGTGTTTTGGGTCAAAGTTGGTGCAAATGTGAAGTGATTTAAGGAAATGGTGAAGATTCATGGATGAAGCTCACGAGTCGTGAAGTGGCTCACAACTCGAACAGAATGGCACGAGACGTGAAGATGCTCATGAGTGACATAGAGGCGACGTGCTCATGAGTCGTGAAGGCATTCATGACTCGACAAGCAAGGCAGTAGACCTTCACGAGTCGAAGGAAAGATCACGAGTGAAGAAAACCTGATGGAGTTCACGACTTGGTAGGAAGTTCACGAGTCGAACAAGGCACCTGTTTTCAAACGATGCCACCTTTCTGCACCCGATCTCTCAGCCAACCATCAAGACTTTTCAAGGTAGCTTTTCATGATTGACAACTATTCTAAAGGGACATATCTGTAGAGTTAATCTCTATAAATATGGGAGAAAAGCTCTGAAAGGGGATGGAAGAAAATTTCATTAGTTTTACTTAGAACATTTTTAGTTATTTTTGGACAACATATTTTTACTTAGTTGGTAGATGATGACCAAAAAGCAAAGTCAAAGAAATAAGAGATATATCAGAAGGTTTAAATAGAAAGTAAACCCTGGGGAGTGATGATGTTCTTTTCTCTTATTCATTTTTATTACAAATGTGTATTTGGCTAAGTTCTTTTGGTACATTATGACTAAACAGTTCAATTTGTTTTTAAACAAGTTATCTTTACTTTATGAATGTTTATTTTCTTCATGTATGAAGTATGATTTAAATTTATTTGGGTACATTGATTTGCTTATTATGCTTGATCGCCATAATTAGCATGTTAGTCATTTTATTCACAATGAGAATTGGAATTCTTTGATGGAAAGGAAAATAAAGTTACTTGAAGCATTGAATTCACTTAGAGATAAAGAATTCACTTTAAGGGGTTAAAGAATTGGCATAGAACTTCATAATTTTTATTTATCTCTATAATGTCATGAGAATGCTTATAGACGCTAAATAAAAACACCTTTAACGACAATGAGAATTGCTTTAAAGAAACTTGGCTAAATTATCCAATCATATCATTCATAGAATTGTCTAAAATGATTCTTAAATGAAATGGTTTCACTTAGTTATAATGCATGTTCACACCATTTTTTAAGTCATCTATTATCCAAAATTAACTCACTATATTTAAAATAGTTTTTTCTTTAAATTAAATGCATGATTCTTATTTTATTTGATACTTATCCATTTACTTATTGTTATTTCAATACAAAATTACTCGGTTCCCTTTGGAATGATACCCTACTTGCTTTATATGCTGTCTAGTGAGACTAAGGGTTCAATTAAATCCCCATCAATAGATCGGCGAACCAAGAAAGCATCCCAAATCAAGATGCCATACTACTTTTGCCAACACTGTCACCATGCCTTCATAGAAATTTTCTTCACAAAATAAGGTTTTCGTTGCAAGTCCTCGATCTTTCTCCATAAATGATAAGCACCATTAAATATAAATCCTTTAACCATACACCAAAGAATTAAAACTTTCCCTACATTGACATGCCAAAGCCAAAAATCTAGGAAGGACACATAAGGCATGATTCTTAAGGTTATAAGACATTATGTTCTTTGCCACAAAAGTGGTGGACTCTATGTCATCTCTTATCACCTTCCAATTTTACCTTGAGGTGGAATTTGGTAAACCCTGAACACCATCCATAAGAAAACCATGGTGCTTGGTAAAATCCTTAAATGTCATTTTATATTTTTTCCATCCCAATAGAAAATGAACAATGGCATCCTTATCATCTTCATCTTCAAAGTCACAACTAAAGGTGGTTAGGAAGTCCTTAGTTATTGTTGGATGCACTTTTGCTATTTTCTTAACAAACTCAATCCAACCAATATTTTTAATCAATTGATTTACTTCTACCCATAAAGTTTTAGCACTTATATCGAGGTAGAATTTATTTACGTAAACAGGCTTCACATACTGAACCCCTTTAAAATACTCATATAATATAGAATACTCATCATCTATATATGGGGAAAGATAAACCCTTGAGGAATTTAAAGCACCATCTATTTATATGTGCTTTGGAGCCACTGCACAAATCAAAAATAATAATTAAGTGCTAATATAAAGGTGGAACTAAAGAAGCAAGATACAGTTGTGATGAGTGTTGGAACCTTCACTCATTTTTGAGTTCATTCTCAGAGTTTCGCTTTTAAGGTCCAAGATCCAATCTGGCTCACTTTACTCATAGATTTGCTACTTTACAATAAAAAGGGATCAAATCTAAATTATTTTTTATAGTCAACCCATAAAGACATCTACTGATGGGCCCAAAAAAGGTAGGTGTCATGAAGTTCCCACCCAACAAAGCATTAAAAAATAAATCTCAATCTTTTGATACCTAGGTAAAGATTAGTGTTTGAAACATCACTCTTATTAGGCATCTTGGTTAGGTGTTTATTTTATACTTGAGTTTTATACTTAATCCCCTCTTCTCTTTCACATAACGTTTTTCAAGATAAAATTAAGTAAACATCCCATTCACATAAATAAAACGATAAAAAAAAGTAAAATAAACTTACTTAATTATTCAAAAGTAAATTGTCCAATAATAATAACAACATAGAAATATACATAAATAAATTTGGATATTAATTTGAGTTGGAAACATTGGTTCCCTCATGCATATTTACAAAAAAAAAAAGGCTTTTATTACATTATGTGAATTTGGATTAAAAACTTGACATTGATCCACGTTTAATAGAGAAAATTCAATTAATTAGTAAAAATGATTTAAGTGAAATTTCATCATTTAAAGTACAAAAAATTATTTATTACTACCTATTACATCCCTAAAAATAATACATCCAAGAAAAAACTTAATAAATGAATAAACACAAGGTAAATAATAACTAAATAAAATTAAAATGATAAAAAATAATAAAAAGAGAAAATTAATCTATGTGATTTGATGGACCGCACATGGTGGATCAACTTAGGAGTATAACTTCCTATGAAAAAATCACACATTCAAAGCCATAAAAATCAAATACTCAAAATAAGAATAAATGAATTAGTAGACAATAATACAATAAAAATAATTACAAATTTAACTATACAAACAAATTGAAATCACACCATACAATATTGAAATCGGCAAAATAATGTACAAATGTGATAGAAAATGAATAAATAGCATAAGAATCACATAAAATGCATAAAACATCAAAAATACCCAAGAAAATAACAATGGATGCCTAGAACTAAGTGAGGGATGGCTACAACCAAGTGAGGGATGGAATAAGGGGATGATCCCATAACGTCCCATCTATTTTGACAGATGGGCGTCCATCAAGTCAGCTTTCCATTCGTTGCCTCTAGACAACACAAGTTACAGGTTTTTCATGGCAAAAAATCATAAAATTATGAAAATGCATCTTAAACCTAAAACATGCATTTATAAGGTTTTAATCATGCCAAAGCCACATTAAAACATCAAATCATGCATAAAATATATTAAACTCATATATTTACAAAATTTGAAGGAAAGAAATAAAAGTTTGAAACACAACAACAATGGATGAGTTTAACACCTAATCATGCCTCTAACATGCTTAGCAATCCAGAATCACATCATGTCCTAACTTAAACATACATCCCACTTAGATACAATAATTAAAATTTATCAATTCATATCAAATATTCATAAAATTATGCAAAATATATTGTAAAAAGAGAAAGTAAGAATGAGCCTAAAATATTACCCTCAGAAGATATTTTGACTCTGTAAATCTTATAGTCAAAATCTTTGCTCCGATTTATGATCACCATTTTCAAAAAAAAGTAATGAAATTCATTGTGTATATGTGTGTTTCAATCAAAGGAATGCTAAAATAAGGACCTAGAGAAATAAAGAAAATTAGTTTTTCTTTTTCTCTAAAGTGGCTCTATAAAAGTGATTCTTCCCTTTTTAAAATCCTAAATTTTTAGGTTTTATACCTAGGTAAGAGTTTGAGTTCGATTCCAATTCAAACCTCTTCAATTTGGAGACAAAATTCCCCCTAAATTCGGATAAAATCCCCTTTAAAACTTATCGTCCTCATTTGAAATTCAAAAATGTGGGAAATTTGGGTTTTGATTTATGGTTTTGATTTATGGACGAGCATCCCTCGATGAGGGGAAACCGTCCTTAGTCTCTAAACCTGAAATTTACTAAAATGCCTTTTATTTGGCCTATGTAGGAGAGAAGGGACCACAAATGGGTACCCCTCAAGTGATAGACAGTAGTTTGCCATCCATAAAGGTCCAAAACAAGGTTTTCATGCATTTTTTATTAAAACCCTTAAAAATATTTGGAAAAACATGAAAATATTTGACAAAAAGTGAGAGATTCACAATCGAAGTTTTGAGATCTGAACATGTTGTCAATAATACACTATTTTTTCATCATTGGGTAACCCTAATCTAGGTTGCCTTAGATCATGATGTCTATAGCTGCCTCCAATTTTGGGGAACTTATGCACTCATGCCAAAGTGATCTAAAATTCAGAGTGAAAGGAAAAAAGACACGTACTTAAAGTAGTGAATCTCTTAGTTGATCTGACAGCTATAGTCAACTTATCGATGCATTATCCCTAGTTTGGATAGTTAACATCAGCTTATTGATTTTTTAATCCTAAATTAACTATCCAATTAGGGCATAGGGCATACAAAATTGGGATAATTTGATTAACTCCAAATAGAATCTAGGGCATGCAAAATCAAGTTACATGAATGTGTCTGATTAGTGCCTGAGGCATGCAGAATCGAGATGACTTGATAGGGACTGATTAGTGCCTGGGGTATGCAAAATCAAGTTGACTTGATTGAATTTGATATGCACCTAGGCCATGTAAAATCAAATTGCTAGAATATATCTAATCTAGCGTTAGTTTGTTGACATGCAGAATTAAAATGATTTGTTGTACTTGATTGGAATTAGCATGTTGGCCTATTGATTGATGTTTTTGAGAGATATAGTTACTCCCTTCTTGAAGTAGTGTTCAGTTGGGGAGACTTTTTATAGATAGGCATATGTGAAGAGTCACTGAGATGTTTGAAGCCTTTCTTTGCCCAATGACTATGTCAATACTTTATATCTTTGTAGAATTTACATTATCATCGGGCTTCCGCCTCTTGTCCAATTCTTCCTTGTTGTCAACATTAGCCTTGTGATTCCCTATGTTCAGATTGAAACCTCCCATACTTCGATGATGAATAAAGGTAGATCCAGTTTATGGTGAATGAATTCTCCTCAAGATATAAGGAAAATTCTCTCAAAGTCTGAAAATATTCACAATTCTCCTTATTATGCATCTCTTTTTGTTTGAACCTATTCAGGTAACTTCTGGTGATAAAGAAGAATGTATAATTCTATTTCTATTGGAAAAGCATATATATGCTCTTTGGTGAGAGCTCCTAGTACCTGTTGTGATGAAGGTGAAATATCAGTGCTCTGCTTATTAAGTTTGGCCTTTTGGACTTTCTTTTTTCTTTTTTATTCGGTCTTATCTTCCACATTATTACTTTTTGTTATATTTTGCTACTTTAATTTGCTTTTACATTTTATTGTCAGTTTCATTTATTTTTTCCTAGCTACCAAAAATAAACGAGAGCAATCATAAATGTAAAATAAATAAATAATTTGAATAAATACATGTTTTAATTTTTATATACATCAAAATTTTCTGAACAAGATAAAAACTCCCTGCACACAATGTAGCCTACTAAGGCGGCCCTGGTGCTATGCTGTAAGTTAGCCCTGGTGGAGGTTTAAAAGCTGGTGGTCTAGTTGGTGCCATAACCTGGGGTGCCACTGGTGGCCGATCTCCTAGCTACTCAAACATAAATCTGAAGCCTAGTAGTGCCACTGTCAAAGATTATAGGACCTGTGTTATCACCCCTGCTAACCTTTCTAACCCCTATCCTACCTCAAGGACTGCTCTAGAGTGCTACTTGAGGTACCTCATCAGATCACCCTTCTGTATGCACTGGATCCTTAGGCGGCTTCTGATTAGGGTTAACCAATGAAGATTGTGTTGTTCCAATAGAATCATGATGCTCTCTCTCCGAATTTTATGTTTTTTAAAGGGAAATTTGATTTCAAAAAAATAATTTTTTTCCGCTTTCCTTTGAAATTTTCAGTGCTTTTAAAAGAGATATTTTATTAGGGCTTTTGGTTTCTAAAATTAAATTAATTAAAAATTAAAATTATAAAAAAGAAAAAAGAGAAAATAAAATAAAAAGTATAAAAAATATAAAAAGAAAAAATAAAATGAAATAAAAAAAGAGAGATTAGTTAAATAGGAAGATTAGATAATATATTAAAAAAGAAAATTAAGAAAATTGAGGAGAAAATAAGGGAAAAATAAAATAAGAAAAGATGGAGGAGGGCACGGAAGTTTAAGGTATAAAATGAAAAGAATTTAGGTTTAGAAGGGGAGAGCCATTTTGACAACAAGAGAAAAAGAAAAGAGAAGAGAGTAATGTACAGGCGAGGGATCAAAACAAAAGAAAAAGAGAAGAAAAGAAAGAATAGTGAACACACCTCACATACATAGAGCACATCAAACCCGAAATACTCCCCTATTTTCCAGCAAAAAATCGAAAGAAAGCAAGGAGAAAAAAGGCACCTTCAAGATCCGATTCTCTCGATTTTGGGATAGTACAAATCCAAGAGGAATATTCACAAGTCCTTCAAACCTCAATTTAAATTGATATTGATTCATTTTATTTACAGTAGGTTGCATTGGTTAGTTTTTTAATTTGTTTGGTGTTTTGTTTTTGTGATTTCATGATTTTAAATCTTTAAATTTATTACTTTTGCATCTTGGTGTTGATTTTGATCATTAATATGAGAAAATCCATTTAAATCAAGTGAAGAAAAGAATTTCAAATATACATGAAAAAATACTGTTCACCTTCAACCTTGGTTCCTTTATTCCCCCATTTTCAAGTTTTGATTTTTTGAATTCTTAGATTTTATGTTTTAAATCATGTTTCTCTTATTGGTTTGTGAGTTTTAAATATTTTTATGCATGTTTTTTTTTTTTTTGGGTTCACCATCTCTATCTTTATGTTTGCTGTGCCCCCTCCTGTACTGCCGAACCAATGACGGGAAGGGAGGTTGATCGAAGCTCGTCCCTCCAATGAATGGGAGCCTTACCGACCCCCACCGCTGGCCATCTCTCTTCCTCTCCCGTCTTTGTTGTCCCCTCACTTGCTGCCCATGCTTCCTTCTTTTTTCTCTTCACGTGTTACTCTACATGCATGAATTGTTTATTTTGCTTTTTGCATAGGTACTGTAGATTTTGGGTCACTTTGACATGTTAATTCATTTTACTAATTCAATTACACTAAGTTGATGTTTTTATGATTAATTTTAATTTTTTTGTTATTAAAATTATTTATTACATATTTAGGCTTTATATTAAGTTTTATTGCTATTATTATTTTTATAATTATTATCATTTTTGTAAATATTTTACTATTTATCATTGTTTTATGCTTAATACACTATTTTGTCTTGTTTGCATGATTTAACCTCACGTGGCCCACATGGCTTTGTTTTTAGTTCATTTCTCTTCATCTTTTTACATGCTGCTGTTCATTTTGGGTCACTTTGCATATTATTTCATTTTCACTTATTCAATTACACTAATTTGATTTTACACTTATTATTAATTTTTTTGTTATTAAAATTATTTATTAAATATTTAGGCTCTATATTAAGTTTTATTGCTATTATCATCATCATCATCATCATTTTTGTAAATATTTTATTAATTATTTTGTTTTTTTGCATACTTAATACTCCCTCCGTTCTTTTTTATCGTCACTTTTAAGTAAAATCAAAATTTTATTTATTTGTCACTTTTAGATTTTCAATATAATTTAATTTGTTTTTCCAATTTATTTTTCTTTTTCAATAAAGTCAGAACTAATTAGATTTGATAATTTAGTCTTAATCACGTAATTTAATACTAAATTTAAGTCTATTTATTATTTATTAATCCTAATAAAAACAATAAAAGTGACTGATAAAAAAGAACGGAAAGATTACTTTTTTGTCTTATTTGCATGTGGTTTCCTTTCTTATTTTGATCTTTGTGCCACTGTTCATGTGCATTTATATTGTATGTTCATGCATTTGGTTTCATTCACATTTTACTATTCGCATGTTTGTATGTTGCCCATTGTTACTTAGTATTTAAAGGATTATTTTAATTTATATTATTAATTTATTTTTTTTAGTATTATTTATCATGTATTATACAATATGCCATTACATTTACATTTATTTATAATGTTATTTTGTTTTTTTAATTTTTTATTTGTTTTTTTGTTTATGTTAATGTTCCATGTTATTATTGTTATTATTATTGTTGTTGTTAATTTTGCATGTCCACTATACTTGTATGTTTTAATTCATTTTTTTACCTCTTATGCATGGCTTACTTAGCTTGACCCACTTATGCATGCTTTTTGCTTTTTAATTCTTTTTTTTTCCCTTTTGCATTTGCCATGTGAAATGTATGCATGCATCATTTTGTTCTTACTTTCATTTGTTTCTTTATTTTATATATTTTTCCTTATTATGTTATTTTAATTTATTATGAATTTTTTGCACCTAATATGCTTTATTATTGCTGTCATTTTTAGTATGTATAGTTATTTGTTCAAATATTTATTTTATTTCTAACTTTTTATCTTTTTCATTTTTATTTGAGCAATTTATTTATTTTATATGGACCATTTTGGAGTTTGAGCCCAGGATGCCTTAGAGAATCATCCTAGACAGTTCCATTTCTATCTTTTTTATTTTATTTTACCTCATTTATTTCTGTTTTATTTATTTATTTCCTTATTTATATTTTATTATTTATTTTAGGAAATATAATAGGTAGTAATAAATGATTTTTGCACGTTAAATGTTAAAATTTTACTTAAATCATTCTTAGTAATTTACTGGATTTTTTTTAATAAATATGGATCAATGTCTAGTTTTTAGCCCAAATTCACATAATGTAATAAAAGCCTTTTTATTGTAAATATGCATGAGGAAATCAATGTTCCTAACTCAAATAAATACCTCAATTTATGTATGCATATTGCTTTATTCTTATTTGCTGGATGATTTGCTCTTGTAATAAGTTTAAGTAGTTTAATTTAATTTATTTATTTATTTACTTATTGTTTTATTAATTGATTGGGATATTTATTTAATTTTATCACTTTGCATTGTGTGAGAAAGGAGAGGGGTTTAAAATTTAAAACTCAATTATAGAACAACACCTAACCAAGATGCCTAATAAAAGTAATGTCCCAAACACCAATCTCTATTTAGGCATCAAAAGGTTAAGATTCATTTTTCTACGTTTTGTTGGGTGGCAACTTCCTGATACTTACCTTTTTGGATCCATTAGTAGATGCCTTCATGGGCTAACTACCAACCATAAACTAAGCTTGATCCCTCTTTATGGTGAAGTGGTCAATTTATGGGTTAAGTGAGCCTCGTTCGATCTCAATCCTTAAAAGTAAGCCTCTGAAAGATAACTCAAAAATGAGTGAAGGCTCTGATGCACATCATAATGGTGACTCCATCAGGAACTAAAGAGATCTTGCTCCGAAAAGCATCTTGGTTAAGTTCTTTCTAATTTTTTTTAAATTAATCTTGTCTCATTTTTAAATGCATTTCTTGCATACATATTATTGCAAAAAGAATTAAGTTAGGCATCCCTTTTTAGCCCCGGTGCTATCCTGAAGCATGCCCTACGTTCACTCATTGTAAGAAAGTGTCAAGAAGACTTACCAAGATCATTATGATTGTGATAAGCTAGATCTATTGGCAAGGACCATGCTTAGGTAGCCCTAAAGTTCATCACCATTGATTCACGCTCATGTAATGATAATAGCAACTTTCGCTAGGTTGTATAACCATAATAATGCTTGTATAATCTATAAACCTCTATGTATGGACCAAACTCAAACAAATTAGAAGGGTACTAATCAAAGGCTACTATACACCGATAGGGCAAACCATATCTGTATGAGTTAAAAAAATACATAATGGTTAAAATCTATACGCCTGCATTTTTAATTAAAGAGGTTATACTGCTGATTTTTTGTCATGCACTATGCACATCCAATGGATACCTTGTTGATTTATGGGCTAAGCCATTTAGAAGGAGACTGTATGACAACCTTAATGTAAGCAATAAGGTTGGAAAGCTATTTCTATGCTTGTATGTTGTTATGATTGACACCTAACACATTCTCACATCATATGTATAATATGCACACATATATCATCACGCTTCATTATAATGGTTGATTTGTGTATTATATTTATTCTTAACAGGTGTTACCATACACCATATATACACATCATGCATCATTGTAACAATTGATTCGTGAAACATATATACCCTTAACATGTATCATATGTCTCATGTATATTATACACCATCTTGCATCATTCTAATCATAAAGTCAAGCATCGTATGTATTTCACCCATGTGCATCATCCTCAAACATCATATAGGTAACATATTCACACTCATATGTCATGTGTATAATTCATATGCCTCATCATATCATGCATCATTCAAACCCTTCATTTTTATAGCCATCGTAGAATATTCATCCAGGTAGTTTAGGGAATATGATGATTTTTATACTATAGCTAGTGATGGCTAGAGGGATACTATAAAGATAATGTGATGAGTTGGACAGAAGGCTAAATAGAAAGTTCCAGGAGTTTTAGGAGAGGTTGTTAGCCTTGATTGGAGGAATGTTTTCACTACCCAAAAATCAGAACACTGCTAGAGTCATTCCTTTGATAGGCACTGAGCAGGGAAGGGATAACATACTTGCTCGAAAAGAGGACTTCATAGAAGATAAAGAAAAGGATAAGCTAATATTGGTAGTAAAAATTAAGGACACTATGGTAAAGAATGATGGAATATGACATGGTATGAATGTGATGATAACACAGCGAAAAAACAAAAATTTTTCATCATGCATACCATACAAATCCAAAGCAAGAATCGAAACATGCAATTTTAGGGTTTTAAAAACATACAACTTTGGATGCCTTTTAAAACCTGAGTTTGGTGATAACTAGCAACCGAGATGACTTTATCCACCTTAGATCTTGATCACCAATGCCAAGGAATAGCCTTTTACGCCACTCCCTCTATTCTCACACACACAATTGCACCGACGGCTTAAAATCGAGATTGCTAGCTCTCTTTTAAAGCATTGTGTAATGAAAATGTATTGAAGCTACAAATTTGATTTTGCACTTCTCTAAGGTTCCTATTACTACCCAAGATCACAAGAGAATGAGGAACAATCCTTTCTCCTTGTGAAAAATTGGAAAAAACAATTTTGTGAAAGGGAGATGAAGTTCACGCCACACTTAGAGAAATTAGGGTTTCACGCCAAAACCAACTCTCTTTTCTCCTAGGGTTTTATTTCTTTATATATCATTATTTTTTTGGCAAGTGTTTGATCTGAATTTACTACCTCAAGATAATTAATTCAACCTCAATCACTTTCTAAAAATAAGTAATATATTTTGAATTAAACTTATTTGAATTTAAAATTCAAATTTGAAATAAAACATAAGACATTTAATTAAATGAAATCACTTAATATAAATAAATAACATGTTCCGAAATTCCTTGATTTCCATCTTGGAATTTCGGCTACTTCATCGACTATTTAAATGATTTAATTTAATTTAAATTCTTTTAGGCTTTAATACTCAATTAACTTAATTAATACAAGATAATTAATTAATTGAAATTAAACCTTGTGGGCTGAATTTCTCTCTCTCATGGACCAAGGTCCAATAGCAATTATAAAACCCATTACACACATTAATTTGACTTTAATTAAAAGCCCAGATTAATGCCCAATATTTTATTTAAATATTTTAAGCCCAATGCTTTGTGTGCGATCCTATAGGTCCATTTAATGTTGGCAATGAATTAATAAATTAATTCAAAGGCTATATATATATTCTCTAGCAAGATATTATAGCATTCCAAATTAAATAAAAATGCATATGGCATTTAGTGACCTAATGCAATTTTGCATAGTCCCTTACCCATAAATATCAGAATTAATATAAGGCATAGAACTAGTCATCCTTATATATATTAATTCCTTTCTTGATATTTCAGTGACACTGAACTCTCAGATAAATAATGATTACTCATTATTTCATCTCGGTATGGCCATACACTTCTCAATTCACTGATCAAGTGGCCGATGATATTTTTTTCTCTTATCGAGAAGGGTAATCCCTTCACTTCTCTCATGCTCTCTAACATGAATCAATGCATACCCAAGCATACCCGTACTTGTCACTCTGTTATGAGCACGTTAGGTATATGTCAAAGCACACATTAATTCATAAAGAGTTTCATAGAGATTTTAGGTCTAAGAACTCCGATACAAAACTTGCATATGAGAAACACTTATGACTTGTACCATGTAGTGTTCTCATGAGCGGATCGAATCCAGATACCATGTTCTAAACATGTATCTACGATCTCTGATTGACACTCTTGTCCTTATGATCCGTAAGACAGAACTCAACTTATCAGAGAGAGCATACTAGTTTTAATTCATATGTTATTCCCATAACAATGACTGACTAGGGATATTTAGAATGAAGTATCATTTGTTTCAAGGTCTTACAACCATGTACCTCACACATGATAACTTAAACTGAAACAACATTCTTGGATGGTTTTATCAATTGATATGCACAGGAATACAATAGATAAAACAAATGCCTCATTTTATTAATTAAAGTGTTTTATTACAATGCATTGAGGCTAGGGCTTACACTAACAAAGAATGCTGCATTTAAGAAATCAAAAGAAAAAATCCAGGTGATGGCCTATATCCTATTAGTTGGAAAAGGACTTAGCCCTGAGGATAGAGATCTAGACAATGAAGAGTTACTGCCTTGAAGGTTCAAAATGCTCGATCTACCTAAGTTTGATGGTACTTCAGACCTATCAACACATGCGAAACAATACACATTGGTGATGAAGGGAACCACTTTGATTTAGAAGCAAAAGATTGAGTATTTTTGCTTCAATTTGACAGGCCCTGCCATTGATTAGTACCATAGGTTAAATCATAGGATCAAGGAAGATTAAGATCTATTGAGAAAGGAGTTTATGAAGAAGTATGACTGCATCACCATAATAGAAGTCACTTTTAAAGATTTAGAGTTGTTATGCCAGAAACTCAAAGAGTCCTTTCATAAATACCTTACTCATTAGAGAAATAAGGTGATAGAGATGAAGTAAAAGCCAGACACCCCTGATCAGATCAGACTCTTCATTAGGAATGCGAGCCCATACTTAAAAGATGGATTGAAAATGAAATGACTTAAAAAATGGGAGTCTCTTAAGGATATCGTCATTGAAATTGAGGGGAAATATTTGGAAAAAAAGGCTCGAGTTGCTAATTTAGATAGAAGCAACCATAGAAATAAGCAAAAGAATGGAGACCCAAGTGATGGCAATGATGAGGTTGCAGAAGTCTCAGCCACAAGAACAAAAGGACTTACTATACCATCATGGGTAAACCGCTATCTTGGTACCTCACTTATCACAGCAGACAAGGGAAGTTACAACCATTACCAACAAAGCTAGCCATGAGTTAAAGGAAACTTAGATATAGAACTGATTGGTACTATGTTTATCACTAGCACACAGGACATAAAACTAATTACTGCCATCTCTTGAGATCTTATTCAAGATTTAATTGACTCTTAACAGGCACCGATCCCAAAAAGGGAGAATTAAGTCTTTCTTTCCAAGCTCCATGTCATCACCAACCTTAAAAGTATCATTCAGATAAAGATGGGGTTTGAATAGTTTTTTATGATGTAATAAGTGTCATTAAACTAAGAAAATTTTTTTCCTTTTCATTGTGTTAATGATATGAACTTTCTTTATGTTTGCAATGTCTCATATATTTGCATCATGATGACAGTGACCATAATTCATTTCTAAGACATTAATTCAATGAATATTGCTCCACTTGATCTCAAAAAAAATCTTGATTGCATCCATTATAACTCCTGAAGTGAGGTAAATTTGAAAGATGAAAAAAAGAAATGAAAAAAAAAAGAAAAAAAGAATGCATCACTGCATAGGGTGTCAAATGCCTTTTTATAGGAGTTGATGTGAACCAAGCTATGAAGTACACTTACTATAAACTTGACATGTCTTTGTTATTATTCTCTTTTGTAATCATGACTATGCAAGAAAAGTCTTATATCATGCTCAAAGGCAATTCTCAATAGGTTATTAGTTTTCCCAAGGTAAATCATAATATCAAGATGGATATTATGTCTCACCAACCATACTATCCTTAAAGGCCATTCTTTTGAACCAATACAGCCAGTTGCCTTGGAAATCCTGAATTATCATAAAATTAGAATGGAATACAACTCAAGCTAGAGCTAGAATGCCATTGTAACAATCAATATTTATTAGGATTACAACCAAAAAGACTCGGTGGTAAGAGAACCATACACAAGCTAAACACATCAAAGGTTACATGATGGTCATAGACAATAAGGAAATATTAGATAAGAGATGAAATTCTGATGACAATGTAAATTTTGGAAAGATACAAAAAACAAACAGAAGTGCTAACAACCTTAATGATAGTTTTCTTTACATTGATGCTAATATGCATAGTAGTGACATAGTCATTGAAAAGTGTACAGAATCTGGCCAAGATTACAGTAGAAAAGAATACAAAACAAAATAAAAAAGCATATTAAAAGAGGCTTGGTCCAAAAAGTTATTATAATGATAAGAGAAAGAATCATACAGTATAATGGCATAGTGAAGGTCAATACATGGCACCAACTTGTTGTGATAAGAACATTTTAGCAAGAATATTAATGGTAAATCTATGGATGATGTAGTAAGGGACAATGTACCTTATGGTGCCAAGCTATTATCCCGAGAGTTTTTTATCAGGAGTATTAACTACATGGACATTTAGGCATGCTGGTAGTTGGCATCATGCATAAGAAAACAAAAATTTAAAAAAAAAACAGAGAAAAGAAGCATGTAGGCTAAAAATCAAAAAGGCTGCCTTGCCAAAATTAGGCACCCCACTAGGGTGAAAATCGAAAAAGGCATCCTAGAAAAAAATTAGGGGCTGAGAGAAAATATTCAATCAAGAAAACTTGAAAAGGTTTATTGATAATAGGAGTCAGATGCACATAAATTGTCGCTTCTTAACATTAAATGGAATTAGTGTTTTACATTACATATCTAGTTATGATTATTGTCATCACATACGATGCACGTAGATGAGAATGCATGCATAAATTAAGCATAAGTATGATTAATCGATCGAGAGAGACCTATGACATGTATAAAGATATGTGCTAAAGTGCAAATTGGGAATGCAGATCCTTAAAAGGATAAAAAATGAAAAAAAAACAAAAAAAAAAGAAAGAGACTAATAGAGATGAAAACCATAGCTGATTTTCTAGGCCAAAGGACAGGGTGAAAACCTAGAAATAGTCATTTTGTTCTAAAAAAGAAAAAAAAAGGAACAAAAGCTGCTGGAACGGATTGGGTTTATTCCAGGAAAAAGTTAGTCATAAGGTTATGTGAAAATCCCTAATAAGACACATTTTTCACTGAGAAAAGCCAGTGTGAAAGTCCACAAGGGGTACATTACCTTTAAAATAATGACCTGGAGCAATAAATGGTTATCAAATAGAAATGAAACAAGATCAGACCGTCACTTACCCCAGACTCACTTGGATGAATAGATTTCCCTGTATTTTGCATGGCCTATGTATGCTAATGTATATAGCTATTTTACATACACTTCACACACATAACTCTTTTCATGAATTCCATTCTTTGCACATATCTCATACATGATAATCCTTTGTATGTACTCTTGCACCTATAATTTTGCAAAAAAGAAAAAGGAAGCACAAATAAGTCTCTTAAGCGAAGATCGACCTATCAAACTCCTTCAATCAACTCCGTAAGCATTCACCTTAATCATCACCCCACAATAAAGAGCAAGCTAATAAGCCTTCGTTTGCAGAATGCTCCCAAAACTTGGGATGCTTTTCACTTACCTCAAAGTACGAGATGATATTTTGCATGCTTGCATCAGAAAAAACCAGGTAATATTCTCTATTATGAATGATAAAATAGCAAGCTAACTATTTGCTTTTTGTGCAGGTCCGTTGGTCTTAACCACGTGCCATTAAGTCCTTTTTTTAATGCATTTCAAGTCTCTTAGCAAGCATTAAGTCTTTAAATTCTTTTTTAAGACATTTCAAGTTTCTTAGTAAGTATTAAGTCTCTAAGTCCTTTCTCAAGCCATTTCGAGTCTCCTAGAGAACATTAAGTCTCTAAGTTCTTTCTAAAGGTATTTTGAGTCTCTTAGCGAGCATTAAATATTTAAGTTCTTTATTCATAGAATTTTGAATCTTTTAGTGAGCATTAAGTCTTTAAGTCATTTCTCAAGATGTTTTTAGTCTCTTACCAAGCATTAAGTCTTTAAATCATTTCTCAAGGCATTTCAAGCCTCTTAGCGAGCATTAAGTCTTTAAGTCCTTTCTCAAGGCATTTCAAGTCTCTTAGTGAGCATTAAGTCTTTAAGTCCTTTTCCATAACATTTTGAGTCTCTTAGTGAGCATTAAGCCTTTAAGTCCTTTCTTTAAGGCATTTTAAGTCTCTTAGCAAACATTAAGTCTTTAAGTCTTTTTTAAGGTATTTTGAGTCTCTTAGCGAGCATTAAGCATTATATCATTTATCAAGGCATTTTGAGTCTCTCAAGCGACAAAGTACTTTTTACAAGTGGCAAAGTCCTTTGTACAAATGACAAAGTCCTTCTACAGATGACGAGGTCCTTTTTATATGCACTGTGATAGGGGAAATTACTAAAGGATAGTCATCATGCTCAAAGAAAAATCTACATCACCATAAGGTTAGTATCTTCTTCGAATTACAATAGCACACTAACATCAAGTCTTTTTCTCAGGTACCAAAGTCCTTTTAAGAGGTATTTAACCCATCTGTGATGGTTTCTCTTCCTTGGTTATAGTCTAAGATAGTTGTAAAGCCATAAGAAGTCAAAAGAGATACATAGCAAATAGAAGTGCAAATATATTCTGACTTTAAAAGGATTCAGAGGAGATGATTAGAAACCACTTCTACCTTCTTTGGATAAAGGAATTATTGAACTTATAAGAGACTCACAGTTTTTAATGGAGTTATTTTAAGCCTTGACTCTGCATGCTTCAGGCGCCAATCGGGGAAAACCTTTTTTTTATCTCAATTATGCATGCCCCAGGCACCAATTAGATAAGTGGAGACTTGTCACCTTCAATAAAGTTAGTCTCAAGCCTTAATTTTGCATGCCTCAGGTGATAATTAGGAAAAATCTTCTTTTTTATCTTAATTATGTATGCCACAGGTGCTAATTAGATAAGTGTAGACTCGCTGATTTCAATGGAGTTAATATCAAGCCTTAATTTTGCATGCCCTAAGTGCTAATCATGCAAAAAATTCTTTTGTTATCTTAATTTTGCATACCCCATCTGCTAATTGGACAAGTATAGACTCACCGCCTTCAATGGAGTTCGTCTCAAGCTCTGATTCTGATGCCTCAAGCGCTAATTGAACAAGTGGAGACTTTGCTGCCTTCGATAAAGTTAGTCTCAAGCCCTAATTCTACATGCCCTAGGCGCCAATTAGGCAAAACCTTTTTTTATCTCAAACTTCATGTGCTAAGCACTAATTGGACAAGTGGAGACTCACCACCTTCGATGGAGTTAATCTCAAGCCCTAATTCTGCATGCCCTTGGGATTAATCAAAACTTAAAGCGATAAGTCAATCATAGATTAACTGCATCGAGTACGCATCATATTCCTTTACTCTAAATTTTGGCTCACTTAAGCACTAATGCATAAAGTTTCCCAAAATTGTAGGCAACTATAGACATTGGGTCCTTAGGCGGCTTCTGATCAAGGTTATCCAATGAAAATTGTGTTGTTCCAAAATAGCTAGAAAATAAAATCACAATGCTCTTTCTCCGAATTTTATGCTTTTTAAAAGGAAAATTGATTTCAAATAAAAAAATGAATTTTTCTGCTCTCATTTGGAATTTTTAATGCTTTTAGAAGAGGTATTTTATCGGGGCTTTTGTTTTCTAAAATTAATTTAATTAAAATTAAAATTATAAAAAAATAGAAAAGAGAAAATAAAATAACAAGTATAAAAATATATAAAATGAAAAATAAAATGAAAAAAATCATGAAACAAAAAAGAAGAGAGATTAGTTAAATAGGAAGATTAGATAATAAATTAAAAATGAAAATAGAGAAAATTAAGGAGAAAATTAAGTAAAAAATAAAATAAGAAAATATGAAGTAGGGCACGGAAGTTTAAGGTATGAAAAGAAAAGAATTTAGCTTTAGAAAGGGAGAGCCTT
Organism: Excoecaria agallocha; assembly: GCA_037975025.1. NCBI lineage: Eukaryota > Viridiplantae > Streptophyta > Magnoliopsida > Malpighiales > Euphorbiaceae > Excoecaria > Excoecaria agallocha. The sequence goes on from CM075806.1 coordinate 37,362,652, forward strand.
TTTGACAACAAGAGAAAAAGAAAAGAGAAGAGATTGTTGCACAGGTGAGGGAACAAAACAAAAGAAAAAGAGAAAAAAGGAAGAATAGTGAACACACCTCACATACACAGAGCACATCAAACCCAAAATACTCCCATATTTTCAAACAAAAAATCAAAAGAGAGCAAGGAGAAAGAAGGCACCTTCAAGATCCGATTCTCTTGATTTTGGGGCAACGCAAATCCAGGGGTAATATTCATAAGTCCTTCAAGCTTCAATTTAAATTGATATTGATTCTTTTTATTTACAGTAGGTTGCATTGGTTAGTTTTATTATTTGTTTGGTGTTTTGTTTGTGTGATTTCATGATTTTAAATCTTTAAATTTATTACTTTTACAACTTAGTGTTGATTTTGATCATTAATATGAGAAAATCCATTTAAATCAAGTGAAGAAAAGAATTTCAAATATAGATGAAAAAACACTGTTCATCTTCAACCTTGGTTCCTTTAATTTATTCCCTTATTTTTTAATTTTTTTGAATTCTTAGATTTTATGTCTTAAATCATGTTTCTATTATTAGATTGTGAGTTTTAAATATTTTTGTGCAATAATCCACCTTTCCCATATTATTTTTACGGTGTTTTTTTGGTTTCGGGTTCACCATCTCCATCTTTGTGTCTGTTGTGCTCCCTCCTCCGCTGCCGATGCCACCGACGGGAAAGGGGGTTCACCGATGCTCGCCCCTCCAGTGAGTGGCACCCTTATCGTCCCCCATTGCTGGCCGTCTCTCTTCCTCTTCGGTCGCTACTGTCACCCTGCTTCCTGCCCATGCTTCCTTTTCTTTTCTCTTCACGTGTTACTCTGTATGCATGAATTATTTGTTTCACTTTTGCATGGGTACTGTAGATTTTGGGTCACTTTGGCATGTTAATTCATTTTACTAATTTAATTACACAAATGTTATGTTTTTTATGCTTAATTTTCATTTTGTTGTTATTAAAATTATTTATTATATATTTATGTTTTGTGTTAAGTTTTATTACTATTATTATTTTTTTATAATTATTATCATTTTTGTAAATATTTTACTAATTATTATTGTTTTATAGTAACATAACACACTATTTTTTCTTATTTGCATGGTTTAACCTCACATGGTCCACACATGCATGGTTTTGTTTTTAATTCATTTTTCGTCATCTTTTTGCATGCTACTAATCATTTTGGGTCACTTTGCATGTTATTTCATTTTCACTTATTCAATTACACTAATTTGATGATTTTAAGCTTATTATTAATTTTGTTGTCATTAAAATTATTTATTATATATTTAGGCTCTATATTAAGTTTTATTGCTATTATTATTATTTTTATAATTATTATCAGTTTTGTAAATATTTTGTTAATTATTTTATTTTATACTTACTTAATACTTTTTTTTGTCTTATTTGCATGTGGTTTTCTTTCTTATTTTGATCTTTGTTTTACTGTTCATATGCATTTATATTGTATGTTAATGCATTTGGTTTCATTCACATTTCATTATTCACGTGTTTGTATATTGCCCATTGTTACTTAGTATTTAAACGATTCTTTTAATTCATATTATTAATTTATTGTTTTTAGTACTATTTATCATGTATTATACAATATTCCATTACATTTACATTTATTTATAATGTTATTTTGTTTTTTTAATTATTTATTTATTTGTTTGTTTATGTTAATGTTCCATGTTATTATTGTTATTGTTGTTGTTGTTAATTTTGCATGTCCACTGTACTTGTATGTTTATACCATTTTTTTACCTCTTATGCATAGCTTACTAAGTTTAGCCCACTTATGCATGCTTATTGCTTTTCAATTTTTTTTCCTTTTACATTAGCCACGTGAAATGCATGCATGCATCATTTTGTTCTCACTTTCTTTTATTTCTTTATTTTATTTATTTTACCTTATTATGTTATTTTAATTTATTATGAATTTTTGCACATAATATGCTTTATTATTGTAGTCATTTTTAGTATGTATATTTATTTGTTCAAATTGTAATGCCCCATAAACTTGGGTTAATGATAGTTGGTGAATAGTACTTTTGGTACCAATTTGCAAGGATCAATTATTAAGAATACGATATAAATCAGCACCGCTTTCGAGTTTTAAATTAATAATTGTCAAATAAAATATATTATAAAAAATTAATACAAATATATATTATAATTAATAATAATAAACACAAAAATCTTGGTAGGAAAATTTTCTAGAATTATCTAGAGGGAACTTTGCGAGCCACCAAAAATTAATAAAGGAATATATGAGGATTTAAGGAGAATAAAAAAAGTAAGAACAGGAGGAGCGGACTACGAATGGGAGGGGGAGAGGCGGTGCTAGCACCGTCGTTTTGCTAGCACCATCATTTTTCCACCATCGCACATGATGCTGGTGAGAAGATTGGAACTACCGTCACCACCGTTCTTTGATCTCTTCTGCTAGCGTCATCATCCCTATTGGTGGCTCCGTTCCTCTCGATTTTTCCCACCACCACCTTAACTCCCTCCCCTCTTTTCGACGATCAAGGAGGTTGACGGCATCAGTGGGATCCTGAGGTTGAGACAGTACCTTTGATGTTTGTCACTCATTGTCTCTCGCTGACAATGGTTAGATTTAGGAAAAGAAGCCTCCACCTATTACGTGAGTTTTTGACCGACTCAAGCAGCGGTTGAGCAAATGACCAACCACCGTGGGACCTTTGGGCCTGGATCTTCAAGCAAACATGGCTGGTACCTTTTTGGTGAGCCTCTGGCAAAGCTTCGAAGATTGATCCAGCGAACCTAAGGATGACAAAATGAAGAAAAATGCAGAAATCAACTTTAACGGGTATGTGAATACAAATTACACCTTATTTCATTTAAATTATGAATTTTGATATGAAATTTATATTGTGTAATTAAGTTAATATAAAAAATAGTATGAAATAATTAAGACTATGTGATAAGATGACGAATGGATATGAATTAATTGTTAAATAAGAGAAGAATGGAGAAGGGGCTGAAATTCATCTAATGGAGAATAAATGATTAAGTGATATTGATTAGTTAGTTAGCCTAAAATATGTTATATTAATTTAGTGGAACATAATTAAAATAAAGTGAGTATGAATAAATATGAAGATGGGATTTATCATGAATATGTAATAATATAATATATTAAAGGAATATGTATAATGTAATGGAATTTTGAAATGACTTAAAAATAACTCAATGGAATAATGAATTGATATAAAATAATCTTAGGGGTAAAAAGGAATGGATGATTAAGTAAGAAAAAGTGTGAGGCCGAATGGTATTTAGGTGGAATCATGGGACAATTTGATGATAATTGGTAAATTTTTTTTCAAATTGAGTAATATTTCAAGGAATATGTATACTATAGTTGAGTGGTGTTTTAAATGATATACAATTATAATGATTAGTATGATTTAAAAATAAATTAGACCATTAGAAGCTTGAATTAGTGAAGAAATTAAATGGAAAATGATGGGACCCTTCATGGCCTAATTATGTGTCTTAATTTATTTCAATCAAATTTAATGCTCAATAAGGTACTTAAGTATAATTATGTAATTATATCATTATAATAATAATTTGATAGCTTGAGATGAATTAGACATAAAAAAAAAAGGCATACATGTGAAAGTGAATATGAAGAAAATTTGTTGGTATTAAGGTAAATGAAGGATAAATTAGTATGTATTTATATAAATTAATATTATAAAATATAAATATCATAATAGAGCAAGAAGAAATTTATGATGGAAAAATTTATTATATGGGCCGAATTACATAATGGGAGGTAAGGCTTAAATGATGCTACGTGCTAATTGATATAATGTATATTATATAATTTGAAGGAACAAAATTAATATAATTTGAGTTTGAATAAATATTAGCATATAATATTTCTTATGGTAAAGTAATGGCATAATATTATGAAATTAGATATACAAGTAAGTAAAACTTTGAAATAAGTTAGTGTAACCCAATAAAATGATAATTAATAATAATATGAATTTGAATTGGTATTGGAAACAAAGTGAAAATGGGAAAAAGGGTTAACCGAAATATGTACATTAAGTGAACATATTACGATTTGATGATTAATGAAGCAATTAAAAACCATTAGATGTTACAAGATATAAGAAAGATATTGGAATTTGTTAAATTGAAAAATATTGGATGTACTAATTACATATAAGTGTATATGATGATGGGAGTATAGGTAACTTGAGAATTTTGACATAAACCAATCATATACCATCATATTGTTGTCTAAAGTGAATATAAAACTATGAATGACAAATTAATAATAGATAAAACATTATGTATGTGCTAATTTTTTTAAGTGGCCAAATCATGTACCTAAATTTACCTAAATAAAACTAAATGTTTAATTACATATTTAATGGTAGTTAGGCAACTTAAGGCAAGAGAAGGATAATAGTGTTGGTTAGAATGAAATATAATATATGTACCTAGTTATGTAATAATTACATAACAGATGAGAATAATGGATATTGATAACTTTCATGAGAATTTGGTACATTTCATTATTTTAAAGCTTAAAATGAGTATAAAATTTAATGTCGCATTTAATTAAAGAAATAACTTGGGGAGTGTGATTACATTAAGTGGTTGAATGATGTATGCATAATAAATAAAATGCTAATGATATTTTCTATTATATTAAAAACATATGGCTTAATAAGCCTATATGTGTACATAATGAAAGCATAATGGTATAAGAATGTAATGTGTTATAAATTTTAAAATTGCACTTAGTGTTCAGCAGGTAACCAGGATGTTAGGATAGTATGGCTAGCCATAAGAGCACGTACCCTACAGATTATTGCTTATGTTTCTGCTTCTATCAATATTATTGAAATTGTATGGGATCAATATTAGACAAATCATTATGATTCGATACTAGAATAGAGTATCGTACCCTAATGGTATATGATACGTTTAAAACTATGCATAACCTGGCTCAACCTGACTCTAAAGAAGTCAGGGAGTTACAAAGTGGTAGAGGGGACAGTATCGTCAGGCCCACTGCATGCCGCTGAGCTGCTCTAATACCCTGACGATGCATTTTCTCCAATCTATAGAATTGTCTATTCCTTTTATCCAGTCTATTGGTGTCCCACTGTTGTCTATTAAGGGCAAAGTTGTAAATTCTATATGTGAACTAGGAAAAAAAGGGTAATTATAACATTCAAGAAATTATAAATATTTATAGACAGTAAATAAAGTGAAAAAGAAAATGAGATTAATAAGTTAAGCAAGGAAAAATGATAATTTAGTAAGAAAATGAGAATTAAAATGTAATTTGCCATTAATAGAAGAATTACAGGGATTAAATCATAATTATGTACCCAGCTTGAATTAAAAGCCAAAGAAAACCAAATTGGACAAAAATTGAAGACAAATTAGTCAAAATGAGGGAAAAGTCAAACTTAGGAACTAAATTAGAATTTTCCAATTATGTGTGGAAAATGTCAGAAATTATGTAAGGAAAAATAAAGGATAGAAAGAATGAAGATAAATTTTAGTACAACAAAAATAAATTATGAATTTATGAAATGAAAGAGAATATAAAGGAAAGCAAATAAATTAAGTGAGAAATTAAATGAAACTAAAAATAATGGATAATGAGCACAGAGGCTAAATATTAATTCTACACCCAATTGGAATATTATAGAATTCGGAACAAAGATTGAAATATAAAAGAGATTAAAGAAAAAGAAATAAATTTAGAATTTAGTAAGTCAATTATGCAGAAATAAATAAGCCAAAGACTAAAATGAAATTTAACATCAATTGCAATAATAAAACTTGAATAAGGAAAAAGGCAAAAAGAGAAAATTTGAACAACTTTAATTATGTAATGAGTGAAATTATAATGTAGCAAAAAAATGGTGAAATAAAAGTTGAACTTGTTGATATGGTCAAAAGAAAATAATTAAAGACTAAATTGAAAGGTAAACTAGTAATTGCGAGAAAATAATTAACGAAATATCGAACCAATTGGAAGAAGAAATTTTGATTTTGTTAATTTCGATAAGAGTTAAGGATTTGAATAAAATATTGGAAAAGATAAGGAATACAAAAACAATAGCTGGTTGAAACACAATAAATTACCAATTAATTTATTGAGAAAGGAAATTATAAATTATGAAGAAATAAAATTGAGCGATAATCGTACTGCAACTCAATTAATTTGAGTTAAGATATGATAATAACAATAGGAAATTTTGATTTAGAAATTTTATGAAAGTAGTTAGTCAAATTAAGTGAAAATTATGAACCAAGTAATTATGGGAAATGCAAGGGCAATAGTATAAAGTTACATGAAAGATGAGAATTGAAAGTCAATCAATATGAATAGCATATTTTAAAATATATAAAAGAAGAAAGAAAAAAATAGTAATAGTAAAAACAAAAGAAGAGAAAAAAATTTATGTTAATGAAATTTTATGTAGTTGTATCTACCACTAGGCAACATTGTTACTTAGCGTGTGGTTTGTAACTGCACGCAGAAATAAGAGATTTCAGGGCTTGAGGAAGAGAGATCAAATGGCATGTACATAAAGACATTGGGATCGCATAAACTGAGGTAAAATGATTTGTAATTTATGTCTAATATTTAAAAATTTACAGTTATTTTTATATTAATAAAGAATGTTGGATATTGGGTTATGTGAATGTCTGAATAGTAATTCTGTAAAATATATGATGTTATGGTTGAGTGTAGGATGTTACACAAATATTTATTTTATTTCTAACTTTTTATCTTTTTCATTTTTATTTGAGTAATTTATTTGTTTTACGTGGATCGTTTGGGAGTTTGAGCCCGGAGTGCCTTGGAGAATCATCCTAGACGGTTCCATTTCTATCCTTTTTATTTTTTTTGCCTCATTTATTTATGCTTTATTTATTTAATTATTTAATTATTTATTTATATTTTATTATTTGTTTTGGTTGTATTTATTTTTGAGATTTAATAGGTAGTAATAAATAATTTTTGTACGTTAAATGATAAAATTTCACTTAAATCATTTTTACTGATTAACTAAATTTTCTTTAATAAATATGGACTAATATCTAGTTTTTAGCCCAAATTCACATAATATAATAAAAGCCTTTTTTTGTAAATATGCCTGAAGGAACCAATATTTTCAACTCAAATAAATGCTCCGATTTATGTATGTATATTACTTTATTCTTGTTTGCTGGATGATTTGCTTCTGTAATAAGTTTAAGTAGTTTAATTTAATTTATTTATTTACTTACCACTTTATTAATTAATTGGGATGTTTATTTAATTTTATCACTTTCCACCATGTCATAAAGGAGAAGGGATTAAAATTTAAAACTCAGTTATAAAATAACACCTAACCAAGATGCCCGATAAAGTGATGTCTCAAACACCTGATACGGATTCGCCATCAACGCCATCAAACATCAAAAATCCTTAGAAGATGCCTAGTGGTCCAATTATAAGAGGGTGTGCTAAGAAGCTAAAGATGGTTATCATCTTATGTTCAAGACTTTGTTACTCAAGAACTTCATGAAGATGCCTTCGAGAAATGTTATGGAGAATTTGAAGGTCAACATAAATTACTTAGTCTTTTGGAAGCAAGTGAAGGAATCGGACCAACTTAAGTCATCAAGGGATTATACAACTTTGGGCTTTATTTGTGCAAGTCATATGCTTTATTTTAAAAGAAACATAACTTTTTTAAGTTGTAAATGAAGGCTTAGGCATGTGGGCTTTCTTTTAAAGGGATCATTTAACTATTTAGACTTTTAGTTAGCCATTTATTTTTGGGCTTGAAATTCGACCAACTCTTTTAGTTATTAGGTTTCATTTTAAATTGTGTTTAATTCTTTTTAAATGGACCTATTTGTTATGCTTAGCCCATGGGAATTCGGCCTAAGCTTAATCAAAGGCCTAGTTAGGGTTTCTTTAGGGTATTAGTGCCACTTAGGGTTTTGAGGCTATAAATAGTTTATTATAAGTTGTAAAATTCGGATTTTAATTAATTAAACATTGAGAGGTTTCTCTTTATTGGCTTGGCCAAAAATCTTTAGAGGAAATTATGAGTTTGTTTGCTTTTCTCTTCTATTGCTTGAAGAATTTAATTACTTATCAATTATCTTGATTGTGCCATTTTCATTTTCTTTACTATCCCAATTACTTGCTTTTCCATTCACTTATTTTTTAGGTTCAATAAGGAGGGTTTTTATCTAATTGGTCTTTGCCATCAAAGTGTATGTTCAGGGAGTTTCGGGTTCTTTTGGTTTGATGTTCCACATCAACACTAATCTCTATTTAGGCATCAAAAGATCGAGATTCGTTTCTCGACATTCTATCGAGTGGCAACTCTATGACACCTACCGTTTTGAGCCTATTAGTATATGCCTTATGAAGCGGAACCCCAAGACTAAAGTACCTGAAATCCTTTGAACATACACTTTAATGGCAAAGAAAAATTAGATTAACACCCTCCTTATTGAACCCCCAAACAACAAGTGAATGGAAACGTAAGTAATTGGGATAGTAAAGAAGATGAAAATGCCACAATCAAAATAATTTATAAGTAATCAAATTCTTCATGCAATAGAAAAGCAAGCAAACTCATAATTCCGTTTAATGAATTTCGGCCAAGCCAATAAAGAAAAACCTCTCAATTTTTAATTAATCAAAATCTAAATTTCATAACTTATAATAACCTATTTATAGCCTCCAAACCCTAAGGTGGTGCCAATACCCTACAGAAACCCTAACTAGGCCTTTAATTAAGCTTATGCCAAACTCCCATAGGCTAAACATAACAAATAGGCCCATCTAAAAAGAGTTAAACATAACTTAAAATAAAACCTAATAACTAAAAGAGTTGGTTGAATTTCATGCCCAAAAATAAAAACCCAAATAACTAAAAAAATCCTTTTAAAAGAAAGCCCACATGCCTAAGCACTCATTTACAACTTAAATGAGTCATGTGACTTTTAAAATAAAGCACAACACTTGTACAAATAAAGTCCAAAGTTATATAAGCCCTTGATGACTTAAGTTGGCCTAATTCTTTCACTTGCTTCCAAAAGACTAAGTAATTTATGTTGGTCTTCAAGTTCTCCATAACATTTCTCAAAGGCCTCTTTATAAAGTTCTTGAGTAACAAAGTCTTGAACATAAGATGACATAGCCATCTTTAGCTTCTTGTCACGGCCTGTTGTAATTGGACCACTAGGCATTTTTAAAGGATCTTTAGTAGTTGATGGCATTGATGGCAGATCTGTATCATTCCCTCCCTCCTCAAAAAGATTTATCCTTAAATCTAAATCCATATCAAAATGAGAAAGGTTAGAAACATTAAATGTGGCAGAAACACCATACTCACCTGGGCCAAGTTAAGGTAATTTCCTATTTATATTAATACTAGGTTTATGTTTCATTTATTTGTTTTCTTTATGCATGTGCCAAAATTAATGGTAGTAAGAATTCTATTTTTTTTTTTTTACTTTTTATGTGTTAAATCTAGCCTTTCTTTCCTTACCTTTTGTTTTGCTTTATTGAAAAAAATAGCCTTAGAGAATTGGAACTTGAAATTTGAATATTTGGTATGAAAATTGAATCCTAGTAGCTTTAGATTAGTTGTTATTTTATTTATATAAAAAGAGAAAAAAATGAAAAAAATTTACAGGTACTGTTTATCGTTACCGTTCAAATACTATTCACGATATTGTTTATTCGAAAAAAAAGAAAACAACAGAAAAGAGAAAAATGAAATTAAAAAGATGAGGAAGATAGAAGAAGAAAGGAATTAGAAAATAATTGGGTAAGGATAGATTAAATAGCCAAAGAGAAAATCCACATCCTTCAATAGGTGGGAAATTTAATCCTTTTTGCTTTATGATTAGAGGCAACAATCAATCCTATTTTAAACACCATTTGGGAATCCTTAAGAAGTAGGAAAATAAATCCTAGTTGCTTTGGCTTTAGGCCTTCAAAAAAATCCTAATCCATATTTGAATTTATTTTACTTTCCTTATCCTACTTAGCAATCATTGTGCCACCTTTTGTGCTATCATTTGCTATTAATCATTGCCACCATTTTATACCATTTGCTACCAATCATTGATATCATTTGTTACCAATCATTGCTACCATTTTGGTATCATTTTTTTCAATCATTTTTTTGCTATTAATCATTGCCACCATTTCATACCATTTGCTACCAATCATTGATATCATTTGTTACCTATCATTGCTACCATTTTGGTATCATTTTTTCAATCATTTTTCAACCATTTGTGCCATCATTAGTCACCATTTAGTTACCATTTTTGGCATCATTTTTGTTACCATTTTACCATCACTTTTCCATCTTTTAACATCAATTTGCCATCTTTTGCCACCATTTTGCACACAACTTGACACACTAATCAAGCTTGTTACACCATTCGGCCTAGTGATCTTTTTGGCTCTAAATTGATTTGTGTTGCATGAAATCTACTCTATTTAGCTTAGTTAGGCCTCTTTGTTGATTTCTTACTTTGTTTGGGTAGATTAAGTAGGTTCTTTATATTTGGTTCACTTTGTAGTAGATCCAATTCATTCATTTTATCCATATTATCATTTTCTTGATTCATGTTGCTTATTTCTTTGTTTTAAGCTTGCTTTTGTTCCTTTTACATTATTAGAGTGTTATTTGCTTGTTCTTATACTTTAACACTTATACATAGTCATATAGTGCACAATTCTTATTGTGTGCTAAATTCATACTTGTTGAGTCTTCTTTCTAGATTTTAAGCTATCTATAATTGTTAGTTTTTTTTCCTTGTTTCTAAAGTGCTATTTGCAATTTTGATTAGTTATTTGGTTCTCAAAAGCAAATATCAAGAAATAAATTGAGTGGAAAAAGCCAATTTTTAAGGAGTACAACACATGAGGGAAAGTTGTGAGAAAATTCTGCCTTGTTGTTTTACTAACATTTTTCTACAGCAAGGAGCTATGTATACCAAGGAATAAATTAAGATAGAGAAAAAAGAAGCTGAGGAGAGATCATTTCTCAAATGTCTTAATGGATAGATTAGATTTCTGGAGGATTGTATCCAAAGGTGGAAAGGAAAGTTGGAAAAAAGAGAAGAGTACTACTTTAGAAGCTATCGAATTATTAAAAGAAAGATTGATTCATTAGATCAAGAGATATATGATTTATGCTTGGAGAAGAGAAAGTTTCTTGATCATTGTGAGAGACAACAAAAGAAAAGAAGTAGAGAAATGAGGAGACTAGAATTAAAGAGGAGAGAAGAGAAGAGACTTGAAACAATGAGGAAAGGAAAAGCAAAATAAGAAAGGAGGTGGAAGACACAACCAAAGGAATAAAAGATGGTTTTGAGCAACTCTTTGATTATTTGAAACACAAGTATAAAAGTAGAGAGGTTAAAAAAGTATAGAATGTTGTGGTTACTCAAGACTATGAAGAGGGCATTGTTGATGAGTTTGATGAGAGAAAAAAGGTTTTGAGTTAAGTTGAAGATGTGGAGAATGTAGTTAAGGAGGTGGAGAAGGTGAATGAGGTTGTTTTAGAGGTGTAAGAGGACAATGGTTCAATTCCACATTAACTACCTATAACTAACCTTGTTTTGCCTAGTTATTTTATTGTTAATGTCCAAGGTAGATATGAGAAATTTCATAAGGATGCTTTCATGCTATTTCCACCAATCCAAAAGGAGAACTTTGAAGATGAATTAGTTCGAAAAGCTTCAATTCGTAACATGAATATGGTCAAAATTCGAGGATGAATCTTTTTTTGAAGAGGAAAGGAATGATGCAAAACCCCAAGGCTAAAGAACCTGAAATCTCTTGAACATATACTTTGATGGAAAAGACAAATTAGATAAATAGCCTCCCTATTGAACCCACAAACAACAAGTAAGTGGAAATGCAAGTAATTGGGATAGTGAAGAAGATGAAAATGCCACAATCAAGATAATTTATAAGTAATTAAATTCTTCATACAATAGAAGAGAAAAGCAAGCAAATTCACAATTCCCTCTAAATAATTTCAGGCAAGCCGATAAAGAGAAACCTTTTAATGTTTAATTAATCAAAATTTGAATTTCACAACTTATAATAACCTATTTATTGCTTGCAAACCTTAAGGTGGCACCAATACCCTAAAGAAACCCTAACTAGGCCTTTAATTAAGCTTAAGCCAAATTCCTATGTGCTAAACATAACAAATAGGCCCATTTAAAAAGAATTAAACATAACTTAAAATAAAACCCAATAACTAAAAGAGCTAGCCGAATTTCAAGCCCAAAAATAAATGACTAACTAAAAATCCAAATAACAAAATAATTTCTTTAAAAGAAAGCCCACATGTTTAAGCCCTTATTTACAACTTAAATGAGTCATATGACTTTTAAAATAAAGCATATGACTTGTATAAATAAAGCTCAAAGTTGTATAAGACTTTGATCACTTAAGTTGGCCCAATTCCTTCACTTGCTTCCAAAAGACTAAGTAATTTATGTTGGCCTTCAAGTTCTCCATAACATTTCTCAAAGGCCTCTTCTTGAAGTTCTTGAGTAACAAAGTCTTGAATATAAGATGACATAGCCATCTTTAGCTTCTTAGCATGCCCTCTTGTAATTGGACCACTAGGTATCTTCAAAGGATCTTTGGTAGTTGATGGCATTGATGGCGAATCCGTATCACCTTCATAGGTTAACTACCAACCATAAACTAGATTTGATCCCTTTTTATTGCAAAGTGGCTAATTTATGAGTTAAGTGAGCCTTCATCGATCTTGGACCCTAAAGTAGGCCTTCAAAAGATAACTCCAAAATGAACGAAGGCTCCGACATGCATCACACCCTCAAATACCTGATGTATCTCCTCAACTGCTCATCAATCTCAACTACTGCCTCCTTACCTCGAAGAACCTCTCCCTTAATACGGGCGCTCTGCTCCCTAATCTAAGTGAGGGAATTATCCAGTACCTACAAGGACTCATTAAACCTTTGAGCTACAGCCATTATATCAGCCTTGAGACCTTGAACCTCTATTTGTAAAATCTGTATAATCGTCGATAATTTTTGAAGAGACTGTACTTCTATGAGTATGGTCTATAATGCCTGTTCCTGGCATCTGCTAGAATCCTCTAGCATTGCCAACCTCCTAGAAATATCATTAGATGGAAGGGCTAAAGGTGTGCATACTGGTGATGGTGGAATGGATCGTGAAGGAGCTAAAGAAGTAGAAGCCTCGAGACATCCATAGGGTTGCAAAGCTGAAGAAGTGGATGCTCTTGGATGTCTATAGAGAGAGAATCTCCCTAGCCTCATGGCTTGTGACCTCTGATGCCTGATGGGAGATTTAAGGTGCATTGGCAACTGTGGTGATCCACCTAGAAGATCCTACAGGTCAATCTGCATATCAAACTTGTAGTTTGAGTGCTCTACCCCCTGTGGCTCTTATGGCTCATGAGGCTCATTTTCCTAGTCCTCCTGCTGAGGTGGTTGTGCTTCGGGCACTTGTAGAGCTACTGATGTCTCCTCTAGTGCCTGACCCTACTCATCTCCCTCTATAAGTGCAACTGGGACTCTAGGATGAAGATCGTACCTTTGTCTAGTCTCTGATATAGTCAACAGCATATACTTACCCTTACTCCCCTTTATAGGCTCTATCATGCTCATAGTGATCGCTATCTACAAGTCAATATATATGCTCTCTAGAATGGAGTAGCCAAACTTGCTCTTGTGTGCCTCCATTGAGAGTAGCAACCAAGTAATGACACCTCTAATGCAAATCTAGATCCCAGGCTGAATGCCTACTTTGACTAATGTCGCAATGATCTCATATGTGATATCTACATGCCTGCCCTCCTACATACCTTACAAACTAGTGACATTTACAAAGTTAATCCCTTTTGGACTCCCTGTACATCGTAGGTATGAAGCAAATAAGACCCTCTAAAGATATATATAAATTTGAGAGGCCAACATGGTGCTCTTTGCTATGTCTAATCAGTAAATAGCCCCTGGTAGAGTCATTACTCTTCATCTATCCCGATCAATCATCCTAAGTGGTGTGACCATACCTAATCCACTCAAGAGACCTATGGCTTTAGTAAACCAACACCTCATGATACTGTAGTGTATACCTAAAACCCATAACTATATGACTCCCTTTTGTGTATCTAAGCACTAAAATCCTCCAAACTTTAAGGTGGTAAGGACCTCTCGGGTCACATCGGGGTAAGTCCTGAAGGCTGGGCAAAAAACTCTATCCATCCCACCCAGTTAGGAGTCAATTGACCTTCTCTAACAACCTGAACTCCTTCAAAAATTTCCCGAACATGAACCAACTCAATTTGTACTAAACCCACTGTAGAGCTTACTAGCCTACTCAGGCATCGTATAAGCAAACATCGGCCAAGGTGGCTGTGAGCATGAAATCCAATGAGGCATCCAGCAAGAAATATTACATGTTAGTTTATGGTAATCTTGATTTGCAAGCAAGATAATATACAAGAATTTTAATAGCACGCTAGGTTAAATATCTATAGTTAATCTACACTAGGAGTGCACACTAATCAATACAAATAATATACATATTTGGTTATTCTAACAATTATGTATGAAAAATGAGATATAATGCATGTTACACATTTTACGAGAATTTAATTAAAATCTGACAGCATTCCGGCTAAGAATGTGACTACCCCCTATATAAAGAAACAAATTATACAACATAGACCATTAAGGCAACCAAACAACACAATTCTTCCAAACATCATGCATTACGAGATTGCAGAGAAAATTTTGGTAGCATTTCAACTAGGAATGTGACTACTACCTGCATAAAAAGAAAATTCAAAGTAACACACAGGCCATTATAGTCGCCAATATAGTCACAATATCAATATAATTTACACTTTAAATTTTATGAGAAATTTAGGTATAATTTTGGCAGCATTCCGATTAGAAATATGACTGCCTTCTGCATAAAAAGAAAATTTAACAACACACATGCCATCATAGCCGCCAAGCAATGCAATTTAAGTTATTAGGACATATTCATAATTACCAAGTGCAATTACAACTATGCTACAAATGCTTCTAAAGATAAAAAGGTCACATATACTAATTACTTGTTAAAAAAAAAGAAGAAATCCAGGCCTATGTGCTTATACATAA
The DNA here is from genome assembly GCA_037975025.1 of Excoecaria agallocha. Taxonomy (NCBI): domain Eukaryota; kingdom Viridiplantae; phylum Streptophyta; class Magnoliopsida; order Malpighiales; family Euphorbiaceae; genus Excoecaria; species Excoecaria agallocha. The sequence goes on from CM075806.1 coordinate 37,377,902, forward strand.
GGATCTACAGGCAATTACAACTATGCTACAAATGCTTCTAAAGACAAAAAGGTCACATATACTAATTACTTGTTAAAAAAAGAAGAAATCCAGGCCTATGTACTTATACATAAGGATCTGCAGTATCATGCAAAAAAGTTAAACTATATAACTTAAACTTTAAGGTAACGTTTGGTCCTAAATAAAAAGTTAAAATAATAAAAAAGTGCATGCATTGATCATGCCTAGTGCTAAAGGTTTAAAACCTAAATCATACTTTGGCTGAAGTGATGAACAAAAAAAAATAAAATAAATAATAAGAAAATTTAACGACACTTACTTATGAAAGACGAAAAGGAAAAAGAAGAGACAGTAAAAAAAATTACGCTCCCTGAGGTGTACCTTACTCCAAGAGGTTGCAAGTGCGAACGACTCAAGAAATGGATGAAGAACATAGGAGAAAAGCTTGAAAAACCGGAGAGAGAGCTTCAAAATCGGAAAGTATGGAAGTTACTGAAAAAATGAAGAAGAAAACCAATTTATTCAACATTTTAAGCGAGGGATAGGCTTCCTATCTATCACTAGCGATGGATGGGACTGAGAGACATCCCATCCCTCAGGATAAAAAGACCTTTTTACCCCTAAAACCTAATTCAAGCTCAATTTCCCAATTTTAACTCCTTTTTCTTCCATTTTTTGAACCTTTTCCATCGATTTTTCAATCTCTATGCATCTAAAATTAATTAAAAACTCTATTTATGCCTTTGTTACATGCTATAACATTATTTTACAATATTTATAAATATTAACTGCCTTTTACTACACATGGGTGTCCAAAAGTCTGAAATACTCCTTGAAATTCATCGTGCCTCTTGATATGAGTATTTTTTTACTTTCAAGACATTTCAGAGTTAATTGCTTAAGCTATCAAAGTTCTAAATCCCCTATTATATGCAAACAAAGGAAAAACATTGTAGACACAATGACCCAAGGCAGCCTAAATCAAGGTTATCCAATGATGAGGAAATAACATATTACTAATAGCAAGTTAGGGTCTCAAGGTTTTGATCGTGAATTTCTCACTTTTTATTAAGGAGTTTTAATGATTTTTTAAATATTTCTAAGTATTTTAACAAAACGTATGAAAATACCTCATTACGGGCCTTCAGTGGTGATAGATGATCCTCTGTCACTTGACGGGTGCCCATCTATGGGTGTCTCTCTCCTATAGGGTCCATTTAGAGGGTTTTATGGTTAAACCCCTGGATTAGTGGTGAGGGATGGGTGTCCCTCACTGAGGGATTCTCATCCCTCACTTGAAGTCTAATTTTTCCACCTTTCTATGTTTTTCAAAAATGGCAATTTTTATTCTTAAGATATTTTCTAGATATAGAGGTTTTACCTTCGAATTTGGAGTGCTTTGAGGGTTTTCTTCAACTAAAATTCTTTTTTAAATATTTAGACTCAAATCTAGGGTTTTTGGGAGAAGGAGGAGATAAGGAATCAATTTCTTTTGAGATCCACTATTATAGGAGAAGAATAGTTTCTTTCTCTCTCTAATACTTTACGCTCTAGATAAATTTTGTTAAAAACACACCAAGAAAAATGAATTTCAAATTTGATTTTTGAGAATAAAAAGCACGATTTGGAGTCTGAGATCTAAACAATCATCTTTATAAAGTCAGAATATCTCCTGGGAGTAATATTCTAGGCTCTTCTTCTATTTTCTCTCTTTAAAATGTGATTAACATGATCTTTTGATTCTTTGATACATATTGGTATGCTTTAATTATTACACTTAAATAACATGCATGGGTGCATGAGATATGATTCATTTTATGGGTTGTTTTACATAATAGAGGCATGATAGGTCCTTTGGTATTCCTCCATTGTTGTACATTTAAAGCTTAGTTTTTAACTCTTTTGATCCTGTAAATGTATGATCTTTTATGTATTTTATGTACATTTTAAAGAAAAAATATGTTTTAACATGATTTAAGTTTTATAAATGCATTTTGAAGTGAGGAATAATTTATGTACAATTTTTTTGCATTTTTGTTATTTTTCCTTGGTTTTTGGTTTTATCCAGAGCATTTTAGATGCTCGTTCATTATTCGATAGATGGGATATCCTCAGCTTCTCATTCCATCCCATCCCTTACTCTTCTTATGGCCGTCCCTCACATTTTTTGCCATCCCTGAATGATTTTTAAGGCATTTTTTTATTATAGGTCCTTTTTATGCATTTTCACATCATTTATCTGTCTATTATAATATTCATACGTTATTTGGCATGTCTCTGCCCCTTTACAGTATGTATTTGTGTTTGAATCAATTTTGCTTACATATTTTTACCTTTTATACCAATGCATTTAACTTGTGTGATTTTTTCTAAGCGAATGGTGCATTTATAGTTCGAGAGGATTTATAGCTTTTTTCATGGAAAATCATGCTTCCCCCACTGGTCACAATCTCTAGTCCTCGATGATGCTAATTATTTTATTTTACTCATTTATTAAGGTTTTTGATTGATTACTTATTTATCTTTGCTATTATTTATTATTCACTATTCATTTTGGATGTATTACTTTTTTAGGTTGTAATAGCTAGTGAAAAAGGAATTTTTCTAGCACAATAAAATAAAAAAAATATTAAAATTTTTTCTATTAAATTATTCAATTTTTTCTAAATATGGACTAATGTTTGATTTTTTACCCAAAATTCATATAAATACAAAATTATTTTTGTAAATATGCATGAGGGAACCAATGTTCCCAAACTAATCAATAGCCCATTTTATGTATGATATTTATTTTTCTTTTTTACATTATTCTTTTGGGACAATTTACTTATGTAATAATTTTAAATAGGATTTTTTAACTTTATTTATTGCTTTCCTTATTTGATTAAGGTGTTTATTTAATTCTATCACTTGTATCGTGTAAGAGAGGAGAGTGGATTAAAATTAAAACTCAATTATAAAATAAAATCTAACCTAGATTCCTAATAAGAGTGACATTCCAAACACCAGTCTCTATTTGGGCATCAAAAGGCCAAGATAAACTTCTTGATGTTCTATCGGGTGGTAACTCTATGACTCCTACCTTTTTGGCCCATTAGTATATGCCTTTCATAGGTTGACCATCAACCATAGATTGGACTTGATCCCTCTTTATGGTGAAGTGGCCAATTTATTAGTTAAGCGAGCCTCCTCTAATTTTAAACCCTAAAAGCAGGCTTTCGATAATCCAACCAAAAATGAAAAATGGCTCTAGCATATGTCACAGTGGCACTAGGGACCAAAGAGACCTTTCTCCGAAAAGTACCTTGACTAAGTTCTTTATAAATGGGTTTTATTATTAATCTTATCCCCTTTCTAAAAATTGCATTCATTTTATAGCCTTAAAATTAAGTTAGGCATCACTTTTAGCCCCGGTGCTATCCCGAATTATGCCCTATGTTCACTCAATGTATGGGGGTATCAAGGTCACCCACAGCCCAAGTCCAGTACCAAATGGTATATGAAATGGTGACCCATTGATCGTTATGCTCGTGATGAGCTAGATCTATTGGCAGGGACCATGCTTAGGTAGCCCTAAAGTCTCATCACCCTTAACTCAAATTCATATAATGACAATAGCAACTTTCCCTGGATTGTATAACCATAATAATGTTTCCATGCTATGTGGACCTTTGTGTATTAACCAAACTTAAAAAAAATTAGAAGGGTACCAGTCAAAGGCTACCATACCACCGACAGATCCAACCCAATCTCTATGAGTTAGTCAAAATACATAAGGGTCAAAACTTGTATGCTTGCACTTTCAATTAGAGAGGTTATGCTATTGATTTTCTATCGTACACCATACATATTTATTGGGTACCATGTTAACCCATAGGCTAAGCCCATCTAGGAAAGAAACCATATGGCTTTTAGTGTGGAAGGAATAAGATTGAAAGGTTTTGTCTATGCTTATGTATGATTGTGACGAATTCCTAACCAAATCATGCATTGCATTCATGCATCATGTATATACCATGTTTATGCATCATTAATCATGCATCATTCCTAACATTTGATCTTTGTAGCCATGATAGATTCATCTAGGTGGTCTAGAGGGTCGAACGGGTGCTTGGTTTGAAGATCCATATCCATACTATCAAAGCTAAACTCAAGTTCAGATTTGGGTTTAAAGGTCAGTTCCAAGTGGGATCCAAGCCATTTATTGAAAAACAGTTAAGGAATCAGCTAGAAATGGAAAACAAGAGGGTAAACTAGTCTAAAAGAGGGAATGAAATTGGAAAAGTAGCTGATGATGCTATCGTGAGATTTCCATTCTTAAGGAAAAGGTTAAACGTTACCCTTATTGGGCCTTCGATAGTAAGGGATAACTCAGACCAAAGGTTGAATAGGCATCTGTAGGAGTTCAAGGAGAGGATATTAGCTATGATTAGTGGGATGATGGCTTCTATAACACCTAATGCTAGAACTTAGCCCATGGCACCCATGAGACAATGGAGCTAACTCATATTAGGAACACTACCATAGTTGATGCTACTGTGCTCTGAGACCCCCCTAGAAGTGAAATGAGGCACGACACTAAGGATGATTTTATAAAAGAGAAGGATAAGGATTATGTTCCCCGGTGGTGAACATAAAGATAAAAGGACCTAGTGCTGAGGATCCAACTTTTAAAAAGATGGAGGAAAAGATTGAAGCCATATCTAGGTTGTTATCTGCTAGTAGGGGGATGAACCTTGAAGATATAGATTTGGATAGGGATGAACCACTACCTCAGAGGTTTTAGATGCCTAATCTACCAAGGTTTGATGGAACTTGAAATCCTTCAACACATATCAAGCAGTACACTTTGATCATGAAGGGAACTACTCTATCTAAAAAATAGAAGGTGGAGTACTTCTACTTAAGTTTAATTGGGCTTGGCATAGATTGGCATCATGCATTGAATAGACGAACTAAAGAAGATTAGGACCTTTTGACTAAAGAATCCCTTGTGCAGTATGACTATAATACAAGGATAGAAGTCACTTTAAAAGACCTTGAATTACTTCAATAGAAGCATGATGAGTCTTTCCATGAGTACCTCACCAAGTGGAGAAATAGGGTAATGAAGATTAAAAGGAAGCCTGACACAGTCGATCAAATTAGGTTATTTATTTGGAATGCAAACTCGTACCTTAGAGATGGATTGAAGATGAAGGTTCTGAAAGACTGAAAGTCTTTAAAGGATATAGCCATTGAAGCTAAACAAGAATATCTAGCTAGAAGGGCTAATAGTGAGAATGCGAGGAGGAACTTCAGTAGTAGCAAGACTATTAGGAACAGTAGTAGGCAAAATAGAATCGGGATGACTGCAAAGGTCTCTACCATAAAGGTTAGTCAAAGGCATTATTCTAACCTGAGAAAGTCATTGTCTTATGTTCTAAATAGGCTGGTTAAAAAAGGGAAGCTCTAGACTTTAACACCAAGGACCGCGAAGAGTCAAGGGATGCCTTATCATAAAAGGACCAGTATTGTGCATACCATCAACACACCGGGCACTCAATCGATAACTATCAAACTCTAAGGAATAAGATTCGGGATTTGATTTATAGCAAGTAGATCTCGGATCTAGAGAAGAGGAATAAGAAGAAAAAGAGTGGTTACAATGTTATGCCTTCACCAATGTATATGATAGGGTTAAGTCTACCTGAGTGGTATATTATGTAGGATTTGTATAGGAACGAGTACTTGGCCGTTACTCACTCCATCCTAAAAGTAACAAAGTCAGTTGAGGAAAATTGGCCAGTTTCCATGATTGAATGTTGGGATACTCCAACAAAAAGCGAGGATGAGGGGACTTTGGTGCCCGTTGACATTTGGAGTTTAGCTAGTGAACAAGAGGAAGAGATAGAAGAGGAAAGAAAGGTAAATGTAGTCATAAGGAGTGGGAGAGGGACCCCTGAAATCGAAAGGCAATCAACTCCTGCTGTAATGGCAACGGAGAAAAAAATCGAGGATGATCAAATAATTAAGCAACTAAAGAAGAAATAATCTCAAATAGGTATTTGGGATTTGTTAAGACAATCTTCTTCACAAATACAAAAGTTTGTGGAGGCTTTGAGCGAGGTTTTTATTGCTACCACTATCTCGCCCTCTAAATTGCTGGACTTGGTTAAAGGGGGAATCGGGGAGAATGTGGTATACTCTGATGCTAAATTACCTGCAGAAGGAAGAAACCATAATCGTCCCTTTTACATCAAAGCTCATATCAATGGAAAACATACAAGTTGTGTGATGGTAGATAATGGGTCTTCAATTAATGTTTGTCCCTTGGTGGTAATATCAGCCTTTGGACTAAATAAGAACATGCTTAGTAAGTCTGGTCTAACTATTTCTACCTATGACAACTCTAAGACATAAGCTACAGGGATATTTAAGACTATAGTGAAGATAGGGCCTATCAAAATGAAAGTTGAGTTTATAGTGTTACCTATCCCAATAAATTTTTTATGCTCCTTGGAAGGCCGTGGTTTCATAAACTATGAGGTATGCCATCCATCTTACATCAAATGATTAAAATCCCTCATGATGGGTAGGTCTTTACTATCAAAGCAGCGTGGGAGAATCTGGTGTCTATACTCAAAATAGCAAAGCAGCCATTCAACGGGATTCATGTGGTGGTTATTAGCAATGAAAAGAGTGAAGATAGTTTCTCTTAAAATCCTCAAGTGATTAATATGCTTAAGAAGTTGAGTTTTCTACCAAGGGCTGGTTTAGATAAGAATTCTCAAGGGCCTTAAACCATTGTAGCTGCTAAAGGCCAGAAGGATAAGAAGGGGTTAGGCTTTACAAGTTCAAACGAGAAGGGAAAAGAGAAAGAGGCAGTAAAGAAAATCCCTCATATCTCTCAGAACTTTATACCAGCTTTGGGTCCTTATTTATATTATGGAGAAAATGAGCCTAGGATGATAAGAGATGAGCTAGTGCTAGGGTTTGAGCTATTAAATGATTTTTTGACTGGGAAAAAGGAATGATCAAGCCAGTTGTGGGTTTTTGAGATTAAAAGATCTTGTTACACCACTCAGCCTAGGATAAAGTAGCATCAGAGGAAGTCCTGACAGTGAAGCTGCTTACTACCCAGTTGAAAGGAAAAGAGAAACTAGCAGCTGAAGAACAACTTAAAGCTGACCCAGAGATAGGGGAGACAGCAAATGCTGACAAGATTGAAAAAGATACTTCTATTGATGTTGTTTGTGTTCCTGAGCATTTTGATGAGAACAATGTTTGCTCTTTTGATTACATTAATAAGATGAATAATTTTTCTTACTTGTATATGTTTCTTCTAATTTCAACATGCATGATCATGATCATGATCATAAAGCATTTATATTTGACATTAACTCAAGAAACACATGTATATTTAATCTTGAAACTAAGGAAAACCCAAAAGAAATTTTATTGGCATCAGACATAACTTCTAAAGAGAGAAAAATTTGAGAGAATATTTAACACATGAAAAAGTCTTTACCTAGACCTATGAAGATATGTCAGGGATAAATCAAGAAATTGTTGAGCAAGCCATTCCAACATACCTGGGGTACAAACCGATTAAGCAGAAACGTGAAAACTTAGGCCAAAATGGGTTGAGAAAGTCAAAGAGGAAGTCGAAAAGCAAATTGAGACTAAGTTCTTAGTGGAAGTCCAATATCCTACTTGGCTAGCAAATGTGGTTCCTATAGCGAAGAAGGATGTAAGAGTTAGGGCCTTTGTAGATTATACGGATCTGAACAAGGCTTGTCCCAAAGATGACTTTCCTTTACCTCACATAGATGTTCTAGTTAATAGTTTAGTTGCTTATGCCATGTACAATTTTGTGGATAGGTATACCAGGTATAACCAGATTTTGAATAAAATTATGGATAGGATCAAATTGGCTTTCTAACTGAATGGGGGATGTATGCCTACTAAGTCATGCCTTTTGGTCTCAAGAATGCAAGTACTACCTACCAGAGAATGGCTATAAAGATCTTAGATGACTTGATCCATAAAAAAGTAGAGGTGTTTATAGATGACATGATGATAAAGTCGGTCACCAAGGAAGGTCATTTCGAAGCATTAGAAAATTTTTTCTAGAGGATCAACAAGTACAATCTCCACCTCAATCCTAAGAAGTGTATTTTTAGACTTACCTTAGGTAAAATTTTAGGCCATATGGTAAGTCAGAGAGGTATAGAAGTAGATCCTGACAAAGTACAAGCTATTAGAGAAATACCAGTACCCTAGAAGGAGAAAGAAGTCAGAGGATTCTTGGGTAAGATCTAGTATATAAGTAGATTTATAACCAAGTTGACTTCAATTTGTAAATCGATATTCAAGTTGCTCAAGAAGAACCAGCTCGTGGTTTGGAATGAGGATTGTCAAAAAGCCTTCGATACCATCCGGGATTATTTGCTACATCCACCAGTGTTGAGACCATCCCAAGTAGGCAAACCTTTGATTTTGTACTTGGCTATAGATGATAGTTCAGTGGGAGCCATGATAGCATAAGAGGATGATTTTAGGATTGAGTATGCTATGTACTATCATAGAGAAAAGTTTCTTATTTATAAGGTGAAGTATATAAAATTTGAAAAGATCTATTTAGCAGTTATATGGGCATCGAAAAAGATGAGATAATATTTCCATTCCAACAGAATCTAAGCTGCGACTAAGCAGAATCTTCTTAGGTACTAACAAGAAGCTTCTTCATTGTTAAGAAAGATAGGAAGGTGGTTGATTCTTTTACAAGAATTTGATATAGAATACATTACTAGGAAAACCATCAAAGGGAGAGTAGTATCAAAGTTCCTAGCTGATCAACCTTCAAAAGGGAAGGAGGTGACTTATGAATTCCCTAATGAACATATAACAGCTATAATAGTGCAAGGATTGCAGATGTACTTTGATGGAGTAATGAATAATAAAGGAGTAAGAGTAGGAGTAATCTTGATTACCTTTAAGGAAGAAAAGTTGCCACTAGCTAAGACGTTAAGGTACAAAGCCACGAATAATAAGGTAAAGTATAAAGCTTGCATTTTTTGGGTAGAAGCTCTATTAGTTGTAGAGGTAAGGTCTATTGAAATATTTGGAGACTTATCCTTAGTGATTGTAGACACCATGACCTAACGCAGCCTAGATCAAGGTTACCCGATGCTGAGAAAATAGAATATTACTGACAATAAGGTTCGGATTTCAAAGCTCCGATTACTTTTACTTCACTTCTTTTCAAAGATTTTCATGATTTTAAATGTATTTTCAAATATTTCAAAGTGTTTTAGCAAATTATGCATAAAAACTTGGTTCTTAACAGTCAGTGACAACACACTGCTGCTTGTCACCTGAGGGTGCCTCGCCTATAGGTTCCTTTCTCCTAGGTGATCTTAACAGAGGATTTTTTGGTAATTTCAAGGTTTAGTTATAAGGAATGCCCATCCCTCATCGAGGGGTGCTCGCCCTTCACTCGAAAACCCAAAATTTTCATGATTTTCCCACGATTTTCTAAGTTTAAAATAGGAGAGTTATCTCTAAAAGATTGGTCTGGGATTTAGGGTATTTAATCTCTAATTTTAAAGGATTTTTAGAGTTTGATTCCAATTAAAACTCTCCTAAGATATTTAATCCAAAAATTATGTTTTGAAAAGGGGGGTTATTCTTGAAAGAGCCACCATTTAGAGAAGAATAAAAGTTTATTTCTCTCTCTAAAAAAATTATGCTATATAATTCTAGCTAAACACACACCACAAAAATGATTTGTCATACCTATCTTTGAGATCAAGAAACATTAATTGGGGCGAGAGATTAGGACTATAATCATCATAAAGTCGAAATATCTCTTGAGGGTAATATTCTAAGCCCCTTCTTTTATTTTCTCTCTATAGATTTTTTACACATGATCATTGAATTATTTAATGCATGTCTATGTGTTTTAATTGTTTCATTTGAATGATATGCATGTTTGATGTAGGTGTGTTTCATTTATTTATCATTTAACTTGCTAGAGGCAAGATAATTATCTAGAATTTCTCTATTGTTAAATATGTAAAACTTGTTTTCCATGTTTTAAATTTTATATTTTTATGATCTTAATGTAGTTAATGCATGATTATTTTTTTCGACATGATTTAACATGTTTGATAGTCTAAATATTGCATGTGTAGGGTTAAATATCACCTTTATATGTTTTTTGCCATTTTGCTCGCTTTTTTGTGTTCCTAGTTTTGTCCAGAGGTGATGGACGGGAAGAAGGGCTGAGCCATGGTTGTCCCTCATTCAAGGGATGGGACGTATCAGGGCCTTTTCTTTATCCATCCTTCACTTCCCTTTCGGTCGTCCCTCGCATACTTGGCTATCTTTGGGCAATTATTTAGGCAATTTTTCATGTATTTTTGGCCTTTTATTGTATTTTTCATCATATATTCATTTATTATAACATTTATGCACATTTATCATTTTTTAATCCTATACAGTATATCTTAATGTATTTGAAATTATTTTTTCATGTGTAAAATATATTGTGATTATTTTCTAATTTTTATACACTAATTTATTAGCTTTTTGTGATGACCTTTCTAAGTAATTTGGTGCATTTATGTCGGAGGAGTTGTACCCTTTTTTTTTGCATGAGAAATCATATTTCCTGCTATTCTCTATTCCCGGAGATATAAATTACATTATTTTATTTTTTTATTTATTTTATTTGTTTATTTATTTATTTTTCTTATTTATTTTATAATTATTTATTGTTTATTATTTACTCTAGATGTATCATTTTTTTGGGTTGTAATAGCTAGCTTAAAAAAGGATTTTTCAAGCACACTTTCTATTCAATAAATTGGGTTTTTAACATAAAACATGGACCAACATCCAATTTTCAGCCCAAAATTCAAAATGAAAGTGTTTTATAAATTTGCATGCGTTTTATAAATTTGTATGATGGAACCTATGTTCCCAACCCAAATTGATTCCCCGATTTATGTATGCATATTAATTTTTTCTTTAATGTTATGGGATGATTTGCTTCTATAATAATTTAAGTAGAATTTTATTTTTTTATTTTCTTGTTTGATTGGGATGTTTACTTATTTCTACCGTAAATGTATCACGTGAGAGATGAGAGAGGATTAATCTTAAAATTTAATTATAAACCGGCACCTAACCAAAGTGCCTAATAAAAAGGATGTCTTGAACACCAATCTTTGATCAGGTATCAAAACAAGGTTGACAATCAATTCCCAATATTTTATTGGATGGCAACTCTATGACACCTTCCTCTTTGAGCCCACTTGTAGACATCTTTCAAGGGTTAACCATCAATAATAAATTAGATTTAACCTTTTTATTGCAAAATGGCCCTTTTATGATAAAATAAGCCTCTTTTGATCTCGGGCCCTAAAAGCGAGTCCCCGAGAATCCAACCAAAAACCAAAGATGGCTCCATTGCGCGTCATAGTAATCTACCAAACAAAGGGAGAATGGTTAGTGAAATAAGAATATTTATTGCCTTATCTCAAACATCTGAACGTTTTTAGTTGTCAATTTGAGGGTTGTACGTTCAGATTTGTGCATAGGGAAGATAATCAATTAGTAGATGCTTTAGTTACATTGGTGTCCATTGGGGATAATCCAAGTCTGTGTTAATTTTGAGTTCTGAAAAGCTGTGTTTTAAAAAGGAGTATGTTATAGATGTCGAGGTAAACAATGGGAAACCTTGGTACTTTGATATTTAAAATCACCTAGAAAGGTCGGTATTCCCTAAAGAAGTGATTAAAAAGGACTAGGGGTTAATTCACAAGTTATCCTCCCAGATCATTACCGTATGAGGGGTTTTTTACAAAAGATAGCTTTGATGAAATTCAATTGAGGTGTTTAGACGGGAAGGAAGCAATGAGGGTAATAGAGGAAGTACATACGGGATTGTGTGGTGCACATATGAATGGCCTGGCCTTAGCATAAAAGATTATGAGAAAGATTTCTTTTGGCTCATAATGGACACTGATTACTCTAAGTACATCAAGGAATGCCAGCTATGCCAACAATATACAAATCTAAGACATTTGTTTATTTTAGAATTATGTAACCTTACATCACCTTGGCCTTTCATTGCATAGGGTATAGATATCATGGGAATGATTCATCCACCTACTTCAAATGGATACAAGTTCATCATAATGGCCATTGATTACTTTACCAAATAGGTAGAAGTTAAGTTTTTCAAGAAAGTAAATGCATAGGATATGGCTAGGTTCATCAAAAAGAATTAATATATAGGTATGGGTTACCTCACCATGTGGTATCGGATAATGGGTTACAATTTTTAGGAGAGACCAGACAGATGCTCATCAAGTATGGGGGTTCAACATCATAAGTCTTCTCTTTATAGGCCGCAAGTAAATAGGGTAGTCGAAGTAGCTAATAAGAACTTGAAAAGGATTCAAGCCAAAATGGTTCAAACTTGCAAGGATTGGATTGATAAACTACCTTTTCCATTATGGGATTATAGGATCACAGCTAGAACTTTAACAGGAGCTACACCATTTTCCTTGGTATATGGAATCGAAGCAGTATTACCTATAGAAATCGAGCATCAATCTTTGTCGGTTATTTTGGAAGCTAAGATACCAAAAGTAGAATTGGCTAGGTAGAGACAGGCACAACTCAACTTGTTAGACGGAGATAGAATGAAGGCTTTCACTGGTATCTAGCAAGTGTACTAAATCGGCTAGTAATATAGTAAAATGTAGATTAAGACCCCAAATATCATACCCAAGGGAACATGAATTGCTAAGAAAAATATCTATGTATGAATTAAATTAATCTAAGATTGTTTCCCCCATTGTTTTTGATTTAAAGGTAAAAATTAAACTAAATAAACAATTAAACAAAACAAAAATTAAAATTAAATTAACATGAATTAAAACAAAACAATAACTGAAATTCTCTTACTAAAGAAACTACCCACCATAACTTTCATTATAACTATTTAATTCAATAGAAACACCAGTGATTATGGAAAAACTAGTAATAAAACTATATATGTTTATGCAAGAATATCATTCTTAGTATTAAACTCATAAACAAATCTAATACTTAGCATAAAAATCTAGTTTTAACTTCCTAAATATTTATTGAACTCTTTTGCAAGTAAATTCAACTCTAATTTATTTTTAGTTCATCCTCTCTTAGTATTAATCAATAATTTCAATACATAATTACCTCAAAACCAGAAAAAAATCATGCATTGATGCTAAAAAGTTAATCCAAGAACATGCAAATCATTAACTATGTCTAAAATAATTTTTAGTTATTGAACCAATAAACCAACAATCAATCTCAACATAATTAAAGATAAGTGTGACACCCTAACTCTAAGTTCTAACCTTAATACTGCATCTAACATTCCTGGGCACATCATATCATGTTATCATACCTTCTAACAAATATTATTCACACTAGTGATTCATCAATATAACCATTATTTATATAATTTAAGGGTACTTATGATCATATTAAGTTCCATTGTAACACCCTTAATGAGTGTACAAAGCCTATTAACATATGCATATCTAGTGCATGCATAACCTATAGCTTAACTTGGAATTTCATGCAAAAAAATCATATTTATAGAAATCATATTCTAGCCACCCACAATCTAGAAGGACATGCAAGGAAAGGCAATTAACTAAATTTTACAGTCCTCTATAATACAATTCCTAAATTAAATTATGGCAAAATATAAGACTAGACAAAAGGAATTATCAAAATATAAGACTAGACAAAAAGGAATTATCCACATAATGTCCTACATCCAAAATCTGGATCGACTTTTGTTGGCCAACTGATGCAGAATTAAGCCCTTGAGCGACCTCCAAACAACCTACACGGATATAAAACAACACATGCTAAGCTATAAAGCTTAGTGGGGAGATAACATTTGAAGATAACATGGTTGACCATAAACATCCTCACACTAGCATTGCAATAAGAATATCAACATAATTATATCATGATTTCATTTCATATTAACAATCAATAGCCAAAGGGAAAAGAAGATAAAACATTGCAATACATCATTCACCATGCATTACATTATATGGATGAAGAAATCGATACATGTATTTCTTATTTCGAACACATCTCCTAAACTTTAATAGCCCGCCTAACTGCTAGTTCAAATGGTGGATAACAGAAGCAATTGATAACCGAAGGTATCAAATAATGGATACCCGAAGATATCAAATGATGGACCTAAAGCGGGCCGAACTATAGTTCCATTAAAGGAACAAACAATAGACCCAAATGGGGTCAACTATGGCAACTGTAACTGTATCCCTTTTGGCATGCTTATATAATCCACAATTGAACTAAGATCCACAAGCTTAACCATTTTTAAGAATATTTGATTCATCATACTCCTCATTACACAGTATAATATTTGCTCAAGCCACAATTCATATGTGAATTCACATTTCATATTCATATAATGGCATCAACATTTGTTATCACAACTTATAATTCATATACGGTGAATTTAAACTCGTTTAAGAACAAATGTTATCGTACTTCACATAAACATACATATATATATATATGGCAATTTAATGCAATCATAACGTTAATACACTTACAGTCATAAGTCTAAACAAGTTGCTATTAGCCATTACTTGATAAACTTGCTATGATCACTTTTTACCTTGATAGTTAAGGCTTAACAGTAAAGGCATAGCATAAAACAGACACATTTACCTTTAGAAAGAAAAATACTCGTTAAGTGTGTGTCAATTAGATTGCATTAGAGGGTTAATTATTTCTACAAGGAGTGTGGCTTATTCAAAAATTAGTATGAAAACATTTTTTTAGATAATCCAAGTGAGTGTATAAGACAGTGAAGTCAAGAGAAGTGAAGTGTCAATTGTTCGTACATCATATACAGATATACCTTAAATGGTCATGCATCATAGGGTAAGAAATCCTGCATAGCTGCACACCATAAGGCTGGAAGCCTTGTGGTGTGCCTGGAAGCCTTGCATGGACGCACACCACAAGGCTTCTGGCCTTGCATGGTCGTGCACCATAAGGCTGGAAGCCTTGCATAGCCATGTGCCATAAGGCTTTTGACCTTGCATGGCCATTCACCAATATGAACAGATCCGATTACTAGATTAAATTAAAATAAAAAATCTATGAGCCAAATCAACCTCTTAAAACTCATTTTAAAGCTCATCATTACTCAATTAGCTCAACCCTAAATTGAGAGTTTCACTGATTTTTAAGAATCCAGTTCACATAACCCCAATTTATATAGATCCATCTATAGACAACCTTATACACAACAAAACCAAATAGTATTCCCATACCTAAATAATATGACTTTTTCACACCTACAAGACCCCTTTGCCCTTATCCTTACTTGTCTATGCTACAACAAACCATATAAAAATAATAAATTTCTTTCTTTCTTTCATGAAATCTTTCATTAACAGAAGAGATAGAAGGGAGAAATTTCTCTTACCAAAACCCCAATTTTAGACTCAAAGAGAAAGATAGATGGTCTTCCTTAGAACAGACAGTGATATTAATCACTGAGCATGTGAGGAAACCTTTAAAAGACAAACAATTACCATTTAACTCCTTTCTCAATATCTCACTCAAATCTAACCCTTCCAAACTTTGTAATTTTTGCTTTGATCCCAAAATAATCTTAAATCATGATTCTTACTCCAACACCATTTTTATCAATCAATTAATCCCCTATTTATTAATTTCACTGAAATTACCTTTTGTGAAACTTTATTCCAATATGACTATAACCATATAAATATTATTTTAGCATGCAAACTCATCTAATTAAACATAATTTCTACCAAGGTCAAGATTAGGCCCTCATAATTTTCCCCCTGCCCCCCCCCCTAAAAGAATTTTTTCCTTAAAATTCATACATGATTTAAACAACTAAGGGTATTGGGCCCTCACCACTACCTTTGTGTATAATCAGGTTCAACTGTAATCTCATCATTATGAAATTCAGTTTCGGGTTCAATAGGTTGATCATCTTCTACTTGTGGGTCTTAAACTTCACCAAGCTCAATTTTACTCCCACTGTCCTCTCGTAGGAGAAATTCTCTTTCCAAGAAGACAGCATGCCTTGAAACAAACACCTTTTGTTCTAAGGGATGATAGAAATAATATCCAAACGTTTCTTTTGGATATCCCACAAATAAACATTTGTCAGACTTAACATCCAGTTTGTCCGACATTGTCCTCTTCACATAAGCAGGACAACCCCATACTTTCATATGAGAAAGCGTGGGTTTCTTGTTATTCCACATCTCATATGGAGTAACATCAACCGATTTACTAGGAACTCTATTTAACACATAAACAGCAGTTTCTAGTGCATATCCCCAAAAGGACTTAGGCAAGTTCGCTCGGCTCATCATTGATCGAACCATATCTAATAGTGTTCGATTCCTCCTTTCGGATACATCATTGTGTTGTGGTGTATATGGAGGAGTCCATTGAGATAAAATCCCATTATCTCTAAGATAATCCTGAAAATCTTGACTTAAGTATTCTCTACCTCGATCTGATCTAAGTGTTTTAATACTTTTGCCAAGTTGTTTCTCTACTTCATTTCTGAACTCTTTGAAATTTTCAAATGCTTCAGACTTATATTTCATTAGATAGATGTATCCAAACCTGGAATAATCATCTATGAAAGTAATGAAGTAGGAGTAACCTCCTCTGGCATGTGTAGTCATTGGACCACATACATCTGAATGTATTAAGTCCAAAACCATTTTAGCTCGTTCTCCTTTACCAATAAAGGGAGCTTTTGTCATTTTTCCCAATAAACAAGATTCACATGTATCAAATGATTCATAATCAAATGATCCCAAATCACCTGACTTGTGTAACTTGGTCATGCGTTTTTCATTTATATGGCCTAAACGACAATGCCATAAGTATGAGGTATTCAGATTATCATATTTCATTCTCTTGGTATTCACATTATGTACTTCTTTAATTAAATCAAGAACAAATATACCATTCTCAATGATAGCTTTTGCATAAAACATATTGTTCTTAAAAAAGTAACAACATTTGTCCTTCAAAGAAATATCATAATCGTTCATCAAACGACTGAAAGAAATAATACTTTTGGATAAGGCTGGAACATAATAACAATTATTTAATTCCAGTACTAATCCACTAGGAAGAGGCAAATAGTAAGTCCCCACAACTGTTGTAGAGATGTTCTTGTTAGAGAGTATGCCCTAGAGCCCATGTAATAGGGATGTTTTTCATATGTATGAAATTTATATTCTTAATAAAAGGCATCATTCATTTATTAATGCTGTGTTTGAATACATGAGTTTGTAAATCTTAAATTAATAAATGAAGTCCTAGATATTATAAACACAGTGCAAAGGCAATCATGAAGGTGTTCATGATGTGAGATGTCTATTGCATGCAAATATGTTAATATCTAAATATCCCTAGTCATAGAATTAACAAGATAGGACATTGTTAATTCGGACAGACTAGCACATGTTATGCTTCTTGAATGGTTCAAGCAATGGTTCTCATAATTGTGATTATGGATGATAATCAAAGCTAACATGTGGATGCTTGTTAGAGGAACAAGTTCATTGGAGACCTGCAAAGAGAATCCTCATATGGATATTAAATCTATGTCAGTGAGGAATCTCTTCATAGCAGTTGTGCAAGTATCCTTGGACTTGAGATCACCAAAGTTATCTTAAGTAGCAAGTGGTATACTTTGACTCCATAACTGATTACTTCCAACTGGGAGTGAACATAGTTAGGAGATTGGGTATATCATGACCTACTTGAAGATAGTTGAGTGATTGACAAAGGATTCACCATCCCAGATTTAACAAGGGAAGCTATCTCACATGATTCTATAATTACCTTGTTCAGTGAATCTCTGGCCAGAGTAATATGCCGAGATGGATGGAGATCCATGAAGGGCATTTTAGGAACAATGGTTAAATTAATAGAACATACATAATTAGATTTATATGAGTTGACAGAAATCCATACTCAGAATCTGATTGAGATAAGAGTGGTGAAAGGAGTAATTGCACGGTAACTGTTTCTATGGAAGGGTACAGTCAAACCACATGACTTTCCTGACATTTGGGTAGTCATGATGCCTAGCTAGAGGTCAATCATGACTTGTATAATGATGTATCAAAATATCAATAGAGATTGATAAAATGATTTAAAGGAGTTTAAATCATGTGAGTTTTGAATAGAACTCACAATTACATATTATACTGCCAACATGGACAGGAACCCAATAGGTCACACACATATAGAGAAAAGGGTAAAATGATAAAATGACAAGGATAATAATATTTGATATTATTATAAAGGTAGAGAGGAGAATATGATAATAATTAATTAAAGAGTTTAATTAATTATGATCAAATAAAATTATCCGCGGAACTTTTAAGAAATGTTCTGTAAAATGGACCTAAATGAAATAATGTATTTCATGATTAATTATTATTGTCTTATAAGTGTTATAAGACTACTATAAGTGTTATAGGACTGATATAATAATTAATAGGACCATTGGAGAAATTATAGAGGGCCAAAGGAATGAAGAAGTTGGAGGAAGCCCTCCAGAAGAGGGCTACACGCCAACTCCATACAGAAGGGCTTAGAGGGTTTTTTCTTGGACGAAATTAATTTATATATGTTACATAAGTGTTATGGAACTCACATATTTAATTTGGTTGGATTTGGAATCCATTTGGGTATTTAAATCCAATTAGATGTACAAAGGGCCTAGTTTGTGGATTTTGTGCATGGTCTTTTATGAAAAGATTTAATTTGGATTTAATTAAGCCCAAATGATTATAATTAATTCCAGAAGCCCAATTAATAATTCTCCAGCAATTTTAAAGAGCCCAATCTCATTAAGGAGTTGGAATTTTAACCTAACTATAAAAGGCCAACTAATGAGAATTAGGGTTGAGTGATTAAAACAAAAAGAAAGTCTTTTTCTCTTAATTCTCTCTCCCTTTTGCGCCACTTCCATTGCTAGCCTCTTGGATTTCGGCCAGCCCTAGTTGAACACCAATTTGTTGGTTCAATTTACCCCTCTCTTGTGTGGATTACTCATTGGAGGTGTTCGATTTTGGACACTGTGGTTTACGACAACCCGGTGCGAAGTAAAATCAACTGTTCAACAAAAATCAAAGGTGATTTTTCTTATTCTCATATAGTTATATTGTGTATTCATGGCAAGATCAGATCATATGGTTAAAAAATTTTAAAATTCCGCTCATGTATGTGATGCATGTAACCATAAAATTCCAACATGGTATCAGAGCCACGGTTTTGCCATGGATATACAATTCTATATTTTTCTGCGGAATAAGTTTTGTTTTGTTTTGAGTTATTTATTTCATGAACTTTAAAATATTAGATTTGATTGTTCATGAATGATAAATATTGATTTCTGGTTGTATGTGTGATCAAATAAATTTGGTGGAAACAAAAACGAATTTTTTGAAGCATTATGATTTGGGTTTGGCGTGAAACCCATTAGGGTTTGGCGTGAAACCCTAGGTAATGTAGGGGCTGTTCTAATTTAATTTCTTATGGATCCATTTAAAAATCATTTAGATGATATTTTATGTCTTTAATATGTGATATTAAGCCGTAGGATCGAACGGAATTAAAATCGAACAAGTTTTGCATGAAAACTAGTTTTGTCGAAAAGTTCGATAAATTGGTGTTCTTCGTGTGTTCTTGATGTGTTCATGGTTAGAACGACTTTTGATCTTCTAAATCTGATATATATGATATATTAAAGTGTTTTTTAATTAATTGGATTAATTAAAATGGGCCTTAAATTAATTTGATTAATTTTAATTCATTAAAACCACTTAATGGGCTTAATTATGTTTACGGACTTGGTTTAAATTAGTGAATGACTTGGTGGGCCCAATGAGCTGATTTAAATTAACTATTATAAACATTAATTAAGTTTATTAATGGGTTTTAAGGGCTGGAGTGGGCTTGGCTCATTCCAAAAGGCCCAAATGGTCCAAATGACACAAAACTAGTTTGTGTGTGAACACACTTAGGGTTTTTCTTCTGTGGGTTTCGGCCTACACTTATTTTAAGCCCAAAATTGATTCTTTTAATTATTTAATATGATTAATTAATTAAATAATTAATTTATAATTAATTAATAATCAATTTGATTGATTATTAAGGCAAGAACACATTCATGCAAAAAGGTTTCCTAAAATGAAAGTTTCCAAAGTGGAAAAAGTTTCCTAGTTTGATCACATCATTAAATAACTCAAAATATAGTTTCAAAGGTTGAAACAAAGTTAGTAATCCATTTATTTATGCATTAGAGAGGCATATAAGGGTGAATGATTGGCATGATGGTTAGTTATGGACAAAGCCCAATGTGATTGAGCATAATGCATGTTTTGGCCCAATGAGGACTTTCATGTCCCGGCCACTTGTTTTTGGTTTGTATTTCATTTCAAATTGTAATATGTAATTAGATTACTTAGATTAGAATTAGAAATAGAGATGAAGACCAATATCAAGGAGCAAGATGGGCCGGATGGAGATCCAACAAGCTTGAAGATAATGTAATTATTTTCTTGTTTGAATCATACATACTACCTAGGTGTGACCTTTTGATTTCCCTCTTGGCTCGGGGAAATCAATGTAGTGAAGTCCATAACTATACCATATTTGTATGCTTATATTTATGTGATAGATATAGGATGCATACCAATGTATGCCAACCATGTATGATGAGACTTAATTAACTAAAACCCTCAAACAAATACTAAGGTATATAAGCCTTCCATTAATTTGAGGAGAACCAGAGTTCTTTATAGTGTGGGTTGTTGACCACAGTCAAGCTCACATTATATCGAATATGTTCAAATCTAATTAAATGGGTCATCTTAGCTAGCCCATTAGTTTGTTGACCACAGTCAAGGCTAATGGTTCTAGAGGCAAGATTAGGGAATGCATATATGATATGCATGCATCAAGAGTTGATAACCTAATGATCCAATAGTTGTGTAGAGACACAATTGGTATAAAGATACCTACCTTTCAAGGGTATGGAATTCGGCTTGTTGACCACAGTCAAGGCCAAATTACATATCAAGGATTGGATATTGGCCCACTAAGAAAACCATCGGGTTTTCTCGGATTATATAGTGAGGGCTATTAATTCGCAATAAAATAGTGGGAGTAAATGGATTAATTAAAGACCTTATTAATGCATACATATATATGAACATACTCTCATATCTTTTCTTTTTCACATCTAGGTCATCATCATGAGCACATCAAACATTAATATACGATCAATCTTGGATAACAAGCTGGTTGGCAACAACTATTCTGACTGGATCAGGCAAGTGAGAATTGTTCTCAGGGCTGAAAAGATCCATTATGTCTTGGATAAAGATCCACCACCACGTCCATCAGATGATGCCATTGATGAGATCAAAGGCATTTATCGAAAATACATGGAGGATAGTGAAACAGCAGCATGTCTGATGCTGGGTGCTATGTCCTCGGAGCTTCAGAAGCAACATGAAATGATGGATGCTAGAACCATCGTTTTGCATCTAGAGGAGCTTTATTCTTCTCAGGCTAGAACTGAGCAATATGAGATTGCTCGAGCTCTATTTAGCTGCAAAATGGTGGAAGGTACTTCAGCTGCTACTCATGCATTGAAGATGTATGGGTATATTGAGCATTTGAGTAGACTTGGCTATGTTATGGATAATGATCTATACATAGATTTAATCTTGTACTTGTTGGCTCCAAGTTATGCACCTTTCGTGCTTAACTTCAACATGAACAAGATCCAAGTATCCATTCCTGAGTTAATCAATATGCTCAAGACAGCTGATGGATCATTTAAGAAGGATCCAAAAAGTGTCATGGTTGTCACTTCTACTAAAGGCAAGAAGCAGAAGAAGAAGAAGATAACCAAGGCGCAGCCAAAGAATGGTGGGATCTCTAAGAAGAAGGTTGCCAAGAAAGAGAATCCCAAAGGAACTTGTTTCCATTGTGGAAAGGATGGTCATTGGAAGCGTAACTGCAAGGCCTATCTAGATTCTCTCAAGGAGAAAAAGCAAGCTGATGCTTCTACTTCAGGTATTCATATGATTGAAATTAATACTTATTCTATTGCTTCAAAACAATCTTGGGTATTAGATACCGGATGTGGATCTCATTTATGTAATGATCTACAGGGGCTTAGAAGCTTTAGAAGAGTTGGAAAGGCAGAGATATGTTTGCAGTCAGCTACTGGACAAAACATCTCTACAACAGTTGTGGGGACTTACTATTTGCCTCTTCCTAGTGGATTAGTACTGGAATTAAATAATTGTTATTATGTTCCAGCTTTGTCCAAGAGTATTATTTCTTTCAGTTGTTTGATGAACGATTATGATATTTCTTTAAAGGACAAATGTTGTTACATTTTTAAAAACAATATATTTTATGCAAAAGCTATCATTGAGAATGGTATATTTGTTCTTGATTTAATTAAAGAAGTACATAATTTGAATACCAAGAGAATGAAACATGATAATCTTAATACCTCATACTTATGGCATTGTCGTTTAGGCCATATAAATGAAAAACGCATGACCAAGTTACACAAGTCAGGTGATTTAGGATCATTTGATTATGAATCATATGATACATGCGAATCTTGTTTATTGGGAAAAATGACAAAAGCTCCCTTTATTGGTAAAGGAGAACGAGCTAAAATTGTTTTGGACTTAGTACATTCAGATGTATGTGGTCCAATGACTACACATGCTAGAGGAGGTTACTCCTACTTCATTACTTTCATAGAAGATTATTCCAGGTTTGGATACATCTATCTAATGAAATATAAGTCTGAAGCATTTGAAAAGTTCAAAGAATTCAGAAATGAAGTAGAGAAACAACTTGGCAAAAGTATTAAAACACTAAGATCAGATCGAGGTGGAGAATACTTAAGTCAAGAGTTTCAGGATTATCTTAGAGATAATGGGATTTTATCTCAATGGACTCCTCCATATACACCACAATACAATGGTGTATCCGAAAGGAGGAATCGAACACTATTAGATATGGTTCGATCAATGATGAGCCGAGCGGACTTGCCTAAGTCCTTTTGGGGATATGCACTAGAAACTGCTGTTCATGTGTTAAATAGAGTTCCTAGTAAATCGGTTGATGTTACTCCATATGAGATGTGGAATAACAAGAAACCCACGCTTTCTCATATGAAAGTATGGGGTTGTCCTACTTATGTGAAGAGGACAATGTCAGACAAACTGGATGTTAAGTCTGACAAATGTTTATTTGTGGGATATCCAAAAGAAACGTTTGGATATTATTTCTATCATCCCTTAGAACAAAAGGTGTTTGTTTTAAGGCATGCTGTCTTCTTGGAAAGAGAATTTCTCCTACGAGAAGACAGTGGGAGTAAAATTGAGCTTGGTGAAGTTCAAGACCCACAAATAGAAGATGATCAATCGATTGAACCCGAAACTGAATTTCATAATGATGAGATTACAGTTGAACCTGATTATACACAAAATCCTAGAAGATCTACTAGGATGCGTTCTATCCCTGTGAGATATAGATTTCACGTTGATTCGGATAGAGGCATAACTGTAGTAGAGGACAATGAGCCTACAAGCTATCAAGAAGTTTTGAACAGTTCAGAACGTGATTTATGGCTTAAGGCTATGCAGTCCGAAATGGACTCCATGTATGAGAATAAAGTATGGACTTTAACTCAACCACCTGAAGGGATAAAGCCCATAGGGTGCAAATGGGTCTTCAAAAAGAAGACTGACATGGAAGGTAATATAGTTACCTATAAAGCTCGCTTAGTAGCAAAAGGTTATCGTCAAAAAGAAGGTATTGACTATGACGAAACTTTTTCTCCTGTGGCGATGCTTAAGTCTATAAGAATACTTTTAGCCATTGCAGCTCATTATGATTATGAGATTTGGCAAATGGATGTGAAGACAGCTTTCCTTAATGGAAATCTTTCTGAGGATGTGTATATGACACAACCAAAAGGATTCACATCTGGAAATGGCGAAAAGGTATGCAAGCTTCAAAGATCCATTTATGGATTGAAGCAAGCCTCTAGGAGCTGGAACATACGATTCAATGAGACAATCAAAGAGTTTGGTTTCTCACAGAATGAAGATGAACCTTGTGTGTATAAAAGGGTCAGTGGGAGTGCAATTGTCTTCCTAGTTCTATATGTAGATGACATATTGATCATGGGAAATGACATTTCTCTTCTCCAATCTGTTAAAATATGGTTATCCAAGCAATTCTCCATGAAAGACCTTGGAGAAGCATCCTATATTCTGGGAATAAGGATCTATAGAGATAGATCCAATAGGTTGCTAGGTCTTTCTCAGAGTACATATATAGATAAAGTATTGAAGAGGTTCAATATGGATCTCTCTAAGAAAGGGTTTATACCTGTGGTGCATGGGAAACACCTTTCTAAGTCTACGTGTCCACAGACACTGGAGGATAGAGAGAGCATGAATAGAATACCATATGCATCTGCAATTGGTTCTATCATGTATGCTATGTTATGTACACGTCCAGATGTAGCATTTGCTTTGAGTGTCACAAGCAGATTCCAATCTAATTTTGGAGAGGAACATTGGGCAGCTGTCAAGAATATTCTTAAGTACTTGAGAAGGACTAAGGATATATTCTTGGTATATGGAGAGGGCAGTTTGGAAGTAAATGGGTATACAGATGCCAGCTTCCAATCTGACAAAGATGATTGTAAATCACAATCTGGTTATGTGTTCATAATGGGAGGAGGAGCAGTTAGTTGGAAAAGTTCCAAACAAGAAACAACTGCTGATTCCACGACGGAAGCTGAGTACATTGCTGCTTCAGAAGCAGCCAAAGAAGCAGTCTGGATCAAAAAGTTCATAATCGAACTAGGAGTGGTGCCTAGCATTGTTGATCCGATTCCTTTATATTGTGACAACAATGGAGCCATTGCGCAAGCAAAGGAACCACGGTCTCATCAACGATCCAAGCATGTTCTCAGACGCTACCATCTCATAAGGGAAATAGTAGCTAGAAATGATGTGAAAATAGAAAGGGTTCCCACAGATGACAATGTGGCGGATCCCCTCACTAAAGCACTTTCCCAGATTAAGCATGATCACCATATAAATAGCATGGGTCTGAGACATATGAGTGATTGGCTCTAGTGCAAGTGGGAGATTGT
Source organism: Excoecaria agallocha (assembly GCA_037975025.1). NCBI lineage: Eukaryota > Viridiplantae > Streptophyta > Magnoliopsida > Malpighiales > Euphorbiaceae > Excoecaria > Excoecaria agallocha. Next base: position 37,403,232 of record CM075806.1, read on the forward strand.
TAGAGAGTATGCCCTAGAGCCCATGTAATAGGGATGTTTTTCATATGTATGAAATTTATATTCTTAATAAAAGGCATCATTCATTTATTAATGCTGTGTTTGAATACATGTGTTTGTAAATCTTAAATTAATAAATGAAGTCCTAGATATTATAAACACAGTGCAAAGGCAATCATGAAGGTGTTCATGATGTGAGATGTCTATTGCATGCAAATATGTTAATATCTAAATATCCCTAGTCATAGAATTAACAAGATAGGACATTGTTAATTCGGACAGACTAGCACATGTTATGCTTCTTGAATGGTTCAAGCAATGGTTCTCATAATTGTGATTATGGATGATAATCAAAGCTAACATGTGGATGCTTGTTAGAGGAACAAGTTCATTGGAGACCTGCAAAGAGAATCCTCATATGGATATTAAATCTATGTCAGTGAGGAATCTCTTCATAGCAGTTGTGCAAGTATCCTTGGACTTGAGATCACCAAAGTTATCTTAAGTAGCAAGTGGTATACTTTGACTCCATAACTGATTACTTCCAACTGGGAGTGAACATAGTTAGGAGATTGGGTATATCATGACCTACTTGAAGATAGTTGAGTGATTGACAAAGGATTCACCATCCCAGATTTAACAAGGGAAGCTATCTCACATGATTCTATAATTACCTTGTTCAGTGAATCTCTGGCCAGAGTAATATGCCGAGATGGATGGAGATCCATGAAGGGCATTTTAGGAACAATGGTTAAATTAATAGAACATACATAATTAGATTTATATGAGTTGACAGAAATCCATACTCAGAATATGATTGAGATAAGAGTGGTGAAAGGAGTAATTGCACGGTAACTGTTTCTATGGAAGGGTACAGTCAAACCACATGACTTTCCTGACATTTGGGTAGTCATGATGCCTAGCTAGAGGTCAATCATGACTTGTATAATGATGTATCAAAATATCAATAGAGATTGATAAAATGATTTAAAGGAGTTTAAATCATGTGAGTTTTGAATAGAACTCACAATTACATATTATACTGCCAACATGGACAGGAACCCAATAGGTCACACACATATAGAGAAAAGGGTAAAATGATAAAATGACAAGGATAATAATATTTGATATTATTATAAAGGTAGAGAGGAGAATATGATAATAATTAATTAAAGAGTTTAATTAATTATGATCAAATAAAATTATCCGCGGAACTTTTGAGAAATATTCTGTAAATTGGACCTAAATGAAATAATGTATTTCATGATTAATTATTATTGTCTTATAAGTGTTATAAGACTACTATAAGTGTTATAGGACTGATATAATAATTAATAGGACCATTGGAGAAATTATAGAGGGCCAAAGGAATGAAGAAGTTGGAGGAAGCCCTCCAGAAGAGGGCTACACGCCAACTCCATACAGAAGGGCTTAGAGGATTTTTTCTTGGACCAAATTAATTTATATATGTTACATAAGTGTTATGGAACTCACATATTTAATTTGGTTGGATTTGGAATCCATTTGGGTATTTAAATCCAATTAGATGCACAAAGGGCCTAGTTTGTGGATTTTGTGCATGGTCTTTTATGAAAAGATTTAATTTGGATTTAATTAAGCCCAAATGATTATAATTAATTCCAGAAGCCCAATTAATAATTCTCCAGCAATTTTAAAGAGCCCAATCTCATTAAGGAGTTGGAATTTTAACCTAACTATAAAAGGCCAACTAATGAGAATTAGGGTTGAGTGATTAAAACAAAAAGAAAGTCTTTTTCTCTTAATTCTCTCTCCCTTTTGCGCCACTTCCATTGCTAGCCTCTTGGATTTCGGCCAGCCCTAGTTGAACACCAATTTGTTGGTTCAATTTACCCCTCTCTTGTGTGGATTACTCATTGGAGGTGTTCGATTTTGGACACTGTGGTTTACGACAACCCGGTGCGAAGTAAAATCAACTGTTCAACAAAAATCAAAGGTAATTTTTCTTATTCTCATATAGTTATATTGTGTATTCATGGCAAGATCAGATCATATGGTTAAAAAATTTTAAAATTCCGCTCATGTATGTGATGCATGTAACCATAAAATTCCAACAGTTCTGTCCAGTAGCTGACTGCAAACATATCTCTGCCTTTCCAACTCTTCTAAAGCTTCTAAGCCCCTGTAGATCATTACATAAATGAGATCCACATCCGGTATCTAATACCCAAAATTATTTAGAAGCAATAGAATAAGTATTAATTTCAATCATATGAATACCTGAAGTAGATGCAACAGCTTGCTTCTTCTCCTTAAGAGAATCTAGATAGGCCTTGCAGTTATGCTTCTAATGACCATCTTTTCCACAATGGAAGTAAGTTCCTTTGGGATTCTCTTTCTTGGCAACCTTTTTCTTGGAAATCCCACCATCCATTATCTCATGTTGCTTCTGAAGCTCTGAGGACATAGCACCCAGCATCAGACATGCTGCTGCTTCACTATCCTCCATGTATTTTCGATAAGTGCCTTTGATCTCATCAATGGCATCATCTGATGGAAGTGGTGGTGGATCTTTATTCAAGACATAATGGATCTTTTCAGCTCTGATAACAATTCTCACTTGCTTGATCCAGTCAGAATAGTTATTGCCAACCAGTTTGTTATCCAAGATTGATCGTATATTTGATGTGCTCATGATGATGAAATAGATATGAAAAAGAAAAGATATGAGAGTATGTTCATATATATGTATGCATTAATAAGGTCTTTAATTAATCCATTTACTCCCACTATTTTATTGCGAATTAATAGCCCTCACTATATAATCCGAGAAAACCCGATGGTTTTCTTAGTGGGCCAATATCCAATCCTTGATATGTAATTTGACCTTGACTGTGGTCAACAAGCCAAATTCCATACCCTTGAAAGGTAGGTATCTCTATACCAATTGTGTCTCTACACAACTATTGGATCATTAGGTTATCAACTCTTGATGCATGCATATCATATATGCATTCCCTAATCTTGCCTCTAGAACCATTAGCCTTGACTGTGGTCAACAAACTAATGGGCTAGCTAAGATGACCCATTTAATTAGATTTGAACATATTCGATATAATGTGAGCTTGACTGTGGTCAACAACCCATACTATAAAGAACTCTGGTTCTCCTCAAATTAATGGAAGGCTTATATACCTTAGTATTTGTTTGAGGGTTTTAGTTAATTAAGTCTCATCATACATGGTTGGCATACATTGGTATGCATCCTATATCTATCACATAAATATAAGCATACAAATATGATATAGTTATGGACTTCACTACATTGATTTTCCCGAGCCAAGAGGGAAATCAAAAGGTCACACCTAGGTAGTATGCATGATTCAAACAAGAAAATAATTACATTATCTTCAAGCTTGTTGGATCTCCATCCGGCCCATCATGCTCCTTGATATTGGTCTCCATCTCTATTTCTAATTCTAATCTAAGTAATTTAATTACATATTACAATTTGAAATGAAATACAAACCAAAAACAAGCGGCCGGGACATGAAAGTCCTCATTGGGCCAAAACATGCATTATGCTCAATCACATTGGGCTTTGTCCATAACTAACCATCATGCCAATCATTCACCCTTATATGCCTCTCTAATGCATAAATAAATGGATTACTAACTTTGTTTCAACCTTTGAAACTATATTTTGAGTTATTTAATGATGTGATCAAATTAGGAAACTTTTTCCATTTTGGAAACTTTCATTTTAGGAAACCTTTTTGCATGAATGTGTTCTTGCCTTAATAATCAATCAAATTGATTATTAATTAATTATAAATTGATTATTTAATTAATTGATCATATTAAATAATTAAAAGAATCAATTTTGGGCTTAAAATAAGTGTAGGCCGAAACCCACAAAAGAAAAACCCTAAGTGTGTTCACACACAAACTAGTTTTGTGTTATTTGGACCATTTGGGCCTTTTGGAATGAGCCAAGCCCACTCCAGCCCTTAAAACCCATTAATAAACTTAATTAATGTTTATAATAGTTAATTTAAATCAGCTCCTTGGGCCCACCAAGTCATTCACTAATTTAAACTAAGTCCGTAAACATAATTAAGCCCATTAAGTGGTTTTAGTGAATTAAAATTAATCAAATTAATTTAAGGCCCATTTTAATTAATCCAATTAATTAAAACACTTTAATATATCATATATATCAGATTTAGAAGATCAAAAGTCGTTCTAACCAAGAACACATCAAGAACACACGAAGAACACCAATTTATCGAACTTTTCGACAAAACTAGTTTTCATGCAAAACTTGTTCGATTTTAATTCCGTTCGATCCTACGGCTTAATATCACATATTAAACACATAAAATATCATCTAAATGATTTTTAAATAGATCCATAAGAAATTAAATTAGAACAGCCCCTACATTACCTAGGGTTTCACGCCAAACCCTAATGAGTTTCACGCCAAACCCTTATGTTAATCATTCAAAAATTTCGTTTTTGTTTCCACCATATTTATTTGATCACACATACAACCAAAAATCAATATTTCTCATTCATGAACAATCAAATCTAATATTTTAAAGTTCATGAAATAAATAACTCAAAACTTATTCCGCAGAAAAATATAGAATTGTATATCCATGGCAAAACCGTGGCTCTGATACCATGCTGGAATTTAATGGTTACATGCATCACATACATGAGCGAAATTTTAAAATTTTTTTAACCATAAGATCTGATCTTGCCATGAATACACAATATAACTATATGAGAATAAGAAAAATCACCTTTGATTTTTGTTGAACAGTTGATTTTACTTCGCACCGGGTTGTCGCAAACCACAGTGTCCAAAATCGAACACCTCCAATGAGTAATCCACACTAGAGAGGGGTAAATTGAACCAACAAATTGGTGTAATACAAGGAGTGGCCGAAATCCAAGAGGCTAGCAATGGAAGTGGCGCAAAAAGGGAGAGAGAATTAAGAGAAAAAGACTTTCCTTTTGTTTTAATCACTTAACCCTAATTCTCATTAGTTGGCCTTTTATAGTTAGGTTAAAATTCCAACTCCTTAATGAGATTGGGCTCTTTAAAATTTCTGGAGAATTATTAATTGGGCTTCTGGAATTAATTATAATCATTTGGGCTTAATTAAATCCAAATTAAATCTTTTCATAAAAGACCATGCACAAAATCCACAAACTAGGCCCTTTGTGCATCTAATTGGATTTAAATATCCAAATGGATTCCAAATCCAACCAAATTAAATATGTGAGTTCCATAACACTTATGTAACATATATAAATTAATTTGGTCCAAGAAAAAGCCCTCTAAGCCCTTCTGTATGGAGTTGGCGTGTAGCCCTCTTCTGGAGGGCTTCCTCCAACTGCTTCATTCCTTTGGCCCTTTATAATTTCTCCAATGGTCCTATTAATTATTATATCAGTCCTATAACACTTATAGTAGTCTTGTAACACTTATAAGACAATAATAATTAATCATGAAATACATTATTTCATTTAGGTCCAATTTACAGAACATTTCTCAAAAGTTCCGCGGACAATTTTATTTGATCATAATTAATTAAACTCTTTAATTAATTATTATCATATTCTCCTCTCTACCTTTATAATAATATCAAATATTATTATCCTTGTCATTTTACCATTTTACCCTTTTTCTCTATATGTGTGTGACCTATTGGGTTCTTGTCCATGTTGGCAGTATAATATGTAATTGTGAGTTCTATTCAAAACTCACATGATTTAAACTCCTTTAAATCATTTTATCAATCTCTATTGATATTTTGATACATCATTATACAAGTCATGATTGGCCTCTAGCTAGGCATCATGACTACCCAAATGTCAGGAAAGTCATGTGGTTTGACTGTACCCTTCCATAGAAACAGTTATCGTGCAATTACTCCTTTCACCACTCTTATCTCAATTAGATTCTGAGTATGGATTTCTGTCAACTCATATAAATCTAATTATGTATGTTCTATTAATTTAACCATTGTTCCTAAAATGCCGTTCATAGATCTCCATCCATCTCGGCATATTACTCTGGCCAGAGATTCACTAAACAAGGTAATTATAGAATCATGTGAGATAACTTCCCTTGTTAAATCTAGGATAGTGAATCCTTTGTCAATCACTCAACTATCTTCAAGTAGGTCATGATATACCCAATCTCCTAACTATGTTCACTCCCAGTTGGAAGTAATCAGTTATGGAGTCAAAGTATACCACTTGCTACTTAAGATAACTTTGGTGATCTCAAGTCTAAGGATACTTGCACAACTGCTATGAAGAGATTCCTCACTGACATAGATTTAATATCCATATGAGGATTCTCTTTGCAGGTCTCCAATGAACTTTTTCCTCTAACAAGCATCCACATGTTAGCTTTGATTATCATCCATAATCACAATTATGAGAACCATTGCTTGAACCATTCAAGAAGCATAACATGTGCTAGTCTGTCCGAATTAACAATGTCCTATCTTGTTAATTCTATGACTAGGGATATTTAGATATTAACATATTTGCATGCAATAGACATCTCACATCATGAACACCTTCATGATTGCCTTTGCACTGTGTTTATAATATCTAGGACTTCATTTATTAATTTAAGATTTACAAACTCATGTATTCAAACACAGCATTAATAAATGAATGATGCCTTTTATTAAGAATATAAATTTCATACATATGAAAAACATCCCTATTACATGGGCTCTAGGGCATACTCTCTAACATCGATGTCCTGCAACTTCGTATGGAGACATACCAAGGCTAGATATTTGTCCCAACTACCAAAAAAATTCAAAACACAACCCCTTAGCATATCTTCTAAGACTTGTATAACCCTTTTTGATTGTCCATCTGTCTGAGGATGAAAAGATGTACTAAAATTTAATCGTGTTCCCAAGGACTTATGTAAACTTTGTCAGAATCTAAAGGTGAATTTGGGATCTCGATCTGATATTATAGATACTGGAATCCCATGATGTCAAACGATCTCATTTACATACAATTCAGCTAATTGATCCATTGAATAATCCATTCTAATCGACAAGAAATGAGCCGACTTAGTAAACTTATCAACAATTACCCAAACTCCATTATGCTTTCTTTGTGTAGAAGGTAGTCCAGTCACAAAATCCACAGTAATATTTTTCCACTTTCACTGAGGAATCGGAATGGGATTCAACAATCTAGAAGGAAGTTGATGCTCAGCTTTCACTTGTTGACAAGTTAAGCACTTAAAGACATAATCGACCACATCCTTATTCATACCCGACCACCAATAATATCACTTAAGATCTTGATAAATCTTATTACTCCTAGGGTGCATAGTGAATAATGTGATGTGAGCTTCATACAAATAGGCTCTTTTTAATTCTTTGTCATCTGGAACACATAATCTATCCTTGAAATACAAACTTCCATTTTCTTTGATTCAGTACCCAGATTGCTCCCCATCGTGCCTAGATTGTATAACTTGTTGTAACTTCTTATCATTTTTCTGTGCATCCATCACAGCCTACCTTACACAAGGCTTAGCTATCAATTAGGAAACTAAAGCACCATCAGAAGCAAACCTCTATCTACCCCCTTGCAACACCATAGATGCCATCATCCTTTTGCTCAAAGCATCTGCTACCACATTAGCCTTACCCAGATGGTAGTCTACTATACAATTATAGTCTTTAAACTATTTGAACCATCTCCGCTGTCTCAAGTTGAGTTCCTTTTAAGTAAGTAGATACTTAAGGCTTTTATGGTCTGTGTATATTCTACATCTTTCACCGTATAAGTAGTGCTGCCAAATCTTTAAGGCGAAAACTACTACTTCCAACTCTAAATCATGTGTTGGATAATTTTTCTTATGTGGTTTCAGTTGGCAAGATGCATAAGCCATCACTCTACCATCTTGCATTAAAACACAACCCAACCTAACTCTAGAGGCATCACTATACATGGCATACTCCTTTCCACAGACTGGTTGAGTCAAGATCAGAGCTTTTGTTAGCATACTCTTTATCTTATCAAAACTTGTCTCACATCGAGCAGTCCATTCAAATTTAACATTCTTCCTTAACAGATTAGTAAGTGGAGATGCAATAACTGAAACCCCTTTACAAAGAGACGATATTAACCTGCCAATCCCAAGAAACTTCTCACTTCAGGTACACTCTGAGGCAATCTCCAATTGACAATGGCCTCAATTTTTGCTTGATCAACTTTAATACCTTTCGAAGATACTACATGGCTAAGGAAGGAAATCTCTGTTAGCCATAATTCACACTTGCTCAATTTAGCAAACAATAGATTCTTCCTTAAGGTATGTAGTATAGTTTTTAAATGCTCAGCATGCTATTCTTCATTCTTAGAATAGACCAATATGTAATTAATAAAAACCACCATGAACTGGTCCAAATATGGTATAAACACCCTGTTCATCAAATTCATAAATGTGGCTGGTGCATTCGTTAACCTGAATGGCATTACTAGAAACTCATAATGTCCATATCTGGTTCTAAATGGCATTTTTTGAACATCTACGTCCCTAACTCAGAGTTGGTAATACCTCGACCTTAGGTCAATCCTTGAAAATACTCTGGCCTTTTTCAACTGATCGAACAAATCCTTAATTCGAGGCGACGGATACTTTTTTTTCACAGTTACTTTATTTAACTGCCGATAATCAATGTACATCCTCATAGAACTATTCTTTCCTTAACAAATAGGATTGGCGAACCCCATGGTGATACACTAGGCCTGATAAAATCCTTGTCAATTAGTTCTTGTAACTGCATCTTTAACTCTTTCAAATCCTTTAGAGCCATCCTGTAGATGGCTCTTGAACTGGGTGTTGTGCCAGGCAAAACCTCTATAGATAATTCCACATTCCTCTTAAGGGGAAGACCAGGTAAATCTTCAAGAAACACATCAAAAAATTTGTTCACTACCGATATGTCTTGGAGCTTAACTATGTCCCTCTTCGAATCAAAAACTAAGGCCAAAAATGTCACACCCTTTCTTAAGATATTGTCTAACTTGTATGGCAGATATTATATTAGCCAAAGGTTGTGTAGAAATACTAGCAACTATTGTCTCATTACCATCCTCGTCACTAAAAGTTACTATTTTAGCCCCGCAATTCACCAATGCATGATGTTTAGACAACCAGTCCATGCCCAAAATAACATCAAATTCTTAAAAAGGCAATTCTATAAGATCGGCTAAAAATTCTTTTCCTTGTATCAAAATGGGACAATCAAGGAACATTTTATTCACACATACACTATGCCCTAATGGACTAGTCACACAGATATCATATTCTAGCTAATACACCTAATACACTCCCATCCATACTCTCAATGGAAACATATGAATGAGTGGATCCAAGATCAATGAGTATATGAATATCAGAATTATAAAGTAAGAAAATACCAGCTATGACTTGAGGAGCATCTTGGTCCTTTCATGCTTTCATGGCATAGGCCCGCCTCGCAACATTTGATGCAGCGGGTCTATCAACTGACTCGAATATATTATGAGACCGGGATCCATGGCAACCAAAACTACCTCGCCCCCTGCCTCTGCTTCCAATTCTAGCAGCTGAAAATATATTTGAAGCTCCTTTGCTACCTTGTTGGGTGGAGCCTTTGTGCCCACTTTGAAGGGCAATTATCCATATAGTGGTTAGTAGCACCGTAATTATAGCACACTCCTGATTTTTTCTTACATGGAGCCCAATGTTGCCTTAAATAATGAGGGCACTCAGGTGGCTGACCCCCTTTCTGCTCTGATGGTGTATGTTAACTTGACTTAGACACTGCTGAAGATCCTTGTCCCTTCACTTTGCTAGTAGGGTGGTACATTCCCCCAACTTGCTAGGCATTCTATGCTTCTTTAAACCTTTTTTCGGTGGACCATCCACCCTTAGCCCCATTTCCTTTCCGCTCTCTTTCTCTTTTAGCTAACTTGTGCTTCTCCACCTTCATAGCGGCTATAACTAGTTGATGAAAGTTCACATTCTGAAGAGATGAAGCCCCTATCAATTTCTCCCTAATCTGGTGATTTAGGCGATCCTTAAATTGCCTATTCTTAAAGGCATCAGTCAACATCTCTTTGGGAACGTATTTGCAAAGCCAACTGAATTCCTTCTCAAACTCTACAACAAATATAGCTCTCTATTTTAATGTCAAAAACTTTCTTAGCTTCTCCTCTTTATAGGCCTCAGTAACATATCTCTTTTTAAATTCAGTTTCAAGGAATCCCCAAGTAAGAGGATCTGGCAAAAGAGGTTGTCCAAGACTAGCTTCCACCAATCATACGTCGGTCCTTGAAGTAAAGATACAACACACGAGACCTTATAATGAGCAAGACAGTGAATATCGTCTAAAATCCTCTCCAACCTTTCTATCCAGAATTCAGTGTCCCCGGATTGCTCCAATGTTGTACCAGAAAATTCTTCCCCACCATATTTTCTAGCTTCTGAGATTAGGGCCTTAGGTGCTATCATCCTTTAACACTCTACATACAATTATAATTCCCAAATATTTTATAGATTCAATATACAATCATTCATGTGGCGTTTGCATACACATACACTAATAGTCACAACATTAATTGTTTATACAATAATGACTATAATTCTTAAATACCAAACACTAACTACAAACCAAGTTGCCTCAGTTTATGCGATCCCAACTGTCTGTATGTATATGCCTTTCGATTTTTCTTCTTCACATCCTCAAATTTTCTATTCCTACGAGTAGTCAAAAATCACATGCTAAGCAACATGGTGGATATAACTACACAAAATTTCATTCAAATAAATTTTTATTTTATTATTCAGTTGTAATTATTACCTTATTTAACTCTTTATATATATGTATTTAGAGGTATTTTATTGGAAATACCACGTTATTCCTAGCAAGTAAATACCCACGTATATATTTAGTCTTGTTCTTTCTGTTTCTGTCAATACTTGATATTTAATAGAGATTCTGTTTCACATTCCATATCTTTTACACTTATAGTTCTAAATTTTTCACTGATTCTCATATCTTTAACCTAGCTATTTTAATTGATCTCTTTTTACCATAATTTATTATTTTAATAGTAATTCATCTTAGTACATATTCTTAATTATGTAATTTAATTTCAATATTTTTATAAAATTTCTTGATTTATTGATTACTTAACACTTTGTTATTTTTCTAAATTTTCCTATAATTTAATCTTTCTTAAATTTTATCTTCCGTTTTCTTTTTATATAGTTTTTAAATTCAGTTTAATTTCCTTATATATCACTTAGTCTTTATATACTACTAACTTATTAGCTAAATTCTTATTCTAGTCACACTGATTTTTCTTTTTATTTTAAATTCTCAAGAGCTACAATTTCATTCTTTAAATCTTCCTCGATCTTTGAATCAGTTATAATTTGTCTTATTTACACTAAATTTACTCAAATTTTTCTCATTCGATTTTATTTTTCGAATTTCATTATCTGGCCCCTGAATTTGTAGTTTTTCATAATTATTGTTATTTAAAATTTTGGATTTCCTTTTTCCTTAATTAATTTTCAGATTTAAACTTTCTTTACCAATCTATATATATTTTATACTTTCATGACACATTGCATTTAAGTACCTAAATCTTTACTCGTCCCGTTTGACTTTATTTATTTCACAATCACATTTTTTTCATTATTTTTTATACCAAAAAATTTATGAATTTATTTTCTCGCTTAAATTTTATTTCCTAAATTTTGCTATTTGATCCCTGAACTTGTAATTTATTCTAAATCAATGTTAATTATTCTTCATATTTGACTCAATTTCTTCTATACTTATATTTTTTTCATATTTAATTCCACTTATTTTTATTTTTATTATTATTTTTTTCCACTTTGATGCAAATATTTAATTTGATCTTTGTTATTTCTTTTTGTTTCATTCCACACTAATTAATTTCAGTTTCAACTAAATAAGTTTCTTTTCTTTTCTATTGACTTACAATTTAATCTATGTGCATAAATTTCGTTTTAGTTCCTTAGTATTTGACTGTTATCTTGTTTAGTTTGACCAATTTGATTTTCTTTAGCTTTTAATTAAATTTAAATGCATAAGTTGCATTTTGCTCCTTTAAAAAGTTCTCAATGTGGCAAATTACATTTTGGTCCCTGCATTTACATTTATTTATGATTTTACCCTTTATCACTTATTTACTTAATTTAATTTCTTTGTTCACTATAATAATGATAAAATTATATTTTTCCCCTACTCTATCACCTACTCATATTTTATCCTTTTTAGGTCTCTTAGCTATATTTTTCCACTTTAACATTCTTTTAAATTTTTATGTAATATTTTCTTTTTGCATAAATTACTTTTTGGTCCTTATTTCTTCTCATGATTACGATTTTGCCCTTGTTAACATCTTTGTTGTATTTTCCATTCATTTTCCAACCCAATTAACTATACAATATTTTTTCCAATTATTTTGGACTCCCAATTACCATTTTCTTATATAATTACCATTTCTCCCATGCTTAACTTGTGAACCTCATTTTTTTCACTTTATTTACTATTTATGAACATCTATAATTTCTTTAATATTATAATTATTCTTTTAATCTTGTTCACATGTATAATTACCACTTTACCCCTAATTATCAACAGTGGACACCATGAACTGGATAAGCAGATCAGTAAATCCAGTCAATGAAAGTGTCCATGCTACTTGGGAGTATGCGACTACTCTTGGGAGTGTCCATACCATTAGGAGGTATACGGCTACTCTTGATGTAACAATGGTGAGCTGGCTATCAGTATAATTTCATTTTCTCAGTACAGTAGTAGTACAATAAACAAAACACCGTAGGGTAAGTGCCCCTATGACTAACCATACTATCCGAAAGTTTTGGTTAACCCACTGAACACTAAGGGCATTATCCAATCTCATATCATATTATAATTTTATATCATTATTCTTATTCATTACATTATGCCACTAGCATTGTACACATATTTAGCAAACATTCAAGCTTGTCAATAATACATTCATCATACATACATCATGATTTCTTTATCCCTTACATGTTATTTATATTTCTACATCCCTTTCAATCACTGATATAATTATTTACACTTTATTTACATCAAATTCTTAAGTGGTTCCTAATTTCATCATTATGTCCGCAGGTATACAAATTGTAACTCATTCATTTTTCAATTCTATCATTTCTATTACGTTCTTAATACCTTGTACTGCTTAATTTTTATTAATTACATAATTAAACCTTTATTATCATTTTTTTCTTTTAAGTACACAATTCAGCCAACCCATGCTCTAACACTTTCAAATTGATTTCTTCATTTACTTGTGTTCATACCATGATTAATCATTAATTTATTTAGCCATATCAATTGGTTTCATTACTTTGTCCAATTACATGTATTGTTACATAATATTACATCATTATGTATTCTTAGTAATTATTATATTCATACACTTTTCAAGCCTAAATTATGTTCATCATATTCCTTAAATTTTACTTAGCACACTTTATAGCTAAATTACTAATAACATTAATTAATCATTTTTCCTTTAATTATTCTTAATCCGTCTAACATATTATTCCTATAATTACAAATCCTTTCATGCTTTTATTTTATGTCAAATATTATTTTAACATCAAATAATATATATTTGAACTAATATACTCTTAATTTAACTTAATGTCACTTTATTACCTATATACATACCATTATCATTATGTTTCATACATAATTCCACCTTCCTTCACTATTTTTAGTTCAATTCAATCACACTTCATGTACTTATCAACATATTAATTAAATTGTGTTTAATTCATTATTTAACCCAAAATTAACACATGGTACCACTTAGGGTACCATTCGGCCACCTTTGCTTTTTCCCCTATGCATTTAATTTGTTTTATGATTTAAGTTTATTACATGTTAATTCCCTATATTACATAGTTTCTTTGATTTAATTTCCATTATCTCTACATTTTCTCTAGTTACATAATGGGTATTCAATAAAAACTTAACATTTAAATGAAATTAAGTATAGTAAGAGTATCCACTAACTTTGGATTCATGTTCTTCACACTTTAATCTTCACTTCCTTTGTAACACCCCCCAAATTTGCATTTGTAATGCATAACTTAATATTATGCATGATTAATTATTTTATGATAAGTCTCGGGGTGATTAGAGTTGGCAATGATAGAAAAAGTTGAAAGGGTGCACCGTTAAACGTGCCCAGGCTACGAAAATCTAAGGATGGGTGACCCGACGAGCATGGTGAGATTAATATCAAATACGAAAGTATGTGTTAAATAGAGTCTAGTGGTAAAATTTAGATAATAATTGAGGTCAAATAGACCTCCAAAAGGGCGAAATAAGAAAAATTTCACGGCTCGACGTAGGTTTGACTAAAATTTTGACTAAGCAATTAAAGGCCTTAGAGAACTCCGATTGACTCTAAATTTCATATACATGTTAGTAGCAGTGTAGTGACACCAGGGAATTGAAAAATAACAATTCTGATAATTCTAAAAATTTGGATTTTGAGTTGGCTGCAAAGACCATCAAAGCTAAAAGTATATCAAAACGATATCAGAATGAGCTGAAACTTTTACCATATATTCTTAAATATATAGTGTCACTCAAGGAAAATTTCAAGGCAATACAACATCGGGATTAAAAATTTATATTTCTGAGTGAAAAACCAAAATTAGGCCATTAGAAGGGTCAAATCCGGGAATTTGATCATGATATTTTACATGAAATGATATTTTGGTGTAATGATTATGTGTGTGTGAGTTCATGGTGGTAGGATAAGCCTAATTGCCTAGATGAGTGACATGTGGCAAATTTTCAAGCCATTGGATTCAATAGTAATTGGATGAATCTTGGCCTCTCCTTTTGTAGACTTTTAGTACCCTATATAAGGAGGAAATTCATAGAAAATCTCTAGAAAATTCGACCATCTTCTCTTCTTTTCCTTCTGAAAACTAAAGTTCGTTCTAGGTTTCCTCTCCTCCATTCTTTCTTCTTCTCAAGCTTTCTATCTCTATAAGTTCAGCTCAAATTAGACTCTCATACTCAAAAATTCTTGCTCTTTCACATAGGAAAGAGCTTGTAGCAAGGGAAGGCTAAGAAATATAAGAATTGAGGTAAAATCTCTAAGGAACACTTTGGTAGTTTTATGAGTTTGAGTTTGAATTTGAGGGAGATTTTGTACTAGCATATAGAGTAGGGTTAAAGGATTATAGTAGTGTTTTTAAATTGCTTTAATTGTTGAATTAAATTGAAAAATTTCTCTCTTGTATTTTCGGCCAAAAGAAGAAAAAAAGGAGGAGGGCCAATCTAAAAGAGGAGAAGGCAAAGACAAGGTGAAATAGGTGACAAAGAAGCCAAAATAAAGTTAGTGGATACAAATTACAATTAATTTCAATTATTTTGATGAATTTCCCTTAGAATCTTTATTATGTAACTATGTGAACTAAGGTTAATTAATGAATTAACTTGACATAATTTGATATTATGATGAGTTAACCTAGTATGAACTTGATTTAATAAAGAAAACAACTTGAAAGTGGGAACCCTAGTGATGAGCGAATGGAAATCCTTGGGTACTTACTATATAATTCAATATTAAATGCATTATTTAGTTATATGTGGATACTATAAGATGTGAAAAGAATACTAGACTTGATAAAAATGAAAAATGACAAGTATATGTGAATATGTATGTAAGTACATAATGATGAAAGTTGTGATGTTTGAGGAAATTGTGTGCAACCCAAGCATATTTTGATATAATAATGCCTAAATAACTATAAAATAAAAGGCATGATAAAATGTTATAAATATGGAAAATTTTCATTATGGCGAAATGGCCATTATGTGTAAAAGAGCTTGATTTGGCTATATTATGATGATATTCTGCATATCTTTGAAAGATATACAGCTGAAGTTTAAAGGGATGGAAATTTTATTTTGTGTATCCAGGATCTTAGGATAGTATGGCTAGCCATAGGAGCACTTACCATGTGGTGTTCTGTCTCTATATTATTACACTCTGTTATTGCTCTGAGAAACATTGATTATTTTGCTCCTGTTAGCCGACTTATGAATGGTATACCGTGGAGTAGTCGTATACTCCCAAGCAGTGTGGGCATTTACAGTAACCTGATTTGTTTATCCGCTTATCCGGTTCATGGTTTTCCTATTGTCAATAATTAGAGGTAAAATGGTAATTTTGTATAAAACTGTGTAAAATGGAGAATTTTGGCTTTACAGATATTGATAATGTGAACAAAAATAATATAAGATGAAAATGAGGTATATATGCTTAATAATGGTAAAATTAAAATTTTACATTCAATGGAGGGCAAAATAGTTAATTGCCGGTAAAACATAATTAAAAGGAATAAAATAGTCCATTTGATTAAAAAGGAAAAAATTTGTAAATAAGGAGTATAGGGACCAAATGGTAATTTTACACTTAAGAAAAAACTTTTAGGGACTAAAATGGTAATTTACGAAATTAAAGTTAAGTTGGTGTCAGAAGAAACTTACTGAGTCGAAATCGAAATTAAAATAAGTAAAAATGAAAAAAGTCAACCAAAAGTCAAAGTTGGTCAACATGAAAATGGTAAATTTTTACTCTGATTGATAAATTATTGAAATTAAACATGAAAGAAAAATATTGAGACTATTTAATGAGTAATTGTGCATGAAATGAATAAATTATGAATTTATAAAATTATAAGAGTTTAATAAAATAATAGTGGATAATTTGAATTAAATAAACAAATTAAGTTAGTTGAAATTTTTTATAAATGTATCCACCACTAAGTAATTAGATTTGCTTAGTGTGTAGTTTTATGACTACGCACAAGGACAAATGCCAAAGGATAGGAATCGAAGAAAGAAATGGCATGTACATAAAAGATCAGGATTTTGAACTTTTGACTTGTAAATATATGTAAATTATTATGACAAGGATGAGAATTATTGGCATGTAATATTAACTTAATTGATGAGTTTGATGGATGTAAATGAATATAGTATGGATTAGATGTGTGTGAATGTGTATGATGAACTGAGATTCTAGAAGTGTTATGAATTATTGATTGAAGTCTGGGAGTAGGAGGAATATTATTGGGAGTGCAAATTTGACTTTTTACAGGTTTGGAAACTATGAAAATTAAGTTGTTATATTGCAAATTTTCCGTTAAAAGTAAAATAACAACTTATTAATTATAAAAGTATTAATGAACAGTGTAGGTCTTAAAATTAGTTAAGAAGGCGTTACATTTAATGGTATCAGAGCGTGGTTTAGGCGGTCCTAAGATCAGAGTTAGTAGATATCAAATTGAGTGGAAAAGGATGAATGAATATGTGAATTGTGCACATGCCATATTACTGTGATATAAATGTTGAAATTTGAACCTTACCTATCTTGTAAGGCCCCAACATGTACCCTATAATAATGTATGCATGTTTAACTAATATTATGACCAATATAGAACTGATTAGTTAATGCATTGTAAGTGGGACCTAAAAGGAATTGTCTTGAAAGAATAGGGGCCATATGATTTTCTTTTAAAATAAATTGCATATATGCTTAATTAAAGAGAAATGGTTAGTGAGGGATTTAATTACAAAGTAAAAGAGTAAGTTTAGGGGAGTAAATGATAAATGGATAAAAAGGAAGGAGCTAAGTGTAATTATTGTTAGCTAAACAAGTGGGCTAATGAAACAATAACACCTAACACTCTAGATGACTCTTGAAGGAAGAAGAAAATTGGGAGATTTTAATGGAATGGCCAGCCACTTTATGGGTTTGGGCAGCCATTCCTTTCCTCATTTTCTCTTAAAGAAAAGGACGCTCAAATAATCCCTAAGTTAGGTTCAAGCCATTAGAAGAAAAGGGAATCAGTTCTTAAGCCAAGATTAAGGTAAAAGCTTCCTTCTTTTTCTTCTTATTTTGGATTCAAGAGAATAGATGAGTATTTACTTGTCTGAAATTATGTTATTTGAAGGACAATCAAGCAAGAGTAAAGAGAAGAAATGAGGGAAGTGAAGAGAAAGAAGTGAAGCTTGTAGAGATTTGGGAGTTTTTCTTTTTTATTTGTTACCTATTTTATTGATTTAAATTTCTTTATGTGTTATATATGTTCTTTTATTGATGTTAGAGTTCTTGAATGATGATTGGATGCATGAAAAACATAGCTTGTGTTTTAAAGAATCTTATAGTGAAAATCTGCATAAGTGTCACTCGAACCAGTCTGGTTAAAAATGGCATAACTCCCTTTTTCGATGTCGGATTGAGGTGATTTTAAATTCAAATTAAAGATAAGACATAGCTATAAAACTTTGTAGAAGAAACCAAGACCTTAATCTGCTTATAAGATATTCAAAATCTAGCTTGAAGTTGACAGACCCCTGTTGTCCATCACTTGTGAGCAGTTGGTAATGTTTTAGTGATATCATGAGATTTATAAGTCATAATTAAGTAATTCTTGCTTTTTTAGAAACTAGAGACATAGGGCTATAACTTTGTAGAAGGGAACTTTCGATAAAAATGACGTTTTCTAGGGTAAAAATGGCATAGAAGTCGAGAAAGAAAATCTGTCTCTGGGCGGTTTGGGCCTCACGGTTACTAGATTTTTCATAGTAACCGTGAGGTACCCCAATTTTCAGTCTAGACCCTAATGAAGACCTATCTCACGGTTACTAAGCTTTTCATAGTAACTGTGACCCCTTTAAAAAGTATAGACCATGGTTATTACTCATCCGGTAATGCCGATTAGGTAGTATGACGCAGTCTAGAGCCAGTAGGGCAACGTAGGTCACGGTTACCGTGATTTTAGTAGTAACCATGACCCTTCCTTGCCTTTTTCTAAACTTGAAATTAAGATTCCAAATTAACACCAAAGCACAATTAGACCTTCCTAAACTTGTCTAAAGTGTTTTAAATATAAAAATAAGTGCAAAAAGTGACATAAATGAGTGTAAAACATAATGAATACAAATGAACATAAATAATACATTAGCAATGTTATATGCAACTACATGAATGATTGCATGTTATATTGATTGTATTGCCACCATGATTTATTTCAATGTATCCAATGTGAGATCTTTGAATGGGTAGTGACTTAGTATAGCCTAAATTTTTCATAGTAATGGATAGATAGGCATGCCTATAAAGGAAATAGTGATTGCAGCTGCCTAGTGTTTCGATACCTAACGGCATTGCCTGATTCGAGACTATCATGTCTCGCCTGTTCGATACTGTTTATCAATGTCGCCTGATTTGAGATTATAATGTCTCGTCTGTATGATACTGCTTGTCAATGTCGCGTGTTTGTACCTGTTATCCACCATTAATGGAAATTTAGGCAATGATAGCAAATTATTTTGGTATGTATATTGATAAGCGATAAGAGTGTAAAGATTGTAAGTATTCTATGATAATGCTAATGTAATTGTAGTTTATTGAAATGTTAATATCAGTAATTCGACAGCATATTATTATTCAACTTTTATATATATTTTAATGAGATGGTGTGTTAGTCTTTGCATGCTAAGATGTTATGTTGTGGTGTATTATGTTGTGCTTCTCCCCACTGAGCTATTGCTCAGCACAGGTGTTTTCCCGTGTAGGTTCCCAGGTTTAAGTATAGAGAGCTACGTGTTTGGGCTACATCTGCAGGCCACAAGGTTTAGAGCTTGAGGAAGACTTTTGGTATATATATATATATATATATAATGAACATAATGAAATTTTGTAACTAACACTAATCTCATATACAGTAAATGTTTATTAAGCTTTTATATCAATGTATATGTGTATGTGATTATATTTATATGCCTGAAAAATGGTGTAGCATTTACAAGTAAATTAATTAAGTTTCATGTAAATAATTAAATAAGATAATGTATAGATAAAAGTAATTAGAGCGGGCATTACATGTCCTTTATACATTTCAGTATTGATTATGGCTTTTGACTCTCGGTGGACTGTTGAGTTAGCGAGTGATGTTGAGAGTGAGGCTTCTACAAGTCCAGAAACACATGAGTCTACACCAAACACCAGATCACAACAGTCCTCTCAGCCCACTCCTATTCCTACAGCTGTGGCACAGACTCCTCTGCCCCTACATCGACAGATGTGACACGGATGATGGCAGTGTTCTTTTAGATATTTCAGCCTCAGTAGCAGGCACCTCCTCAGCCATCCATGAGACCGATTCTAGAATAGTTAAAGAGACTGGGTGCAGAAGACTTTTATGGCCGAGAGCCCATTACAGCTATGCAAACAAAAGAGTTGTTGATGAAGATGGATAGAATATTTGAGATTACTCCTAGCCCACCAGAAGAGAAACTTGAGGGAGCAGTTACTCTATTATAGGGACCTGCATATATTTGGTGGGATACAGTCAGATGCCAGACCCTGCCGGAACAAGTTACCTGGGATTATTTTTATGATTAGTTCAGAGATAAGTATATGGGTAGGGAATATCTAAGATCTATGGAGGAGGCCTTTTGGCGATTATGCCAGGGTAGCAGATCGATATAGGAGTATGATAGAGAGTTTGAAAGACTCAGCTACTATATGAAAGATTACAAGTTTCCTTCAGCAAAAAAATGTGCCAGCTGTTTGAGAGGGGTCTCCATAATGACTGGAGAAAGATCCTGGCTTTGAAAGAGTACACCAATAAGAAAGATTTAATGGATGCCATTATCAAAATGGAAGCTGTTCAGCAGGAAAAAATGAGGAAAAAGGCTAGATTTTAGCAGAAAAGAAGACCAGCTTCAGGGACATCCGACAGTAGGTTTAGTAAAAAGACTAGGGGCTCTGGCCCACTATAGCTCCCCTCTCAAGATTCTTCTACTACTCCTGCACCTACTCAGCATAATCTAGTCCAAGCATCCTCCTTTGTAGCTTCAGTGGGTAATGCCCTTCGAGGCTAGGACTTTAGTAAACCGGAGATACCAGTCTGTGAGCATTGCAGGCGCTAACATTTAGGTGATTGCTAAAGAGTGACAGAAGCCTATTTTAGATGCAAATCCCGAGAGCATTTGGTGAAAGATTACCCCAGAGCATAGGTATAGGTTACTACGCCAGCTACACAGACTTTTACTGGCAGACAGGGTGCTACTTCAACACGGAGCAGAGGTAGAGATGGACCTAGTAAAACCCTATCAGGCAGAGGAAGTGTTCCAATTTCAAACAAACCATCTGCAGCTAAAAATTATGCCGTTAGAGCTCTGAAGGATCGCGATGCTCCGGTTGTTATTATAGGTAAGTTTTACCTATTTGGTTATGCTATTTGTGCATCGATACATCCTGGGTCCACACATTCCTATTTGAGCACTAGAATTGCACAAGGAAAGGGGTTAGAACAAGCACAGTTAGATTAGGACATCCTAGTGAGCAGCCCCTTGGGTCACAGTGTGATTGTAAACAAAGTATATAGGGATTGTCCTATACAGATACAGTAGGCCACCTTTCCTGTGAATCTGATTGAACTTCCATTCCACGAGTTTAATGTCATCTTAGGGATGGATTAGCTTTATGAACATCAAGCGATTATTAACTATTGCCTAAAAAAATCATTTTGAAAGCTTCAAAAGATCGAGAGATTGTGGTGGTAGGAGAACAATCTAATTTCCTGTCCAACGTCATTTCAGCTACTGCAGCACACAAATGTATTAGGAAAGGGTGTGCGGCTTATTTGGCTTTTGTCACTAAAACTGAGGTCCAAAAACCACAAGTTAGTGATGTGCCTACAGTTAAATACTTCCTTGATGTTTTTTCAGATGAGTTACAAGGGTTACCCCCACCAAGGGAAGTTGAATTTAGTATTGATGTGCTTCCCAGCATAGCACCCATTGCCATGGCCCCTTATCGCATTTAAAAATCCAGTTGTAAGAATTGTTAGAAAAAGGCTTCATCTGCCCGAGTGTTTCTCTTTGGGGAGCTCCAGTATTGCTTGTGAAAAAGAAACACAAATCTCTCCAGCTATGCATCGATTATAGACAGCTGAATAAAGTCACTATCAAGAATAGATATCCCTTACCCCGAATTGATGACTTATTTGATCAACTGAAGGGTGCCAGTACATTTTCCAAGATAGATTTGAGATTTGGCTATCATTTTGAAAGCTTTAGAAGATCGAGAGATCGTGGTGGTAGGAGAACGATCTAATTTCCTATCCAACGTCATTTCAGCTACTACAGCACACAAATGTATTAGGAAAGGGTGTGCAACTTATTTGGCTTTTGTCACTAAAATTGAGGTCCAGAAACCACAAGTTAGTGATGTGCCTACAGTTAAATACTTCCTTGATGTTTTTTCGGATGAGTTACAAGGGTTACCCCCACCAAGGAAAGTTGAATTTAGTATTGATGTGCTTCCCAGCACAGTACCTATTGCCATGGCCCCTTTTTGCATTTAAAAATCCAATTGTAAGAATTGTTAGAAAAAGGCTTCATCTGCCCGAGTGTTTCTCTTTGGGGAGCTCCAGTATTGTTTGTGAAAAAGAAACACAAATCTCTCCAGCTGTGCATCAATTATAGACAGCTGAATAAAGTCACTATCAAGAATAGATATCCTTTACCCCGAATTGATGACTTGTTTGATCAACTGAAGGGTGCCAATACATTTTCCAAGATAGATTTGAGATCTGGCTATTATCAGCTGGGAGTAAAAGAAATAGATATTCCAAAAATAGCTTTTTGCACGAGATATGGGCATTACGAGTTTATGGTGATGCCTTTTGGCCTAACACACTGGCTGCATTTATGGATTTAATTAATTGCATCTTCCACCCCTACCTGGATCAATTTTTAGTAGTATTCATTGATGACATTCTGGTTTATTCTAAGACACTAGAGGAGCACGACCAGCACCTGGGAATCGTACTGCAGAAATTAAGGGATAAACAATTGTATGCCAAATTTAGCAAATGTGAGTTTTGGCTTAATGAAGTTGCTTTCCTTGGCCATGTGATATCAACAAAAGGTATTAAAGTAGATCTTACAAAGATTGAAGTTGTTCTTGACTGGAAGCTGCCTAAAAATGTTGCAGAAGTTTAAAGTTTCCTCGATTTAGCTGGATACTAAAGATGGTTCTTTAAAGGGTTTTCTATGATAGCTTTCCCTCTTACCAAGCTGTTATAGAAGAATGCTAGATTTGAGTGGATGGAGAGATGTCAGCAAAGCTTCGAGAAACTAAAGAACATGTTAACTGAAGCTTCTATTCTCACTCAACCCGTTTCAGGTAAATCTTATACTATTTATAGTGATGCTTCTAGGAACGGGTTGGGGTGTGTACTTATGCAGGAAGGAAAAGTGGTGGCATATACATCCAGATAAATAAAGCCACATGAAAGGAACTGCCCTACACATGATCTGGAGCTAGCAGCTATTGTATTTGCTCAAAAAATATGGAGGCATTATCTTTATGGGGAGAAGTGTTATATTTACACAGACCACAAGAGACTAAAGTATTTGCCTACACAAAAAAAGCTCAATCTGCGATAAAGGCGATGGTTAGAACTTATCAAAGACTATGACTGTTTGATTGACTACCATCCTGGTAAAGCAAATATGGTAGCTGATGCACTCAGCAGGAAATACTTGATGGCTTTGCGAGCAGGCTTTGCGAGCAATGAAAGTGAGGTTAAACATGGCACAAGATAGAGCATTGATGGTTGAAATGCAAATTAAACCAGATTGGCTTCAACAAATAAAAGCTACTCAGAGGTAAGATGATAGGCTAGCCTCCATTTTGTCTCACCCACAAGTACAGACAGGTAAAAGCATTGAGTTTTCACTTAGTTATGATAACTGCCTGTATTACAAAGGCAGGATATGTGTGCCTAATGATGCAGATTTGAAAAAGAATATCTTGACAGAAGCCCATAGTAGTCCTTATGCTATACATTCCGGTAGTAACAAAATGTACCAGGAATTGAAGAAATCTTACTGGTGGCTAGGGATGAAGAAAGAAATAGCAGATTTTGTGACCAAATGCTTAATATGTCAACAAGTTAAAGCTGAACATCAGGTGCATTCTGGCTTATTACATCTTATCATGATATCAAAATGGAAATGTAAATGGATCACTATGGACTTTGTGTCTAAGTTAACCCTTACTAGAAGATAGCATGATTCTATCGAGATGATTGTAGAGAGAATGACCAAGTCGGCTCATTTCCTTCCAGTGAGGTCGGACTTTTCTTTAACCAAATTTGCAGAGATTTATGTGAATGAGATTGTGTGGCTTTATGGTGTTTTATTGTCTATAATTTTGGACCGAGATCCATGATTTACTTTTAGATTCTAGCAGAAACTTCAAGATGCATTGGAAACCCTCTTGGATTACAACATAGCTTTTCATCCTCAGATAGATGGTCAGTCTAAATGGATGATACAGGTGTTGGAAGACATGTTACGTTGTTGTGTGCTCGAGTTTGGAAGTAGTTGGAAAAGATATCTTCCTTTGGCTGAGTTTGCCTATAATAACAGTTATCACTCCAGCATCAAAATGGCTCTTTATGAAGCATTATATGGGAAAAAATACATAACCCCTATATGCTGGATAGAATTAAGCAAAAGCAAGTTAGTGGGACCGGATCTGATTAAAGAAGCTAAAGAAAAAGTAAAGTTAATCCGAGATAATCTAAAAGCTATCGCCGATAGACAGAAATCGTATGCAAATTTAAAATGGAAGGATATAGAATTTAATGTGGGAGATAAAGTATTTCTGAAAGTCTCACCATGGCGAAAAATGCTTCGGTTTGGCAAGAAAGGTAAATGATAAGTATGAATTATATAATATTTTTAGTATGTTTTTAGGTGTTTAAATTAGTTAATTTGGTTTAATTTTGGTTAATTTATATTTTAAATGTTTACATTTGTGTTTTAGGAGTTAATTTTAAGTTTTGGTGTGTTTCAAGATTAAATTGCAAGAAAAATGGCTTAATTGCAAAAGATAAAAAGATTTGGGCCAAAACTATGAAATTGGAAAAGTTATACTAGTAAAATATACGTGAAGTCCAGTGAAGCAATGAGTGGTCGTGCATAGAGATTACATAAGATTATGAGTGGTCGTGTATGAAGACAATCCAACTAATTTCATCATTGAGTGGTCGTGCATCAGGAAGCTTGTATTCTTGAATGGCCTTGCATTTCAAAGTTTTGTCCATACACTACAGTGCATGAGAAGAAGGAAAAGTGTGAGTGGCCACTCAAACCCTTAGAGAAGAATGCACGGCAATGCATCTAAACAACGTAGATTTTTACTTAGTCATGCAAAAGAAGTCCGATGCTTCGAAGGATTTTCAATTTAAGAAGACGTATTTTCCTATTCTAATTGAGGAAGTTTAGAAGACCTCTGTATCTTATTTTTGCCTATAAATAGATGAAAAAAACACCAAATCAAGATCATCAACTAGGAAAATCAAGTAGTTAGCATCAATTTTCTTTATTTAGGTTTAGTTTTAGTTTTACTTTTTTTATTTTCTTCATTAGTTATGAAGAACAAAACACAGGAGCTGGAGGGTTTCTTTGATTTTTCTATACAAATTGATTAAGGGAGCTTCTGTAACTCTTTATTTTGATTCTTCTCATTTGTTTTCACTTTAATTTTCATTATGAAGTAGTTTTTTCTTCTTTTGCTAATGGATACTTGAAATTTTATATGTTCATTATTATAACTTTATTTTGAACTTTAATTTCAATATCAGTTGATTATTTCTTGATTTTAAACATATTGTTATCTTTGATTATGTTGAGATTAATTATTGGTTTATTGATTCAATAACTAAAAATTGGTTCAGACATAGTTAATGATTTGCATATTCTTGGGTTAACTCTTTAGTGTCAATGCACGATTATTTTCTGAATTTGAGGTAATTATATATTAAAATTATTGATTAATACTAAGAGAGGAGGAACTAAGAATAAATTAGAATTGAATTTACTTGCAAAAGTGTTTAATGAATGTTTAGGATTTTAACTAGATCTTTATGCTAAGTATTGAATTGTTCTTAATAAGGGAATTTAATGTTTAAAAAAGATAGTCTTGTTTCAAGGTATCAAGCTTTATTACATCTAGTTTTTCCATAATCACTGGTGTTTCTATTGAATTTAAGTCATTACAATGAAAGTTAAGATGGATGGTTCCTTTAGCAAGAGAATTTTAGTTATTATTTTGTTTTTGATTCATGTTGATATAATTTTAGTTTCTATTTTGTTTAATTGTTTATTTAGTTTAATTTTTCCCTTTAAATCGAAAATATTTGGGAAACAATCTCAGATTAATTTAATTCATACATAGATATTCTTCCTAGCAATCCATGTTCCCTTGGGTATGATATTTAGGATCTTAATCTATATTTCCCTATATTACTAGCCGATTTAGTACACTTGCTATACACTAGTCAATAAACTTATTCCCAAATTCATCGGATCCTATGAAGTAATCCAGCGAGTGGGACCAGTGGCATACCAATTGAAGTTACCTTTTGGGACTAGAAATGATCCATGATGTGTTTCAGGTTTCTATGTTAAGAAGATATCGTTCGGATCCTTTCCATGTTATCACTTCAGAAGATATTTAGTTGAAACTTAACCTGTCTTATGATGAAGAACTGGTGAGAATCCTAGCACAGGAGGTTAGACAACTTCAAAACAAGCAAATTTCGTTGGTTAAAGTGCTTTAGACATGCCACAATGTTGAAAAAGCCACCTAGGAACCATAGGATATGATGAGACAACAGTATCCACACCTCTTCAGTCTAGGTAAATTTCGATGACGAAATTTTTATTTAGGGAGAGAGTACTGTAACGCCCCCAAATTTGTATTTGTAATGCATAACTTATTATTATGCATGATTAATTATTTTATGATAAGTCTTGGGATGATTAGAGTTGGCAATGATAGAAAAAGTTGAAAGGGTGCACCGTTAAACGTGCCAGGGACAACGAAACATGAGGATGGGTGACTCGACAGACATGAGGAGATTAATGTCAAATATGAAAGTACATGTTAAATAGAGTCTAATGATAAAATTTAGATGATAATTAAGGTCAAATAGATCTCCAAAAGGGCGAAATAAGAAAAATTTCACGGCTCGACGTAGGTTTGACTAAAATTTTGACTAAGCAATTGAAGGCCTTAGAGACCTCCGATTGACTCCAAATTTCATATACATGTTAATAGCAGTGTAATGACACCAGGGAACTAAAAAAATAGCAATTTTGATAATTCTAAAACTCGAGTTTTGGATTGGCCACACAAGCTGTCAAAGCTAAAAGAATATCGAAATGATGTCGGAATGAGCTGAAATTTTTACCATATGTTCTTGGATATATAGTGACTCTCGAGGAAAAATTTCAAGGCAATCCAATATCGGGATCGAAAATTCATATTTCAGAGTGAAAAACCAAAATTGGGTCATTAAGAGGGTCAAATTCAGGAATTTGACCATGATATTTCACATGAAAAGATATTTTGGTGTAATTATTATGTGTGTACGAGCTCATGGTGGTAGGATAAGCCTAATTACCTAGATGAGTGACATGTGGCCAATTTTCAAGCCATTGGATTCAATAGTAATTGAATGAATGTTAGCCTCTCCTTTTGCAAACTTTTAGTACCCTATATAAGGAGAAAACCCACAGAAAATATCTAGAAAATTCGACCATCTTCTCCCCTTTTCCTTCTCAAACCGAAGTTTCCTTTCCTCCATTCTTTCTTCTTCTCAAGCTTTCTCTCTCTATAACTTCAATTCAAATTAGACTTTCATACTAAAAAATTCTTGCTCTTTCACATAGGAAAGAGTTTGTAGCAAGGAAAGGCCAAGAAACATAAGAATTGAGGTAAAATCTATAAGGCACACTTTGGTAGTTTTATGAGTTTGAGTTTGAATTTGAGGGAGATTTTGTACTAGCATATAGAGTAGGGTTAAGGGATTATAGTAGTGTGTTTAAATTGCTTTAATTATTGAATTAAATTGATAAATTTCTCCCTTGTATTTTCGGCCAAAAGAAAAACAAAAGGAGGAAGGCCAATCTAAAGGAGGAAAAGGCAAAGACAAGGTGGAATAGGTAACAAGGAAGCCAAAATAAGGTTAGTGGATACAAATTACAATTAATTTCAATTATTTTGATGAATTTCCCTTGGAATATCTATTATGAAAGTATGTGAACTAGGGTTAATTAATGAATTAACTTAAGATAATTTGATATTGTGATGAGTTAACCTAGTATGAACTTGATTTAATGAAGAAAACAAATTGGAAGTAGGAACCCTAGTGATGGCCGAATGGAAATCCTTGGGTAATTATGATATAATTCAATATTAAATGCATTATTTGGTTATATGTGGATACTATAAGATATGAAAAGAATTCTAGACTTGATAAAAATGAAAAATGACAAGTATATGTGAATATGTTTGTAAATACATAATAATGAAAGTTGTGATGTTTGAGAAATTGTGTACAACCCAAGCATATTTTGATATAATAATGCCTAACTAATTACGTAAATAATTATAAAATAAAAAGGCATGATAAAATGTTATAAATATGGAAAAATCCCATTGTGGCCGAATGGCTAATATGTGTCAAAGAGCTTGATTTGGCTATATTATGATGATATTCTGCATATCTCTGAAAAATGTACAGCTAAAGTTTAAAGAGGCGGAAAATTTATTCTGTGTAGGTTGCTATAAGATAATTGTCGTGAAAAATAATATAATAATGTCATAAAATATGAAATGTAATGAAAAGTTATGCCTTTAGTGTCAGTGGGTAAACCAGAACCTTAGGATAGTATGGCTAGCCATAGGAGCACTTACCCCATGATGTTCTATCTCTGTATTATTACACTCTGTTATTGCTCTGAGAAATATTAATTATTTTTCTTCTGTTAGCCGGTTTATAAGTGATATACCGTGGAGTAGTCGCATACTCCCAAGCAGTGTGGGCACTCCTGGTAACTAAATTTACTTATCCGCTTATCCAGCTCATGATTTTTCTACTGTCAATAACTAAGAGCAAAATGGTAATTTTGTATAAAACTATGTAAAAAGGAGAATTTTGGCTTTAGAGATATTGATAATGTGAACAAAAATGATATAAGGTGAAAAATGAGGTATATATGCTTAATAGGGTAAAATTGTAATTTTACATTCAATGGAGGGCAAAATAATCAATTGCTGATAAAACATAATTAAAAGGAATAAAATAGTCCATTTGATTAAAAAGGGCAAAATTTGTAAATAAGGAGTATAGGGACCAAATAGTAATTTTACACATAAGGAAAAAATTTCAGGGACTAAATGGTAATTTATGAAATTAAAGTTAAGTTGGTGTCGGAAGACACTTACTGAGTCATAATCGAAATTAAAATAAGTAAAATTGGAAAAAGTCAACCAAAAGTCAAAGTTGATCAACAAAATAGGAAAAATCAACTATAAGGCTAAAATGGCAAATTTCTACTCTGACTGATAAATTTTAAATTTTTAAAGGTCATTTTTTATTTTTAAATTTTTACTGAAACCTTAATCAACCCCTTTTATCGATTTCCTAACCATTTTTCTAAAACTAGTGTTTCCGATATCAAAAAGCTTTAAAATTTTACCCTATGTGCACTAGAATATTCAAAAGTATGTGGTTAAAATTTGAGTCCATTTCAACATCGTTTCGTTATATTTCTGGCTTCGGCGATCTGTGTAGCCAATCTAAAACTCGAAAACCTGAAACTGTTAGAACACTTATTTTTCACCTAAATAGTTTATTTAGCTTATTACTAACATATGTATACAATCAAAATAATTTACGGAGGTTGGTACACTCATTCAGAGTTCGGTCAAATTTTTTGTCAACCCTTCATACGATACCGAGTAAAAATTTCTCTATTCCGTTTAAGGGTCATTCTAAGTTTGTTTTCAACTTAAATTACATCACTGAACTTCATTTAACATTTACTTTCATATTCTGGTGTTAACTTAAATTTCCTACCAGGTCATCCATCATCGGTCTACCCTAGTCCGAGCACATTTAACCTTTATACTTTTTTCAATTTTCCTGTCTCATTCAACTCTGATTATCTTGAAATTTATCATAAGGTAATTGTTCATGCTCTACATCATACTATATCCGACAGATGCAAATTTGAGGGCGTTACACATCCTTTGCAAAATTTGAGCCATACCCTGAGAAATTTTTAATAATGCTTCTCCAGGAATAGCAGCAAGGATCTCATTCTGATTAGATGATAAAGATCTCATATCAGAGGAATCCATTGCAGCTGGCAAATTACTTTCAGCCGATTCCTTGATAGCATCTCTAGAATCATCCATCTTTGATCTATATGAAAATAAGGACTACTGCATCAAACCAACAAGACACTATACCATACTAAAAATTTCTATACCTCTATTGCCCAGAAAAGACTAAATCTAGACACTCTGATACCACATATTGTGACACCATAACTCAAAGTTCTAACCTTAAAACTGCATCTAACATTCTTGGGCACATCATATCATGTATTCATGCCTTCTAACAAATATTATTCACACTAGTGATTCATCAATTTAACCATCATGTATATAATTTAGGTGTTACCTTACTCATGATCATATTAAGTTCCACTGTAACACCCTTAACGTGTGCATAAAGCCTATTAATATATACATATCTGGTGCATGCATAACCTGTAGGTTAACCTAGAATTTCATGCAAAAATAATCATATTTATGGCAATCATATTCTAGCCACCCACAATCTAGAAGGACATACAAGTAAAGGCAATTAAGTAAATTTTATAGTCCTCCATATTACAATTTCTGAATTAAATCATGGAAAAATATAAGACTAGACAAAAAGAAATTATCCACAAATGTCCTACATCCAAAATCTGGACCGAATCTTGCTGGCCAACTAATGAAGAATTAAGTCCCTGAGTGACCTCCAAACAACCTACACAGATATAAAATAACCCTTGCTAAGTTATAAAGCTTAGTGAGGAGATAACAATCAAAGATAACACAGTCAACCATAAACATCTTCACACTAGCATTGCAATAAGAATATCAACATAATTATAACATGATTTCATTTCATATTAAAAATCTATAGCCAAAAGGGAAAGAAGATGAAACATTTTAATACGTCATTCACCATGCATTACATTATATGGATGAAGAAATCAATACATGTATTTCTTATTTTGAACACATCTCCTAAACTTTAATAGCCTGCCTAAGTGCTAGTTCAAAGGGTGGATAACGGGAGCAATGGATACCCGAAGGGGTCAAACAATGGATACCCGAAGGGGTCAAACAATGGATATTCGAATATATCAAACGATGGACCCTCTTATGGTTCCATTAAAAGAATAAATAATGGACCCAAACAGAACTAAAACCAGCGATTGCAACTGTATCCCTTTTTGGCATGCCTATCTAATCCATAACCGAACTAAGACCTGTGGGCTTAACCATTTTTAAGAATATTTGATTCATCATGCTCCTCATTACACAGCACAATATTTGCTCAAGCCATAATTCATATATGAATTCACATTTCATATTCATATAATGGCATCAACATTTGTTATCATAACTCATAATTCATATACAGTGAATGTAAACTCGTTTAAGAACAAATATTATTGTACTTCACATAAACATACATATATATATATATATATAGCAATTTAATGCAATCACAACTTTAATACACTTACAATCATAAGTCTAAACAAGTTGCCATTAGCCCTTACTTGACAAACTTGCCATGATCACTTTTTACCTTGATAGTTAAGCCTTTACAGAAAAGGCATAGCATAAAACAGTCACATTTACCTTTAGAAAGAAAAATACTCATTAAGTGTGTGTCAATTAGATTGCATTAAAGGGTTAATTATTTCTACAAGGAGTGTGGCTTATTCAAAAATTAATGTGAAAACATTTTGTTAGATAATCCAAGTGAGTGTATAAAACAGTGAAGTGAAGAGCAGTGAAGTGTCAATTGGCCGTACATTATATACAAATATACCTTGAATGGTTATGCATCACAAGGAAAGAAATCCTGCATGGCTGCACGCCAAAAGGTTTCTAGCCTTGTGTGGCCATGCACCACAAGGCTGGAAGCCTTGGATGGCCTCGTGCCATAAGGCTTCTGGCCTTGCATGGCCGTACACCAACATCAACAACATAAACAAATCCGACTACCAAATCAAATTAAAATAGAAATGCTCAGTGAGCCAAATCAACCTCTTAAAACACATCTTAAAGCTCATCACTACTCAATTAGCTTAACCCTAAATTGAGGGTTTCACTGATTTTTGAAAATCCGGTTCATATAACCCTAATTTCTATAGATCCATCTATAGACAACCTTATACACAATGAAACCAAACAATATTCCCATACCTGAACACCGTTACTTCTTCACTCCTACAAGACCCTTTTGCCCTTATCCTTGCTTGTCTTTGCTACAACAAACCATATAAAAACACTAAATTTCTTTCTCACTTTTATGAAAATCTTTCATTAATAGAAGAGATAGAAGGGAGAAATTCCTCTTACCAAAATCCCAGTTCCAGACTCAGAGAGAAAGAGATGGTCTTCCTCATAACAGACAGTGAGATTAATCACTGAGCACATGAGCAAGCCTCTAGAAGACCAACAATTTCCATTTAATCCCTTTCTCAATGTCTCTCTCAAAGCTAACCCCTCCAAACTTTTTAATTTTATCTTTAACCCCAAAATAATCTTAAATCATAATTCTTACCCCAAAACCACTTTTATTAATCAATTAACCCTTTATTTATTAATTTCATTGAAATTATCATATTACCTTTCGTGAAACTTTATTCCAATGTGTCTATAACCATATAAATATTACTTTAGCATGCAAA
The DNA here is from genome assembly GCA_037975025.1 of Excoecaria agallocha. Classification (NCBI taxonomy): domain Eukaryota; kingdom Viridiplantae; phylum Streptophyta; class Magnoliopsida; order Malpighiales; family Euphorbiaceae; genus Excoecaria; species Excoecaria agallocha. The sequence continues at coordinate 37,436,249 of CM075806.1, forward strand.
CTTATCTAATTAAACATAATTTCTACCAAGGTCAAGATTAGGCCCTTACAATAAAAATATGCTTAAAACTAAGAAATAATCAACTGATATTGAAATTAAAGCTCAAAATAAAGTCATAACAATGAAAATATAAGATTTCAAGTATCCATTAGCAAAATAAGAAAAAAATGCTTCATAATAAAAATAAAAGGACAACTAAAATAAAGAGAACAGCAAATTAAGAAAACTGAAAATTATTTTATAAAACTAACTAAAGAAAACTAGAGGGGAAACTAAAGAAAAATCGTAATTAAAGCTTGTTGTGTTCCTTCTAATAAATGATTGCTCCCCTCTTATTCTGATATTTTTGTCGAGTATTTATAGGCATATAAAAAGAACTCTGGCTTTTGTAGCTTTCCAAATCAGAATAGGAAAATAACTCTGCTAATTAGAAATTTTCGTCGAACTGTAATTCTTTGTTGCACGGCCAAGTAAGTTAAAGAAGAAAATCATACACTACTGTTTCTGAGAGGATTTAAACTCATGCATGGTGTAATGGCTCAAATACCAGGCTAGCAAAAAATAGTAATTTTTGATATTGAATAGTAACATCGGGGGAAATAGTATCATCCGAAATCGAAAAATATTTTATTGGACCATTGGAAAGAAAAGGTTAGCAAGAGTCCAAGAATGTAATTTGGACTAAAAATGAGGTCAAATGAATCATTAAAAGTCAAAAATAAGAAAAAAAAAAGTTACGGTTCCAATTCAAAGGATGTCCCAGGTTGACTAGGATTTGACTAGGACCTTAAAAATAGCTAATGACCTTTAAAAATTATCATAATTTTCATATCTATATTAAATGAGATGTAAAATTATATGGTAAAAATATAATTTTTTAATGATACAAAAAATCAGGCTATCGGACTGGTAAAAATAGACAAGATGGAAAAGTAGTCTCTGATTTATCCGAAAATATTCATGAAACCTAAGGAGCACATATTGAGAATTTATGAAGAATTTTTAAGAAGGTTTGAGCTCAAGAAGTAAGAGAAAAATACTGATTTCAGTTTAAATAGTAATCAATCAACTGTAAATTTGATAGGGATTTTAAAAATAGCAAATGATTTTTAAAAATTGCAGAAATTTCTAGTTGAGTCTTTTATGAAGTGTAGAATTATTTGGTGGAAAAATTTTAATTTTTTCATAACATCGAAAATTTCTTAGTCAGACCGGTATGAATGAACCAGATCGAAAATGAACTTCGATTGAGCTGAAATTTTTTATGGAGACTATTTTATATATTTTAAAAATTATGAAATTGATTTTGAGTGAAATTGAGCTTTAAAAGTGATAGAAATAAATTATGGATGCAATTTGGGATTAATAGGGCAATTGGGCTTGAATTAGGCCCAACCATATTGGTTGGACCAGGTCTAGCCCAATTACCTAGTATATAAAGCTTAAAGATCTCCAGTTTTCCAGAACACTCACCATCTTCCACGGTTCTATTCCTCTTGGTCAAACCTTTCATCTTCATTTTCTTCTTATTCTTTCTTGAATTTTCTTGAAGTTTCTCTCCAAATCCAAGCTTCCTTACAATGTTTCAGCCTCTCTACAATATATGGCAACTTCTAGTCTACAATACAAGCAGTAAAAGTGGAAGAAATCAAGGATTAAAGCTTAGGTATCAAAAATGAGGTAAGTAAAAATGAAGTTTTTAATTAAGTTCAAAGGTTCTAATAGGTATATTAGGATGTTAGGTTATGTTTATGTGGTTTATTTGAATTAACAAAGCAAAAAAATGAGAGATTCTTACCCTTAGAATTTCAGCCATGGTAGGAAAATTGGAAGAAGAAAGAGCTTTCAAGGGAAATGATGGAAGAAAATAAGAACCTAGGTATGAAGAACTAGAATTCAAGGTTAGTGGATACACACTCTTTTATTTTCCATTCAATTAGAGCATAATTATGTGTATGTATGTATGTATGAGAAATTATGTGATATGTGTATGTATAATATTAAATAATTTTAGAGAAATAGTAATTGGCATGTAAAATGATGAAGAAAAGTGTTAAATTGAAAAAATAAATAAATGGTAATGGAATTCATGGTTGGATGAAATTAGTGATGGGATGAAATATGAAAATTTTAATTGTTTAATAAGGAATTAAGCATAGAAATGGATTTAAAAATTAAATATAATTTTAAAATAAATTATTGGAAATTTTTTGAAATTATTTGAATATATTTTGAATTAGAAATGTATTATGTTAAGGTGAATTTAGATGGAATATGGATATTTAAGAGTGAAATTAGGCCTAAAATAAAGTTAAAGGACTAAATAGAACTTTTACATAATATACCATGACTTATATGTAAAGAATAATTATGTAATGGTATTTTTGTAATTATAACAAGTGTGAAGGGCAAAATCGTAAATAATGAAAAGTTTAAGGATTAAAATGTAAATTGCTATTTCAAGGAATAAATATAAGGACTAAAATGTAAATTTTCCCTTTAAAGAGAATTAGAAGTTAAATTAGTAAAAATGGAAATTAGTTAAGACAAAATAAGGTAAAAAGAGATTATAGGGACCAAATTATAATTTTCCACGTAAAGATTAGAGTAAGTGAGATTAATAGAAAATATATGTATTAAGAAAATTAAAGGCAAGGAAAGTCAAACAAATCAGAAGAAAAGACAAATGAAATCTAAGGTGATGGACAAAAAGTCCAGGGGTTTAATTGTAATTTTACCTTCAAGTAGAAATTTTTATAAGATTTAGTAAGAAAAGATTAATATAAAAGAAAAGATTAGTATAAAAGAAATTAAAGAAAAAGGAATAATTAAGCCAAGTATGAAGTAATAAAAGGTTCAAGGGCTAAACTGTAATTTGATAATTGAAAAATAATTATATGGTAATTAATTAAGAAAAAAATATTCAAAGAATCCAATAGCAAAAAAGTCAGAATATGATAAGTAAATGTAAAATTTCTGAATACAACAAAGGAAAGGATAAAATCATAATTAATTGGAACTTAAGGGACTGAATAATAAATTAACTAATATTTGACATTAAGAAGTGAAAGTGAAATAAGAAACAATAAGAATAATAAAAAAAGGGAAAAGTAAGAATATTAATGCGGATAAGCAAATGTAATAATGTATGTGTATGTATGGAAATTTATAGTTTATGAAGAATATACATGTATTATTATCGTAATAATAGTAAAAAATATGAAATGTGTGTATGTATATATATGTATGCATGCACAGACAAAAAAAATGAATTACAAATATGACATAAGTATATGAATAAGATATATGTAAAAGTATGTAAGGAAAAATAATGGTACATGGATATGTATGATATGAAATGTGATAAATAAATATATTTTTGCCTTTGGTTGTATAGTTATAAGATCTAGTGCAGAATATAGTTGGCTAGCCATATGGACACACTTACCGCGGTCTGGATCATGGCAACTTAGTTTGGTAGGCTAATCATGGTCTACCCCATGTCATAGATTCACAGATTACAAGGTTCATGCTCTGTGATCCTTCAGGGTCATCCACTGTTGGACCTTCGGGTCCTTGTTTTGTGTATCCAGTTTAGAGATTTCTTCCAGACTAATGCTAGGGGCAACTTAAGGAAATAAGATAACAAGTATAAAATAAACCAGTCAAGACAAGCAAGAATTTAATGAACCAAGTTACCATTTAACAACATTAATGTCATTAATGTAATTAAAATATAAATAAGCATAAAGGTGCGGTTAATAAATATAATTATAAAGAAACGGTGATAATAATGAACAAGTAAATGGTAATATGAATTAAAATGTCCGTATGCAATGTGAATATAAATCATGAAGAATAAAAAGAGGTAATGATGTAACTAGACATGACAATATAATAAAACATGTTAAGATAAATAAATTAAAAATTATAAAGTATTGAGAAAATTTGGATTGTGAGTACAAATAAGCAAGGAACATAAAAGTAATGTAGCAGCATCACCATGCTACACAAGTTAAATTTAGAACAATGGAAACGAGAAATAGCAATATAGAAATAATTATAAGTTAATGGTGCCTAATCAAAATATGATCAAAGGTTAAAGGATTATTTTGTGAGAATATCACGATGAACAAAGGAAATAATTAAAATGTTAATTTATGTAAAGCTATGATAGATAAATATTAAAGATAAAATAATTACGGAAATAACTCAAATAAATACGAAAATAAAAAAAGGCACGATTAACGTTAACAGTGTAAGTAAGACCATGAATAATAGTATAACTTTAAATAAAGTACACTAAAATATACACTTGAAAATATGGAAACAAGACAAGAAAATTTAATAGTAATTGACATTGCCAATTTAAAATAAGAACTTAAGAAAATAAAGTTATTGAATGATGTAAGTAAATAGTGAAAACTTAAAGCAAAGTAAGGAAATACATTGCAATGATGTAAAGAAATAAATAAAAATAAAGAGATTGATTAATTGGAATGCTAAAACTAAAATAAAAGTTAAGTATTATAATACAAGATAAGTACGTAAAGAATAATTTTAAGTAAATTAATGACAAAATAAGCAAGTTTAATGTAAGTATAGATTTAAATTTTATAAGTACATATAAGATATATAAGCCAATATCATGAAATAAAATAAAATAAACAAAATATAATTATGCGCTATTAAGCAAGTTAATAGAAAATCATGAAAGTAACAGAGAAATAAAAATAATAGACAAGTAATACAGGCAGTAAAAGATAATATTTATGCATAAATATAGTATTGATAATGACAATGTATGATTGCATGTGTTTGTGTGTGTTTGGATATTTGTAAAATATTAGACGTGTATCCACCACTGAGTATATTATGCTTAGTGCGTAGTGTTTTACTGCACGCAGGTTATGGAAGATTGCAAGGACTTAAAGGAACTGAGAATTTTATGTATGGCTGAGAAGTGTATTGAAGTAAGGTTTGAGACATTGTTAGTTATGGCATGTACATGAAATTATTAAATACAAGTATGTATGTATATATATATATATATATATATTAATTGTTATGGATGTATATGTATGTAAGCAAAGAAGGAAAAAAAATTTCCTACCCAATGTACTGTGTCGTTCAACAGTAATAGTGATGTGTCATTTATTCATTGTATGTATAGTACATGTGGTGTATAAGGGTGTTACACACGGCTAAGTAGCTTTTTCCCTCTTGAGATGCACGACCATGCATAGGTTTAAATAACCATGTATGGCCAAGTATGGATTTTGCCTTGGTGATGCACGACCAAGCACAGGTATATTGTGACTTGTGCAATTTTTATCTTTTGGCTCGTTTTCATAGTTTCTTCATATTTGGCCATTTAAATTACATGCTTAGCTGAGTGAAATATCTCTGGATTGAACGTCACACTTGTTTGCTTCAATTTCTCAAAATTACGAATTTGGCATTTCTTTCAATTAAGTCATTTTTTCTTCAATTTGGCCCTGAAAAACACCAAAACTTACAATTAACCCTTAAAACACAATTTTAACCAATTCAACTAAATTAACTCAATTAAAAACCTAAAAATACACTAAAAATATCATTTAATTCATAATTATCAGGCTTACTATCACAATCAGATCTACCAAAAATAGACTCGCTCGCTCATTTAGACAGAAAGTCAAGAAACATCCCTGAATGAAGGAGATCTAGTGTTTAAACAGATGAGATCGGGGATTTCAAATATACCCATATAGAAAGGCTTCTGCTTAAGAACATATTATCCAAAGGTGCTTCTATTTTATTAGATAGCGATGGCAACAAATTCAGAGAACCTGTGAATGTTGATAAACTGAAAAGGTTTTATGGCTAAGGACTAAAAAGAGAAAAATAAGATAATAAATGCCCCGCAAGTTAAAAATAAAAAAAATGACGGCCTTGCTAAAATTAGGCTCTTCAATAGGATGAAAATCGAAAAAATGCATCCTAGGTAAAAATTAGAGGCTGAGAGAAAATGATCAATCAAAAAAACCAGAGAGTTGATTGATAATATGAGTTATGATGCGTATAAAATTTCACTCTTGAAATTGAATAATATGTGTCATTAGGTTAACATCAAATAATGATCATGTGTGTTGAAATCAAAGAGAAATGTCATACATATAGCCATTCATGTAATAAAAGTAGCATATTTCATTATATGTTCAAAGTTAAAAGTCTATGAGAAATAAAAGACATAATTTGTAATAGTGTCTGATCTAATCTATCTGTATCACTTATCTCACATCAAAATCCCTAATAGCCCAAAGCCTGTTCTCGATAGCTAGACTGGTAACCTATCGCCTGTAAGCATCAAAAGTGGTGAAGTCACTAGTACCAATTGCAGGGATAGTAATCCTCATAGGAAGCTAGGTCCACACCCTTTAATGGTACTATGTCACATAAGCATAACTGAGCATACCACCTTAAAAGGCCAACGGTCACCTGATAATATCCTGCCTAACCTCAAACTGCCGAACACAGTGAGCAATGATATAAAATGTAGGTTGATGGAGTCCACACAAAGCGACACACCTAGAATCCCCATCTATAACAATGAAGGCAATGGGTAACCAAACACACTTGAACATAATGTTAGCATCTATCAAGTGATCCGGCCAATCAACCACTTTTTGTACAAATTGGACACCCCAAAGTAGGTGATGAAGTGTGACATGGCATATAGGGTAAGGATCTATAGCTTTAACTCTTGGAGAAGGCTCTAAAAGTAATTGCAGATTCTCGCGAAGCCATACCTAAAAAAGAGAGAAAAGCTGCTGAGATGAGTTGGGTTCTTCTTAGGAAAAAATAAGGCAAAAAGATATATGAAAATTTGAAAGGATGCGTATTTCAATGAGAAAAACTAGTATGAAAATCCATAAGTAGCGTACTACCTTAAAATCAAGGATGTACCTGAAGAAGCAATGGACTGTTAGTAAGAAAGAAGTTGGGATTGCAGTGAACTACATCAAGGCCTAAGACATCTCTGTTACGATCATACGGAATGGATTATGTACCCATTTTATATTATCCACTATGTTGAATAGTTCATAGTCCCCAGCCATAGGGTCCTTGCTATGTACCAACAGGTATCAGGTGAAATAATAAAGGAGCACCACACCAATATGAAAAGTGGGCACATCATCGAAATCCACAAGAACATCAATCAGCTACTCTAGTGAAAATGTCCTCCTAAAGGGAACCAGACCTCGAGGTGTTTATTTAATTCTATCGCTTGCATCATGTGAGAGATGAGAGTGGATTAAAATTAAAAATCACTTATAAAATAACACCTAGCCAAGATGCCTAATAAGAGTGACGTTCGGAACATCAGTCTATGTTTGGACATCAAAAGGTCAAGATAAACTCCCCTATATTTTATCGGATGGCAACTGCATAACTCCTACCTTTCTGGCCCACTAGTATATACCTTTCATTAGTTGACCATCAACTATAGACTGGGTTTGATCCCTTTTTATGGTGAAGTGGCCAAGTTATGAATTAAGCGAGCCTCCTCAAGTTTTGGATCTTAAAAATAGGCTTCTGATAGTCCAATTGGAAATGAAAGATGGCTCTGGTGCATGTCACAGTATGTATGTGTAATGCATTGGACATTTAAAAGATTCATTTATGGCCTTTTAGGGGTGACGAACGGGATACCCGTGGTTCACTCCTTATGAGGAATGGTCGTTGCTCACCACTTTTTATAAATAGTGCTTCAACTATCTCGATCTTTATGCCTTTGACCTTTCATCTTTCAATGAAGGTTTTTCCAAGTATTTTCACTCTCTTCCTTTTTATTTCTTTCCCTTTTTTTCATTTTCCTTTTGGTTATTTATTTTTGTCCTGTCATTTGCACGTTTTAGATTGCTTAAAATTCTTGTCACCATATCTTCTGGACTTGAAAAACTGCATTAACTACTGGATAACCCTAGGACTTAGAAGGACCCTCTTTTAGCTCCCTATTCCAACCTAAGGTTTCTAAGAAGAGTAACCCTTGATATAAATCTATTACTTGCCATTGCCTACTATTGAGACCTGAGGTTTCTTGTGTTTATATTTACTCATCAAAAGTTATACCCTTTACCTAGGGAGTTTGTTGTTATAGTGGATGCTTTGTTTGAGCCGAGTACACGACCATATCTACCTTTTTTATTTCTAGATACCTTAGAGAGGTGGCTCATACTCTTGGCATTCTTCCTTCTGAGGCTAAAGGTTTGATTCCCTACGAAAGGACATTCTCACTAGAGCCTCTGATTTTTTATGATATACCCACTTTCCATTTTAGCCTGGTATTGCTATGTTCCTTCGCTTGATGTCTACTGATACATATTGAGGATCCTATGACTGGAGATTATGAGTTATTCAACATAGTAGATGGTGTATTCTGGGGGCACAACTGCTTCCTCTTTGTTCTGGTAAAGATTATCATAAGTATAGATGTTGTTCATCATAGCCCTGACTCTTGCTTTATAGGTAGTCCCCTGTTGCTCTAGGTACATCCTTAATTAGTAGTATGCCCCTTGTGGATTTTCATACTATTTTTTTGTTGGAATGAGCATCTCTTCAGATTTTCACACATTCCTTTGCCATATTTTTTCCTGAGATGAATCTAACTCATCCCAATGGCTGTTGTTTTTGGCTTTATAAGAAGCTGAAGCTACTGCTAGAGCCTCCTCCTTAAGCCAAGGCCACGAGTATCTATCCTCTAAATTATGTCATACTTTGGCATTTTCAGCGTGAATTTTCGATATTCCTAAAGGGAATTGAATGGCTAGGCCATTTAACAAATGATGACATCATGTTCAGATGCACTTAGCTACCTATTACCTCAATGGTTAAGGATGGAGGATATGGATGCATTCCTTTGTGTGGATTGTATCATGCCACTTTTTATGTCACTGCCCGATGTGCTCGCCAGTTTGGTTATAGATAAGACATAATCAGGCATCCGTTAGGCTTTCATAGTGGTACACTTGTCTTCTTCTTCATGTCAGAGTATTATTAGAGGATTTGGACCTGACTCCCTATAAAGATTACCATTTTTGACATCAACACCTGTTATTTCACCACCTCTACCTCCTACAAGCAATAGGTCACTAGTCCATTTGTTGACAATAGGCTCTAAGCTATTAGGAATCCTGATGAGAGGAAGGCAATACAAATATATTATATCATGGAAGATCATTTCGTGCTTTTATTGAACTTTTTACTTTTGAACATGTAAAGGAATATGCTACTTTTGTTATATGGACAATTTTATGATACATACATGATGTTTCTTTCTAATTTCAATACACATTATTAGTATTTGATATTATCCCAATAACATGTATTATTTAATCATAAATTGAAACTTTACAAGCATCATAACTCATGTCATCAATTGGCCCTCTTGGGTTTTCTCGATTGATTATTTTCTCTCTACCTCTAATTTTTGCTCAGGATGCCTTTTCTTAAGTTTTACCCTAACGAAGTATCCAATTTTAGCAAGGCCACTATTTTTTAAGTTTTTGACCTCATGGGGAATTTATTCTCTACTTTTTCTCTTTTATCTTAGCCATAGAACCTTTTTAGTCTGTCTTTATTCATCGATTTTCTGAGTTCATTGCCATCACTAATTGATAAAATAGCAGTCCCCTTGGATAATGACTTTTTAAGCATGAAAGGTCCTTCCTATAGAGGCATGAATTTTCCTCGAATATCTAGGATTCCTAACCTCATCAGTTTGAACACCAGATCCACTTCATTCAATGGGTGTTTCCTAACTTTCTTCCCAAATGAACAAGCATACCTCTTCTGATAAACTTAATTGTGATAACGCACACTTATCATATTCCCATCTAATAGGTTGAGGTGTGACAGCCTTTGTCTAGCCCATTCTGCTTTTGGTATCTCAACTTCCAAAACAACTCTCAAAGATTAATGCTCAATCTTTACTGGTAGTACTACTTTTATCCCATAGACTAAGGAAAATGGAGTAGCTCCTATTAAATTTCAGGCTATAGTCCTGTAACTTCATAATACAAAAGTTAACTTATTGGCCCAATCTTTATAAGTTCGAACCATCTTGGCTAGAATTCTCTTGATATTCTTATTAGCTACTTTAATTGCCCTGTTCACCTGAGGTCTGCAAGGATAAGACTTATAGTCCTAAACCTTGTATTTGATAAGCATCTATCAAGTTTCCTTAGAGAATTGTAACCCATTATCTGACACTACATGATGAGATAAACCAATCTGCATATCAGGTTCTTCTCGATGAACTTAGCCATGTCCCTTACATTTACCTTTTTAAAGGATTATGCTTCTACCCACTAGGTGAAATAATCAATGGCTACTATAATGAACCTGTGCTCGTTCGAGGCAGATGGATGAATCATACCCATGATATTTATGTCCTATACAGTGAATGGCCATGGTGATGTGAGATTGCATAACTCTGACACAGGTAAATTCCTTAAGTCTGCATACTATTAGCATAGCTATCATTCCTTAATATACTTAGAATAATCATTATCCATTGTGAGTCAAAAGAACCTTTGATGGATGATCTTCTTGGATAAGGCTAAATCATTCATATGGGCTTTACACACTCTACATGTACTTCTTCATGACTTTTCTTGCTTTTTTTCCATCCAAACATCTTAATTGGATTTCACCAGGTTGTCTTTTGTAGAGTACTCCTCCCACGGTCATGAACTGAATTGATGGCTTATAAATCATTCTTTGATCATTTTCAGTAGCTTCCTCAGGGAATACTAACTTCTCTAGATAATTTTGAATATCATAGTATGATGGTTTTCCACCATATACCTCGATCTTCATAATCCGTTCATATTTAAAGCACAACTTATCAGAGCTCGAAATTAGTATAGGCTTCATACTAACCCTTTTTAGATTATCCTATATTGAAACCAAAGTGGCTAAAGTATCCTCAGGGAATACTCTCGTTGCGAATAAATTGACTAACATGCCAAATATGGTGGCCAATCATACACAACAAATCAAAGCACACAAATGGATGTAAATCATACTTCATTCATTATAAGAATAATAAACATGTCTTAAACAAATACTAGTACATATTTATAATGTACAAAGGAAACTAGCCAAATACATAATTGAATTTAAGATAAACAAGAGAAAGAAACTTATCTCTTGTTCCTTTGCCTATGTCCCTTTGCCATCTTCTAGTAAAAATTAAGTAAAAATATTTATCCAAAATAATAACTGTATTTCCAAAAACTAAACATTGATCGATCCCTTCTTCAGAGCTTTACTCCCATATTTATAGAGATTAACTCTACAAACATGTCCCTTTCGAGTAGTTGTCAATTGTGAAGAGTTGCCCTGAAAAGTCTTGATGCTTGGCTGAAGAATCATGTGCAGAAAGATGGCATCGTTTGGGAGCAGGCGTAATGTTCGACTTGTGAACATCTTCACGAGTCGTGAACTCCATCAACCTGTCCTCACTCGTGAACTGCATGCCGACTCGTGAACTTCATGCCAATTCGTGAACCAGGCATCTCTGTGTCATTTGTGAAATGCTTCATGTCTCGTACCATTTCTATCCGAGTCGTGAGCCACTTCACGACTCCTGAACTTCTTCATCCGAATCCATCACCATTTCCCCAAATCACTTCACATTTGCACCAACTTTGACCTAAAACACAAATAAACACATAAACTAAACATAAATACATAAAATACACAAAATATTACATACTTAGCAACTTAAATAAAAGAAAATACATACTAAAAAGTAGAAATTTTACATGGCATCAAATTCCCCCATACTTAAACCATGCTTGTCCTCAAGCAAGAAAAGAATGAGAAAATCTAATTCCAAGTTAAACTAAGTACGTTAAATTATAAAGCATTACTCAATATTCACATTAAACAAGATTGAAATGAAGTCAAATACCTTAAACACTCAAAATTTTAGTAAATCAAATCTTAAGACATATATTCTTAGTTACCAAGTCACCTAAGTTTACTAAACCCAACATCAAGATAATAAAGTCTCAAAACTAACCATGCTCAAGAGAGAATATTGATCATAAAACCTAAGATTCTAAGATTATAGTTGCCTTTTAGGACAAATTGCAAGCACTCATACCTTTAAACCAATCTCATGGCATTTTTAACTACATTTTTTTTCTTTTTTTAGCATGGGAATTCTTTAAAGCTTTATCCCATGTATTTTAAAATAGCAAGAGAATGTAGTAATGGGTGCGTTTTACTCTCCATCCCATAATCTATTGAAATTTTTAAGTATACATCTTGCTTTTATTTTATTTTATCATTTGTTTTCTTTTTGCTAGCCCTCATCCATTATTGAAAGGTAAATGTAAGTATTATGGCTATAGTTTTCATTAGGCAAAAAAATCCTAAAATCTTAAACTAAATGATCAAATTCTAACCTTAAAGCATAGTTAGTAAAGAGACTAAATAACCTAAAATGTTGAAAGAAGTAAAAAGAGATAACTTGACAACACAAAACACATGCCAGAAGCCTTGAAAACTAATCAAATGAGCATAAAAGGCAAATGACTTAACATAACAACCTATATTATATACAATATGAGCAATACTTATAAGAAAACTTACTAAAAAGTTTAGTCTAAATAAAGAAAAAGATACATACCCAAATAAAAATAACAATATGAAACAAAACATGCAACACACAACATATTTTATTCCCCCACACTTAGAACACACATTGTCCTCAATGTGAAGAAACAAAACAAAAACAAAAACAAAAAGAAACAAACTAAAGAATAAAGGAAAGAAAACTCCCCTAAGATCATGGTGAAGGTGGAGGCGAAGATACCACATAACCTGATAGGGCAATGAAAGTATCCACCTTGTACTCAAGGCGTCGTTGACGTCGAACCAAATAGGAGGTAACTTGCTCCAATGATGTGAGTTGATTCTGAATGGTGGATTGATTTTACAACAACTGGTTGAATATGGAATGTGAAGAAGATCCAGCAATAGGTGGTGAAACAGCAACCTTGTCTTTAGGAACATCCTCCATAGGAACATCTCCTTGTTCCTGTGCCTCATCCCCTGCCTCATCCAAAGTGCTTTCCTCAACCACTTCTTGTGGAGTAGAGCTTCCTGCAAGATCCTTCCAACAAGAACGTGAAAGCGAGGGAATAAATTGAAAGGAATTATTGACAATTTCACCCCGAACAAAAAGATGTTTGGAAAAATACAAGCATGGAAGGGTAGGGTCATAAGTACGTAAATCAATGTCAAGACTCCTAGCAATAATAGCTATTACATGTCCATGTGTGATAGGAGACTCCAGACAACCAACACAATTCAATAACCGATTGAAAATCCAAAAAGACCAACAAATAGACTTGCGATTATGCACACACCATATCAAAAATAGCTCATGACGAGAGACTCGATTAAATTCAGGTTTGTTAAAGACAACAGAGGCAAGGATCTTATGCAAAATCCAATACTTCAAATCTGTTATGAACATTGACTTAGCCTCTCTAGCCCTAAATGGTGTGGTCAATCCAGTGAGAAAATTCCAAAAAGCATTAGGCCTATAAGTCTTAGGAGGATCACATAATCCAGATTGTTTAAAGCCAAAAATGCGATGCATCATGAAATATATTAGTGTATAATCAATCCCATTTAAACAAAAGTCCACTAGCCTAGGATTTTCAGCATTTTCCTTCAAATTGGTGTAAAATTCCAAGACCAAATCAGTATAAAATTGTTCATGCATATTAACAAAACGCAATAAGCCATATTGAGATAGCACTTCATTCACTGCATCAAGCAATCCCACTTGTTCAATGAGAGAGTCTGGAAAATACTTACATTGAGAAATTGCCCTATCCTTAAGAGCAAGGAAATGATTACCTTCATTGATAGATGAAATGGGGAATGATGCACCAAATTGAGTTTGTAAACTTTCTGGTTGTGCTTCATCTCCCCCTTGCTAGCTTCTTGAAGAAGATGGGTTCTTTGTTCTCACCATTGAATGGAAAATAAGAGAAAGACAAGGAGAAGAAATGCAAGAGTGTAGAAATGAAAGAAGAAGAACGTTGAAGAGAAACATGCAAACGAGTAGTAGGAAGAAGACAAAGTAAAAGAGAAGAAATGAAAGAAGAAGCCAAAAGGAAATAAGTGCACGAGATGTGAAGAGAAGAAAAGATTTGTGAAAGAAAGGAAAAGACTAACTACTATATTTATAGAAAATTGTGGGAGAAGAGGGAAACGTCATGTTGTTTCACAAACCCTAATTTCCCTTGGAACCATTGTCGCCTTTATTTATAACGAATTGATTGCAATTAATGAAGAGTTAAACGCGAAAAAGATGATTAAGTAAAATGATGAAGAAAGAAAGAAAGAAAGAAAGAAAAACAAATTAAGAAAGAAAAAAGGGTTAAAATTCACGACTCGGTAAAATCGAGAACAGTGAATCACGAGTCAGAGAAAACTTCACGACTCGTGAGGAATAGAAGTGAGGCATATGTTCACATGTTCACGAGTCAGAGATAACTTCACGACTCGTGAAAAATTGGATTATTCGGTAGATGTAAAAGGGTTCACAAGTCGAACCAACATTCACGACTCGTGAAGAATTCCTTTATATGTTACTCATGAAACTCTTCTCGAATCGATAATTTTATGCACGACTCGGTAACATGTTCACGACTTGTGAAGCTTTTGCTTCTGGAGTACTCGTGAACAGCTTCACGAAATGAATAAGACACGTGAAAGCTTCCCTTTGCTGTAACTTTTCTGCAAATTTGACCAATCTCGATCCAAATGTTAGAAAGATAGAGGAAAAATAAGACAAGAAAAATGAAAATGATAAAATACTTAAAATATAACCAAGAATAATCCAAAGAACAAATAAAATCTAAACTAAAAAAACTAATCCTAAACAAAAAGATTATTGTGCAGGAGATGAATTTAATAAATTAACTGTTAAAATCACAAATACTTTGAGTCTAAGATCATTACAAAAACTCTAATTACAAAGAATACAATAAACACAATACAAAATTCATATATCAAAATAACTAATTTATATCATATAATCCTAAAGCATCTACTTCTTCGTATCAATCAATAAAAATTCATGTAAGTCGTTCCCCGGCAACGGCGCCAAAATCTGATGGGGATTTATTTGAACCCTTAGTCTCACTAAACTGCGTATAGAATGAGTAGGGTATCGTTCCAAAGGGAACAGTGTAAATTTTGTATTGAAATCCCAAAGAGTATATGGATAGGTAATGAATAAAATGTAGATTATGTATTTAAATCAATATCTAAACTACTTTGCATATATTAATGAAATTGGATTAAAGATGACTTAAATGATGGTATAAAGATATATTATAAATAAGAGAAGCAATTCATTTAAGAACAAGTTCTAGTAATTGTATGGATGAAGTGACTGGAGAATTTAGCCAAGATTTTTTAAAGCAACTCTCGTTGTCAGTAAAGATGTTTTCATTTAAAGTCTATAAGCACTATCGTGTCATTATAGAGATAAACAAAAATTATGAAGCTCTATGCCAATTCTTTAACCCTTCAAAGTGAATTCCTTATCTCTAAGTGAATTCAATGCTTCAAGTACATTCATTTGTTTTTCCATCAAAGAATTCCAACTCTCGTTGCGAATAAATTGACTAACATGCCAAATATTGTGGCCAATCATACACAGCAAATCAAAGCACATAAATGGATGTAAATCATACTTCATTCATTGTAAGAATAATAAACATGTCTTAAACAAATACTAGTACATATTTATAATGTACAAAGGAAACTAGCCAAATACATAATTAAATTTAAGATAAACAAGAGAAAGAAACTTATCTCTTGTTCCTTTGGCTATGTCCCTTTGCCATCTTCTAATAAAAATTAAGTAAAAATATTTATCCAAAATAATAACTGTATTACTAAAAATTAAACATTGATTGATCCCTTCTTCAGAGCTTTACTCCCATATTTATAGAGATTAACTTTACAAACATGTCCCTTTCGAGTAGTTGTCAATTGTGAAGAGTTGCCCTAAAAGGTCTTGATGCTTGGCTGAAGAATCATGTGCAGAAAGATGGCATCATTTTAGAGCAGACGTAATGTTTGACTCGTGAACATCTTCATGAGTCATGAACTCCATCAACCTATCCTCACTTATGAACTGCATGCCGACTCGTGAACCAAACGTCTCTGTGTCACTCATGAAATGCTTCATGTCTCGTACCATTTTTGTCCGAGTCATGAGCCACTTCACGACTCATGAACTTCTTCATCCGAATCCTTCACCATTTCCCCAAATCACTTCACATTTGCACCAACTTTGACCTAAAACACAAATAAACACATAAACTAAACATAAATACATAAAATACACAAAATATTACATACTTAGCAGCTTAAATAAAAGAAAATACATACTAAAATGTAGACATTTTACATGGCATCAGGTCCTTAGGAAATCTTACCCAATCTAGTACCAAGTAGGAAGTTTATCTTCTTCATCAAATTCACCACTTGGGGGCAATCCACAAAGCTACCCTTACCTTCTTTATTACTGATGATAGACATATGGAATCTATTGAAAGGCTTTTTAGTGATCTCCAACACCAACACCTGATTCTCCTTTGCAGCTTTAATAGTGACCACCTAACCATCATAGGGGATTTTAATCATCTGATGTAGGGTGGAAGGCACTCCTCCCAACTTATGAAACCACGATCTTTCTAGTAGCATAAAAAAGTTAGCTGGAATAGGTAGCACTATAAATTTAGCTTTTGTTTCAATGGGTCTTACCTTCACGACAGCCTTTATTGTCCCAACAACTTATCTTTTGGAGTTGTCATAGGTAGAGATAGTCAAGTCAAACCTGTTCAACATACTTTTATACAATCTAAAGGTTGCAATTACCACTAAAGGATAAATGTTGATAAAAGACCCATTATCCACAATCACATAGGTCATATTCTTATCATTAACCCGAGCCTTGATATATAGAAGATGGTTATGATTTCTTCCTTCAGCAGGTAAGTCAGCATTAGAGTACACCACATTTTCACCAGTTTCTCCTGTGACCAAATCCAGCAACTTAGAGGAAGACATAATGGTAGCAACAATTGAATTACTTAAGGCCTTTGCCAATTTATGTCTGTGTGAGGGAGACTGTCTCAATAAGTCCCAGATACCAATCTGAACCTATATCTTTTTATAGTTGTTTGATTATCTAATCATCCTCAACCTCTTTTTCAGCAAGCACTACAATAGAAGTCGGCTACCTTTCAATCTCCGAGGCCACCCTTCCACTCCTTGTGACTACCTTCACTTTCTTCTTCTCGTCTACTTCTTTTTCCCCTTTACTAGCTAAACTCCAAATATTGTTGGGCATCAAAACCCCTTCATCCTCACTTTCTGTGGGATTATCCCAACAATCAATCATAGAAACTAGCCAATTTTATTCAAATGACTCTGTTACTTTAGGGGTGGAACAAGTAACGGCCATATACTCATTCTTATCCAAGTTCCTCATGACATACCACTCAAGTAAACCGAACCCAATCATAAATATCGAAGGTGGTCCAACATTGTAACCTCCTTTCTTCTTCTTATCTCTTTTTTTAGGATCTGAAATCTACTTGCTATCTATCAGATCCTGAAAGTTATACCTCAGAAAATAGCAATAATTATTTAGAAACCTGGTATGCTAATAGTATGCACAATAATGATCTTCTCTAAGATGGGTCAACCCTTAACTCTTACGCAGGTCATGGGGGCAATGGTTGTAGCTTTCCTTCTATACTTAATCTATCCAATACCCAAGACAGTGACTTGCCCAAGTTAGAGTAATGCCTCTGACTAGTCTCTATAGTAGACATTTCTATAGTTTTCCCAGTTCTATTCAACCTACTACTATTCCTCATTGCCTTGTTATTATCGAAGTTCCTTCTTGCATTTTTGATGTTCGCCCTCCTGACTAGGTACTCACCCTTAGCTTCTGTAGCTATTTTCTTCAATGACTCCCAGTCCTTCAAGCCTCTTCTTCGAACCATCCCTCAAGAATGGGCTTATATTCCTAATAAATAACTTGATCTAATCGGTTATGTCAGGCTTCCTCTTTAGTTCTATCATCCTATTCCCATACCTGGTGAGGTTCTTATAAAATGATTCATCATGTTTGTGATGAAGCAACTCGAGATCCTTCAAGGTAACTTCCATCCTAGTGCTACTATCACACTGCTTGAGAGACTCTTCTGTCAATAGATCCTAATCATCCTTGGTACGTCTATCTAGCCCATTGTACCAATCTATTGCAGGTCTAGTTAAACTCAGGCAAAAGTACTCTACTTTTTATTCTTGGATAAGGTTGTCCCTTTTATAATCAGTGTATATTGCTTGACATGTGCTGATGGGTCCAAGGTACCATCAAACCTTAACAAATCAGGCATTTTGAACCTTTGGGGCAATAGTTCATCTCCATCCAAATCCCTATCTTTAGGGTTCATTCCCCTGCCAACAGATAATAACTTAGACATAGCCTCAATTTTTTCCTCCATCTTCTTGAGAATCAGATCCTCAGCACTAGGACCCCTAATTCTTATGTTCATAACTGAAGGGACATACTCCTCATCTTCTTTTTCTATAAAGTCATCCTTAGGATCATTCCTTATTTCCCGTCTAGGTGGGTCTCGAAGCACAGTAGCATTGACTGCAGTAGTGTTCCCAACATGTGTTGGCTTTTCTATCTCGTGATCAGGTGTTGTAGTTGAGTTCTGATGTTAGACATAATCAATTTGTCATTTAGTAGTTGAGAAGATTTCACCTACTATAGTAAACTAGGTTTAAACTGCATTTCCACCAAAAATGCTCCAAATAACTTAACATTCATCGCCCTCAAGGCTGTTAAATCAACATTATTTAATTACTACTAATGAATATATTTAGGTAAAAAATAAATATTAAGTAAGAAGTTAACTTATTACCTACCAGGTGTTTTCTACTAAGTGTATCTACTACCACATTAGCTTTATATGGGTGGTAGTCGATGTAACAATCATAATCCTTAATAAGCTCTAACCATCTATGTTGCCTTAAGTTGAGCTCCATTTGTGTTGGCAGATATTTTAGCCTTTTATGATCAGTGTATATATAATATTTTTCTCCGTACAAGTAATATCTCTAGATCTTCAATGTAAAAACTATAGCTGCCAACTCCAAATCATGAGTAGGGCAGTTCTTCTCATGTAGCTTAAGTTACTTGGAAGCATAAGTAACTACCTTACCCTCTTTCATCAACACGTATGCCAATCCATTCCTAGAAGCATCATTAAATATCACAAAGTCCTTTTTTGAGATAGGTTATGTCAGAATAAGGGCTTCTGTCAACATAATCTTCAGTGTTTCTAAACTCTTATGCCATTTATCTATCAACTCAAACTTGACATTTTTCTATAACAATCTAGTCAGTGGAGCAACAATTATAAAAAAATCCCTTTACAAACCTTCTCTAATAACCTATTAAACCAAGGAAACTTCAGACTTCTATTACATTCCTCAGAGTTTTCCACTCCAAAATAGCCTATACCCTTTTGGGATCCACTGTCATACCTTCCCTTGAAACCATATAGCCTAGAAAAACCACTTATTTCAACCAGAATTCACATTTGCTTAGCCTAGCAAACAATTATTTATCTCTTAAGGTTTGTAGTACGATCCATAAATATCTATCATGTTCTTCTATTATTTTAGAATAAACCAAGATGTCATCAATAAAGACCACTGTAAACTAGTCTAAATATAGGAGAAAGGTTCTATTCATTAGATCTATGAATGTTGCAGGTGCTTTTGTTAGCCCAAATGGCATAACTAAAAACTTGTAGTGCCCATATCTAGTGCAAAAAGCTATCTTCAACACATATACTTCTTTCACCCTGAGCTAATAGTAACCAGATTGCATATCTATTTTAGAGAACATCCCTGCTCCCTTTAGTTGATCAAACAAATCATCTATGTATGGTAGTGGGTACTAATTCTTAATGGTGATTTTATTCAACTATCTATAATTGATGCACAATTAAAGGGATCCATCCTTCTTCTTCACAAATAATACCAGTGCACCCCAAGATGACATACTAGGTCAAATAAATCCTTTCTCTAGAAATTTCTAAAATTGTATTTTTAATTCTTTTAATTCTGTAGGTGCCATTCTGTAAGGAGCCATAGATATTGGTGCAGTACCCGGTACCACATCTATTGTAAACTCCACTTCCCTACCTGGAGGCAACCCTGGAAGTTCTTCTGGAAATATATCAAGAAAGTCACATATGGTAGGTATATCACTAATTTGAGGTTTATCCTTTTTTGCTTCTATAGCACATACCAAGTAAACTTCATAGCTTTTTCTGATCAACCTATATGCTACCATAGTTGAAATAACATTGGTCAAGTAATTTATTTGTTCACCAACTATTGTGATTGATTCTTAAGGTGATCCATTTTAGCCAGTAGTCAACCATGACCCGATGTGCAAATAACTAGTCCATCCCTAGTATGACATCAAATTCATGAAATGGAAGTTCTACCAAGTTTGTCAATATGGTATACTATTGTATCCTAATAAGGCAGACTATATGTTGTGTTTACTATCACACTGTGTCCTAATAGATTACTAACATAAACATCATGCTTAAGTGATGTTACATTCAACCCTTTTCTTCATGCTATCTTAGTACTCATGAATGAATGTATAAAACCAAGATTAATCAATGCAAAAATAAAAGTATCAAAGAGAGAAACAACTAGAGAGGTACGAGCTGTGGGTCGTGCTTTAGAACCCTACTATGTCTAACTCTGACCTCATTCTACTGATGACCCTACTACTGGTCCTTTACCTTTGCCTCTAAGTGTTGTAGTGCCTGATCATGCAAAAGTAGTCATTTGTCCTTTCAAACAATCTCTCCATAAATGTTCTTTTGACCCGTACTTAAAATAGGCACCTATAAGCTGTAAACATTCTCAGGTGCATTACAATAACCATATACTGGTATATTCCCTCTGCCTACACCCTTGGGTGTGCTAGAAATCGATGTTACAAGTGTGCTTGCCCTAGCAATAGATCTTTGACTCTGAGTTAGTGCTGTAGTGTTCTGTATCGATGGTGCAAGGACTCGTGATTTCTTACTTGACCCACTTAGAATGCTAGCGATCTCTTCTTCTGCTAAAACCTAGCTTAGCAGTTAGCTTCATCTTGTTGTATTGTTTCCATCCTGAGTGCTACCTTTACCAATGCTTGTATATCAGTATATTCTTGTGTAACTATAGCCTTTTCGATTTTATTATGAAGGCCCTGCTCAAATAACTGGCATAACTTTATCTGTGTCAACCTAAATTCCTTTATATATGTGTTAAGACTTTCAAATTTCCTCTCATATTCTAATACAAAATGGTTCCCTTACCTCAGTCGCTAAAAAATAGCCTCCATTACTTGTTCTATTCTATCCTAATATACTTTTTAGTGAACTGACTAAGGAAAAATTCCCTAGTCAACCCCACAACTGGTTTATATCTTCTAACTATTTCCCACCAGGTATAGATGGGTCCCACCGTAGAAATCTTTTGCCCTTAGCTTTTTAAGTTGCTCAAGTATTGGTTTCTTTAATTGTGGTGAAGTCTATCACCATTATGGTTGAAGAGTGGGAGGAACTTACATCCTTTGGTATAACATATCCACCATCATTTGCACAAAGTCAGTTGGGGCAATGTGTGGTGCCTAAGCAATTATGAGAGGAGAAGGAGGAGGTATTGGAAGTGGAAAATGTTGTCTATGCTATTGTTCACTATCACTTGTGGTTATGGAGGCTCCATTCTCCTTATTGTCTAATATGTCAGTACCCTTTCTAAACTCGAAAGCCATTCTCTATAATGTATGATAAAGAGGGGATAGATAATGGTCAATTCGTCAATATACGCCTCATATACAAATTTTGCTGGCATGGCATGCACATAAATCAATTTACATAATTACTATCAATCCGACCTTAAGACTGTCTAAACCTATGCTTTGATACCACAAAATGTAACATCCGTTACTAAAGTTGACTCAATTCAAAGTAATATAAGCTTGTTATGGAAAATTGAACTAAGTTCAGATATCTTATTCAGAATACCCTCTAGAATATTAGATTCCTTGATTAAGAATTATCGAATATCTAGCATAAATCTCGATTTAAACTCCTAGACCTCATTTAAATCTCATTTTAGGAAATATAACTTTAACCTATTTATAATTAAAATTCTTTAACTCAATACACTTATAATCATAAAATCCCGTCTCAATTTCTAGAACACAAGAATATATTAACATAAGCATATAAGAGAAAGAGCATGCATATCATTGATTAATACTCAAATTCACATTCAATCATTTGTTTAATACATCAAACACTAATCAAAATATAATCAAAGATAAAGATGAGCAAAGGAATTATGAAACAATGAACTTATATTGAATTTAAGCTTGATCAATCATAACAGTAAGAAAATGAGGGTTCAAGTTTCCCTTAACAAAAGAAAAAAAACTACTTACTGTTCATTATTGAATTGAATAAAAGAATGAAAAACAAAATACTATACTCATAAGATAAACTCTAACCTGATATTTATCTCTTAAAAAACCAAAAGAAAAAGCTTGAATTAACCTTAAGAGAATATCTGTAAGCTAAAAGAATTATGCTAAAATGAAAAATCTAAGTCTAACTTGATAGAATCTAGTCTTACTATTGATATCTTTAGTTAAAACACTAAAAGACCTAATATATCATAATTCCAGTCGCCACTAAGAGTTAAAATCCTGCTAAAAAACTTCCAATTTCACATATCAAGTTAAATTGACTCGATGGAGCCACCTGGTGTCCAACCCAGGTTATCAAGTTCTGCCTCCCACGATCTTGATATGTCTTGGCTGAGCCAAATAGGTTTCCCAACTAGGTCATCAACTACTAGATGGGAGGAAAGTTGCTTCAAATGACATGGTTGGACCACTCCTTGTCCCAATCAGGTCGATTTTCAAATTTTGGTCTTTAATTTTGCAAAATTAACATAAAGCAAATTAACTCTTCATCATTTAAAATCATGACAACTTTAAACATAAAAACACCAAATTAACACTTTAGAAACTCCAAAACACACTTAAAAACACATTAAAACATAGGTAGAATTTGAAAATATCATCTAGCATGATTCTAACCCATCCAAACTTAATACCGACATAACTCGAACTTTATTTGACCAATCCTGATCCTGTCTAAACCTAATTCATTCTAATTTGATCCAAAATTTTTATACAAGCTTGTGCAAAAAAATATCCAAATTCCATAATCCCAAACCTAAATTCGATCCACCTGGTTCAGCTCGAATTCAGGCCATCCCAATCTGAACCCATCCCAGCTAAAAGTATGTTTGGTTTTTATTTATAAAATTGTGTTGAAAACATCTTTAAATTTTAGTTAAGCTCAGCCAAAATCTAACCCATCCCCACTGACCTAAACTTATCCCATACCAAATCCAACCCAACTTAGTTTTAATTAGTCTTGTATTTTATTTATACAGACTTATGCAAAAAAAATCTTTAAATTTCGATCATGCCCAGCTCAATCCTAATATGGACCAATTTGAAGTAGGCCTGAATTTTATTTATGCATACTTATGCAATAAAAAAATTCAAATTGCAGTTAGACATAGTCAGAATTCGATCCCTCCTAACCAATGTCAAACCCTATCCATTCTAGCCTAACCTGAACTTAGTCTATACCAAATCCAACTCAACTAAAATTGAAATAATCATGCATTTTATTTATGCATATTTGTGCAAAAAAATGTTTTCAAATTTTGTTTAGGCCTGACCTATCCTAACCCAACCCGAATGAAATTCAACATAGCATAGCTTGAAGTGAGCCTATATTTATTTATATGGGCTTGTTTGAAAAAAATCTTTAAATTAAGGTTAATCCCAGCTTGGTCATTCCTGACTAGCTCAATGTAACACCCTAATTCATTAATCATGGATAATCATCAATCATCATCAATCATACCTAATCGAGATCAGGCATAAATACTAATAATAATAATAACACAGGCCATGATTACATGCTACAAATGAATAAATCAAACTTATGGATAATTAATCATAACATAAAATGCCTTCAAGCATCTTGAAATCCTCAAGGCAACTGCATCTTGCCCGATGCTCTAGCATTTCTCTTGAAACCTACACGGATAAACAAATCCGTGCTAAGCTATAAAGCTTAGTGGGGTACAAAACTTTATATATATAATTATAACCTCTTACCACATTACATTCCATACATGTATAGAACTTTCACAATCACACAGGATAACATATGAGTCTATTATATTCTTCATTCCATAAATAATATTCTTAGGAGAGACTTCCACCTTACTAATGGATATCATGTTTACATTAATTTAACGTGTTATGAAACTCTTCTCATTTCCTAAAAGCTTAGCCATTCATCATTATCGCCATTATCTTACCCTTTTCTTATTGTTAAACATGCTTTCTTCTTATAATAACTCAATTCTCACTCCTATTTCATACATATGTGCTCCTTAATATTATCTTAACATGGTAACTTAAACCTCTTACAACACCAATTTATATCATACGTTACATTTAGTTAGGCCGGTGTTATCATTATGCATATGTGCATGCAAACCTTCTTATAATCCTTTTAATCAAGAGGCTGGACACCATGGTTATTAATGGTACAAGAGTTCCACTTATTACATTAAATCACATGGTCACCTAAGATAGGCATTCGACATTAATTCATAATATAAAGGCGTATTTAAGTCATATAGTACAAGCAGTCCTGGTAGGCATAATTACTTCACATATATCATAAAATTCTCATATGAGATTCACAAACTTTACATCCTTCATGTTATCTTAGCATGGTAACCTGATTCTCTTACAAGCATCATTTATGTCATGCATTGCACTTGGTTAACTGAATGTTATCATTATGTCTACATGTGTGTAAATATTTATATATAAATAAATAGACTGACAGAGTGGCAGGTGATCATAAAGAACAAGCATTACATATCAAGATTATAAGACAAAGTCTCAATGTCACATGTATGCATTTTATAAACAGAGTACATGAAACTTAATGCACATGTTATAGTTCATATAACTTCTAGTACAATAATGTATGTTTTAGGATTCATATAATCTCTGTGGAATCCCATCGGTGGAATCATCTCATACCGGTACTCATACGAGAATCTTCCTTAATTGAAATGAGACATTTCAATCATGTATTACAAAACATGACATTTCATTTCATAAAATAGTTTATAGTCAAAAAGAATTTAAGACAATCAAACAATAAGTCATTCCTCATGCTTACATCACATAAATAGAACAATCAATGCATGTTTTAATTTATCTTAGGTATATTTTATCATCTTTAATAGCCTGCCTAAGTACTAGTTCATAAGGTGGATAACGGGAGCAATGGATACCCGAAGGTATCAAACTATGGATATCCGGAGATACCAAACGGGATCAAATAATGGTTCCAGCAAAGAACAAACTATGGACCCAAAAGGGCCGAACGATGGTTCCATTAAGGAACAAGACCTAAACGGGGTCAACTATGGCAGCTGCGACTGTATCCCTCTAGGTATGCCTATCTAATCCACAACTGAACTAAGACTCGCAAGCTTAACCCTTTAATAACAACTTTGATTCATCATATTCTTTGTTACTTTATACATCATTTGGCTTCAAGCCACAATTCATAAAGAATGCATATCATTCTTATCATACATCAATGTTGAGTTTTAGGCTTGATTACACATGAATGCAAGTCATGTCATCACATGGTTACATCAATATCATTCATACATATCGCAGTGGATTACATAATAATGCAAACACAATACACTATTACTTTCATCGATCCATCTCATCATACTTGATATTAATCGTGAGGCCAATGAGGCGATTATGGAAGTATAGTTCATATAGTTCTCACAACTAGAAATCTTCATAGTATTATATGCATGTCCATATATACATGTGTGCATATAAAGGCAACTTGAATCATAGCATTACATACCCTATAAATACTCATATATGATCACATATTGAGTCAAATTACATATCATAGCATGGTAGCATCAATTGTAAAACATTGAATTACATAACTCATTGGTATTTCTAAATGACGTACCTTGTTACCATTTGCCATGAGCAGTTTTCCCATATTATCATAACTCACATCAAACATAATTATTTAAAGCAATACTCATGCATTTATGATCCATACAGTAGTAATATGCATAGGTTCTCTTACAATTTAAAGGTCAACACTTATTCATATTTAGTTTTTTGATTCACTTCAATGGTCTATCAGATTATAGACAACAAGTTATATACTTTAACATAATCATATAAATAGTTTAATCCTCTTACTTGTATTTTATACCCAGGTAGATTATGTGAGCTTATTTTATCTTAGTCGTTAGCACACTATGGATGCTCATGTGCTAATCGTAATATATTATAGGCATGAGCAAACAGGTGAGCAGGTTATTATCCATTACTACTAATTATTAATTCTTTTTGTGACTCTAAGTGTAATCAGGCTTCTACGGTTTCATAATTTAACATAAGCCATGATGTCCCACTTCATTTAACTTGGACAAGTAACCTTGCAACTATACTCTTATTATCTCTAGGTTATATCATAGTGTTCTCATATCATTATAGCAGAATATCAATGTGCAATATTTTTGGGCAAAGCCAAAACACACGTGTATAATCATTACAATACCATCAAATTCAAGTAATCATTTTCATGTATTCTAGTGTTAGTATTCATTTACTAACCTTATTCTCATATAATGTTTCATTAATCATGCTTAGTGTCATATCTTATCCTTATTTTATGTTTAAAATGCTTTGAAGTTACTTAAAAAGTTTTTAGACCAACTTTAGTGACACAAAAGGGCTTAAAACTCATATTTGGGTGAAGTAGGAAAGTATCACAAGTCGTGAAGGGTGTCATTACTCGTGAAAGGGAGAAAAATTCATGACTCGTGCATTTTTTCACGAGTCACACATGTCATGAGTCGTGACAGGAGTCACGAGTCATGAACAATCATAGGCGATTTTCTAAGTTCAACTTCTAAGCAGTTTTTGACACATAAAATGGCATTTCCAACAAAAATAGCCTTATACAAACTTGTTCCATTATGTTTCTGGTTTCTAAAACATCAAAAATCATCTAAATATCATTTCTATATTTTTAGATATTTATAAAAAAACTGAGGGCTGCTCCTAGAGACTGGGCAGCAAACTGTTTGTGAATTCAAGCTGATATATGGCCTATTTAGAAATAGATTTAGGACTTGGTTTCTTCATATGAAATATAGGTATGGAAGTCTAGTTTCAAACGCAATAAGAATCATTCAATTTGGAGTTCTCTAGCTCAACTTATAAGCAAAATAGTCTAGGTAGGTCTGTTGGTCGTGAAGAAACGTTTGACTTGTGAAGGGATTTCACGAGTGAATAAAAGGGATGAGGTTCACGACTCATGAAGAAGTTCACAAGTAAAGAAAAATGGGCAAGGTTCACGACTCGTGAAGAGGTTCACGAGTGAAGAAAAATGGCTTACTTTCACGAATTGTGAAGGGGCTCACAAGTGAAGAAAAAGGGGTACATTTCACGACTCGTGAAGGGCTTCATGAGTGAAGTAAGAAGGCCACATTTCACGACTCGTGAAGGGCTTCACGAGTTGGACAAAAATGCATGACTCGTGAAGAACTTCATGACTCGGCAATGACACTCACAGGAAAAATATATATATGTTTTATGTTTTTCAAAACTCACCTTAACTCCCGATGAAAACGCAGAAAACATAACCCTAAATTTCTATAAGTCCATTTACAACTATCAAAACCATCCTTCCATACATAAAATCAACCTAATAGTCCCATACCTTAATGAAGCTTCAAATCTAACTCCTTTACTCATGATTTCTTCTTCTCTTTCACTTGATTTGTTTGCTTCTCTATTCTCCTTACACATGGTGAAAACAACATGATCTTGTAATCCCTCATCATCAAAATCATAACTTAAAAAAAATAGAAGGAAGAGATTTTCAAGGGAAAATATTGCCTTTGATGCTAACTCACAAACCATAGCTCCATTCTCCACCAAACCGTAACCATAGAGAGAGAAAGAGAGAGAGAGATCTTCCAAAATAATGATCCTCATCTCTCCCAAAAACCCTAATTTATTGAGTGGGATAAATATCTCACTAAGAAAAATTTTCACTATACCCTTATACACAAATAAACCCCTAATCTTTCAATTTCTTCCAACTTAACCCCAAGACTTTCTAATTCACTTCAATTATATTATTTCCTTTAATTATAATTTAACTTAGCTCATATAATTACATCCTAAAATTATCAAAATACCCCTCTTGGGACTTAACCTTGATAATTGCAAAATAATTCAATTTTGCCTTAATTAACGATAGTCCTCATTAATTAACCATAATCCACTTAGGGTCATGATTGCGTCCTTACACTCAAACTCGATTGAGCTTAGTCGAATTGAAATTAGGCTTGGATGTTATTTATGTAGGCTTATGTAGAAAAAATTTTCAAATTCCGATTAGGTGCAATCCATCTTGATCCGACCTAAATTCGATCCATCCGAACCTACCCTGAACCCAACCTATCCTATCTAAAACCAAACCTAACCTAGCCTAACCTAAATTAGGGTTGTATTTTTTTATTTATAAAGGTTTGTGCAAAAAAAAATTAAATTTTGATTAAACCTACCCTAAACCTAACCCATCTAGGTTTAGCCCAAACTCAATCCATTTTATTTAGTATGTCGTAATTTTTTCTAAGGTAAATTTTCATTAAAAAAACAATTTAAATGGGTTGATCAACAATTTCGTACATTAAGGCTACCATGCTACCTATTTGGATCACTATATGTCTATTTTTTGGCCATTATGCAATCCATTTAAGCCAACATGTAGCTAATCCATGGTTGATCCAAACTCATTCAATTCATTTGGGCATTTGCCTATCTATAACCCGTAAATAATGGTTCATTTATAATTCATATGATCCAATCCAAATTTGCCTAACCTGACCCATTTGACACCTTAAGTTTTTATTTGCCTATTTTATTATTGCTTTTTATTTAGTTAGTTAGTTTATTATAGTTTTTTTTTCTCTTAGGTTTCATTGTGCTCTTTCTTTGAAATACTTTTACATTTAGATTCCATCTTCAACCCCTCACTACATGTTTTTGTTTAATTTTTTTCTTATGCTATTGAATTTTATACTAATTTTCTTCTATTTTTTGGTCGATTCCACATTTCCATCTTACAAATAATAATAAATATTGTTTTTAGCATAGTTTTTTTAATAAATTTTAAATTTTTATAGTACTAAATTATTTTTAATTATGGATGACCATTTTTCTGACACAATTTGCATGTTTGATTTTTTTTCTTTTCTATAAGGGATAAGGTACTAAAATGCTCCTAATGTGTTTTGGTAGTAGATAAAATGCCCTTAACTTTTTTCAGAGCATAAATGCTTCTGATGTTCTAAAATCAATACTAATATATCCCTCCATCAAGCTACCGACAACTCTAGATTAATAGCGTTGATGTGGCATTAACACGTGGCAAAATATGCCATATAGTCCTATGTGTATTTTAATCCAAATATATTCAGGAGTATTTTAGCACTATATAAAAACTTTATAGGCATTTTAGTACGTTAAGTAAGACATTAAGGGTATTATAGTACCATAATAAAAAATTAAGAATATTTTTATACTTTAGAAAAAATATTAAAAATTACTAATTATTACATTAGATATTAATCAATATTTGTTACATGAATTAATAAATACTTTTTATATAAATGTACAAATAAAAAAAATTATAAAAAAATATATGATTCAAAAATATTTATTAATTAATTTTTTAATGAATATAATATTGAAATTTGACTACAAAAATACCCATAAATATTTTGGTATTTAAAGCAATTAGAGCAACCTATAAAAATTCACATATGATATTAATTAAATTATTTTTATAAAAAAACAACATTTAATTATAAAATTTGAATAAATTAATGTTTAAATGTATAATATGACTATTGCTAATTAAGACAAAAATTTGAACAATCTATTAAACATTTTATATTATTTATTTAACATCTTCATAATTCATTATTTGTTGGTTTATACAATTTATTTTATACAAATATATCATTTTATTATTTAATTGCATATAAAAATTTAAATTATATTTTTAAGACAATGTATCCCATCATTTTTTTAAGAAAATGATTACATATCAAGGTGCAACACAAATATATATATATATATATATATATATATATATATATATATATATATATATATATATATATATATATATATATATATATATATATTGTTATAAGAAGCTGATAAAATTTTTTAGTTTATAATAGTTAAACTCTTGATGTAACAATTAAATTTTTTATTTTTATTTTAAATTTTTTTTGCTGAAATATTTATAATTTTATGAACTAGTTAAAATTAATTAAGTTTAATGTAAACAAGTATGTACATTATTATAGTTATTAAAATAATAATATCATTATTTAAAATATTTATCACCTGTAAAATAATTATGCAAAAGGCTTTTTTTGATAATCTTAATAAAAATGCCCCTAAATGCATTTTTATAGCCAAATTTCAATATTATATTCATTAAAAAATAATTAATAAATATTCTTGAACCTTAAGTTTTTTAGAGTACTAAAATGCACCTTAAGTTTTTTATACGGTGCTAAAATATCTCTGAATATATTTGAATTAAAAAAATATGTGACATTGAAGTGACATATTTTGCCATGTGTCAATATCACATCAACGCCGTTAATCTAGAGCTATATTTTAGTACCGATTTTAGAACATCAAGAATATTTTTGCTTCGAAAAAAAATTTCGAAGCATTTTAGCTACTACCAAAATATATTAAGGGCATTTTATTACCTTATTCCTTTCTATAAATATTAGATAAAGGACTATATAACAGCAATAAAAATGCCATTAATATGAATAGTTGTTAAGCGATAGATCTTAAATCGCTAAGCTAAGATAAAATATTTTTTATTATAATATTCAAATAAAAACCATGATAGTCTTGTCATTTTATAGATTGAAGTGTTTTTTTTTTTGATAAAAATAGTGAGTTTAACACAATTTTAATGGAATTCCATTATTTGTTATTTTAGTCAT
This sequence comes from Excoecaria agallocha, assembly GCA_037975025.1. Taxonomy (NCBI): domain Eukaryota; kingdom Viridiplantae; phylum Streptophyta; class Magnoliopsida; order Malpighiales; family Euphorbiaceae; genus Excoecaria; species Excoecaria agallocha. Next base: position 37,467,662 of record CM075806.1, read on the forward strand.
TATCATAAATAGATATGTTTAAAAAAATTTAATTTAATAAATAAAAATAATATTTTTTTTATAAAAAAGATTATATTTTCTAAGTCAAATTTAAGTTAATGCAAGAAAAAATTATCAGAATAATATTTGTAACAATATTTTTTTATTAGATTATTAATTATTATTGATTTTTTGAAGATAAATTAGCTACTAATTGTTAAAAAATTTTATAAAATTATTTTTCATAAATTATTAAATTATTTATAGGTACACACAAACTACAACTTAATGACTGATTTAAATCCTTTAAACCTGTATACGACTAGTTATTTATAAAATAAGAAATTACACCATTTGCTATCTTTTTTTTTATTTTGTTTTCAAAATTGCCATATGGTTTGTTCTCAATTCTCATTTATGCATTTTACATTTTAGAAATGTCCCTTTTTAATTTCTAGATTTTGAAATATAAAAAATACCCCCTTTTTTACGCTATTTGAAAAATATGCTCACTAATTTACTATTTCTTTACTTCTAAAAAACTTGACAATCTCGCTCTCTCTTACTGCTACCAAAATCAATCTCAATCTCTACACCCTATCTGCATTTGCATTTGTGTCTCTCTTTTATTATAGATTTTTAATATCTCATAAATCTTCTCTCGCCAGTCATTATTCTACTGTTGCTATCAATAGTTTTTAGATTTTATTATTTCATCTCTTCAAGGTTATTCTTAATGTAAATTTTTAGATTTTATGCATTTGACCTTTTCATGTATTTTAATTTTATTTTTATCTTACCTTGTGTTTGGGTGTTATGTTTATTTTATAATTTTTGAGGGATTTCTTTTAATGGATTATACAAATTAGTTTGTCAAGTTTCTACATATCTCAACTATTATTACAAAAGTGGGTACATTGTATTCACAAAACCAAATACACTGCATTCAGAAAACATACTAGATTATTTTCACTTTACACAAAACTGAATACAGTGTATTAACTTTGCTCAAGTGTATTCACTTTATGCAAAACTGAATACAATGTATTCAAAAACGTGAATATGATGTATTCATTTTGTGCAAAGCCTATACACTACATTTAGTTGTATTATTATTTTTATATTAACTTTCTATCATTAATTCTATAATTGATTCTTTATCTTTTTTTTTGTAGTTACTTATCTGATCATAAAAAAATGGTTAAGTCAAATTTTTTATCTGATAATATAAGATGTCTTTCTTAAATTTTGTGAAAAATGGTGAAGCCAGTAGTTCAAAAGAAGGTATTTTATTTTTTTTTTGCTTTATTTTTGTTAAATATTTTTGTTTCTTGTTGCTTTTATAATGTTGTTATATTTTTTATAATTTAAGGTTTATCATTGTTATATGTTCTGTAATTTATTTTTTGACTTGAAAATTTATATGTTAATCCCAAGGATCATTTTTTAAGTAAAGTGAGTTTTTGCATAAACTTTGACGCAATTAGATTGATTAAAAAGAAGTTGAATGAAAATGAATAAAGGTTGTTTAATGTTAGGCATTTGTGATAGGTTAGTGAGGGGAAAGGATATTGCTATTATTGATAGTAGAATATTTAATGTATATCCTTAGGGTAAGGATGTATTTTAAATGACAATTGAAAGCCTTGAGGAAAATCTTTAGTATAGGAAATCAAAGATGTATAATCTAAAAGGATTTCTTTTGGCTTTCAAGTATGGTTTTACAAATGTTGTTTTGAAGTTCATAGGAGGTTTGTTATGTCATCTAGAGGCAAGCTTCCTCGAATTCTAACATGGAAAAGTGTTAAATGTTCATAATGGAAGAGTTTAAGGAAATAACTTTTCAAGAAAAATGTAATTAGTTTTGGTTTACTTTTTTTTAATTTTGTAGGACATTTGTTTATACATTTTATACACAAATATACATTGTCCAAACACTATACACTTTTAAACTTTATACAAACTGAATACATTGTATTTACATTAATCAAAATGGTATGCAACAAATTTAGAAAAGCAAATGCATTGTATTTCATTTATGCAAACTGAATACAATGGATTCAAAAAATTAAATGCACTATATTTAGTTTACACAAAAGTGAATAGTCTGTATTTAGTTTCTATAAAACTAAATAAAATGCATTAAGGGAATTAAGTACAATATATGTAGTTTGCATTAAACTATATACAATATATTCAGAAAACTAAATACAATGCATGTACTTTACATGGAATTCAAAAACTAAAAAATGACTTTTCATCTTACCTAGTTTAATATTGTATACCACTGTAATATATAAAGGATATGTTGTAAAATGTGGTTCTTTCATATCCAGTTCAATGTCAAAATGGAGGGATATGTTGCCCCTGTTTGTACCCTAGGAGAAATGCTATGAAATATTTACTATATGTATCTAATTGATAATATGATTCTATGTGTTTTTTTAATTGATGTTATTGTAAGTTGGGACTTGGAAGAAATTATTTACAAAGAAAGGTATAAAATGGTCATTTCATATTAAGTTATATGTGCATAACTTGAAAGAGAATATGAAATTGGGGGCTCAATTAAATAGATAAAGTATAAGTTATATGGTAAGAATGAGAAATTAAAGGAAACTAGGGAGCTAGATGCAATTAACTGAAGTTAACAAAAGGGACCAATGAAATGTTAACACCTGGTTTCTCTAAATGTATCATGAATTTGGAAGATAAAATGGGTTTTTAAGGGGAGAGTTGGCTAGCCATTCAAGGTTAACTTTTCAGCCACTCTTCTCCCTAAATAACCTATAAAAAGTTTTCCCTAAAAATTTTAACTTGATACTTGGAAAGAGAGAGAGCTTAATGATTAAGATTTAAAGGTAATAACACTTTCTTCATCTCCTTTTCTTTGTTTTTATGATGAAAATTGATTTAAAGAAAGATGAATATGTTTATATTTATATCCTTTCCTATGTAGAAGGAAAAACAAATAAATGGAAAGAGAAGGAAGTTCAAGGGGATTGAAGACGATGTTTTGGCTTGATTAAAAGTATGGGAATTTTATTTACTTGAATATGTGTATGGTTGTGTATGAGGCATGTTGTATGATATATTAGAGGTTATAATGAAGTATAGTCATGGAAATTAAGCTTAAGTTGCATGGAAACCAAAATAAACAAGGCAATTCTTAAAATACCAAAAATCTGTCCTAAAATTCATTTGACCTCTTTGAACTGCTTTGGCTATAACTCAAATCAAGTAATTCTATTTGTAATAGAAACTAGACTCATAAATCTTGATTTCATATAGAGAAGTCAAAGTCTAAATCCTTTTGTAAGATTATGAAAATCGAGCTTGAACTCTAATTATGTCTGCTACCCAATTATTGGGAGCAGTTCGTATTGTTTGTTGAATATTTGGAGATTACAAGTCTGATTGGAGTGATTTTTAATGTTTTATAAACTATAAAGATATAGGAATAACTTTGTCGAATATCACTTTGTCTGAAAGTGATGTTTACTTGGTCTAAAATGGCATAGAAGTTGAACTTAACAATCTGTCTTTAGCAGTTCTAGGACAGAATAGACCTCACGGTCAACACCAAATTAGTACTGAACATGAGATAGTTCAAATTCAGTCCAAAACCAAAATGTTACCTATTTCACAGTCATTACCTATTAAGTGATGATCGTGACCCTCCCCTGTCTCTTCCTAAACTTGACATTTAGGTCTTAAATCTATACTAAAGCCTACCTAAACCTCTCTTAACATTTTTAGAGCATTATAAGCATAAAATTTAAGATATTTTGTGACATTAAATATGTGAATAGCTTATTAAAATATAAGAATAAATTTATGGCATATCATATATATGTATGTGTATATAGATGAAATTGTGCTATAATAGTTTTACAATTATAAAGGTAGTTATGTAATAATAGCTAAAAGAGTACTATTGAAATTTTTTTGAACATTTGCACCCATAATTATGGAATATGAAGAACTATATACCATGAAAGGAAAGCAATAGATGAAATGGTTTATGCTTGTACATAGAACTTGGTGGTGGATATATGAAATGTGAACAATTAAGATATAGTATGCATTGTTAAATGAAAGATTATATACAAAACGACAGGAACCAGAACATGTTAGACTAGTATTTACATTTTTGGTATCAAAGCATGGTTTAAGTGGTTCTAGCCAATAGGAGTTTAAGAACATACATGTATAGAATTTTAATGGTGTTGGCTTATTGTTGATGTCCTTGTGTTTCCTTAGATAGTAAATATGTAGGAAAGTCAAAAAGCGATAGAGGAGACTGTGAAAAGTAAATTGCCTATGAGATCGAATCCCTCCAATCCTGAATCTTCAGCATATACCCGGAGAGGTGCACTTGTTACAACACTTGGGGAAGCATTATTAAAGATATCACAAGATATGGCTTAAATTTTATAGAGAATGATAGCACCAAAAGCACCTATTGCAGAAATTAAAAAGCATGGTGTAGAGGAATTTTTAGGCACAATATTGGAAGAATAAAAAAAAAGTAAAACTTTGGTTGGAAAAGATAGAATGAGTCTTTATAGAGATCCAATGCCCAGCCAATTAGAAGTGACTTATGTAGTGTCTTTGCTTTAAGGAGCGGCTTATGATTGGTAAAAATTAGTGTTGACACAACCTTAATTGCTTGATCCCCTTACTTAGGAGTTCTTTGAAGCGAAATTTAAGAAGAGATATCAACTAAAGCTTACAAAGAGGAAAAATTGAGATAGTTCTTAAACTTAAAGTAGAGGGGTATGACAGTGGCTGAGTATGAGGTGGAGTTTAGCTGTCTAAGCAAATATGTACCAAAATCAATGTTAATGGGAGCCTTTAAATGTCGGTAATTTGAAAATGGTTTACATGATCGCATTAGGGAGCACTTTATTAAACCTACTTCATTACACTAGGTGGAATACCATTAACTTGTATAAGTAGCTATTCGGGTAGAAAAGGAGGAATCAACTGAAAAAGTTTTGTTAGAGGCAGTTCATTAATAGGAAAAAGACTCAAAGTTGCATAAGGAGATCAATTAGTAGAATTTGGCAACCACCTCACATCTAAGAGTAGACAGCAAAAAGCATTTAACCCAACTAAATCAGGTAAGGAGCCTACAATAGGACAGGGTAAAGAACAACCACCTAAATGCATATATTGCTACATATGACATTGGGGTATCTGTAAGATGTTGATAGGTGCTTGCTTCATATATGGTAGCATTGAGCATTTTATGGCTAATTGCCTATTGAAACAAAAGCAAGGTTCCACATAGTAGAAACAGAGGAGCCTCTAATGCATCTTCTGTAGGCAGAGGATGTGAAAGAGGAAGAGGTGGATCTAGTTAGTTTAAAGCACAGTCGAGAAATGTTTTTGAGATAGTTATCAACCTTTTGTTTCTACACCTCCTACTCGGGCCTATATTATGAAAGCTCGAGAAGAAGCTGACGCTCCAAAGGTCATAGCCGATACTTTTTCTCTCTCTGACACTGATGTATATATACTTATAAATCCCGGCTCCACTTATTCATATATAGATAATAGGGATTTGGGTAAAAGTATGTCTACTGTTGATCAATTAAATTTTGATATATGTGTGACCAATCTTTTGGGCCATAGTGTGTGTGTGTAAATAAGGTATATAAAAATTGTCCTATTGTGATAGAAGGGTGATAATTTCCAACCGATTTAATTGTACTGCCTTTCCATAAGTTTGATGTGATTTTAGGTGTGGATTGGTTGACTAAACACCAGGCAATAGTGAATTGTAAAGTTAAAAATGTAGTAATATGCGATGTTGAGGGTAAAGAAATAGTGGCACAGGGCATTAAATCTAAACCCTTAGCAAACGTTATATCGATCATGAAGGCAAAGCGGTTTCTTAGAAAGGGGTGTGAGGCATTCTTGGCTTTGATAGTTGATTCTAAAAGAGAAATGGTGAACCTTCAATATATACCACTAGTCAATGAATTTCTCGATGTGTTTCCAGAGGAATTACCCGATCTTCCACCTGAAAGACAGGTTGAGTTGTCTATAAAAATCTTACCTGGAATTGCTCCCATCTCCAAAGCACCATATAGGATGGCACCATCAAAATTAAAAGAGTTGAAAGTTCATTTGCAATAACTATTAGATAAAGTCTTTTATTAAGCCTAGTGTGTCACTTTGGGATGCACCGGTGTTGTCTGTCAAAAAGAAGGATGGTACATTGAGAATGTGTATTGATTATATGCAACTTAACAAAGTAACAGTGAAGAATAAATATTTGTTTCCTTAGATCAAAAATTTATTTGACCACTTAAAAGATACCAGCATGTTTTCCAAAATTGATCTACAATCGGGATATTATCAACTATGGGTTAAATATGTAGATATTTCAAAGGCTGCTTTTAGAACTCGATATGGCCTTTTTGAATTCTTAGTAATACCTTTCGAGTTAACAAATGCACCAGCAACCTTTATATATTTTAATGAATATGATGTTTAGACCCTATTTAAATCAGTTTGCAGTGGTGTTTATTGATGATATACTAGTCTATTCTCGAAATGGAGCTAAACATGCATAACATTTGAGAATTGTGTTGCAGACTTTATGGGAAAAATATTTATATGCCAAGCTAAGTAAGTGTGATTTCTACCTTAAGGAAGTCTCATTCCTTGCACATATTATGTCATCAGGAGGCATTAAGGTGGATCCTAAAAAGGTCGAGGCCATAGTCAACTATAAACAGCCTTGAAATATGCCAGAAGTAAGAAGTTTCTTCGGTTTGGTAGGTTATTACCGTATATTTGTGAAAGGATTTTTAGTGGTTGCCTCCCCACTCACTAAATTGCTTAAAAAAGGGTTAAATTTGAATGGATAAATAGATGCCAAGCAAGCTTTGCATGGTTAAAGAAAATGTTAACAGAAGCTTAACAATAAGTAAAGAATATTCCATGTACATTGATGCATCAATAAATGGATTGGGTTGTGTGTTGATGTAAAGTGGTAAGGTAGTGGCATATGCATCAAGATAGTTAAAACCTCATGAACAAAACTAATCCAATCATGATTTGGAGCTAGCAGCAGTGATTTTTGCTCTAAAAATATGGCACCATTATTTATATGGAGAACAATGAAAAATTTATACGGATCATAAAAGTCTCAAATACTTGCTTACATAGAAATATCTCAATTTGAGACAGTACAAATGGTTGGAAATTTTTAAGGATTATGACTACATAGTTGATTACCATCCGGGTAAAACAAATGTAGTAGCTGATGCTCCATGTTAAAAAATGGTGGCAACCTTAATGTTACAACAGTGCAAATGGAGACTTGCATCAGATGGGTCCTTGATAGCTCAATTAAAAGCTCAACCTAACATAAGAAAAGTAGTTATTGATGCACAAAAAGGTGATGAAAAGCTACCACAAATAGTTCAAACAATACATCAAGGAGGCCCAGTGGAATATTTAGTAGGACAGGACGGTGCTATATATTATCAAAATAGATTATGCATACCAGATGATAAAGAATTGAAAAGAACTCTATTGTAAGAAGCACATAACACGATTTTCACTATGCATCCTGGTGGCAATAAGATGTATCAAGACTTGAAGCAGTTTTATTGGTGGCCAGAGATGAAAAGGGATGTAACTGAATATGTATTCAAATGCTTAACTTGTCAGCAGGCAAAGGCGAAACATCAATTTCCTTTGGGACTATTAAATCCTATTCCAATCCCACAATGGAAATGGGATAACATCATTATGCATTTCGTTACCGGTTTACCTCTTACGTAAGAGAAGTATGTTATAGTGGATAAATTAACTAAAGCCGCTCACTTCATCCCAGTTCGATCTGACTATTTGATGAATAAAATAGCTGAATTATATGTGAATAAAATTGTTCGATTGCATGGGATACCAGAATTAGTATCGGTATCCAAAATTTACTTTTAAATTTTGGAAAAGCTTGCAATAGGCTTTAGGCATGAAGCTTCATTACAGTAGTGCATTCCACCCAAAAACAGATGATCAATATGAAAGAGTTATACAAGTGTTAGAAGATATACTATGAGGGTGTGTTTTAATTTTTCAGGAAGTTAAGATAGATATTTGGCCTTACTGGAGTTCGCATACAACAATAGTTACCAAACTAGCCTTGGCATGCCACCTTATGAAGCATTATATGGTCATAGGTGTAAAACTCCCATTTGTTAGACAAAATTGACTAAGAATAAAATGATCACTCCCAAATTATCAAAGATACTGAGGAGAAGATTCAAATTGTCAAACAAAGATTAAAAGAAGCAAGTGACCGACAGAAATCATATGCAAATTTAAAAAGAAAAGATATTGAATATCAAGTCTGAGATAAAAAGTATTTTTAAAGGTGTCACCGTAGAGGAAAGTATTACAATTCAGAAAGAAAGGAGAACTCAGTCCAAGATTTATAGGTCCTTATGAAATTATATATTGAGTTAGACCTGTAGCCTATAGGTTGGCCCTTCCATCGAAATTATCAAGGCTATATGATGTTTTTTATGTTTTCATGCTCCAACAATATTGATTTGATGAATCTCACATAATACCTGTAAAAAATATAAAGGTCCAATCTAATTATACTTACGACGAATAACTAAAAGAGATCTTGGCTAAGGAAGTCAGACAACTGCGAAATAAGAAAATCCATCTAGTTAAAGTATTATGCCAACATTATGGCATATAGGAAGTCACATAGGAGCCTAAGTCAGTAATGCGGACACAACATCCACAATTGTTCAAAATAGGTACGAATTTTAAGCACGAAATTTATTAAAGGGGATAGTTGTAAGTCCCCTATTTGTACCCTAGAAGAATTGCTATGAAATATTTACTATATGTGTCTAATTGATAATATGATTCTATATGTATGTTTAATTGATATTATTGTAAGCTAGGACTTGGAAGAAATTGTTTACTAAGAAAGGGAAAAAAATGGTCATTTCATATTAAGTTATATATGCATAACTTGAGAGAGAATATGAAATTGAGGACTCAATTGAAAAGATAGAGTATACGTTGTGTGGTAAGAATGAGAAATTGAAGGAAACTATACAGCTAGGTGCAATTGACTAAAGTCAAAAAAAGGGATCAATGAAATGTTAACACCTAGTTTCTCTAGATTTATCATGAATTTGGAAGGAAAAAATGGGTATTTAAGGGAAGAGTTGGCCAACCATTCAAGGGTATTTTTCAGCCATTTCTACCTAAATAACCCACAAAAAGCTTCCCCTAAAAATTTCAACTTGATACTTGGGAAGAGAGAGAGTTTAGTAGTTAAGATTTTAAGGTAATAACACTCTCTTCATCTACTTTTCTTTGTTCTTATGATGAAAATTGATTTAAAGAAAGATGTATATGTTTATATTTATATCCTTTCCTATGTAGAAGGAAAAGCAAATAAAAGGAAAGCGAAGGAAGTTCAAGGGGATTAAAGAAGGTGTTTTGGCTTGATTAAAGGTATGGGAATTATTTTTTTACTTGCATATATGTGTGGTTGTGTATGAGGCATGTTGTAAGATATATTAGAGGTTAGAATGAAGTATAATAACGGAAATTAAGCTTAAGTTGCATGGGAACCGAAATAACAAGGCAATTATTGAAATACCAAAAATCTGTCCTAGAATTCATTTGACCTCTTCAGATTTTTTTGGCTATAACTCGAGTTATAGAGACTCAAATTAAGTAATTCTATTTGGAACATAAATTAGACTCACACATCTTGATTTCATATGAAGAATTCAAAGTCTAAATCCTTTTGTAAGATTACAAAAATCAAACTTGAACTCTAACTGTGTCTGCTGCCCAGTTATTAAAAGCAGTCCATGTTGTTTGTTGAATATTTGGAGATTTACATGTCTGATTGGAGTGATTTTTAATGTTTTCAAAACTAGAAAGTTAGAGAAATAACTTTGTAGAAGATTACTTTGCCTAAAAAAGATATTTACTTGGTTTAAAATGGTATCTAATTTGAACATGACAATCTATCTTTAGCAGTTTTGGGATAGAATAAACCTCACGGTCAGCACCAGATTAGTATTGATCATGAGATAGTCCAAATTCAATTGAGAACTAAAATGTCACCTATTTCATAGTCAGTAACTATGAAGTGATGATCGTGACCCTCCAATTTTTCTTCAAAAACTTGACATTTAGGTCTTAAATCTATACTACAGCCTACCTAAACCTCTCTAAACATTTTTAGAGCATTATAAGTATAAAATTTGTGACATTAAATATGTGAATAACTTATTGAAATATATGAATAAAGTTATGGCATATCATATATGCATGCATATACAGATGAAATTGTGCAATAATAGTCATACAATTATAAAGGTAGTTATGTAATAATAGCTAAAAGAGCACTATTGAAATTGTTTTGAACATTTGCACCCATAATTATACAATATGAAGAACTATGTACCATAAAAAGAAAGCAATGGATGAAATGATTTATGCTTGCATATAGAATTTGGTAGTGGATAGATAGACATACTTATAGGGCTATAGTTGCAACTGCTATAATTCTGATCCCATTTGGATCCACAGTATATTTCCATTTGGGACCACAGTTTTAATCCATTTGGACCTATAGATTTAATACATTCAGGTATTCATATATTTGATACCTATGGGCGAGGGACTGAGCATTAAAAATCTGGTGAAAACCACTCATTCAAAGGCTTTGGTTATTAGAATCAACTTGGTTTTTCTTGCTTTGTTTCTTGTTATTTTTGCTACTTTTATTCTCCGCCTATCTTCTGTTGTTTATTTTGATAATTCAGCTTCACTGGTTAGGTGCTCATTACGAGAGTGCCATCACAAGGTAAGGTGAGTTAATTAATTAATCACTTTTCTTTTTAATTTATTTAACAACTGCAGTTTCATCCTTGATTACCCATTTGGTCAAAATTGAATCTTTTGTAGATGAAAAATGGAGTTAAGATGAAAGCAATATTAGAAGAGAGTTAAGGGAATACAACACAGCAAAGAGGAAATATGACCAAGATTGAAGTGCCAAGCTTTATGAATGGTTTGGGAAAAGGAATGAAGATAGTAATGATAAATATGGAAGAAAATGATGCAAGTGAGTGGAAAATCCATGGACAGATGGTTCTAATCCAATTTGAAAAAGTTTCAGAATTGTTTAAATGGGAAGATCTATTTCCAAAATGGATCGATGAAGAAGAAGAACTTGAAGGCGCAACGTGTCCAAAAATTCCAATGCCAAATTTCAAGGCATATGATAATATGGATATGATAGTGGCAAAGTTGCCATGCAAGTTCCCAGAAGAGTTATGGAATAGAGAGGTGCTTAGGCTTCGAGTTCACTTAATAGCAACAAATTTGGCAGTGAAGAAAGGAAGAAAGGACCGGAGATCGAGAGAGAAGGGATTTGCAGAAGAGACTGGCGGTGAGAAGAAGGAGAAGGGTAAAGTGAAAAAAATGAGATTTTTAACCCTTTTTTACTTGCCACGTAGGCATCTGGTCAGTGATGACTTGTCAAAAAAGTGCTGATGTGTATAGATGGCTTGAGTGGATGACATGTTCCGACATTCGGAATATCAATTTTTCGTTCATGATGATTTTTTGATTACGAAATAAAAATTAAATTATTATTTTTTTTATAAATCAAAATAGAGTGATCATATGGGTTGTAATTAACCCCTTTATTGGGCTTAAAATATGGGGCCGAAGCTATGAGTTCTGAGCTCTGAGCTTGAACTTGCAAGGAAGGAAAATCAATTATTTACCAGGCGGGCTTTAGCAGAATCCCTACTTACGAATTACGGCCTGCAGGCTCGCGTCACGTCTCTCCTCTCGGGCACAGGTGAATCAATGGAGTTTCCTCACCGGTTACACCCTGTTGGCAACCGAGATCAAAGTGAGATTTGAAATTGAGTCTATACATTTTTTTTTTCTAAATTTCGGATCTGAAAAAGAACGATATAGAGGGATGGCGGAGGTATCGATTTGCAGTAGCAGTGGCAGCGGGGAGATGTCGCCCGAGGAAGAGAGAGTTTTGATCAGAGACATTGTGATTTCCGCAGAAGCTAACAGCAAAGAAGGCGACAAATTTTATTTAATTACTCAGAGGTAATCAGTTCACCAAGTCTCTCGATTCTTTTGTTTTATGTAGTTTACTACTATTTTGTGGTTAGTCCCATTGTGTAATCCGTGAATTTAGTCTTAGTAAATAATCCTTGAATTGGGTTTTCTAATTTACTTCAATTTGATGAGAAATACCGAGAAGTATTCGTCAACATTTCATTTATTATCTAATTGCTAATAGTTTGCTTTTGGAAAATGCCAAGTTACCCTTTTTTCTGGAATACCATAATCTGTCTTTCTCTTTACCTCTGTGTGTATCTGTTCATGTTCTGCTGAGCTTCCAAATTGACCCCAATGAATTCAGTTGATAATATTTGTGGACCCCTTGTCATTCTAATTGGGGTATCATACCTTATTTATTTATTTATTTTTCTAAAATGTTCTCTGAGGAGAAATACAAGGCTATTGCATTTTTTTCCTATTGATTCTGAACCAGAGTTATTTCTTAATTATTTGATAGCTGATATCTTCAGATCAGAGAGTATTGCTTGAATTATTTTGTGATTCATATTTTTGCATTTTCTTTTCGTTTTCAAACATTAATAATGTTTTCAAACGTTTTTCTCATTGGTTCCTGACAGTTGGTGGCAACATTGGATTGAATATGTGAACCAAGACCAACAAAATAATACAATTGAAGGCTTCTCTTCGTTAGAGAATTCTGATTTGGTTGGTTCTTCAAAGAGGCCAGCTAGTATTGATAACTCTGATTTAATATATGATGCAATATCAGAGGACTCCCATGTTGGCATTGAGATTCATGACAGTCTGTTAGAAGGCCGTGATTATGTCTTGCTTCCACAAGAAGTTTGGAACCAGTTGTATTCATGGTGAGTTTGATGTACTTGTAAATGGTTCTGACATGACCCTTTTATTCTCTTTCTTCTCTAGTCCTTATCAAATTTGTACTCTATGAATCCACATGAGCTTAAGGGGTATTAGTTTCTAGTTTCAATTCAGTAGTATTTTTGTTTCATTGATGCTGTGCTTGCTGATTATTGTCAAGAACAATAGAGAAACTACAGTCTTCAATTCATTTCATTATATTATTGAGGTATTTACTTTTTCAGCTTGGAAGAAATTTAGGTTAAGCATTTGATTTTTGGAAGATAAATTTTCTAGAACAAACTGTCAGAGAAAAGGACAGTGAGGTACTGATAATGATATTTGGGGTTGTGTAGGTATGGAGGTGGTCCAACATTGGCACGGAAAGTAATTAGTTCAGGGCTTTCACAGAAAGATTTAGCTGTGGAGGTGTATCCTCTACGTCTTCAACTGTTTGTCATGCCTAAGGGTGGCCAGTCTACAATAAGAATAAGCAAGAAGGTATAAACATTGAGTTTCATCATTATTTATCACTTTCAAACTTCACTAATTTTAATATTCTTCGAAGGACATTTTGATACCCTTTAGCCCTGAAAATTAATTATTTCAGCTCTTAACGTTTTAGTTATAATATAATTTTCTATTTCAGTATTCAATATTGTTATGATACGAGCTGTTATATGTGAATAGAAGTGTAAATGCAGGATTTGATTATGATAATTGTGCTGAAAGTTTGCATCACTTAGCTGTAAGTGTGTAATGTTTCCTTTTGTAAATGTACTAATCTGTATATAAACCCCATAGTGCTTGAGGGACTGATCAAGCAACTGAATTCGAGAAATTTTCTCTCTTTCTCCTTTCTCTGATTATCACAAATATGTTATGATGTGTTTCATAAAGTAAACTAGCGAACTACTAAGGAGGGGTTAGTTGTTGGAATCACTCTAAAACGTAGCATAGGAAAGTAAACTTTCATTGTCTGGTTTGTTCAGAATTCTTGAATTTTCAGAAGACTTGAATTCCTAAATTGTGGTCCTACCCCAAATTTCCAATGTGAAGTGTGAGAAAGGTACTATAAGTGGGATATAAAATGAAAAAAAATAGGTTTTGATACTATAATCTTTATCATAATTTATTTGGCCAAAAATAATCATATTGTTACTATAGTTTTCAAAAAAAAAAAAAAAAAATTATAGAAATTTGTGTAAGATAAAGGTGGCTAATAATACTTTAGAACAAGTCCATTCATATGTAGACTATAATACCGTTGATTTAGAGCAACTGAAATGGAGTATTTATGTATTCTTGCTTCCTTAATAGTCCTTAAAAATATTTTCTTGTTCATTTGATTATGCAGCTTTAGATTTTTGTATTTGTAATCTAAAATTATGGAAGAATTCACCAATAAATTAAGATCGTAAAGATTTTTATTAATTTTCTTACTTTTATAATAGCAAAATCAATATACACAAATATTTTAAATAATTGTATTACTGTCATTTGTTTTATTGATTTATTTATTTATGTCTCCATAACATCATTGAACGGAAACATCTAGAGAAAATGTTCTTTTGACAAAAAAGATAAAATGCTAGCCTGGAATTACTTGCTAGGAAAATTACTTTTCAGGAAAGTTGTTGTAGGAATGTTGAAATCTGGCAACCAATCGTTCCCTTGATTGATGAGACAAATGACTTAAACCTTTATATATAAAAAAAGCTTCAAATTAGTTAGCTTTTGAGAATTTTGTTAGCCACGTCAAAACTAATTTTGCAACAATTGAATTGAGCAATTGCAGAGCAATTGCCACTTTTTCTTTATTAGTGATTAACTTGGGTTATTAATTGACAACTAAAATTCACAATGTAATATAAAATTTGAACATTTTGACAGGAAACGATCGGAGAGCTTCACAAAAGAGCATGTGAAATTTTTGACCTCAACTTAGAACAAGTAAAGGCTCTTGCATTCTTTATTTTATATATCTTGGTTTAGCTGTTAAAACATACTACATTTATGTTTAGTATTGTTGATTCTCTTTTCTTCAGTTTCAAAGTAGTTGATATTTTGCTGTTTGATAGGTTTGCCTTTGGGATTATTACGGCCATCGAAAGCATGCTTTGATGAATGACATGGATAAAACACTAGATGATGCCAACATACAGATGGATCAGGATGTATGTCTCTTTTGTTTTATGGTAGCTTTCCTTCTATAGCAATATATGTTTGTTGTGATGATTTTTTTTTTCTACATGCTTCAACTTGCTTTTAATAATATAGTGTGGTTATGCTTGTTTCATTTGCATATAGTAGACTTTTATTAAGAGTAATTTAGTGTCGACTATACTTTCTTAAATGAAGAAACCACTATTGTTAGAAGAGGGGCGATGCAGTTACTATCCATTGTGATAAAGTCATAAGAACTGGTATTAGAGCAGTCGCTATCCGGTGTAATTAGCATGTGAAAAAGCGTGGAGGCTAGAAACGGTCGACAACCCTAGAGGCGATGAAGTTCTAGCTTCATACGATGAACTTGAGGAACAAGTTAGATCTCTCCATTCCATATTTGAAGAATGGGGATATCTGTACCTCAAACAACTAGAGACCACATTTGGATGCTTGGAATCTAGACTTGAGTAGAATCAATCTCATATCTTCACTCTGCTATTGGAGCAAAATAGTATGAGGATTGAGCAGAGGAAATCCCATGCTATTGATGAAGATCTAAGGCAGGAGAATCAAAAATCAGTTGCCTACTCGACGCAACTAATTCAATTACATGCCTCTCAAGTTCTAGCAGAGGCAAGGAAACTTATACTATTCTTGCTGAAACCTCCAGAATTGATAAAGGAATTTTACCAACACTAATGGATAAGGAAGGTTTAGATTTCCAGCACAACTTCTAGAATAGTCCTTATTTCCAGAAATTATTACCCAAATGTGATTTACTTGCTTTTGAGGGTTTAGGAAGCAAGCATTGGGTTAGTAAATGTAGGAAATACTTTCAAATATTTGAAGTAAATCTTGAGACGCTAGTTGAATTACCCAATTTATTTCTCCATGGTAAGGCTGAATCATGGTTTTTGAATTGGAGCAAGGGGAAAGATAAGATTACTTAGGAAGATCCTTCATAGGCCATCTATAACATATTCAAGGAGATAGGGGAAGAGGATGTTGTCGAGGAGCTTCATAAGCTTGGACAAAATATTATTGTAGAGGCTTACCCAGATAGATTTGAGGAGCTAAAACTTAGAATGGAGAACTGTGTCCATCAAATATTGAAGCTTATTATTTATCTAGTTTCATTGTCGGCCTAAAGGATGAAATTAGATCAGCAATAAAAATGTTCAGACCTAGTGTGTTCTATTATGCTATTGATCATGTAACACCTGCTACCTTGACATAGGTCTGGGTACCGGGGTCATACAAGCCCCACTCCTAATCCATCAAATATCTTAATCGCCTGATATAACCTGAATATAAACCATAATATTACTACCATAATTTCTGTGCACACAACACCAATCCACACTTAATTCCATCCAATATAGATATAATATCAATATTTTCTAGCTCATATTACGATAATTATAATCGCCTATGAATCCTCATCCAAAATGTAAACCTTAAACTTCATATTGTTAATTCTAGGATAATAATGTTACTATTAAATTTTCTTATAACATAAATACATGATCCAAAATTTCAGTCACAACTACACATATACATTAACAAAAAATGAAAACAAATCTTTCATCTTCATTAGCACATAGTCTTCTCTAGTCCAAATTGGTTGCTCTCTTATTTGATCCCTTGCGCGCAGTAGAAAATCACGCACTAAGTACTAGGTACTTGGTGGTGAATACAACACTTAACCCCATTCATGCCATTAATAATGTCAAACATACATATTTATTCCACTATCATCAATCAATGAAGTAATGTCTTATATAATAAAGGAATATATTCTAGTATTGTTCTCAATTCATCACATGCTATTAGCATACTACAATAATTATTAGTCAACGATGCAATCATATTAAACTTTATGAATAAGCATATCTATGGGTGTTTAAATAATTATTTGAAATCACAAAAAAAAAAAAAGATCTTCATTAATTAACACACACAATGCTAATAACAGCAATAATAAATTTTGTAACAAAATGCAAGATGGGAGAAAATCATAATCTCAATTTCAATATTAAAAGGTACATGTATGTATACAAATATAGAAGAGATAAGAGTTCTAGTTATACAAGGAAACCTAGCTGAGTAAGGAAAGCTATATTCTGTTCCTAATATTACGTTAGCTAACTATTTATAGTCTGTAATACTCCCCCTCAAGCTAGAGTATAGATATTAATCATGCCCAGCTTGTTGCATAAATATTCAACCCTAGGCCTATTTAAGCCTTTGTGAATAAATTATCCAACTGTTTTTCTGCCTTCACATATTCCGTTAAGAAACTATCCTGAATTTTTTAACGAATAAACTGACAATCAATTTCAATATACTTGGTCTGATCATGATACACTGGATTGGAGGCAATATGAAGAGTAACTTCATTATCGCACCAAAGTTTTGCTGGAAATGAGTGATCTATACCAATTTCAGTAAGCAAGTGACGAATCCACAAGATTTTACGTGCGGAATGTGACATAGCTCTGTATTTAGATGCTGCACTAGATTAGAATACTACAATCTACTTCTTGCTTCTCTAGGACATTAAATTACCACCAACAAAGAGACAATAGCTTGTAGTTGACCTCCTATCAATCTTAGAACCTGCTCAATCATTATCTGTAAAGCATTCAATGTATGCCCATTATCCCTGTACAATATACCTAGTCCAGGAGCACCCTTCAAATAACACAAGATCTGCTCTAGAGCTTCCCAATGCTTGACTATGGGAGCAGCTGTAAATTGACTAACAATGTTTACTGCAAATGTGATATCTGGTCGAGTTGCTGTGAGATAATTCAATTTTTCAACTAACCTCCGATATCTCTCTGGATTATCAAAAGGGTCACCATCATCCTTTGTGAGTTGTACATTGGGAACCATAGGAGTATTGCATGGCTTAGCTCCTAATTTCTAGTTTTTGCAAGCAAGTCAAGAGCATATTTTCTTTGGGATAGAAGAATTTCCTTCTTACTTCTCGACATTACCATTCCCAATAAATATTTTAATTGGTCTAAGTTTTTATTGTGAAATCTACCCTGCATAAAGGACTCAAGTGAAGAGATGCTTGCAGAGTCACTCCCTGTAATCACAATATCATCAACATACACAACAAGAAGAATAACGCCAGGTTTCGATTGTCTGTAGAAAACTGAGTGGTCATACTGACACTTCTTGAACTCAAACTCTTGGACAAGCTCACCGAATTTTCCAAACCAAGCATGATGATTATGCTTCAATCCATACAAGAATTTTTTCAGGTGACAAATTTTCCCATGCTCTCCCTGAGCAACAAAGTCAGGTGATTGCTCTAAATAGACTTCTTCCTGAAGGTTACCATGAATGAAAGCATTTTTGATGTCTAATTGATGTAAAGGTCAGTATTGGGAGGATGCCAAAGATATGAATAAACGAACACAATTCAATTTGGCAACTGAAAAAAAAAAGTAATAATCCATTCCATACGTCTGGACATACCCTTTAGCAATAAGGCAAACTTTAAGACAAGCGATAGAATCATCAGGATTAATTTTGACTGTAAAGATCCATTTGCAATTCACATCCTTCTTCCCTTCTGATAAATTCACCAACTTCCAAGTGTTATTTGTATCTAAGGCATTGTCTCCTCAAGCATAGCATCATACCATCTAGGATGACTCAAGCTTTCTTTAACTGTATTAGGGATATATATATAGAATCTAAAGATGCAATTAGAGAGCATGTAGAGGGAGATAGGTGATCATAGGAAACAAAGTTAGCAATGGAATAAGTGGATTAACAATTGCGTTTACCTTCACGAAGAGCAATGGGAAGATCGGGGTTATCTGGAGCTAGATCAAATGACAAAAGAGCTGGTGCGGGACATGTATCATTGGTGTCTTTTTGTCTAGAGTAGATTTGAACAATCTATGGTCTTGCGGATATTGAAGGAACATCGCTTGTTGTTTGCTCAGTACTAGAAGATGTAGAAGGCACATCAACATACTCTCGAGAAGATGTCACAGTATAAATGAGTCACTTATCTTTCTCCCCCTGACTTGTAGCGGGTTGAGATAGAAAGAAAGGTTTATCTTCTGATAATACCACATCAGCTAAAACCAGATGTTGTTGTAGATCAGGAGAATAACATCTATGTTCCTTTTGAAGATGCGAGTATCCTAAGAAAACATACTTTAATAGGGGTGTGCAAAAACCGAACCGACTCGATCAACCCGATTAATCCAATCCGAACTGGCGTATTTGGATGGGGTTAATCGGGTTATTGGGGCCGGTTCGGTTATGGGAATTAGGGATATTTCGGGGGTCGGATGAAAATCCCTAAAATCGATCCGACCGACCAATCCGAATAACTTAATATGTAAATAAAAAATTCTAATTTTTTACATATATTAATTAATATATAATATATATTAATGTAATTTTGAAATTATTAGTTTGTTGTATTTTTAAAATATTTGTTATGGTATTTAATATTATTTATTTGTATTAATTTAGAATTTTAATTTAATTTTGATTTAAATATGTAAATTAAAAAAAGTAAATTCGGGTAAATTGGGTGGGTCGGTTCGGGACTAGAAAAATGTCGGGTTAATCGAGTATGGATCCGATATTTATATAGGGTAGGATCAGGTGAGGAAAATACCTTAAAAATTGAATGTCGGGTTAATTGGGTTCGGTCGGATTCACCCAAACCCGACCGATGCACACCCCTACACTTCAATGCTTTAGGATCTTGCTTAGTAACATGAGGTCATACATCTTGAACATAATAAGTACTGCCAAATATCTGTAGTTTCACAGTAAATAATGTTTTATTGGGAAATAAAACATTATAAGGGACATCATCATTCAACACCGTAGAGAACATCCGATTACTTAATAAGCTGTAGAAATAGCATCAATCCAAAAATACTTTGAAACATTCATTTGAAATAATAAAGTTCTAGTTGTCTCAAGTAAATGTTTGTTCTTTCTTTCAGCAACTCTATTTTGAGAAGGGGTATCAACACAAGACAACTGGTGAATAATATCATGTTGAGACATATATTGCTGAAAAGAATTTGACATATATCCGTTAGCATTATCACTTCGCAATATATTCACAGAGGCATTAAACTGGGTTTTAACTTCAGCACAAAAAGCAAAAAAATGAAAAAATACTTCAAAACGATTCTTCAAAAAATAAATCCAAGTCATACGAGAAATTTTATCCACAAAAGTAACAAAATATCTGTATCCAATTTTCGACATAATAGGATAAGGATCTCAAACATCTAAATAAACAAGTTAAAAAACAAACCTAGCTTGTTTATTAATTTTAAGACCTAACGAGCTATGATGATGTTTTGCAAAATGACAAGACTCATAATCCAAAGAAGCGACATCATGAAATTGCGAACATAGCTTCTTCAAAATAGACAGAGAGGGATGCCCCAAACGACAGTGTGTTTTAAAAAGACAGACTACACTAGAACAAACAATAGATCGTGGTACCCAAGAATCCAGGATGTATAGACCACCAAATACATGTCCTTTGTCAAAAATCTGCTTCGTAATAAGATCCTGAAAAAGACAATGATCAAGAAAAAATGAGACACAACAATTGAACTCTTTGATAAATTTACTCACAGATATCAAATTAAAGGCTAGGTTAGACAAATTTAGAACAAAAGACAGAGTAATAGGAGTCGGTTTGACAGTTCTAGATTCCACAATATTGGATGATGTCCCATAAGCTATACTAACAAGTAAAAGAGCTTTATTAGATCGAAAATTAAAGAAAGTATCAGGATTATTTGTCATGTGATTCTTGCAACTAGAATCAATAACCCAATTGTTATTAGAGGAGATAAGACATGTGTTACTTGCCTCAGTAGTAACCGAAGTTGAGGATCCCTTTAACATTTCTTGGTACTTAGCATATTCTTCGGCAGAAATAATTACATTCTACTCAGATGATAAACCGGAAGTAACAACATTAGCAACTTGTGCCATCTGATTGCGATTCTGCAATTTCTTATATTAGCGCTTCGTATGACTTGGTTCTTTGCAATAGTAGTATATAATGTCAGTATTTCGATTGTCATTAGATTTATTTCTCCCTCTTGGCACATTCTTCTTGTCATTTTTCGTCCCCACTTTCTTTAATAACAAAAGCACTATTAAGCTGGCTAAAGAAAGCATTATCTGCACGCAATAATCTGCTAAACACATCTTTAAGAGTAAAAATTTTAGAACATAAAAAATTTGAGATTTAGCTGTCTCAAATTCAAGTGGCAAACTAGCCAAAAAGCTCATCACTACCATTTTTTTCTATTTGAGCCTGTTGCTTCTTAATATCTGCACCAAAAGGTAGAAGCATATTCAACTCTTCATAAATTTTCTTAAACTTCATGAAATAAGTAGCGAGTGATTTTGCCTCATTTTCAGCACAATAAAAGGCTTTACAGACATCACAACTGTGAGGCTTATTTCTTTTTCCAGAATATAAAAAGATCAAATAATCCATTAACTTTTTTACATGTTCATAACGAGAAATTAAGCCAAGCACGTTTCTTTCAATTGAATTTTTAATCTGTAAAAGTAACTGTGATTCATTTTTCATCCATATCTGCTTTTTAATTTTAGCAGTGGGAGGGTCATCAGTTAAGTGATCATCTTTATCCATACTACGGAGATAAATCCTAATAGTTATACTCCAATCAAGATAATTGGATTTATCTAATTTTTCTTTTGTAATTTTAGACAAAGGAATGATCTCACTAACAGTCTTCCTAACGATTTCTTTACTGTCAGCCATAATATCCACATATAACAAAAGTAACAATCAAGGTAGGAACGTGACCTAGTATACCCAGCAAAAACAAATGCCCAACTTCCTCAACAAGACACCCAATAATAAGCTTACAAAAACAAGAAATAAGGAAAGGAGTAGAACCTCGAGAACATAACCTTAAAGGAGCAGAGAAGACCAACCACTACCAAGAGGAAAACCACCTCAAGCAGACATCGGAATATGATTGAAAATAGCAAGTTGACATCGAAGGAGAAATCGGAGGGTCAGTGAACAAGGCACGTGCCTCCACTCGTCAACGCGTGAGAGAAGGAGCGATAGCTTGTGGCGACGTGTGTGGCTTACTCGCTATTAGGATGGATGCCGGATTTTGTGGGGAGGTTGGAATGACACCTGTGCACCTCCTTGATGTGGGCGGTGAGACAAACCGGTCAACGGAACTGGTGACCCAAGAGGAGGCAGATTCTTCACCAAATAACAGAGAGCTCGAGAAGCCCAAAGAACCTAGAAAAGAGCCTAAAGCTCTGATATCATGTAACAAAATGCAAGATGGAAGAAAATCATAATCTCAATTTTAGTATTCAAAGGTACATGTATTAGACAATGTGATCATCGAATCTGTTTGCTTCCAGGAACCGCTCTTGTGGTTGTTCGACCTTACCATTATGCACATTGTCAAAAAGATGAGATCGAAAAACAATGTATTGAGCTGCTTCAACAAAGATTTATTCGTCCTAGCAAATCTCCAATTTCTCCTCTGATCCTTTTAGTCCCTGTGAGAAAACACACAAGGGAATTGAAATTCTATATTCAATTGATTAATACTAAGATTACACTTTTATTTATACAAAGAAAAATGTAAAATTACACCTAAAACCTAGTTGTCACACACTAGGAATATTCAGCTGTATATAGCTGTATTTCTTATTTTCTAACACTCCCCCTCAAGATGGAGCATAAATTTTAATTATGCTTCAGCTCGTCACAAATTTATTTTTTGATACAAACTTTAAAACATAAATCCGAGTTTCAAAACAAAATGGAAAACAAATGCAAAACCCTCTCCAAACAAAGTCTACAAATAGCCCATGCCGTAAGCTTCAACTCGAAACGGAGATCAAGTGCAACTCTCTCCAAACGAAGCGTACACAAATAACCCGTGAATAGGCTTCAACACAAAAGGGAGATCAAGTCCAACTCTCTCCAAACAAAGCTACACATATCCTGTCATATAGATTTCAAAACAAAATGGATAATAAGTGTATGACTCTTTCCAAAACAGAAGCAGAAACCACGAAATAGAAACACCAAGAAACAGCTGCCAACATTTAGAAGCAGTAGAGGCAGGAAATGACTTGAGAGAGAGACCTTTAGAAGAGAGGAAAGGGACAAAATTGACACTACACCTATGCCGGAAACAACAAATCGACGCCGGAAAAAAGATCGGAGGACCGGAGGACAGGTCACGCGCTCCCATGCGTCGGCGCGTGAAGACGAAAGCAAATCCTTGTGGTGGCGCGTGAAGTGCACTCGCCGGTCTTTTGGTCACCGGATTTTGTGCGAAGGCCGGAAATCCATCGGTGCTCCATCTGAAGTCGACGATGAGTGAAACCAGTCATCGGAACTTGGTGACCCAAGGTGGGGCAGATTCACCCACTGCCGCTAAAACCCAGAAATCCCAAATGCTGAAACCCAAAAATCCCAAAACCAGAAAACCTATAAGAAACGAGGAAAACTCAACCCTCAAACAAGAAAAGACCCAGAAAAGAGCCAAAGGCTCTGATACCATGTGAGAAAACACACAAGGGAATTGGAATTCTATATTTAATTGATTAACACTAAGATTACACTCCTATTTATACAAAGAGAAAGGTAAAATTACACCTAAAATCTAGTTGTCACACACTAGGATATCCAGTTGTATTCCTTATTTTCTAACAGTCCCTAAGCAAGATGGATCCTGGTGCCTTTGTATTTATTATTGTGAGTTAAACAGTAAAACGTTGAAGGATAAACTTCCAATTCCAGTGGTAGATGAACTTCTTGACGAACTGCATGGTGCCTGTTAGTTCACCAAATTAGAATTGAGATCAGGATTATCAGGTTTGCATGTATCCTAAAGATGTGGAAAAAACAGCCTTTCGCACTCATCATGGGCATTTTGAATTTCTAGTTATGCCATTCGGTCTCTTTAATGCACCATCAACCTTCCAATCCTTGATGAATGAGGTATTTTATGCCGCCTTGTGTAAATTTGTACTTGTTTTCTTTGAGGATATCATAATTTACGGCAATAGTTGGGAAAGCCATATGGTTCACATGCACCAAGTCTTTGAATTACTTCGTACCCATAAGCTTTACTTAAATCGTATTAAATGCTCCTTTGGCTCCCCTTCGGTAGCATATTTGGGCCACAGTTTTTTTGTGAGTGGTGTAGGAGTTGACAAGCAAGGTTCAAGCTGTTAAGGACTGGCCACAACCTCAGTCCATCACTTTTTTGCTTGGATTTTTGTGATTATTGGGATAC
Organism: Excoecaria agallocha; assembly: GCA_037975025.1. NCBI lineage: Eukaryota > Viridiplantae > Streptophyta > Magnoliopsida > Malpighiales > Euphorbiaceae > Excoecaria > Excoecaria agallocha. The sequence goes on from CM075806.1 coordinate 37,492,132, forward strand.
TATCACAAATTTGTTCATGATTATGGACAATTGGCAGCCCCCTCGACTACTATGCTGAGGAAGAACTCACTTAAGTGGACTGAGGTAGCCTTGCAATCCTTTGAGAAACTCAAACAAGCTTTGTGTACGGCTCTAGTTCTGCGGCTTCCTAATTTTGATAAGGACTTTGTTGTGGAGTGTGATGCCTCGGGTGGTGGTATTGGATCTGTTCTACAGCAAGAGGTCATCAGATTGCTTTTTTTAGTCGACAGCTGGCATTGAGACATCAAAAGTTGGCTGCTTATGAGAGGGAGCTGATTGGGTTGGCCAATGCAGTCTAAAATTGGCGCCCTTATTTGTGGGGTCATTGTTTTATTATGCGCACGGATCATTTTAGCCTTAAGTACTTGTTGGAATAGCGGTTGACTACACCTCCGCAGCAGCATTGGTTGAGTAAGTTGATGGGGTATTCATTTTGGGTTGAATATAGAGCAGGGTCCTCGAACTGGGCAGCTGATGCTTTATCCCATCATTCTGCTGGTGACCCAACATTATTTGCTATTAATAGCCCCTGTAGTTCTTTTTTGGAGTCTCTTGAGGCTGATTTATTGAACTCTAAGGAGCTGCAGGACCCACGTACCAAGGCCAATGGTGAGTTGGGCATAAGTTGGCAAATTTGTGATGGGTTGTTGATGTTTAAAAATTGCATATATATCCCACCAGGTTCCTCTTGGATTTCAGCTATAATGGCAGCATATCATGACAGTTTTCATGAGGAAGTTCAGAAAATGTTGCATAGTATTTGTGGGGATTTTTTCTGGTATGGCTGCGGGCTGATATTGCCAAATATGTTGTTGCTTGTCATGTGTGTCAGCATAATAAATCTGAACATCTCAGCTCTGCAGGTTTGTTGCAGCCTCTCCAATTACCGACCCAAGTTTGGGTTGATATTTTTATGGACTTTATTGATGGGTTACCCAAATCTTGTGGCAAATCTGTTTTGTTTGTGGTAGTTGATCGATTTTCCGAGTATGCTCACTTTATTCCATTGGCATGTCCTTATACTGCTTCCCGTGTAGCATAAGTATTCTTTGAACAAATTGTTTGATTGCATGGGATCCCAAAAACTATTACTTGTGATCGGGATGTTGTCTTCACTAGTATTCTTAGGAAAGAGCTTTTTTGTCTTCATGGAACTAAGTTGCAGTTCTCTTCTGCCTGTCATCCACAAACCGATGGTCAAACGGAGGTCGTCAATCGTACCGTGGAGATGTATCTTCACTGCTTTGTGGGAGATCATCCGCATAAATGGGTGGCATGGGTTCCTTGGGCTGAATTTTGCTGTAATACTTCCTTCCATTCTGCCTTGCAAACAACCCCTATAAGGTGGTTTATGGCCATGATCCTCCTTGCATTGCTTACTTACAATGTTGGGTCTACTAGAGTTAATGCGGTTGACACTGCATTGTTGGACTGAGATCAACTTTTGAGGATATTCGGGCTTGCCTACTGTTGGCACAGTAGCGGATGAAGGAATACTATGATAAGGGACATCGGGATGTGGAGTTTCAAACCGGAGATTGGGTTTGGTTTTGTTTAAAACCTTACCGACAGCATTCAGTTCAGTTGAACATTCATAGTAAGCTGTCTCCTTATTTTTATGGGCTATTTTTGGTGTTACGCTGCATTGGACCAGTTGCTTATGAGCTGGATTTGCCTGCTTCTAATCATCTTCATAATGTCTTTCAAGTGTGTTTCCTAAAGGCATTCAAAGGTCCTCAATTGCCTCTTATTACAGCTCTTCCTCCTCTAGATGACAGCAGAGTTGTTCCTTCTCCCCAGGCAATTCTTCGAGGTAGGATCAATAGGGGCACCAAGGAGGTTCTAGTTCATTAGGTTGGTTTTTCTGACATAGATGCTACTTGGGAGGACCTTCACCTTTTCCAGCAGTTGTATCCTTTCTTTGAGCTTGAGGACGAGCTCTTTCAACGGGAGGGGAGTAATGTCGTGGATGCTTTCGTGGGCCAAGCTTATACACGCTGGCCTCATTAATTTAATGGGTTGGTCTTACTGTTGGATGGGTTATTTCCTTGAATTAGATTTAGTTGGGTTTATTTTATTTTATTTTATTTTAGGAAGTTTATGTTAGGACCCTGTTCTCAGTTACCAAACACAAAGAACTCAAGAGGAAGAGAATTAGCCAAAGATGTAGGCTAAATTGTATTATATCAAATCTGTAAAAAGGACAATACAATAGTAGTGAGGAATTCGAGAGCCTCACCTCTCTCCCAAACGACACTCTCTCAAATGAAAAGTATGAATATCCTTCCCACACCATTCCTCCCCTTATCAAGTAACAGAACACAAGAAAAACGCAATATTACTGTCAAAACAATTCAGTAATTTTACCTATAAGTCCTTCTAATATTTCCTAATGTTCGGGCCTTTTACCCCTTACATAAGTTTTCAAAATAGGGGGCCTAACATTGCCAGCCGCCCAAAGATCAACCTTGTCCGCAAGGTTGAAGGCTGGAAACTGAGCAGAAATTGTGTCAAACAGCTCCCAGGAGTCCTTAAAGGGGGGCAAATCTTTCCAGCTAATGAGCACTTCCATCTTGTGAGAACCAGCAGTCGGGGAAGGCCGCAGACCACGCACCTCTTGGGGCTCCACCAGCAGCTCCATGTTAGCTGAAAGGCCAGGAGGAAGGGTGGGCTGACATGGGTGTGCACCAATGGCTCGTTTAAGCTGGGAAACATGGAACACATTATGGATTTGGGTGGTGGGAGGGAGAGTGAGGGCGTAGGCAACCTGCCCAATACGTTTTTCAATAGGGAAAGGGCCATAAAATCGTGGAGCCAACTTCTCATTAGTGCGGGATGCGAGGGAAAACTGCCGGTAAGGTTGCAATTTGAGGTAAACCAAGTCCCCAACGGCAAATTCAACTGCCCGACGCTTGCGATCAGCTTGGACACCCATCTGCTGTTGGGCTTGCTGTAAGTTCTGCTTCAATTCGGTAAGAAGGGCATCACGGTTGGTCAAATACTAATCAACTTCCTGGTTAGCAGCTGAACCCCACTCATGCCGTGCCAAAGGAGGAGGAGGGCGCCCGTACAGGGCTTGGAATGGTGTGAAACCCGTGGTTGAATGGGTGGCAGTGTTATAGTGATACTCAGCCCAAGCCAACCATGCAAACCAGTGTGATGGGTGATGCATGGTGAAACATCTCAAATATGTCTCCAATCCTCTGTTGACTACCTCGGTCTGCCCGTCGGTTTGGGGATGATAAGCCGTGCTGCGCTTCAATTCAGATCCCTGAAGACGGAAAAGTTCACGCCAGAAATAACTCATGAAGATCCTGTCCCTATCAGATATTATGCTTTTCGGAATGCCATGAAGACGGATGACTTCCTGAAGAAATATTCGGGCAATGGTAGGGGCTGTAAAGGGGTGTTTTAAAGCGATGAAGTGGGCATATTTGGTGAGACGATCTACCACCACTAGGATAGCATCATGCCCCTTGGATTTGGGGAGTCCCTCCACAAAATCCATAGTCAGATCTTCCCAAACTTTGTCGGGCAGGGGTAGGGGCTGCAAGAGGCCTACTAGATTCATGCTTGCTGCGTTGACAAATATCACAGGCAGCCACAAAATCTTGCACCTGCTTCTTCATGCCTTTCCAATAGAATTCGGAAGCCAACCGTTGGTAAGTTCTCCTCATACCAGCATGTCCCCCTATGGGGCTGCTATGAAACTCTTGGAGAAGCAGTGGAATATGCGGGGAATCAAGAGGTAATGCTAGTCGCCCTTTATACCGAAGGAGGTCCCCCACAAGTTGAAAATTAGGATGAGCTGCCGGTTGGTGACAAATGGTTTGAAGGATATTAGAGAGGAAGGGGTCAGCAGCTTGCTGAGCTGGAATATCTCGAAAATCCAGTAAGATAGGGGCTGTAAGGGTTGCTAAGGTTGGTGTATGAGTGGCACGGGAAAGGGCATCAGCGGCTGAATTTGTGGATCCCGGCTTGTATTCAATCTCAAAATTGTACCCCATTAATTTCCGAAGCCACTTGGCATATTCCCCATCAACAATCCGCTGTTCTAACAGGAACTTCAGACTTTTTTGATCGGTGCGCACAGTAAACCGGTGACCCAATAAGTACGGACGCCACTTCTTGATTGCCAAGACAATGGCCATGAGCTCCCTTTCATAAACTGAAGAAGCTTGAGCTGTGGGACTTAACTTCTGACTATAAAAAGCTAGGGGTCTACCCTCTTGCATGAGCACCGCCCCTACCCCAAATCCGGAGGCATCAGCTTCGATGGTGAAAGGCAAGGAGAAATTAGGGAGAGCCAGGACTGGAAGAGTAGTCATGGCTGTCTTGAGCTGCTGGAAGGCTGCTTGGGCAGTGGCATCCCAATTAAAAGCATCCTTGCGGAGTTGCTGGGTGAGTGGCCAAGCAATTCTGCTGTAGTTCTTAACGAATCTCCTGTAATAACCCGTAAGACCCAAAAAACCTCGAAGGGATCGAAGAGTAGTAGGAGTTGGCCAATCCACCATAGCCTGGATCTTGGTGGGATCAGCTGCCACTCCAGTTGAGTCTATAATGTGCCCCAAATACTCCACTCTTGGTTGAAAAAATACACACTTCTTCTGGTTGGCGAAGAGTTGGTGGTCACGCAAAGCAGTAAAAACCAGCTTTAAATGCTCATAGTGCTCCTCCATACTCTTGCTGTATACCAATATATCGTCAAAAAAAATCAAAACAAATTTACGGAGGTAGGGTTGGAATACCTCGTTCATAAGTGATTGAAACGTAGAAGGAGCATTGGTTAACCCGAACGGCATGACCCTGAATTCATAGTGCCCCTGGTGAGTTCGAAAAGCAGTCTTGGGGATGTCCTCTGATCGGATGCGGATCTGAAAATACCCTGTTTTGAGGTCAAGTTTGGAGAAAATGACAGCCCCATGTAGTTCATCCAAGAGCTCCTCAATAACAGGAATTGGAAACTTGTCAGGAACAGTCTCCCGATTCAAAGCCCTATAATCTACACAGAACCTCCAACTCCCGTCCTTCTTTTTGACTAACAAAACTGGGCTGAAAAAAGGGCTGTGGCTAGGTTGAATTATCCCTGCTGCCAACATTTCACCAACCAGTTTTTCTATTTCTGCCTTTTGGAAATGGGGGTACCGATAGGGCCGGATTGAGATGGGAGCATTGTCTGGCTTCAAATTGATGGCGTGGTCCTGTGGCCGCACCGGAGGAAGACCCCTTGGAAGGTGGAAAACATCCTGAAATTCAGATATCAGTGAAACAGAGAGGGGGTGGGCCATTTCCCCTTCAACAGCAGACAATTCAATTGTATTTAATTCCATTCTGTGACCCTCCAGCAAAATGCAGTGGCCTTCCCTCCTGGCCGTTTTCTCTATGGCATGCAAGGACACCCTTGACCGGCACAGTTCAGGGTCTCCTGTAAGATGGACCTTTTGCTGCCCAACGGTAAACTCCATAGACATTTCAGCCCAATTCATATAAGATGCCCAATAGATAAAAGCCATTGATAACCAAGAATAACATCTGTACTGCCTAATTGAAGAGGGAAAAAATCAGCAATTACCTCAACTCCTGGTAGGTGAAGGCAAACCTGTCTGCACAGCCCCATGGAATTAATCTGCCTCCCTGTGCCTAAGGTGACCCCGAATTGCTTGGTAGGGGTGATTGGCAGATGAAGATTAGAAACCAAGGTAGAAGACAAGAAGTTATGGGATGCACCTGAGTCGATCAACATAACCATTGGTTGGCCCAAGATTGTCCCACGCTATTTCATAGTGTGAGGGGCTGTGAGACCAGCCAAGGAGGATAGGGTGAGCTCCAAGTGATCCAGGTCTCCCAAGTCCACTGCCTCTTCTGTCGCTGCCACTGGGGTCACTTCCTCTTCCACTGAGTCCGACTCGTCCACCCACAGAATTTGTAGTTCCTTGTTGGGGCAGCGATGACCCGGGCTGTATTTTCCATCACATCTATAACAGAGGCCCTTATCCCGTTTTGCCTTCATTTCCGACTCCGTGAGCCGCCTGAATTTTGGCGGAGGTTGAGTTGTGGAGCCCGTCGCAGACCCAGAGATAGAAGAAGGAGGAGAAGTTGGTGATAATGCCGTTGTAGAAGCTGAAATGGACTTAGAAAAGGGGCCGGAGACTAGATTTCGGGTATTTAGAGGAGTACCTGTAAAAGGCCGGGCTCGGTTGCTGGATCCATTGTGGCTGGACAAAGCCCTTGATCTGGCAGCCTCATTTTTATCCTCTATCATTTGGGCCACCTTCATGATTCGGCCCAAGCCTTTGGGCTCCCATAGCCTTAGCTCCGATTTAATTACTTCCTGCAGCCCATTTATGAAAGTGCTTTCCATCACTGCCTCTGATAGATCGGGAAAAAGAGCAGACAGTTGCTCAAACTGTTTCCTGTATTCACCCACCGTTGATAACTGCCGGAGGGAGAAGAGCTGCTCCATCAGATTTCCCACTTGAGAGCTACGAAACCGTTCCAGTAAAAGCTTCTTGAATTCACCCCATCCATGGAAACTCCTTCGACTACTCTCGTAATAATACCAAGCCAAGGCTTCCCCTTCGAGGCAAACTACTGCTGAACGGAGCCGATCCTGAAGAGACAGTCCATTAAGGTCGAAGTAGCGCTCCGCCCTCAAAATCCACCCATCCGGATTATCTCCATCGAAAACTGGAAGCTCCAACTTTCTCGGCATCCCTTCCGTTTTAGGCCAAGCAGAAACATGGTTAGAATTTTCCCCCATCTCCATTTTCTCCGTCTGCTCTCCCTGGTTTTCACCGATGCTGCGGTTTGGTGAATCCAGCCTCGTGGCTTCTGGAATGGTATCCCGTGTCAATGGGGATTTGTCTGATTGATTCATGTTTAGCTTGAGAAGTATGGATTTGACCCCATCTTCAATCATCGTCAATCGATCCATTGACTGGTTAACAGCGTCCACATCTAGGCGTTCCAGACGATCTAGCCTCGCCAAGACCTGCTGTAAATCAGCTTCCAAAGCTTCGACCCTATGCTCCATCTGCTGAGATCGTGTTTTCATGCAAGGACCGGTGCTCTGATACCACTGTTAGGACCCTGTTCTCAGTTACCAAACACAAAGAACTCAAGAGGAAGAGAATTAGCCAAAGATGTAGGCTAAATTGTATTATATCAAATCTGTAAAAAGGACAATACAATAGTAGTGAGGAATTCGAGAGCCTCACCTCTCTCCCAAACGACACTCTCTCAAATGAAAAGTATGAATATCCTTCCCACACTATTCCTCCCCTTATCAAGTAACAGAACACAAGAAAAACGCAATATTACTGTCAAAACAATTCAGTAATTTTACCTATAAGTCCTTCTAATATTTCCTAATGTTCGGGCCTTTTACCCCTTACATAAGTTTTCAAAATAGGGGGCCTAACAGTTTATTATTTCTTTATTAAGAATCCTATAGTTTAGGACTTCCACTTTTGCAATGACTCTTGCCTATTTGTGGGGCAAATGGAATAATAATACGCAAGTCCATTTTTATAAAAAACAAGAGATTTGGAACTCTTTCCATTAATGAGTTCCAAAAGTTTCCATCTCTCTTATGACTTTAGTTAATTTTCAAAATAGGTCGACCAAAGTATTCGAATAAAGGAAAAGGGAAACAAGATTAATTGATCAATATTTTCCAGTTCATCGCCCTGTGACCTGATCCTTGTCAAGAAATTCTAACACATGCACAGTAACTGCTGGTCAAATGGAAGGATCTACCATCCATAGAAACTACTTGGGAAGATGCCATATTTCTTCAACACCAGTTCACTGAGTTTTATCATTCTTGCGGACAAGAATTTTCTAAAGGAGAGGGTATTGTCACATATAAATGTAGGGGGAATAATTAGTTAATTCTGTTATGAATAGGAAGCAGACAAAATTAGTTATACAGCTGTCCATGTAAGTTGGCATGGAATATTCACTCATTCCTCTGCTGCTCACAGCCTTTTAGCTTTATTCTGTCTTTTGTCTTTTAGCTATATGTAACCATCCTTTCCATGAGGGGACCATCAATCATTTAATCAAAGAATTATTCTCTCTCCTAATTTTCTCTCTTTGCAATCTTCCGTTCTGTCTTACTCTCTCTTCTTCTCTACCTTCTATTTCTATTCCTTGCTACTAATTCTGCTAATCCAGAATCCACTCTGAAGTCACAACATTTTTGGCTCCTTAAATAGAGGTTACAAGCTTGGAAATATCTAATAAAATAGGAATTCTGTTCTAACTGGAAAACTATGATTTCATTCTAATTAGGAAATATTAGAACAGATAATAAATCACCAATTGAGAATAAACTATATTATAACTAAAATAACACTGCTAATATATAAAACTTACTATAAATAAAAATACTGCCTTGATAAAGCAAAACCCTTGAACTGTAAGACAGTGCGCACTGCGCCTTATAGTTTCTCTGCATACTGCAAGAACCCCCACCCCCCTTTCAGTGCAGCCCCTTCTATTTTAAGTTCTTTATATATATATATATATATATATATATATATATATATATATATATATAATTTTTTTTTTGTGTGTGTATTGGAGGTCCTTGCTGCTATATATATATATATATATATATATATATTGTGTGTGTGTGTGTGTGTGTATTGGAGGTCCTTGCCGCTATACCTACCTGCTTGCTTTCAAATGGTAACTGATATTTTGATGTAGATTTTTTTTATTATATCTTGTATTTGTTGAGAGCATCTTTATTTTTAATTGACAAAAATAACCTGACTGTTGTTCATCCTTGTGGGAGTCATTCACATGCTAGCAGGAAACAATCACAGTGTCATAGTAGACGCACACATTTTCATATGGAAGAATTAATCTAACAGCATGTATGTGACCTGTGCATTGTTCTTGTCAACTTCAATTTGGAATCAGTATTTTTAGAAATGTTTTGGATAGTATATATGATATCTGATGCTTTGTTCATTTAACATTTTACTTTTCTTTGTTCTATATTCATTCATACAGATTCTGGTGGAGGTTATTAACAATGTCAATGGTACTGCATTGAGTGGTTGTATGAGTTCCAATGGATGTACTCAGAAGGAAGATAGTTCTGTTCTTTTAGAACCTTCTAAGTCAAGCTTATCAATTGCAGGAGGTTTATCTGCAAGCAAAGGTGCTTCCAGAAGTTGCGGTGCAGAGCTGGCACAGGGTCAAAACCTGTCATCTTTGGGTGGAGAGTTGGATAATACTTATGGGGTTACTGGTGTCAGCACAAGGGGGTCTTCTTGTGGTCTTACTGGATTGCAGAACTTAGGAAACACTTGCTTTATGAATAGTGCAATACAATGTCTTGTTCATACTCCTGAATTTGCAAAATACTTCCGGGAAGATTATCATCAAGAGATAAATTGGCAAAATCCATTGGGTATGGTGGTAAGTTTGAGTTCCATTTGAAGTCCAATGATTACTATTTATAAATTGATCCTTTGATGAAAGCTGTTTAAGGCTGTTCTTGTTTTGCGTAAAAAATGTTTTTGGAAAATATGTTCTGCATCATTCATGATTTTTGGTTGCATAGGAAAATTGGTTGGCATAAAATGTTTGTGGCCATAGGGGAGAGTAAGCAATTTTCAAGGTAACTGACTTTAGTTTCCAGATCAGAATTGGGAAAGTCATTGTCTGAACTTATATAAATCCATGAGGGAGGGAACCCCCGGAGAGAACCTCATTGACATGCACCAAGTACTTTGCTGTCTTAACTAAAATTGTGATGGGTGGTCACTGGTAACTGTTGGTATTGCTAGTCAGCATTGCCACTGTAGTTTACCCTTTATTGAAAATACGGACTCCTTGTGGTGTTATATGCCTTTATGGTTTTCTTTCAGTTATCATATAACATTATATATATATATATATATATATATATATATATATATATATATATATATATATATATATATTTATTTATTTATTTATTTATAATTGGCATGCAAGAATTGCATTGTGTCTTGATCTCAGAAAAACTTTTGTTGTCATATCAATGCATCTGCATTTTCTTCTTCATGGTGTGGGATTCATTCTAGCATCTTGTTTGCATAAAATGTGCTTTATTGTTTTGGTTATAGCTTGTTTTATGTGGAGGTCCTTGATAGTTTTGTTCTAATTTGTGGATGTGAGAAACTCCATTTTTCTATAGTACTTGGGTTTTAAATCTTTCAATGTCTTACCACTTGCAAATAGGGTAGTGATTTGTTGTAAATAGATACTCGACTTATTATGTTGTCGGCAGTGAAGCTTGAGAAATCTTAACTATTTGATGAGTAATATAAAACTCACATATCCAAGTTTCCATTTTAATTCATAAAGGAACTATTTGAAACAGATATTTTATATCTGTGCATTTGGAGCTGGATGTGCATTTTGTTTTCTTTTTCTTTTCTTGAGTCTCTCTGAATTGTATGGAATTCCAATATACGTCTAGGTCCCTTAACGGGCTTATACTTTTCGCAAAAATCATTTTTATTTGCTAGCATGTGTTTACATCATTTGTAGAGCCTCTTCAGTATCTGTTGGTAACAAATGATGTCAGATTGCATTGAAAAGAATATTTAAAGTGGTTAATTTAGTTTTTTTAAAAAAGAAATTACTTATTTTCACAAATTCTCTCTTTTGACCAAAACTTTTAAGTTTAGCGATGTTTGTTTGATTTTGCGAGTTGATTGCAATATTTGCTTCCTGGTAATAATTACAAAGAAACTATGAGCTTTTTTTTAAAAGAACAAAAACCAAGGAAGACTAATTTTTTTTTTTTAATCTTTTCAACTAAACTAACTTTTTATTATGTTAATAACAAAGCAGATATAATTTTTTGTAAATTATTTAATGAAATTTATAGACAACATTGCACTTAATAAAATCATTATTTGATACTTTTAGAAATTATGAAAATAAAATACTGATTTGGTATCTAATCATTGTATTTGAAAACATAAAAAATAATCTTTTTTTTTTAAAAAAAAAGATTTTCATCCTCTCTTTTGCGCATTTGACTTGGACAAATTAAATTAGAAATTTCGAAAATTAAAAAATTCGTAGAAATTTAAATGTTGCAAAAGGATTGTTAACACATACATTCACATGTATGTGTATATATATATTCGTTTTCTCTTGGCCCATTTATATAATAACAGCTTTATGAGTATTTATTCCTTCTTGAGCGAAATATTTTGAATAGGAATAGCTATTCTGATAGAGAGCTGGACCCAGATGCAGGTCAAGGTGATCTCAAAGCCCACATATGGAAGGGATTTTTGAGAAGGCCAAAGGAAGAGGCATGGACACAATTCTGTTGCTGATGTGGCAGTAATTAGTTAGAGCGGGAGGAGGGATAATAAGTATAAAAGGGATAGAGTGGCTAGGGAGGGGAGGAGGTGAGATAATTGATTTGTGGTTTCAGTTGTTTGGCTGAAAAGGGGAGAGGGAGTTGTGGCAATTCTCTGCTCTTGGGGGACGTTAGTCTCATTGTTTGTTTTTGTTATTGTTCTTTTCTTTTGCTTATTTCCTTCTCCAGAAGAAACTGAAACTATACTTGTATTGATTCACTGATACATCAATATATTTCTATACATTTTTCCATTCTCGTGTGTTGTTTGATTGCTTGAATATCACAATTGCCATCATTGGTCCGACCTGCCGGATCACCATGGACACCCTTCAACAACCTCTGCAGTCCAGATTAAATGCAACCAACCATAGAATCGGAGAGCTCACTGCTCGCATGAACGATCTGACTAAATCTGTTTCCAAGCTCCAGGCAAATAAGGAGGAGGAGCAGTTCCGAAGGTTATACACGAAATGGATGAAGATATTCGACCAGCAGCCTCAATCAACGGAGGACTGTAGTTTCCTAGGAAAATCGATGGTGGAGGGAACCAGAATTGTTGATTCTCAGCCATCATTACAACAAATTAAATTTCCTATGTTCAATGGATCTGATCCTAGGGGATGGATCGTCCGAGCTGAGACATGTTCATATATACACCAGATTCCTCTTGAGAAGCGTGTCCGGTTGGCTGAAAAATCCATGGAAGGTGCAACGATATATTGGTATTCACTGCTCCTAGAAATATATCCTAATTTGACATGGGAGCAATTCAAGAAGGAGATGATGAGGAGATATAGTGAGACCTTGACATGGGAGCAATTCAAGGAGGAGATGATGAGGAGATATGGTGAGATAGGGGATGCTATGTCTCCAGGTTTTAAAGAACCGCAGAAACTAGGAAGCTCCACTAATGGGTTGCAAGAAGAAGAAGCAAGCGTTCAGATCCGAGCAGATCTGAATGTTCATAAGCCGGCGAACATGGTGGAAGCCTTGAAACCTTCTTGCGTTGTTGAAACCCATCTGCAAACCGGCCAGCAGGGGATGGTGTCGTTGAAGTTGGGACAGTGTTCGGTGATGGAGAAGAAAACGATTTTCACGCTGTTTTCTAAGGTTGGACTTAGGAGTAGATCTAAGAAAATTAGGCCATTCCAGTTGCAGCCCAAGCCTGCTTTTGGGTCAAGCCCAAACAAACATCCAGCCCTTACTACCAATAGCCCCCCAAACCGATTCTTCCCCACTTTCACTGCTCCACAGAACAACAACCACAACCACCGTTCGCCGATCAATGCCAATCGGAAGGGAAACCAAAGATCCTCGATCCGACTACTTCCTAAGATAGAATGGAAGGAAAGGCGCCGTAAGGGGCTAGGTTTCCAGAGTAGGTTGGCCTACTCGGCCCAGCACCGACGTCCCACGGCAGGACTGAACGCGACGTTGCCTGGCGAAAGAGAGGAAGTTGAAACAGAAGATGAATTTTTCGAAGCAGAGGAGGACAATTTCGAAACGCCAATTGATGATGATTTTCTTTCCTTGGAATTTCTTCCTGAAGGGGTAGACATCGAAGCAGTGGTATATGCGTGGCAAGCGTCCTTTGGTGATGGGAGAAGCTATTCTCGAGATTTTAAGGCGACGAGGAACCAAATATATGACGTCAGGTATGAATTCAGCTACTCTTTTCCTCCTAACTATGCACTAGTGATAGGAGCACTTGGGTCACTGGATGGAACAACAAAGATTGTGAGTACATATCCTTTTGTCATTGTTGATGAAAGCGAGAAGCCTGTGAGTTCAATTGTGGATGGTGATGCTGTAGTTACAGTCAATGTCCAAGCAGATTGCATGATTATTTTTGCCAAGGCACTAGAATATGAAGATTTTGACAAATTTGATAGATTCTGTGTCCCTGAAATTGGTTATACTGGATATGAGGTCTCCTGGAAAGGACCATCTCTATGTGCTTTCAGGGGACTGGCTGGTCGATCTGCCTCTATTGGGGTACAATTAACAATGCTTCTTAGTGCTGCCGGGAGCTACATAGGTTCTGCTACCACGCCACAGGGATTGAAAGTTGAATTTGAAAGGAAACCAAGAAACCGTTTATGTGTTGTTCACCCGAAAATGGCCTCAACCCCCAGAGAAGATAAAAACCCAAGTTCCGGTAAAAGAGTAGCTGTTGTAGGTACCGGTGTTAGTGAGCTTACCACAGCGTATAAGTTGAAATCGCGAGGCCTTAAAGTTATTGTGTGTGAGGCCGAAGGAAGAGCTGTTGGGAAGCTGAGAAGTGTTTGCCATGGTGGTTTAATTTGGGATGAGGGGGCTGATATAGTGACTCAGAGTGAAACTGCGGTCAAAAATCTAATCCCTGATCTTGGCCTTCAAGAAGAGCAACAATCTCTTGTAGTGCAGAATAAAAAGTATATTGTAAGAAATGGGAAACCAGTTCTTATGCCCACAAATCCATTAGCGTTGATCATGAGCAACATGCTGTCTACACAATCAAAGTTTCAAATAATTCTTGAGCCATTTTTGTGGAAGAAATATGAACCATCAAAAGGGCACTATGCTCGTACCGGGGAAAGTGTTGGTGAGTTTTTTCAGCGACAATTTGGGAAAGGGGTGGTTGATTATCTCATTGACCTTTTCATTGCGGGTACAAGTGCTGGAGATCACAAATTTCTTTCTGCACGGCATTCGTTTCCAGAGCTGTGGAATCTTGAGACTCGATCTGGTTCAATTATGGTTAGAGAAGATGAGACAAAGTTATTTTTCAGAAAGGACAAGAGTAGAGAAACAAAAGTACTACCAGGACCGAAGAAACATCAACATGGTTCATTTTTTTTTTGGTTGGAATGCAGACTCTCACTGACAAAATGTGCAAAGAGCTTTCAAAAGATGAGCTTAGATTTGAATCAAAGTTTTTTTCATTGTCTTACAATAATAATTCTAAATCAGCGTTGGGGAACTGGTCAATTTTGTGCATTGCTAAGGGCACAAAGCAGTTAGAAGACTCATTTTTGGATGCTGTTATAATGGTGCCCACCAATTGTGTAGTGGAGATGGGGTTGCGTAAACAATCTGACTATGACTTCTCAAGCATGGAGAAATTTTTGAATCAAAAAATTGTCAGGGATTCATTTGGAGTTGGTACTATAAGTTTTTTATCTGGAAGCATGACAGTGTATCAGACAATGCTACTGGATTGGAGGAGGAATCTTGAAGTAGACCTTTCCGGCATCTCCATTTTCAGTCTTGAGGACAAGACTGTTTTCCACCGGGTGGCAATGATAGAGAGCTGGACCCAGATGCAGGTCAAGGTGATCCCAAAGCCCACATATGGAAGGGATTTTTGAGAAGGCCAAAGGAAGAGGCATGGACACAATTCTGTTGCTGATGTGGCAGTAATTAGTTAGAGCGGGAGGAGGGATAATAAGTATAAAAGGGATAGAGTGGCTAGGGAGGGGAGGAGGTGAGATAATTGATTTGTGGTTTCAGCTGTTTGGCTGAAAAGGGGAGAGGGAGTTGTGGCAATTCTCTGCTCTTGGGGGACGTTAGTCTCATTGTTTGTTTTTGTTATTGTTCTTTTCTTTTGCTTATTTCCTTCTCCAGAAGAAACTGAAACTATACTTGTATTGATTCAATGATACATCAATATATTTCTATACATTTTTCCATTCTCGTGTGTTGTTTGATTGCTTGAATATCACAATTGCCATCATATTCCCTTCGGTATATGCTCTATCATATGTGAATAACTATTCCATTCTGCAAACAATACATGTCTAAAAGTCTAAGGAAACAGTTCACCTGGAATTAGCACTCTTCGTATTTATGATCCCATTTCACACAGACCTCCAACCAATATGTAGTTAGTGAAAATATATGCTTGTGTTTGTATAAGTTTGCAGTTTTTAACATATGGTATTGGGTTAAAAAATTTTAAATGTGATGCAGTTTCCAGCTACTCATATAGATATAAATTTGAGTTGTGAATTTATAGGTCTGGGTTATGCTTTATATTTCAGGTGCTGACATTTCTAACATATTCTCTTTGATGTTTCTTGTTATTATTCATAGCTAAAGTTTTGGCAGCTCTTTTTAGGGCAGTGTTACTTGAATGTGTCGCTATTATATGAGTATCTATCAAATTAAAGAGTTCATATTGTAGGGTGAGCTAGCAATAGCTTTTGGTGATTTACTACGAAAGCTATGGGCACCAGGACGAACACCAGTTCCTCCTCGCCAATTTAAAGCAAAGCTGGCTCGTTTTGCACCTCAGTTTAGTGGCTACAATCAGCATGATTCTCAGGTTCTCTAATGAATTGAAGTCTTGATTAGTTCTGCAGTTTTGTTGCTCTTGCTTAGTTAAAATGTTGTTATTATCACAGGAGCTTCTCGCATTTCTGCTTGATGGTCTTCATGAAGACTTGAATCGTGTCAAACACAAACCTTACATAAAGTCCAGAGATGCTGATGGTCGTCCTGATGAAGAAGTTGCTGATGAGTACTGGGCAAATCACATTGCTCGTAATGATTCTATAATTGTTGATGTGTGCCAAGTGAGTATCTATTTGATGTCTTAAAATCATTTCCTTATAAATATGAAAAATTTTCTAATGATTTGGAATTCTAGCATGACATCCACTAATCATTCATCACGTATGATAATGTGGATAGCACAATTTATCCACTCTTTTTACTGTGGTGTAAGAAAATGCTGCTCTTGTCCGACAATGTTTTTCTTTCCATTGATGTTCTTTGCCTATTCTTTGGGAAGATTCTTAGTGTACTCAATTGTGAGACATAGTGGCAGAGTAGTCAATCTTCATAGCATTAGAAGCTACCTTGTAGCAAGGGACAATTTTCTAGGGATGCCATTAGAATTTAGGATTTCAGAATTTCTGGAAAAAGAGATGACGTAACTATGGGTCTGGCTTCATGATGGAGCATTTCATGTAGGATATGGTGCTAATGATTGAGCAAACTAATATTTCAACCGTGTGCATGAGCTTTTCAGAACAGGTGATCTATAGATTATTGTGGTCTTGACAGCTTCTTGCTTCTGATTGATGGATTAGGAAGGTCAAATTAGGCGTTAGTGCACCAACAACCCAGTAACTGTAATGTATAAGCACCTTTTACTAGCTCCTAAAAGAGGGTTTGTTTCCGGGACTGTATTTTGTTTTGTCAGGACCCGACCCAGTTCCATTCTCTTTTCCCCTTAATGTAAACTTCACATTATGCTTATATCGGTCAGTTTTCTGATTAATTTTTAATACCTGTTATTTATTCAGAAAAATACTAGTGACAGGAGGAACTGTTATTTCTGTTGTTTACAATAGCAGCTTTTTGTTGGGGAGCTAAGACATAATTTATTTGGTCTTTGGACTGCTCTGGTAAATTTTCACGCAAGTCTTACTTTGCCCATCCAGTATGATCCTCTTTCATCATCACTTCTATTGCCTGTTTATAAAATTTTTGAAAGCTGGGTGCTACTATAGATATGACTTTATGTTGGTTAATATATTACTTTAGTTAGCTTTGTAATTAAAAAGGTAGAATAGTTCTTTTCCATTTATACTGGCTGTATATATATCTATATATATATAAACCTTATTTTTGTATTATTTGGTATGTAATTGAGATAATAAAGAAAATCTCGTTCCATAAAATCTTCATAATATTAGAGTCACTGCCGTTTTGAAGTGAGTTTTCTCCCTTCTACAGTCGAACTTTTTTAAGTAACCGTTTTTTGGCAAGTAAGGTTGGATTCCAGCCTACTTCTTTTGACACCACCCCTACCGGAGGAAAGCCTAGGTGAAGATTAGCCGGTATCCAGAATTCCGGCGCCGTCCTATGCCGCGCGAGTACATGTGCCGATTGTTCTATTCGGTTCCTTCTCCACTCGTTGGCACGTGGGACGACCTTCGACCACCTTTTGCTGTTGATTCTTCTGCCAATCATATCGTTGCTCCTCTCTGACTCCGATCAACTGGTCGCTGACGGCCTTTGACTTAATTGGTTTTGTGGGCCTACGTGAATAGTTTATGTTTCTTTTTGCTGGGGTTTTGTCTCTACTATTGTTAGGTGTTTTCTTGCCTTTAAATTTTTAGTGTGCTACTATGTCAAATACTAAAGAAGTAGAGAAACATTATCCTAGTAATGATGGTTCATATTTTCAAATTAGTCAAGTTAAATTAGATGAAAAAGCACCTATTTAGCTTAGTTTAGGTCGTGTTTATTGTTTATCAAGGCTAGAAGGTTGCAGGGTTATATTGATGGAACTAAGAAAGCATCACCTATCACTGATCCTACTTTTAGTCAATGAAAGTCTGATAACTCATTGGTTATGTCTTGGCTCCTTAATTCTATGCATCCTAAGATTTCCACACAGTGTTCTATGCATCCTAATTCAAAATATGCTTCAAAAGGAGCGGGTTTATGATTTTTTTGGCTGGTTTAAATCTTGAATTTGATCAAGTGAGAGTTCAAGTTACTGGCAGATCTTCTTTTCCTTCTCTTGATAAGACACATTCTTTAATCCAGCAGGAAGAGACCAGGAGAAGTGCCATGCTTTATGCTACACTAATTGAGAAGTCTGACTTAACTGCTTATGTCACTCTTAAGCAGCCAAAAGGTATTAATTATGATAAAAACCATTTGTACTATGATTACTGTGGTAAGCCAAGGCATACCAAAGAAACTTGCTAGAAGTTGCATGGGAAACCTACTAGGGGCCGAGGGAAAAAACGAGCTAATCCAAAAAGGGTTCAAGCAAATGTATTAGAAATAGTAGAATCATCTAAGGAGTCATTTTCAGCTGAAAGTCTCTCTTCTGATGAAATTTTGCATTTTAGGCATTTCCTATCTCAGCTTAATCCTTCTTCCAGTGCTACCTCCAATTTTGTCAAGTTAGGTAATATTTTTTTTCATCTTAACTCATGGATTATTGATTTTGATGCGAATAGACATATGACAGGCACTTCTAAAGACTTTCTTAACTACTCTTGTTGTTTAAAAAAAGATAGTGTCAGGATGGCTGATGGGTCCTTAACCCCTATTTCTAGGATAGGTTCTATTGTCTATACTTCTAATATTAAGTTGTCTTCTATTCATGTTGTTCAATTTTCTGTCAATCTTTTATCTGTTAGTGTTATCACTAAAGCTCTTAACGGTAAGGTTGAATTTTTTTTTTTTTTTCTGATTATTGTATCTTTCAGAATCTTTAAACAGAGAGGAGGATTGTCAGTGGTAGAGAGCATGATGGTTTATATATGATGAAAGACAGTCGAAACTTGACTCTTTTTGGAGGATATCAGAATGTCAACCGGGAGATAATTCAAGTGGCATAGGCGATTAGGGCATGTATCATTTTTTATTTTAGAAAAACTATATCCTAGTTTATTTTCTAGAATTCGGTTTGATTCTTTATCTTGTGATGCTTGTGAATATGCTAAATAGACTAAAAATTCTTATCTTTTGAGTGATAATAAAGCCAGTGAACCATTTATGCATGTTCATTTTGATGTTTAGGGGCCTACACATATTGCCTCTTTGTTTGAAAATCGATGGTTTGTTAGTTTCATTGATTGTTGCATTAGAATAACTTGGGTGTATTTGATTAAGGCAAAAAATGATGTTTTCTTCTCTTTTCAATCTTTTTATAAAATGGTTCATACTTAGTTTGATGTTAAAATAAGAGTTTTGCCAATTGACAATGTGACAAAATATATGGATTGTGAATTTGGTACTTATTTAGAGTCTCATGAGATTGTCTATCAAACTAATTATCCTTATACTAGTGCTCAAAATGGTGTAACTGAAAGCAAAAATAAGTATTTCTTAGAAGTTGCTAGATCCCTTATGTTTATTATGAATGTTCCGAAATCATATTGGGGGGATACTATACTAGTGGCTGCCTATCTTATTAATAGAATCTCTCAAAACTTTCAACTTTAGAACTATTTTAGAAGTTTTAACTAGGAAAAATAACTATATTGTTCCACCAAAAATTTTTGGGTATGTTTGCTTTGTCTATATTAGGAATGTTAGGAAATTAAATCTGAGGGCACTGAGATGTGTGTTCATTGGGTATTATCAAATTCAAAAATTATATAAATGCTATCACCTCTATATAGGAAATTCTATGTCAGTATGGATGTTACCATTTGAGAGTTTGAACCGTATTTTGGCATCATACAATTACCTCTTCAGGGAGAGAATAGTGAGGAAAAGGTGATGCATGTACCTGTGGTATGTCATGATCTTGTTCAAAGGGAGAATGAAGAGATTGTTGTTCAGCGGGAGAATGTTGAGCAGAATGTTGATGTTCGGAGGGAGTAGAATGTTGTTGAGCAGAATGTTGATGTTTAGAAGGAGCAGAATATTGTTGGTTGTTTAAATAGACCTGATTTGTTAAGATATTTGAGGAAAATAGGTCTGAATAAATCATCATGCATTCTATGCTGTCAGAATTCTCGGGTGAGTTATCTTCTAACCCTAATTTAAATTTGGCAATTTCTCAAAGAAAAGGAGTCAGATCGTGGACAAAACATTCCATTTCTTTGTCTCTTATGATTCTCTGTCTCCCTCTTATAGAGCTTTTGCCTAGTCTCTTTCCTTTTTGTCTATTCTACAGGATTGGAGGAAAGTTATTAGGGATTCAAAGTGGAGAGAAGCTATGGTAGAAGAAATAAAAGCTCTCTCTAAAAATAAAAGCTGGAAACTAGTTGACTCTCTAGACAAGAAATTGGTTATAAGTGGTTGTTTACAATAAAATATAAAGTTGATAATTCGATTGAAAGATTTAAAATCAAATTAGTGGCAAAGGGATTCACTCAGATTTATGGAGTTGACTATCAGAAGACATTTGCACCTGTTGAAAAAATGAATACAATCAGAATTTTGCTATCTCGTGCAGTTAACTTAGATTGGAATTTGCAGCAATTTGATGTGAAAAATGTATTTTTTCATGGAGACTTGGAAGAAGAGGTTTATATGAAAATTTCTCTTGGTTTTGATGGTGCAAGAACTAAAGGGAAGGTGTGCAGACTGAATAAAGCCTTGTATGGGTTAAAATAATTTTCGAGAGCTTGGTTTGACAAATTCAGCAAAGTCATGATCTCTTTTGGTTATCAACAAAGCAATGTTAATCATACCCTCCTTATGAGACACTCCAAGGGTAAGATCATTCTTCTCATTATTTATGTTGATTACATAGTGATGACAGGAGATGATAAACAAGAAATGGTTCGGTTGAAAAAGCTTTTGATCTTGGGAAGTTACAATATTTCTTAGGAATAAAGTTGCCAGATCAACCAAATGAATCTTCAATTTTCAGAGAAAATACATCCTGGATCTTTTGGATGAAATTGATATGCTGGGATGCAAACTAGCACACACCTATTGAAAGTAACCATAGGTTGCAAACAGAAACTGAAGAATCAGTTGATAAAGGTATAAATCAAAGATTGGTTGGCAAACTTATTTATATATCTCACACCAGACCAGATATTGGTTATGCAGTTAGCTTGGTGAGTTAGTTTATGTATGATACTAGAAAATTTCATCAGCAGGTTTTTTGCATTTTGCGGTATTTAAAATCAGCTCCAGGAAAATGGTCTTCTTTTTTAAAAAAATGGTCATCTTTGGATCTTTAGATAACAGAAGGTCCATCTCTGGTTATTATACATTTATGGAAGGTAATTTAGTCACTCTATAACTATGACTTAAGGTATTTGTGAGTTGTTATGGTTGCAGAAGTTGTTAGTAGAGTTGAAATCAGCTGAAAGAGATAGGCTATTTTTGTATTGTGATAACAAAGCTGCAATCAATATTGCTCATAATTCAGTTCAATATAACGAGACAAAGCACATCGAAATTGATCGACACTTTATAAAAGAAAAATTATCTGACGGTGTCTTAAACTTATTTCACGTAACTTCGAATAGACGGTTGATATCTTCACAAAATGACTTGATAGTCGAGCCTTTCATATTATGGTCTGCAAGTTAGACATGTGTAATATTTTTGCACCAACTTGAGGGGATGTTTTGGTTAATATTTTACTTTAGTTAGTTTTGTAATTAAAAAGGTAGAATAGTTCTTTTCCATTTATACTAGCTGTATATATATAAGCCCTATTTTTGTATTATTTGGTATGTAATTGAGATAATAAAGAAAATCTCATTCCACAAAATCTTCACTTTATTGTGTTTAGCTGTTCATTACAAGGTGAATGACTTGTTGCCATAGAGATATGATAAGGCTTTATTTCCTAATTAGTGCATGTTTTCTTAGTAAAAATTTATTTCTTGCAACCCTTTTTGTATTTTGAGGTAGTCTGGGGCTTTGGGAAGAATTTCTTCGTTGGAATGTTTTTTCGTGTTTCCATTGTTTTTGTTCTTGCTTTAGGAGGATTACCTGTTCTCCTTGTTATATTTTCTTTCATTGCATGACCAAATTTCTTTTACTTTATAAAAAGAGCCTTTTGGGCTTGCTGTCAGCAAATGGTGAGTTTCTCACAGCTGAAAATTTTCACCGTAACCTTAAAATATCAGGAACGACAACAATTACAGTTTTGCTATCTCTGCTTTCCTTAAAATTTATTTATTCACAGAGGACCCGCTTTGGTATAATAAGCATTTGACTTCGTGCTATTTACAATAGCAGACTATATATATATATAGTGAGACATATATTCTTACGGTTTTTGACAACAGTGGGAGACTCACTCTGGATAGATATACTACATAGGGAAGCAAAAAGCTTAGGGATATGATGCAAATGCAAACAAAAATGTATGAATAAGATCTGATTCTTACTTGGATTTACTCATTTTGATGCACCAGATAGGAAAGTGAAAAGCTTTTTCTTTATTGCGATTCAATATTAATCGGCATTCGAATTTGAAAGCTGTTGTTCATTATCTTCTTCTTCTTCTTCTTTCCTTAGAAAAAAAAAAGGCTTCACCATCTTCTGCCAACCATGATTATAAAAGAAACTAAGTATACATTCCTCCTTTGAATGTTCTCTTAAGACATGATCTTTTTGATGTATAATCTGATTCTTGTGGTTTTTATTTGCGATTGCATCAAGCAAACCCCTAAATTTTGTGGGTTTCGATGATTTTCTATGTTTCTGCTATTGAACTTCTTTTTCAATCCTTTTTACATGGGCAACCAACAGCTTGACAATATCTGGTTTCTGTGAGGAGGCCTATAATGGACATAGTTAATTACAAGTGGCAAGTATCTTCTGATTATCTTATTTTACATTTTCTTGAGTGAAACGCTTATGGATTCCTCTCCCTTATCTTTTCTTCTGAGGTTTAAATTTTGGTGAACTTGTTCAAACTCCTTCATATTTTGCTATTACTAATAGGTTATATAGTGCTATTATTGACTTATCGTACATTGCCATTTACCTGCAAAAAATTCTGATCTTGCTTTATGTTCATTTATTTCCTGGTTCACTGTTGGACAGGGTCAATACAAGTCAACTTTGGTTTGCCCAGTGTGCAATAAAGTTTCTGTCACATTTGATCCTTTCATGTACCTTTCTTTGCCTCTTCAGTCCACCACCACAAGGTCTATTACGGTGACAGTGTTTACTTGTGATGGGAGCGCCCTGCCATTTCCTTGCACAGTGACAGTTCCTAAGCAGGGACGGTGTAGAGACCTGATGCATGCACTTGGCATTTCATGTTCGTTAAAGAATAATGAAGAACTTAAGCTTGCTGAGGTTTGAAAACTCAAGCATGATGACTTGTGTACTATGAAATTACACTTATGCATCTAGGTGTTTTGAACTTCTGCTAATATTCTTTGTTGTTTTGATTTATTTCGGTTTTAAATAGGTAAGGAATCATTTATTTCATAGGTTTTTGGAAGACCCATTAATATCTTTATCTACTATCAAAGATGATGATCATCTTGCTGCCTACAAGATGCCCAAGTCACTAAAGAGAGCAACTCTGCTTAGATTGATTCATCGTCTTCAAGAACGGTATCATTTCACTTGATTTCTATGTCCTGCACTGATAATGAGCTGTTTCCTATTATGTAATAATGTCTTCTCCCACTTTTTATGCTCATATATGCATGCTATCTTATTTGAGTAATAATTTATTTTCATTCTTGTGCTACAGGGACACAAATGATAACCAAATTGCATCACGGTGGAAACCTCACGGTACACCTTTTTTATCATCAATTTCTTGTGATGATGTAATTACAAGAGGTGATGTGCAGTTCATAGTCCACAAAATGCTCTCCCCTTTTCGAAAGGCTGAGAGTTCTAGACATGCTGACACAGCTGATTCTAGCACTTTGCCTGTGGCGTCAGATGCATGCCTTGATCGCAATTCTGTTGAAGCATGTAGTAATCCCATATCAGATTCTGTAACTGCTGATGGTAGTTGTTCCAAGGTGTCAACATTTTTGAGACTACCTCTTCAGTTGGTTGATGAAATTAATGGATGCATTGATCTTTCTTTGGGAGAAGACAAGGTCATAAAATTGTCCTCGTCAGCAAACTCCATAGTAGTTTATCTCAATTGGTCGCAGGAGCTCTTTGAAAAGTATGACGTTCATTGTTTGGAAAACTTACCTGAAGTGCTCAAATACGGACCTGTA
Source organism: Excoecaria agallocha (assembly GCA_037975025.1). Classification (NCBI taxonomy): domain Eukaryota; kingdom Viridiplantae; phylum Streptophyta; class Magnoliopsida; order Malpighiales; family Euphorbiaceae; genus Excoecaria; species Excoecaria agallocha. The sequence continues at coordinate 37,516,171 of CM075806.1, forward strand.
AATAAGAAAGCTCGTACCGAACCTCTTTCCCTGTACACCTGCTTAGAAGCTTTTCTGCGTGAGGAGCCCTTGGTTCCTGAAGACATGTGGTTAGTGGTTTTCTTTCTTTTATCGGAATAGATCTGAGTATTGACTACCTCATGTGGTTTTTTTTTTTTTTTTTTTTTTTTTCTTTGAGCCTTTTAGCTTGAATTACATATTGATTGTATAAATGGATATATACATTAATAGTTTATGTTCCATTTGCTGATTTCGCTAAAAGACTAATCTCTATATATCTTATGAAGGCACTGTCCACAATGCAACGAGCGGCGGCAAGCAAGTAAAAAACTTGACTTATGGAGGCTCCCTGAAGTGTTGGTCATCCACTTGAAGAGATTCTCATATAGCAGGTCGATGAAGCACAAACTGGAGACTTTTGTTAATTTTCCAATTCATGACTTGGATCTGACAAATTATGTAGCCAACAAGAACAACACACGACGACAGCTTTATGATCTTTATGCCTTAACCAACCATTATGGTGGCATGGGAAGTGGACACTACACGGCACATATCAAGGTGAGTAGAAAGAACTAACAGTAGCTGCAGGATTCCGAGTATTATTCTACGACAAAGGCTATTTTGTTGCTCAATTTCAGATCTCTTTTGCTTGCTTTTTTTGGCATCTCTTTACAGCACTTGTACACTATCACCATTTTAATATTCCGCTTTGCCATTATGTTTAGGAAAATGATGTGTAAGTGATGAAAACCAGCAAACTTGTTAGATTTTTTTTTTTTTAAATTTTTTTTCCAATTACCGTTTAAGATTAGTGGTTTTTTTTTAATTTTAATTTTTTTGACACAATGAGAAGTGGAACTTTTAGTATTCGATTTGCTTGATTTATCATGTAAGGATTAATTTCTCCAACTCCATTCCATTTCATTTCTTTAATGTGCAGCTTCTGGATGAGAACAGGTGGTATAACTTTGATGACAGCCACATATCGCCCATTAATGAGGAAGATGTTAAGTCAGCAGCTGCATATGTGCTCTTTTATCGGAGGGTGAAGACACATGATGCCATTAGCATTGGAGCACGGTCTGGAGAAGGCCATTGTTGATCACAAAAGTGAACTCCAATACCGTGAATATTTCTTGCCAATTGCAGAAAATAGGTATGAAAGTCTCCATCTGGAAGTGTAGGTACAACAAATATATAATGTCTTAGCTGAATTCCTTCTACTGTTACTATACATGAACATTTGTTTTGAAGAAATCAATATGGCATTTCTCTTTAGACAATTGCTATTTTTGGGTCCTCAGTAATCCGGTAAATTGTTTTCAGGTACTTGGGGAGAGGAATCCGGGATTGAGCATTAGAACTTAGAAACCCATTTTCCCTTTCTCCAAAGCCTGCCTAAGCGATGCTTTATTTGTAGGGATTTTTGGGGCTGTTTATGTGACCTCCATTATCTAACCTGGACAATGAAATAGAAGTTGCATAATTGTAACAGCATTTGAGTGAAGTCTCTAAAGCTTCAGTTACCTCCAAAATTTGTAAATATTTATGTGACTTTTATGCTTCTCTCATGTGGCCTAAGATAAAAAGTGTCAAGTTAAACAAATTACTTTCAATTTCAAAAAATTTAACTTTATTATGCTGGGCAAAGGTTAAGTCCTAGTTCACAAGAGTATTGTTCAAGTGGTTTTTGGGGTTTTCAGCAAATATATTGGTTGGTCTGGGCGGGTGGGTTCAAATCAAGTTGTCATTTTCAAACCAATCTAAACTAAATCTAGTTCTGGTTGAATCATTTTCTGGATCAATTTCATATTAGCGTTCGAAAATTGTCATATATATATATATATATATATATATATATATATATATATATATATATATATATATATATATATATATATATATATATATAGCGTGCGCACACACACTATCAGTGCAGGATGCGCCTGGCGAATGATTTTGATTATATTTATATAATTTTTTATTTAATTTTTTTTTAAAAGTAAAATTTTTATGTTATACTGTAAAATTAATAAATGTGTTTAAATATGTATAACTTAAAATCTACACTAACTAATTATAAATTATAAAAAGTAAAATGATTTTAGCAAATCATTTTGTTTTAATAATAATAATAATAAAGATAATTTTTATGTTTCTTTATTGTGAAAAATAAATGCGGAATTGAATATGATGTATTCAAAAACGTAAAACAATAAAATAAGTAATCAATTGAATTGGTAATTTTTTATTCGATCCGAAAATCTTATTCGAAACTGTTTCAAAAAGTAATCCAAATATGAATTTGGAGGAAATTCGAATGACCTAAATAAATTTGGATCAAACCTCAGCATAATTTTAATTCAAAAAAATTCACACAAAAGCACCTAAAATCTGACTCGAATTCCTAACCTGAATTTTTCTTTTCAATTAAATTATATACATATATGTATATATTATACTAACATAATGCCGTTTTATTAATATTTCTATCACAACTTTTATATATAAATTAATTTAATTGAAACAAAAATAAATATTTAATTATTTAAAATTTGAACAGCAAGTAAAAGAAAAAATGAAAAGGAACAAAAAAAATTCAAAGAAAAATCTATTCAAATTCAATACAACGTCATTTTAGTTAGTGTGCGCACACACATATATTCTAGAATTTCAAATTTCTTAAATCTCGACTTTTTCTTCTCTTTTCTATTGCTCATCCTACTCATCCTGCCACTCTCTGTTTCATTTTATTTCTGTCGTTAGCCTCCTAGTTTTGACATTAAAATTATGTAATTTTACTAATAGTCCAATTGGTTTAATTTTATTGATTTTTAGATATTGAAAACTAAATTAATATATCCGAATTTCTATTTTAAAATTAAACCAAATATATCAAATTATTTTCAATTTAGATCAGATTTGTTTTTATCTAATATTGTTTGATTCAATTCGATGCGAATTTTTAAGGGAGTTTTACAAAACTATCCAAAAAAACAGAATCCCTTTTTAAAAATACCATCATCTTTTTTTCCTTTTTAACATTACCTTTTTTTAAATTTCTATTTTTAAGAATACCACTTTTTTTAATCCAAGACAAACTCTCCCTCCTTTCTTTCTTCTTTCACACTTCCTGTTCTTTCGTTGTTCTATCGTTCTTCTTCTTCTTTCGTTCTTATAAGAAATTCAATGGCTTCTTTTTGGGCACTGAAGAAATTCTTTCTCTGCTTTCTTTCGTGGATTTTCACTCTCTTCTCACACTCAAGGTTCGTAATTTCTCCTTCTTCCTTTTTTTATTTCTTCCTTGAATTCTTTGTTTCTTCATCTCTTTCTCTTTCATAATTCTCTCATGTCTGGTTCTTCTTGAAATTTTTTGTGATTTGTTAAAATAGCTGTTGCTATTTGTGTGTTTTTGTGCGTGTGTGCGTGCGTGCGTGTGTGTGTGAATGTCTCTGTTTTTTCGTGCATTTTACTTTTAGGCAAAGATGCAACTATCTATTTTGTAGGACAGAAACTCAATAAAAAAGATTCTCATACATTTTTTCATGATTATATAGCCTCTTTTTTCAGTTGATTGTTAATTGGTTCGATTTTGACTTTTTCTGGGGCCAACTGCCAATTTTATGCTCAGATACCTGGACAAAGGATGTTACACCTGATGAAATAAAAGATGCCATCAACAGCTCAGCACCTGGAAAACTTAGGGTGATATCTGTTTCTGAGGTATTGCTTCAATCTAAGTATCTATTTCTGGTTAATAACTGCAACTAGGCAATTGTGTTTAATAACTAACCATTTTCGCTTACTGATAGGATATGTTACTTACTATAGGTTTCACGTGCATTCCATCCTAATTTTTCTGCAAAATGGAGGCGCTATTTGTATATTTTTCCTCTTAATGATGGAGAAGATAGGGAGCAAAGCCTTGACGGTGAGGATCTTGAATATTTCGGTTCTGATGATAAATACAATGTGAAGAGACAAGAATGTTATGATCTCACGAGTGAGAAGTATGCTGATGAATCTGTTCTTAGTGGTGACAACGAGCTTGAAAGTGTAAAAAAACAAGGTCCTTCTCTATATGCAGGGTTAACCATCTTTTGCAACAACTAGAAGGAAAGTTCCTGTCCTACAGAATATTTGCACGAGACACCAAAGCTTCAAGAAATGTGTAAGAATAAGATGAAAAACCACCTGTGGTTGCGTGTCTATCTTTTCATATTTCTTCTTCTTCTTTTAATACTTTGCAGTCAGTGGGTGCAAAAAGAAATGTGAAAAATGACGAGCTCACTATTCAATTTTTTTTCCTTTGAAACACTGCAAGCTTTTTCAATGAGCTATTTCAATTTATATTTTCCAAAATATAGTATATATCCTATAAAACAGATCTTTACTTCTTATCTTGTGAACTAGAAAATAAAATAAAGAAAAAGCAAATAAATCTGAAAATTTTCAAGAATGCTTAGCTTTTTTTTTTTAAATAATAATTCTTAGCTTTGAATGCTACATACTTGCATATGATTTACATATAGATGGTTCTTGTTTCTTCTTTTGTATGCTATCATGGCGTTTCTTGTTCTTCTTCTTGATCTAGAAGAAGAGAAAATCAGCAGGAATTATTTTTAAATTTTACACATGCGAATGGAGGAGGTGGCTGTTAGGGCATTTATTTCGTCAATAAATAATTCTACAACAAGTATTACTTTCTTACCAAATGTTAGAAAAATACTGTATGATGGGGTCATATTAATATACTTTTGAAGTATGATGCATTTTGGTGGAAAACTCGGAATAAAAGATTATTATTTTCTTTTAATGATTAAATCGATAATTGCGGTTTTAAAGCTGTCTTTTTATAATTAAATCCGTAATTACAGTCTATTTTTTGAAATTAGTATACCAGACGGTATACCGGTATACCACTTGGTATACCAAATTCCAAAATACAATTTTAGTTCTGGATTTTGGTATACCAGACGGTATACCGGTATACCACCTAGTATATCGAATTCCAGAACTAAAATTGTATTCTGGATTTTGGTATACCATACGGTATACCGGTATACCACCTGGTATACCAAATTCCAGAAGTAAAATTGTATTCTGGATTTTGGTATACCAGACGGTATTCCGGTATACCGTCTGGTATACCAAAATCCAGAATACAATTTTACTTCTGGAATTTGGTATACCGGTATACCACCTGGTATACCGAATTTCAAAACTAAAATTTTATTCAATATTTTGGTATACCATACGGTATACCGGTATACCACCTGGTATATCAAATTCCAATAACACTATCTGTAATATTTAAATATATATCCTCTTGTTAAATCATTTCATATTAGGATTTGATCATTTGTTATCATTTCATATTAGGATTTGGTCATTTGTTAACGCGGTCTCACTATAATTAATAATAATATGCAGTAATATTTATAAAATTATATTAATTAATAGTATTTTAAAAAATAGAAAAAAATTCGATTGAATTCAATCAAACTTATCAAACTATAAATTTTTAATCTTACCGATTTTTTATCCAATCCAATTTTAATAACATTAGTTTTATGTAACGGAGGAGAAATCTTCAATATTGATGTATTGTAAAGTGAATTCTAAAAGGCTGGTTTGTTGACTTAAATTCATAATTTTTTTTCTTGGTTTGTTGACCAAAGTAGTTGTGAAGATCATAGTAAATTTAAAATATTGTGTAGAATTTCATTGTATTTAACTGTGGGGTGATGATTCGGTAAGTATAATGTACCATACGTCAAAATCTCAACCGTCAATAATTGAGATTTGAGGGCATACAAATATGCTGCATGTACTAATTATGTACACTCTAAGTTGGGATAGAAAGTCAAAAATTAATTGCACATTTACAATCATAAATATTTAAATTTTGCATGCAGATACACCTAACTCTAAATGTGATAAATAAGAAGATAAGGTGATATGAATCCATTTCTATTATTGGTTTGATAAAAGAGTATTGATAATCTACTATTCAAGCAGCATGTACAGTAGGCATCCTCCATAAAATCTTGACGCCTGGCTCAAAAAGAGATCGATCAGAGATGGAGAGGAAGATAGCGATAGTAGGAGGTGGAGTTAGTGGTCTTCTTGCCTGTAAATACACACTTTCAAAGGGATTCAGTCCCATAGTTTTTGAAGCTAAAACCAAAATAGGTGGTGTTTGGACTCAAACTTTGGAGACTACAAAGCTTCAAACTCCCAAACAATCTTATCAGTTCTCTGATTTTCCATGGCCTGATTCTGTCACTGAAACCTTCCCTCCCCATAATCTGGTCTTGGAATATCTTGAATCTTATGCAATCCATTTCGATTTGATTAAACATATAAAGTTCAACAGTAAAGTTGTTGGCATCAACTGTCATGGACCATCTGATGAAGAATTGGATTCATGGAGCCTATGGGGTGGCAATGGCGACCCCTTCTCTTCCAATGCCAAATGGGAAGTTGAAGTGCAGAATACTGAAACCCTTTCAACTCAGGTATTGCATTCAGCTTTAGACCCACCTAATGAATTTATTCAGTTGGCTAAGTTGAATTTTATTTTGTTATGAAATTTTCTTGTTCAGTGATGACTGGTAGCAATTTCGGTCACCTAAAAACAAAGAGTGCCAACAGATTTCCATTAACTATAGGTTATTTGAGTTTCTTTTTAAATTTATTTTTTTTAGTTCTGTAAATTGCACCGCAAATGCTATGGGTCAAAGCATCCAATGAACAAAAAATTCATACATGCCAAGAATTATCAGCATTTGATTTATTCGTTTAATGTTATAGAAAAATTTCAACAATTGAAAAATAATACAAGCTAAATTAAATAGCTAAATTTTAAAAAATAAAAAATAAACCAAGGCAATGTTGAGATGAAACCATCAGCAAAAGGAACTCCAGCTGTCTTCAACCAAAAGTCTCCCTGTATAAAATTAGTGATAGTGAAATTAGCTGCTTCATCAGCATTAATCACCCGAAAACCAGGCCAAGTAACCCTGTTCCAGTTCTTGATCCGATCCCACTGTTATTAAATTCTTCATAGTAAAGAAATTTAGCATTTGCCCGAGAGATAGTTCTAGCTAATAAAAACTTAATCATTTACATAATAAAAAGAAACATTCTCTGAGAAGGAGATGATAGATTAGAACATGCCCTAATCACACACACAAAGCTATAATCATCTGGCCAATAACCAGCACGCTGCATCTGTCTGAAACAATTCACAGCTTCCCCAGGCAGCTCCTCGTCTAGCGTACACACTTAGCATACAAATCAATCAAGCCACTTCCCACATGACAATTCCAGTAAAACCCACTTTTAATCAACTTGGCATGGAACTGAAGTCCCCCAAATAAATCATCCAAGGAAGTCAATGCAGTTAAAACGCTTGCCAGAGTGAACATATGAAAATTAATCAATAAGAAACTAATTTCACTACCTCATTTTTTATCTGTGCAACTTCAAGGCTTCAAAGCTCTGTTACTCTCACCTTTGTTGTATTTAGAACTCCACGGAATTCTTTTTATTCAATGGTATCATCGCTCTTCAAGTTCAAGCTGTATTCTCTAATCCATCGTTTGAATTCAATTGTTTTTGGAAATGTTTTAGCAACACTTGAAGAAGAAGAGTGAAAATGGGATATGGGAAACGGTATTTAGGGTTTAATGGAAAAATGGATATTTTGAAGAAGAAGAGAGTAAATGGAAACGGTACTTAAGGCTTAAGGAAAAAGGGGTATTTTAAAAAAAAAAAATTAAAAAAGGTAAATTTAAACTCTAAAAAGGAATGGCTGCATTTTTGAAAAGTAGGGTAGAAAAGTGGATATATAGCGTAAATTCCTCAATTTTTAAATCTAATTGTGAACTAAAGGTCTGATCCAAATCCAATAAAAAAAGGAAGTGATCCAAGTAGAACATGACCCAAAAAACAACAGCCTGAAAAAAAACTGACCAAATCGTCGCAATCATGATTATTTTGATAAGACTAGAATAAAAATTTGCATTGCTTTACTTAGATTGGATTTGAATTTTGTTATTCATCCTCCACATATTTAAGTTCGCTCTCGGCCACCCTTCACATTTAATTTTAATTTATTTGTCATCAATATATAAGTGCGTCACTATAGTTTTCTCAGTTAAATTTTTAAAACAAAATTCCTTTTCCTACAAAAATATAAATACCAGTTACATTACTCTAAAAATTGTAAAGAAAAGGATCTTTAATTTTTACCAAAAAAAAGTGAAAATTTATTAATTTTTTAAAATAAAATCACAAATTGAATTTTTATATTTGTTAGCTACAATTTATTTTAAAAAAAATGTGTATAACTTAGCTATTACCATGTATATATATTTGTTTTTCAAAACACTGCATCAAAAATAAGAAAAAGTAAATAAAATTATTATAAATTAAATACACACAACATATTAAGTTTTTCTTCAACCTTTTTAAAGTAAAAAAAAAAATTATTTGCTTTTTTTTTTCAAAAGAAATCCCATCAAAAATTATAAATTTGATAAAGTTATAACTAAAATATTTTTGTATCATTTAAAAAATAATACTTCCATTTATTCAAAAGAATACACAAACATTTGTGATAATACACCAAATATCATTTGCTAATATGGGCTGAATCTCAATACCTTAGGCCCAGTAGAACTTGTGCAAGGGACCTAAAGCCCAGTTGCAATCAACTAGCCAAAAAAGCTACTTTGAAAGCAAATCTACCAACCTACTTCTAGCTTCAGTTTAATCCTAACACATTAGAATATCTAGCCCTGCAACTCCCAAACTAGCATAAATTAGCACATGATTATCATCACCTTGACACATAACATATGAGATACTATAAATAATCCTTTCATTTTAACAATTAAATTTATCTACAACACTTGAGACTTTCTCTTTCTACATTTTATCTTTCTACATTTGCTAACTTAAGTTTTGGAGTGTTATCCCCTGCGAGCTTGAGTTAAGTGTCTTTGTTTGCTTGTGTAAGTTTTCGATTAGATATGATCAAATTGTTTTCTAGTTAACTCTTTTTAACATAATCTTTTTGAGATTAACATTTGGTACTCTTGTTGGGAGTAGACCATGAAAGATTCTCCAAAATGATCCTAATGCTCACAGCATTTTCAAGGAAGATGATGTATTATAGGGTAAGATCATTCAATAAGGAAAAAAAGGCTTTAATACTTTGTGAGAGACTATGATGCAGAAAGCATGAGGAGAGAAGAAGGAAGAGTAAGACTGCAAGCCAGAGGCATAATACATTTTAAAGGAAGAAATTGCTGTGGAACCTGATCAGATGCATGTGATTACTCTTATAAGGGAAGGGGTAAAGAGAGAGCAATTCCCTCTCGGAGCGAATATGATGCTTATGATGTATATGATAGAACTGACAAACCATCATGTTCACGTTAGATTTCTATAAGAGATGACCTATCATTCATGTGAATGAACATATCAAAAACAAAGGAAAAACCGACTGCACTAGCTGTAAGTAAAGATTAAAAAAATGGTTCCTTTATATGATCAATGAATTTGGATTGGATCATCCTAAGAACCCATGTTTGAAAAAAAATATCATTTCCCCTTTCTTTTTGGAAATCAGAGAAGCAAAGCTTTCTAAATGATTTAAGGAGATAAGGATGCTAAGGTATATCGGCAAAACGAATCTGACATATCATCTATCAGAGTATCTCATTCAAATCTAGATGTATTCCTTTGACGATAAATTTTTTTGCAACATTTTCACCCTGACATTGGCAGGAGATGCTCTAGACTAGTTCCATGATCTTCCTTTAGAATCAATATCCACGTGAGGCTCCAAACAAGATCCTAGTTATAAATGTATGAATTAATGAGATTTTATTTAATTAAGATGAAATTAAATATGTAAAATTCAAATTTGAGTTAAGGGACAAGTGAAAATATTATTTAGCTTTATGTTTTAAATGTGATTTATTGGGCATAAAATTATTCAAGGGTGTAATTGAAGTATAGAATAAAAGTTGGGGGTCAATTTGTAAAGGTAGCTTATATGGGGTCTATTTTAAAAAGTGGAGATAAATTGTGATTAATTATGAATTAAAGAAAAGTAACATTGGGTTGAATTTATAAGAGGAAGACATGTGAGGGGATAATATACAATATGCAAATTCATAAAAGATCAAAAAGGGATTTTTTCCTCCACTTTACACTTTGGATCCTTGCATGTTGGAGAGAGAAATGGATGTAATATTTTTTTTAAAGGGGTGGATGAATTTTCATGGTGGAAATATGGATTTTCTCATCTCAATTTCTCACCCTAAAAGATCAAAACATCTCATCTCTTAAAAATCCTTTAGAAAACACTTTTGCATAAGATGATTAAGAAGTTCATGTAGGAATCATCAAGGTAAAGGGTTTAGATTTTTATTTCATCTCTTTTTCCTCTTCTTTTCTTGTTGTATTGTCTTGTTTATTGGAGGAGAAAAGGCTGGAATTAATGCATAGTTATTTGTAGTAGAAGAAGGGGGAAATAGTAAGAAGATTAAGGGCAAAGAAATTGCAAGAGATTGAAGAGTGAAGTGTGATTTTCGGCCAAGGTATGGAACTTAGTGTACAAGTGTCATACATGTGATTTTAAACTGTTGATTTTGGTGAAAGTATGTTAAAAAAATTATCGCTTATTAGATCCATTTTCAATTTGACTTAAGTATACCAAAATGCTTGAAAGTCTCTTAGTTTAAAAAATCTGCATTTGAGTTCATCCAACCTAGTGAGATTATTTTTTGAATATCTTGAGTTACAAAAACGATAATTGAGAAATTCCAATTGAAAATTGAACTAGACTAACATATATACCTTTTTTTTTGTGAAGAACACAAAGTCTAATTCTATCTCTAAATGTCAATAAAATCATCTTAAAATTCATAATGAGCTGTTGCCTAGTTGCTAGGAATATGTTGCTGTATTTTTGCTATAAATTTGTGTAAAGAAGTTAAAAACCTTTGAGAAAAAATTCTAGTTAAAATAGACTCATATAAACACAATTTTTATGGAGAAAGTTTTTTTTAATTCTGTACCTATTTTATTCTATGAATTTATTAATTAGTGATAAAAACTAAATTGGATACAGTACAGTGCTTTTTAGAAAACAGGAACAAGTCTTAGTAATTTGAGTGTATCCCATGTTACAAAGGTTTAAATTCTATGAAACTAATTTCTGGTTAAAGTATACATATATGTCCATAATTTCTATGAAGAAATCATTGCTTAATTATACTTCTAAACATATCAAAACATGGCTTGAATTTAGAATTGTTTGCAGCATTATTTTTGGAATACTCCTTAGTATTTTTGTAATATCTTGAAATTTAAAAATGAGATTTAGGTAATTTTAGTTGGGTTATAAAATAGACTCCCATATATATCATTTCTATGAAGAAATTATAATTTGGTTCTGTCCTTAAATATGTCAAAAAGGGACTTGAATCTGGAACTGTTGACAACACTTTTTCAGGAATAGTTTTCAATGCTTTTGTAATATCTTAAAAAGTAAAAATGATATTGATGCCATTTTTTGTTAGTGTAAGCCCTAGCCATAATGCATTTTTATAAAAAAACTCAAGTTAATAAATGAGGCATTTTTTTTATCTATTATGTTCTTGTGTAAGTGATAGAACTATCCAAGAATGTTATTTTAGTTTAAGTTATCATGTGTGAGGCATATGGTTGTAAGACCTTAAAACATTTTGAGACTTCATTCTAAATATTCCCAGTCAGTCATTGTTATGGAAATAACAAATGAATTAAGACTAGTATGCTCTCTATGATAAGTTGAGTTCTGTCTTACGGATCATAAAGACTAGAGTGTCAATCAAAGATCAAAGACACATGTTTAGAAGATAGTATCTGGATTCGATCCACTTATGAGAACACTACATGGTACAAGTCATAAGCGTTTCTTAATTGCAAGTTTTGCATCGGAGTTCTTAGACCTAAAATCTCTATGAAATTCTTTATGAATTATTGTGTATTTTGACATACACCTAACGTATTCGTAACAGGATGACTTGCATGGGTATGCTTAGGCATGCACTAATTTATGTTAGAGAGCATGAGAGAAGTAAAGGGATTACCCCTCTCAATAAGAGAGAAAATATCACCGGCCACTTGATCAGTGAACTGAGAAGTGTATGGCTATATCGAGATAAAATAATGAGTAATCATTATTTATCTGAGAGTTCAGTGTCACTGGAATATCAAGAAAGGAATTAGTATATACGAGGATGACTAGTTCCATGCCTTATATTAATTCTAATATTTATGGGTAAGGGACTATGCAAAATTGCATTAGGTCACTAAATGCCATTTATATTTGTATTTAATTTGGAATGCTATAATATCTTGCTAGAGAATATATATAGCCTTTAGATTATTTATTAATTCATTGCCAATATTAAATAGACTTATAAGATCGCACACAAAGCATTGGGCCCAAAATATTATATAGAGTATTGCGCATTAATTTAGGCTTTTAATTAAAGTCAAATTAATAAGGTTATTGGGTAATTAAATTGCCAAATGGATTTTAGTCCATGAGAGAGTGAAAAAAGGCAAAGGAATGGATAATAACAAATATTTATTTATCTTTGGATAATTAATTATTTATTTATCTTTAGATAATTAAGTTATTTGAGTTTAAATCCTAAATGAATTTGAATAAAAATAAAACACTTAAGTAAGGAGAGATTGAGGCCAAAATTCAAGCTAGAATCCTAGTTGAATACGGCATGTATCAAAAACCCTAGATAAGTGATATATATTGAAAAAAAAACTAATGCCATTTAAAGTTATTTTCTCTCTCATTGTCGTAATTTTCACAAGGGAAAGAATTATTTCTTCCTCTCTTGTGTTTTGGGCAGCCATTGAAAAATCCTAGGAAAAAAAGATCAAATCTTGTGTCTTTATACCATACCTATTGCCGAATACAAAACCTAGCACTTTTCGTTTTAGGTCGACTTTGCAAGTGTGTGTGTGAACATAGAGTGGTGTGGCATAAAAGGCAGCACCTTTTGCATTGGTGATTGATTTCAAGGGTATATAGGTTTATCTTATTGAAGTGCATTCAAAGAAGTAAGTTCAATCGAAACTTTAAAATTGCATGTTTCCGATTCTATGTCGTTATTGCATGGCTTGTATGATAAAAAGATTTTGTTTTTCCACTGCATGATCATTGTATTTATGCCATGTGATATCCCATCAGTGGTATCAGAGCCTAATCATATTTGTTTTAGTGTTTTGGATGCGTTACAACTTGATTAAAAGTCGTTTGTTGCATAAAACGTGATGCTGAAATTTTCTGTTTTGAGTTTTTTTGCATTGGTTGAGTTTTAAAACAATCTTAAATGGTTAATTGGGTATCATGACATGTTAATATACTATCCTAAGATGTTTTTAGACCTGTTCATGGTCTTTTTTAAATATATATACCTGATTGAACACATTAATCATGAATCTAGGTGCGTGTTTGCATGATATGCGTTTGTTACTAGGTAGTTTCTCTCTATAAAATGTAAAAACATGTTGGGCATGTTTTTAAGTGATTTTAGAATATTAACAAAAGGTCTGGACATGTTTTAAAATGGTTTTAATTCTGGTCTATGATAATTTAATTGGTTAAATTACAAATCACTTAAAACAATGACTAGTTTGTGTTTGTTGCATGTTTAATCAACATTGTTTGTTTTGTTTTGATTAACATGGAAAAAACACATTTAGATCAGATCTGAACAAAACCTTAGTTCAATGTTTATGACCTTATTTAAGTTATTAAATGGCTCATAAAATTGTTTTAAGTGTTTGTGCATCATTTGTGGCATTAAATGAGCATTAAACAACTAGTTTCATGAATTTTTATGTTTTGATTCATGTTGGTTCATGTTATTTGTATTTTTAATGTTTATGAGCTATATGACATAATATTAGAAATGGAAAAATTGAAAATTACACTAGAGTTGATTTATGGGACAAATCTAACTAGTTTGTGTTTTGGGCTTTTAAGAAAGCTTATTCAATAAGTGGATTTAGTCCATTGGGCTTCAGCCCAAGCCCGGCATGGGGTCTTCTCTTAAAAGTACAGGTACACAATTTTCATTAATGGGCTGGGCTTAATTAATTAAAATTGGACTTTATTTTATCCATGAATGTTATGTATATTTATTTGCTTGTTTTGTGTGATGAATGAATATGCATGGTGTATTCATGGGCCTTGGGTTATGTAATTAAATATGGTCTGCATTCCATTAATGATTATTGTAAAAGTTTCATTTATTTCTTAGTATAGTATTTATTTGAAGACTTTGTAAATCAAGACGAAGCCCACTAAGTGAAGAGCCCCAACCTGAAGATTTATATGTAATAGTATAGAGTCTTAGTTGTAGGTTTTTGGGCCCATTTTTATCACGCTTTACTTTATGCACTTATACATATACATGCTATGAATGAATGACAAAGTGTATGCCATGAAAGCCATAATAAAATGAATCCCTAAAATAGTAGGTCATGAAGTTGCCTTCCTAATTTGAAACATGTCAAGACATCGATCATCGGTCACGTAGACTAGGAGTCCTAGATGCACTACAAGAAAATATGGAAATAGTAACGGAAAAATAGCAACAAAAATGATTCTGTTGCTAAATTAGCAACAGAAAACCAATTCCGTTGCTAAATTTGGTTAAATTTTACAGATTTAGCAATAGAAAAATAGTTGGTTATCTTACGTTGCTAAAAGTGGAGGGAATTTTTGGCTCCAAAATTTAGCAACGAAAATTAGCAATAGAGTCACTATTCTGTTGCTAATTAAGGTGCCAACAGATGGTGGAAAAAATTTGGAATGAAAAATAGCAACGAAATATGATTTTCGTTGCTATTTTAGCAACGGAAGATACTTCGGTTGCTAAATAGCAATAGAATTTATTTTTGGTTGCTAAAATAGCAACCGAAATATATTTCCATTGCTAAATAGCAATCAAAATAGTATTCCATTGCTAATTTTCATTTTGAATAAAAAATAGCAATCGAATTGTTTTCGGTTGCTAAAATAGCAATGGAATTTATTTTTGGTTTTTAAAATAGCAACCAAAATATATTTTCGTTGCTAAATAGCAACCGAAATATATTTCCATTGCTATTTTTCATTTTCAATGAAAAATAGTAACCAAATTTTTTTTGGTTGCTAAAATAGCAACGGAATTTAATTTCATTACTATTTAGCAAAAGTAAGGGTAAGGTTAGGGCAAAAGTTGCTGGCAGGCCTAAGCCACAAGTTGGACCCAAACCTAAGGCAAAAGCTCCAAATGAGGGAGTTTGCTTCCATTGCAATGAACTTTGTCATTGGAAAAGGAATTGCAAGCTCAACTTGCAAGAATTGAAGAAGAAGAAGAAGAAGAAGAAGAAGAAGAAGAGTAGTGAGACTACATCTTTAGGTATTTATGTTATAGAAATAAATTTATCTACTTCTACTTTCTGGGTATTAGATATTGGATGTGGATCTCACATTTGTACAAATGTGTAGGGACTCAAAAAGAGTAGACAATTGAAAAAGGGCGAAGTTGACCTACAAGTTGGAAATGGAGCAAGAGTTGCTGCTTTAGCCGTAAGGCTTATGAATTGACTTTGCCCAATGGGCTTTCGTTACTTTTGAACAATTGTTTTTATGTTCCTACTTTGAGTAGGAATATTATTTTAGTTTCGTGTTTGGATGATGAAGGTTTCTCTTTTCTTATTAAGAATAAGAAATGTTATATTTATCATGATGATATGCTTTATTGTATTGTAGATTCATATAGTGGACTTTGTCTCTTAAATCTAGAAATATCCAACAATCAGGATATCTATAACATAACTACAAAGAAATCTAAACCCAATGATTTGAATAAAACATGTTTATGGCATTGTCGCCTTGGTCACATAAATGAGAAACACATATCAAAACTCCACTAAGTTGGACTTTTGGAATCATTTGATAATTGTGAATCTTGTTTATTAGGCAAAATGACAAAAGATCCCTTCACTAGACATAGTGAAAGGGCCGCTGACTTATTGGGCCTTATACATACTAATGTATGTGGTCTATTAAACACAAATTCTAGGGGAGGATTTCAATACTTCATTACTTTCACTGATGATTTCAGTAGATATGGCTATGTCTATCTAATGAAACATAAACATAAATATTTTAAAATGTTCAGAACTTTTCAAAATAAAGTTCAAAATAGACTTGGTAAAACTATTAAAGCACTTCGATCTGATGGGGGTGGAGAATACTTGAGCCAAGAGTTTCATGATCATCTAAGAAATTGTGAAATCATTTCATAGTTAACTCCACCAAGGATGCCACAATAGAATGGTGTTTCTAAAAGAAGGAATCAAACTTTATTAGATATGGTTCGATCAATGATGAGTCAAACAGATCTTCCTATATCCATTTGGGGCTATGCATTACAAACAACTGCATTCACTTTGAACCGAGTTCCATCTAAAGCAGTTGAAAAGACACCATATGAGATATGGACAGGGAAAACTCTTAGTCTATCTTTTCTAAAGATTTGGGGCTGTGAGTCTTATGTAAAATTACAAGTCTCAGATAAACTAGCACCAAAATCTGATAAATGTTATTTATGGGATATCCTAAAGAAACTAAAGGATACTACTTTTTATAATCCCTCCGAGAATAAAGAGTTTGTTGCTCGAAATGGTGTCTTTCCAGAAAAGGAATTTATTTCCAAAAGAACTAGTGGGAGTAAAGTAAAACTCGAAGAAGTTCGAGAACCACAAGATGGCATAGGACCATCAATGGAAACATAACAAGTTTCACAACTAGTTGTGGAACCTGTGCAAATTACACAAGAATTACGCTGATCTAATAGGGCATAAATCAACCCAAGAGATATGGATTTCTCATAACAGCTTGTCATGAAGTAATGTTCATGGATCAAGATGAGCCCACTACCTATCAAGATGTTGTCTCGAGTCCAGACTCAGAGAAATGGCTAGAGGACATGAAATCTGAAATGCAATCCATGTATGACAATCAAGTTTGGAACTTGATTGATCCACCTAAAGGAATTAAAACCATTGGGTGCAAAGGGGTTTTCAATAAAAAAACTGACATGGATGGGAAAGTACATACCTTTAAGGCAAGACTTGTTGCAAAAGGTTTCAAGCAAACTCATGGTATTGACTATGATGAAACCTTTTCACCAGTCGCAATGATTAAATCAATAAGAATTCTAATTGCCATTGTTGCATATTATGACTATGAGATATGGAAAATGGATGTCAAAACATCATTTCTTAATGGAAACTTACTTGAGGATGTATATATGACACAACCTGAAGGTTTTGTTCATCCTGAGAATTCCAAGAAGGTATGCAAGCTGCAAAGATCCGTTTATGTATTAAAACAAGCTTCTCAGACCTGGAACTTTAGTTTTGACGAAATAATCAAAGAGTTTGGATTTATCAAAAATGAAGATGAACCTTGTATAAGAAGGTTAGTGGGAATGCAGTAATGTTTCTCATCTTGTATGCCAATGACATATTACTCATTGGGAATGATATCCCCACTTTGCAAAAGACCAAAGAATGGTTGGGGAAATATTTTTCATTGAAAGATCTAGACGAAGCTACCTATATCCTTGGGATTAAGATCTATAGGGATAGATATAAAAGAATAATTGGTCTGAGTCAAAGTACCTATATAGATAAGGTGCTGAATAGGTTCAACATGCAAAATTCTAAAAGAGGATTGTTGCCAATGTCTTATAGCATTACTCTTAGCAAGAGTTAGTGTCCTATGACATTTGATAAGCGAGATCGTATGAGTATGATTCCTTATGCCTCGGCTATAGGATCTATCATGTATGCCATATTGTGTACTAGATTGGACCTTTCATATGCATTAAACATGACAAGCAGATATCAATCAGACCCTGGTGAAAGTCACTGGACAACAGTTAAGAACATCCTTAAGTACTTGAGAAGAACTAAGCATGCATTCATAGTGTATGGAGGATTGGAAGATGAGCTAGTAATAAATGGTTACACAGATGCAAGCTTTCAATATAACAAATATGATTATAGATTGCAGTCTGGATATGTGTTTTTGTTAAATAGAGGTGCTGTTAGCTGGAAAAGTTCTAAACAAAACACTGTCGTTGATTCTATAATAGAAGCTGAGTATATAGCAGCATCAGATGCAGCTAAGGAAGCAGAATGGATTAAGAAATGTCTTGTTGAACTAGGAGTAGTTCCTAGTATCAGAAATCCTATAAACCTTTATTGTGATAATAATGATGCTATAGCACGGGCTAAAGAGCCAAGATCCCATCAAATATCAAAACATATACTTAGGTGCTTTCATCTCATTCGAGAAATTATTGAAAAAGGAGATGTTAAAATATGCAAAGTACCAATAGATAACAACATTGCTGATCCACTTACAAAAGCTCTCCTATAAGCCAAGCCAAACATGATTATCATACTAGGTCTATGGTTATTAAACGCTTATGTGATTAGGCCTAGTGCAAGTGGGAGATTGTTAGTGGTTATGCCCTAGGCCATACATTTGGTTTTTTATGTAATGTCACATATCATTTTATAAAATTGGGTTTTCTTCATGTTATTATATTTTGGCATGTTAACTAGAATATAATAATATTTGTAAATAACAATATAATATTATTTTGACTATCCCTAGTTATTTACCATTAAAGGAATAATGATAAATAAAACTAGTATGAGTTTGATTGATAATCATGGGATGATTATATATGGTGATATATATCAAACTTATAGGTACTTGTTAGAGAATAGAGTACTAGATCGACCCGCTATGAGATACTACATGGGTTAATATCATTGGTGATCTCATAATAGTTATGTTATTAATCCTTAGACTTGAGATTATCATAGTATCCTACATGAGGAACATTATGTTTTGACATAACTAAACATTATCTTTAATTGGATAATTATAAAGGTTATGATTAGACATTATGATAATCATGTAGAGGATAGTGAATAATCAAGATGGAATTTATCCTTTTCTTATGAGAAAGATATCTATTGGGCCCCTCGATAAGTAGGACTGAGAAATGTATGGCTGTGCTCAAATGAATTGATGATGAGATCAATCTCATTTGATATTATCAGTCTACTTAGTGATCGATAAATTATATGTTTGAACTATATGAGTTTGACATGGACCATGACTTATGTTTAAACAAGATATCGTGTGACAAAGGGATTATAACATGTTTTATTAGGTTAAAATCAGATTATCGATATTCATATTATTTGGGTAGTCGTAATGTCTTGCTAGAGGCTGCTTATGACTTATAGGCCCATGATGGTACTGGGACCCACAACCAATATAATATAAATCTATTGGGTCGCACATATAGAATGTGATGAATGGACTATGCGTTAATTCAGGCATTTTGAATTTTATTTTATGAAAAATTAAAATTTGAAATAAATAAATAAATATTAATTAAGTTTAATATTATAATTCATATTTTAAATAAGAAATAAGGTATTTCTTATTTTAATAAGGGATGTGGGCCCAAAATTATCTCTCTCTCTCTCTTAATTAGGGTTAGGCTACCTATACATACATGTGATATGTAAGGTTCGTAACCCTAAGAGACACACTAGAAAGTAAAGCATCACTTTTGAGAGAAAAGAAAAGAGAGAAAATTTTTTTCTCTAACCCTAGCCACTGTAGAAGGGAGCTAGCACCCCAGGTAAATCAGTTCGATGCGTTTGAGTGTGGATACAAGTAGAGGGTGTTTGTTTCTTATGAGGCAACACCTACAAGATGTTTTTTTGGAAGAGATTAGTAATTGTTACTCTCTCTCATAATTGATTCAATTGGATCACATAGATCCTGGTGGGTTTCTTAATTCCACTGCATTTAAGTTTTATTTGAAACCCAACATCATCTTGCTAATAGTTTTTATCTTATAATATTATATTCCCAGGTAAGTTATGTAAGATTATTTCATCGTTATTAATCCTCGGTATGACTTGAACCATGATCAAACTTTTATAGTTTCATACTTAAGTGTCAATTAATATCCCATCACTCTCTTAACTTAAACATAAACATGTAACATTGCAACTATCTTTTTATTACTACTAGGCTAAATCATAGTATTTCCATGCTATTGCAAAGGATTATAAATATATGACATTTGGGGGTAAAACAATTTGCTTTGGCATAGTACATACCTTATACCATACTATATAGCGCATATTAAATAGCATATAATCTTGTGATTACTATGTTTCTTCTTACTCCTTTTAATTTAGGCTTATTAGGCACTAAAACACATTTTAGCAACCTAATTATTAGCATTACCATGTGTAAGTCCCTCTAATTCAGATGTCAAGTGAAACCTTATTTCTTAACTTAATGGGTTTAATTACCTTAAAAATTTACACACACACACACACACACACACTCTCTCTCTCTCTCTTTATATATATATATATATATATATATATATATACGTGGAGGTTTCTTTAATTAAGTGATCATGCCTTATACACCATATGAGTGACTTACAGTTTAATTCACTCTACTTATTCTATAATATCATTGATATCTTTTAAATTATCATAATACTTCATCTTATAATCACATCTTTCTAACTATATCTTTATAGACTTTAGCATTAGAGAGAGTGGCTTTTATGATCTATTACTCTATCAATAATCAAGTAACATAACAACCTTTACTTAACAACCATTTATCATCAGTCTTACTACTAGTCAATTTACCACAATTCTTGCTCTCCTAATAATCTTATGGACCCTATAGTACCGTCTTCAACATCTAAAATCATGGCTTATTATTAGGGTGGGAGTATGCTCAAATGACTGAAAGGAGTACATATGGCCATGCAATGAAGAGGAGAAAAGCATGCTTGGCCATGCATCAATAACCACAGGCCAAACTTGGCTATGCAAGGAGAGGAGAAAGGCCATAAGCAACTGTGCATAGGAAGAACAAAAAGCCTAAGTGGCCGTGCATGGAAAGAACATAAAGCACAAGTGGCTGTACAAAGTAGGAAGAGAAACCTTGCTTAGCTGTGCAAGAATGAAGGAAAAACCATAAGTGGTCGTGTAAAGCAAGAAGAGAAACTTTACTTAGCCTTGCAAGAGAGGAAGAAAAACCATAAGTGGCCATGCAAAGCAAGAAGAGACCTTGTTTGGCTATGCACTGAAACTCAGCAAGCCCTAGGCCCACCATCCAGATTATGCACTTAATTTCCAGATTTCAACCAAGTTCAACCTAATAGCTCACAACAATATTCATGAAACCTTTGAATCTTTCCAAACTCACCTACATTGCTAGATTTAGCCTTTAGCATCTTTAAATAGGACTCACATACAAGAATAAAGGAAAGTTCCTATAACAACTTATATGAATAATGAACAGTACAATATACCTAATTCCTGTACCTGTTACTGATGCTCTATCTTCTTTAGCTCCTTTGTTCCGTTTCCTTGTTTTCCTACTCTAGATATATCTTATTTTCTTTCTTCTCCTTACACATGGTGGCAATAACAGGATCTTGTAATGCCTCATAACAAGAAATCATAAATCAAGAAAAGAAAAGAAGAGAGAGATCTATAAGGGGAAGTGTTACTTTTGAGTAACAAACTCACAAACCCTAAGGTTCCTCTTTTTCAATCCGTAGCTAAAGAGAGATACCTCAATTCTTCCTTAGCCGATCCCTACATCTCTAGGAAATAAGAAATAAGGAAGTGGGGTAAATATCTCCCTAAAGGAAATTCCTACTTTGCCCCTATGCATAACTTAAGCCCCAATATTACAGTCCAATACACATAAGCATAATTAAACCCCAAGGCTTTTAACTTACTTCTATTATATCCCTTGTTTATCATAATTTTAACCCTACTCAATTTACATACATGCTGAAATTACCAAAATACCCCTTATAGAACTTAACTTTAATCATACAAAGTAATCAAGTCTTATCTCATTAAACCATAATCCTCCTTAATTAACTATAATCTGGTTAAGGCCATGATTGGGCCCTTACACAATCATGTCAAAAAGTTTATAAATAGGTGTATGAAAGATGTAAAAGCAAGGTATAATATTTAAATCCACTAACTAAATCATACGCAAATAGGGATATTCATTGTGATGTCATTTTAATTGGAAACATTAATTCTCTTATGCGATTATTAGGAAAATGTAATTTATAAAACTAAGGAGAGAGCCAAGTGCTTCTATTCCCTGTCCATTTATTAGCAATAGTATCCTCATCAAGTAACCCTGATAGAAGCTATCTCAGGATCCAATGTCTATAGTTACCCTTAAGTTTAGGGAGGCTAGTGTACTAGTGCCTAGTTGAGCCAAAGTTTAAAATAAAGGATAAAGATACACACCTGTAGCGATGGTTTCTTGGTTGGTGATGGATGAGTTGGTGATAGATTTTGATGCCTCTTAAGAGGATTTTGAATGCATGCCTTTTAAAAGGACTTTGGTAAGTGGAATATTTTAAACTTTTGGTGCCTCTGTAAAGGACTTTGTTGGGTGAAATCAACATTAGCTTGTTGGCATGTCTAGTTATAGTGGTTAGGGTGATTAACGCTAGTCGGCATGTCAAATCTTCATCGATTGGGAGGATTGATGCCAATTGGCATGTCGAATCTCAATTGGTTAAGGTAATTGGTGCCAGATGGCATGTTGAATCTCTATTGGTTAAGGTGATTAAAGCTCGATGGCATGTTAAATCTCCATTGGTTGAGGTGATTGATGCCAGACAACATGTCAAATCTCCATTGGTTAAGGTGATTGATGCTAGTTGGCTTGTCAAATCTTTATTGCTTAAGGTGATTGATGCTAGTTGGTTTGTCAAATCTCTATTGCTTGAGGTGATTGGTGCTAGTCGGCAAGTCAAAATCCATTGGTTGAGCTGATTAATGCCAGGCAACATGTCAAATCTCCATTGATTGAGGTGATTAATGCCACTTAAAATGTCAAACCTCCATTGGTTGAGGTGATTGGTGCTAGTTAGCATGTCAAATATCCATTGCTTAAGGTGATTGACACCAGTCGGCATGTTAAATCTCTATTGCTTAAGGTGATTGATGCCAGTCAACATATCGAACTCCATTGGTTGAGGTTATTAATGCCAGTCAGTATGTTGAATATCCATTACTTGAGGTGATTGATGTTTGTCATCATGTTAAATCTCTATTGCTTGAGGTGATTGACGCCAATCGGCATGTCAAACTCCATTAGTTGAGGTGATCAACGCTAGTCAGCATGTCGAATCTCTATTAGGTGAGGTGGTTGACACCAGCTGACATGTTAAGACTTTGCTAATCAACACTAGCTTATCATCATGTCAATCAAAATTAATACCCAACTTGTCTGCATATCTATGAGATAAGTTAGATTATCATTGCCAGCTTGTCAACATATCCACAAGCTAACTTGGATAATCAATGCCAGATTGTCTGCGTGTTGAAACTTTATAGATCAATGTCAGATTGTTAACATGTCAATCATAATTAATACCTTATTGATGCTAGCTTATTGACATAACCATATGATAACTTGGATAATCGATGCCAATTTGTTGGCAAAAATCGTATCGCGTAATCTTCACTTACTCCTTGAGCTATTTAATGGCCTTTTGAAAAGGACTTTGGTTTTTATGCCATTTGAAGAGGACTTTGGTAAGTGAGGTGAACTATATTGTTTGTGGTTATGTCAAGATTTAAGGCAAACTCCACCATTTGCTACTGTACCAAGATTTATAGTGAACTTTACTATTTACGGCTGTGTTAAGATTTGTGAGTTCTAGAATTTTGGAGTTTTGGATGCTTTTTAGTTTTGGGTGCCCTATAAGAGGACTTTGATTTTTGAATTTTGGATGCTTTCTAAATTTTTGGTGGCTTTTAGGATTTTGGGTTTCTGAATTTTTGAGTGTGTTCGAGTTTATTAGTAAGATTTGATTTTTAATATCTGATTCATTTTTTTAGTATTTTAAAATTTTGAATTGTGAATCATTGGTGTGTTTTAAAACTTTTGAATTTTTTGGGATGTCTTTTGAAATGGCTTTAAATTTGTTGTTGAATTTCACGGTTTATGGTTATGCCTTGATATATGGCTAACCCTCTATTTATGGCTGTACTGAGATTTGAGGTGTACTATACTCTTTGTAACTATGGCTGGGTTTAAGGCATGCTTCACTATTTGCAATTGTGCCAAAGTTTAAGGTGAACTCTACTATTTGTGAATGTGTCAAAATTTGAGAACTCTGCTATTTATGGTCTTTACAATATTTGAAGTGAACTTTACTGTTTGCAACTATGCCAAAGTTTGAGGCAAACTCTGGCTGTGGCAAGATTTGAGATGAACTTTAATTGTTTGCAACTATGCCTTGATTTGAGTCAAACTCCATTGTTTACAGCTGTGTCTCTGCTCTAAAGGAATTTTAGATGTTTGTTTTTTTAGTGTCTTTTAAGTCTTTTTTTGAATGTTTGGTGCATTTTAGGCTTGTGAATTTTTGGAATTCTTACATCTTAAGTGTATTTTTTTGAATTCTTGATGTATTTTAAATTTTTAAATGTTTAAATTTCGGGTGTATTATATTTTTTCAATTTAATTTTGAATTTGTAAGATTTTATAATTTGCCTAAAGTTACCTGATTGCCCCTAGCAAGGTGCTCGCTGACGGTTTTGCTCTTTAAGAGGTTTTTTTATAGGTTTCATGATTTGTACCCTATGGGATCTTTATCTTGATTTGATTGTCTAGCATCGATGAGGATACAATGTCTGAGTTGAAGTTACCCCTTAACCAAACTTTACGTGTAGAGTCTATCTTTATTTTATCTATAAGGTAATGTATGCAGAAATATATGCAGAAGATTATGTGGGTATACAAAGTATTATATGTGAAATATATGCACAAAATTATGTATGTAAATTATGTACTAAGAATTATGTGCATGAAATATATGCAAGAAATTATGCATGTAAAATATGTGTAAAGAACTAGCATGGGATAGATGTGAAGGATTGTGTGTAGGAATAGATGCAGAGAATCATATGTTGAGATAGGTTCAAAGAATCATATATTTGAAGGCTACGCAAAGAATTATATGTGTCAGATATGCATAAAATTATGTATGTGAATATAAGAAAAGAATAGTACATATGCGATATATACAAAAAATTGGTACATGAAGAATTATGAATGTGAGGCACATGCAAAGGATTATATGTATCGGATACATGCAAAGAGTTATACATGTGGGACACATACAACAAATTATATGTGTAAAAATATTTATGATAAATTATATGCACAAGATATTTGTGAAAAATTTATGTACACGAGTGTTTGCAAAAATTATACGTGAAAATATGTTTGCAAGAATTATATGAGGAAAAATTATTGCAAAAATTATATGCGTCAAAATATTTTTGAAAAATTATGTGTCAAAAAATTTTGTGAAATATTATGTGTCAAAAGAATACATGTAGAAAACATATAGACTATGTCCTAGGTCGTTATGTGATCTAGTTATGGTTGTGATTTGGATGTTGTCCTTTAAATACCTTTCAGAACTCCATTTCTAATTGGGCTTCCAACTAGCTTCCTTTGGGTATCATCTTTTAGTATTTTCTACATTGCCTTCTTTATGGGCTTTCTTATTGTTTTTAGAGGAGATAGTTTATTGCTATCATGCTTCTGCCAAAGAAAATCTACTCAACCATAGACTACATATACTGTCTGATGCCTTAAAAAACCTAGAAAATTTTTGTCTTGGCTTTTGCACTCCAACCGTGGTTTTTCGAGGAGATTACTTCATTATACATCTTCTTTAGTAGTTGTATCATGTTGGGGTTCATGGTTTTGCATTTTCAATCTTGCATTGAGAGTTATCCCCCTACTTGAAGAACTTGTAGTTATCTAGGATGTATCTTTTGCCTGCAAGACTTTTATTTGCTTCCTTAATTAGGGTACTAAACTACCTAAGATGAACCATTTAGGCATTTAAAAGTTTTGCCACCTGTGGACACGTAATTGATGCCTTAAGATGACCTTATATACTTGGAGGTTCTGTTTAATCAATTGAATAAGTTTTTTTGATCTCTTGACCCATTATGAATATAATATGACCATATACCCTAGGTGGGACTAGGGATGCTACCACACATCTGTAACTTATCATGTAACAAACTCAACAACATATCATAACATATGCTATCAAAATTTAACTCTCAAGAACAAAAATGCATATACCACGATACTTTAGGAACATTTCCGAACATAATAAGTCTTGTATTCTTATAATCTTATATATAAATTCTTAGTTTAGTATCCATTTTATATCTTAAATGTTACAATTTACATATTATAGTATCCATTTGATATCTTAAATGTTACAATTTACATATTTTATCTGTAACCTACATCTTATGGGAAATCTTCTTGACCTTCACTTTAAGCAAGCCTTCAATTTCATACCTACACCTTAAAAAGGCAACTCATATGCTAAGTCATATTTAATGATATGTTACTAAACAAAGATAAATAATCATATAACCTACCATTATCTTAGTCTACGAGTTCATTGTTCAATTACAAATATTAATCTTCTCTTCCGTGACTTATCTAGCAGTTACTTTTAAGATCTTACATGTAACTATTGTTAAATTTAACTATACATTCATATTGACTATACATTCATTTTTATTTACCTCTATTAAGTCACTTTATTCACTTCTATTTAAGGCACGAACACTTATGGACCATATTTCTAGTTTCATTCCTTAGGTTGTTACTAACACTTGAGCACTTATCAATTCACTTAGGATTTAGTTAGAACTTGGAATATGCATTCCAAGCTTCCTACATATCCCAAAGGTGGAAATCAGAACCACATAGTTTTAAATGTTCAACTCATTCTTTCAATTATTTAGCATGTAACATATGAGCTATACACATCAATTTCACTTAATCTTACAATACCATCACTGCATATTTAAGTTTCACACATACATTAGCTAAATAAAAATGTTATGGTTAACAATGATGTTTACTAATATATCAATGATTCCCTAATTCACAATTATTTTTACTAAAATGCTTACATCACTTTAATTACACTATAATCACTTTTGTAGCTTAAACTCAACATAGGCATGGACAATAGGAACATTGGATACCAAATAGGTATCAAATCACTAGACACCATTATAATACCAATAGCAAGTATTAGATCGCTAGACACCATTATGGTGCCATCACTAGATACCAAAAGGTATCGGATCATTAGACACCAAAAGGTATCGGATCATTAGACACCAATATGGTGCCATCTTTATATACCAAAAGGTATCAAATCAATAGACACCATTATAGTGTAATCACTAGATACCAAAAGGTATTATAGCACTAGACACCATTATAGTGCCATCACTAGATACAAAAAGCTATCAAATCACTATCCTATATATAACCATGACTATGCCCAATTCACGCATAAAATTAAGCCTTCACTCACTATTTCACTTCATCATTCCAATCACTCATGTATTCAATATACACCTCGCTCATATATTGAATCATGTCAAATACACTCCACTATGACCACATATTAATATATACACTCTTATATACAAATCAAATACTCATAATGGATGATGATTTATAAATATCAATTACATACTTGCATTCCTTGCATACACCTATTCACATCATACAATAGATATATTTTCACACACTACATGTTCACTGAATCACTTCATACCATTGATAACTTACAATATCATAATATATACAATTATAGTCATAAATTACATGTTCAAATTCAGATGTATACAAATACCACTTATACACCTTACATTCACCTTGGATGTGCTTGCTTCAATGTTATATTTCATATATAATTGGGTACTCATATATTATTATAACATTATAGATGTGTTTACAAAGTTTCATTAACATCGAGAACGTTTGATGATTTTTCAATAAGTAAAACTTACCATTTGGCTGAAACAAGGCAGCATATGGATGAATTGAAATCAATCCAGTCATATAGAACACATTTTACCTAATAAAATGCATAACACATGGCTAAGTTGAACTCAATCTTGCTGGGGTAGATACTTAGATACCTGATTTTTTGAAGTTAGATTACTAGGCCATTTTATGCAGCCATTTTGACATAGTAATAAGGGTTTTGGGCAAAATGGTCTTCAAAGAAATTTTTATTCTATGTCTTTAGTTTTCATATCATCAATAATAAAGTCACTTGGACTTCTACATTAGGAGATATTCATAAAACAATATAGGCTGCTCTAATGACAAGGTAGCAACAGGTTTAGCAAGTTCAATCAAATTTTTAAAACCCTTGATTGTAGAATTGGGTCTTGGTCTCTTCGACAAATTTTTATATCTATGTCTTAAGTTTCATATACAATTTGACACACTTAATTTGGATATTTGTAGGCCAAGTTATGGTCAAATCCCTAAAATAGGTTTAGGTGAACCTAAGGTAGAAATGCACCATAACATAATTCTAAACATAATTCAAACTCAATCTTGTATATCATTTGCAATTCAGTGATTAAAGATGAATTCCACATCCAAAGTGATGCATATACTACTTTGAATATACCAAATAGAAATAAATTCAATCAAGAGGAATTCCATACCTTAACCTTATCTAGTTGCCATTTTCTTTATCTCATTTAGTCTTATTTTCTCCTTTTTCACCTTGGTTTCTCTTGGACACCTAAGTGTATAATATTTCAAAGATAATAAGAAGAGAAACTTGTATTTTTGGATCCAAAAATATTCATCCCTCTCTCTTTCCTTTATACTTGCTTTTCTTGCACATTCAAAAATCAGGCACAAGTCCAATCTTATTAGTCCAAGTGTTCATGTGTAATTGGTTGGCATAATACTCTTTTTTTTATTTAAAGACAGGCAATTCTATCTTGAGTTTGGAAGGATTCATGATGTATTCCATGTCTCAATGTTATGATGATATAGCTCTGATCCAGCATATGTATCAACCCAAAGGAAGTGCAATTAAAATCCAATTTGTCATATAATGAAGAACCTATTAGAATCATAGTCTAAAAGGTTAGATAATTGAGAAATAAATATAGACCTTTGGTGAAAGCACTCTAAACTCACCATAATGCTGAAAAACCTATATGGGAGAAAGAAGAAGTGATGAAATCATAATATCCTCAGTTGTTTAACCAAGGTAAATTTTAAGGATGAAATTTTTAATTAGTAAGGGTAAATGTAATTCCCTCACAATTTGAGTCATCAAAATACTACTTTCAAGGGTAAATAGTGACACTGAAGGACATTAAGATGAATAGTATCACCTCGAACCAATGAAAACTTTTCATTACCATTAGAAAGTAAAAGTTATGATGAGACTAATGTTATAATTTAAGGTGAAATTGAGGTCAAATAGACCTTCAAAATGCATAGTGAAATATTTACTTGAACTGTATTAGGTTTGATCAAACTTTGACTAGCTTGAGAAAAATGTTTTGGAGCTCATAAAATTTTTACAATTACAACAAACCACTAGAAATAGTCCTCCAATTAATATTTAGAAGTGAAAAATAAATTTTTAGATAACCTTGAATTTTTGAGTTTCAAACCGGTAAAATTTACCTCTAGATATAAAAGTATACCAAAATAAAGTCAGATTGACTCAAAATTTTGAATATAATTTATTCATTTTTATGTAATTTTGGACTTATTTTGGAGGTGCTTTAATAACTAACACATGTCGCCAATGAAAGGATGACAAATGGCTTAATATAAACCATTAGATTAAATAGTGTTTGATTTAATCCTAGCCCTTCATTTAAAGCATTAAAATACAAGAGAGAGATGTAGAAATATCTTTAAAAATCAACCGAATTCCACCATCTTCCCTCCCCTTCCTCAATTAACCGAACCATACACCATAACTTTTCCTCCATTTTTCTTCCTTCAAGTTTCCAATTTCTATCTAGATTTCATAAATGTAATCCTCTCCATCTTAGATAAATAATTGAAGAAAAAAATAAGCTTGGAAAGTGAAGGAATTTAGTGAGAAAAAAACATCAAAGTAAAAGAAATTCTATGTTTTAGTTAGAATTAATTGGGAAATAAGGTAGGTTACCATTTTCATGTGATTTTGAGTTATAAATTAAAGAGAAATTCATGGTTATTCCTTGCATACAATTTGACCTAGGTGAAGAACTAGAAGAAGAAAAAGAGAAAAAAAAGGAAAAAGGAAAAGAAAAGGAAAATTGAAGGAGCAAAGGAGAATTAAGGTATATGGATACCTAAACTAACTTATTTCATGAAATTTAGGTTATGTAATTTAGGATTTTTATTGATGTAAACCATGTTTAAATCCAACTTAATGGTAAATAATTTAAATTAGATGACAAATAATGAAATCGGTAAAAAGAAATGCATGAAAATTGGAACCTATTATGTCATCTAGGATTCTTGTATGTAAGATGTGTTTCCATTAAATTAATTGTAAATATATGAAATTAAGTGATAAATAATGAGATTGGTGAAGTTAAATGCATGTAAACATGATTAAAAATAAGAAGTTAGAATTGAAACCTATTATATAAGTATAACATATTAGGGTTACGTATGGAATAAAATTGATTTAATGTTGGAATGATTTTAATTAAACTTGGAAAACATGTTTGGAATTGTTTATGTGAATTAATTGAATTAGTGTGGGTAAGATTCCATTATGGCTGAATGATGATAAGCTTGATTATGATGAAACAAACATTAATTATTGCGAACCAATGTTAGATATACATGATTCAAACCTTAAAAACATGATGAGAATAATTTGTAGCATGAAAAGAAAAATGGATGATGTTATACAATGTATGGCCAAATGGTATAAAGTACTTAACTAATGAAATCATGATGATTTAATGCATAAAAATGATAAGAAATGATAAATTGATGGAAATGATATGCATTGGGTGAAATTTAATTGTTATATAATTTGAAAATGTGAAAATAATGCATACTTTTGTATTAAATTTATAAACAGAGTTTTTCCCTAGTGTCTAGAAACGAAACCAGAAGTATAGGATATTATTGGCTAGCCATAGGGACACTAACTGAGGTAGTGAGTCATGATGAGTCGTAAAAGTGAACCAAAGGCAGATCCATACTGTAAATATGAAGAAAAGATGAGAAAAAGTTGAGAAAAGAAAGAGAAAAGTAATAATTATGCAGTTTTAGACCTATGCTGTCCATGTTTCATATATCTAGTTAGAGGGTTTTATTTCCACTGAAAATTATTAGGGGCAAAAGTAAATAAAAAATAAGATGATGAAAATTTAAAAGAATTATTTAATAACAAATAAAGATGAAAAATAAGAGATAAAATAGAAGAAATCTAATAAAATGTGAAATCAAAGGTAAAATGGTAAAAAGGATAGTGAAAAATGTAATTAGAAGGATAAAATTGAGATTATGAATTAAAATTGGTAAGATAAGGGCAAAATCATAAATAAGTGAAAAAGGATGTAAAAATAGGGACGAAATTGTAATTTTAGTAAAAGAAGTGAATTTAAGGACAAAAATGGAAGAAAACACAACTAAGGTGTTAAAAAGGTAAAATAATGATAAAATAAGCTTTGAAAGGAGAAACTAGGGTCAAAATGATAATTTTGGGAAAAGATGGAACATTAGGAAGCTAAATGGAATTTTAATAAAAGAAAAGACCATTAGGGGTAAAAGTGTAAATTTCACTCGAAAATAAGGATAATAGTGAAAGTTGTGAAATTAGTGTGAAAAATATGGAATTATGGTAATTAGAATTCATAATTAGAGAAAAGTAAGAAAATTAAGGAAATAGTAAGAGAAATTGAAAATTTAAGTAAAATAAATATATACTAAATGAATTAAGTAGATAAATTAATTATATTGAGTTAAATGTGAATTGTATGCTCAATTGAGTTACAATTTTAGTATGCAATTAATGAAATTTGTTATTTGGGTATCTAATACTAGACTTTATACTCATCATGTAGTTGTTTGTTACGTGTAGGGACAAGTAATTGATGCTAAAGGCATATGATGATCAAATGAAGAAGGAGAAGCTTTGTAGTAGTTTTAATCATTTTGTATATGTATAATGTATAAGATGAGATGATTTAGACTTATAGTATATTGTACTAAAGGCATGGATATGTAGTTAATGAGATGGGAAAATGAGATGTTTAAAGGATATAACTATGAGTGTATGTGCATGTGTATTGATATGTAATTGATGGTTTATGGTTGTGATGATTGTGATTGATCATAGAAGTGCTTGTGTTGTTGCTTGGAGTATTGGACTTGGAGGATAAATTTTAAGAGTGTAATTTTGAACATTTGCAGGAGGATAGGTTAAAATTACAGTTCTTATGCTATCGAAATTTTTACCAAATAAATAGTAACTTTTAACCAAATGAATAGTGAAATTGCGTTGACAATCCAATTGCATGTAATGGATAAATGAATCGATACCTAAAAAAATTAACACAAATTTGCAAGGAAATGATTTATGAATTAAGTAACAATGACACAAATGAATGTCTAATCAGTGACCCATTTATGAGATGATAGTATTTGGGCCTAGATAGGGTATTAAATTTAGTGGTATCAGAGCACGATTTAGGCAATCCTAAGATCAAAGTTCATATAAGTTTGGGTGATTTGAATTACATATACATGCCATAATTGAATGACTGCAAATAAGGTGATTTTGAGAAATTAATCAATACCTATCTCTTTGTTTTATAGTTTAAAGAATGGCATCTGTCATCAGAAGAAGCATGGAGATAAAAGAGGTATTAAAAAATAGTTCCTCTAGAGTTAGGGGTGATAGAGGTGCCACTGATGAGCTTAGACCGCCTACACCACCTCTAACTTTAGCAGCATCTCTACCACCACCTGTAGCTCTACATTGGCAGGACTTTATTCAATTTATGGTGGACCTTATCTATCAAAGAATGCAGGCTATGCTAGCCCTATAGCCATAATAACAACCTCCTCCACCTCAATTTTGAAAGCCTATTATGGAGCAATAGAAAAATTTAGGCACTAAAAGCCTTTTATGGGAGAGACCAGACATCTCCAATAGAAGCTAAGGAATGGTTGAATAAAATTAAAAAATTATATGAAATCACCCATAGCTCGCTAGAAGAAGTACTTGAGGGTACGGTAGCATTTTTTTAGAGGTCCACATATACTTTGGTGGGAGAAAATTAGGAGGTATGTTCTTGTAGCTAAGTTGACATGGGATTTCTTTTTAAAGCATTCTTGTGATAAATATATCGGGAAAGAATACTAGAGGGCTATCGAGAGTGCATTGTGGAGACTAAGATAGGGAAATCAAATAGTCTTAGAATATGAATGATAATTTGAGTGTCTCAGTGCATATATGAAGGATTGTCACCTGACATATGAAAAATTATGTTAGCTGTTCAAGCAGGGTCTCCATAATAGAATTATTCAATTTAGTTAGGGTAGCTACTAGAGTTGAGGTAGTGCAAATGGATAAAGCCAGCAGACAGGCCCAATCACAACAAAAAAAGGGGCCACCATAGTCATGCACTTTTAGTACCTCTAGTATGAAGCCTAAAGGTCCAATAGCCCAATCCCATGCTCCAACTCAATCACAGGCCCAGAGCTAGAAATTCACAACTAGTGCTAGTGTTTTAGTAGCTTTAATAGCCAGCAGATCTAGGGTATAGACAGAGGTAACATCCCTACTTGTGAACATTGTAGGAAAAGATATTTAGGTGAGTGTTGGAGACTTACTAGGGTATGTTATAAATGTGGGTCCAAAGATGACATTCAGAAAGATTATCCGTACGTTCAACTGAATGCTACACTAATACCTTATTTAGATAAATTAAGAACACTAGCACCATAAGGCAGAGGTAGGGGCACTATTATTGGAGCTTTAGTAGCTAATGCAATAGTTCATATTTGGTAGGGTGTTAAAGGGTAACCTCTAGCTCACATTATGCAATTAGAGCCAGAGAGGAGTAAGATGCATCCAATGTCATTGTGGGTAAATTTTTACTTCTTGGTGATTATATTTATGCTTTAATTAACACAATATCCACACACTTATACATTATTACAATAGTAACACAAGGAAAGGGGTTAAATGCTTCACAATTAGATCAAGACATATTAATGTGTAATCCTTTAGGGCATAGTATAGTAGTGAATAAAATTTATAGAAATTTTACAAACTATTACAATACCAGAGTGAAAGTTTAATAGAATTACTATGGACTTTGTTACTAGATTACCTCTCACTAGGTGGTAGCATGACTCTATCAAGTGATTTTTGACAAATTAATAAAGTCTGGTTATTTTCCACTTATGAGAGCTAATTGTCCATTAGAAAAGCTGATAGAAATATACATCAATGAAATTGTAAAACTTCATAGAGTTGTATCCTCCATCATATTAGATAAAGATTCCCACTTCATTGTAAGGTTTTGGCAGAAGTTGTAAGAATCGCTAGATACTAAACTTCACTTTAGTATTGGTTTCAATCCATAAATAGAAAGAAATGAGTTACATAAGTACTTAAAGACATATTGAGAAGTTGTGTCTAAGAGTTTGGTAGCAATTGGGAAAGGTGTCTTTGATTAGCTGTATTCACCTATAACAACTATCAAGAAAATATAAAGATGCCACCATATGAAGCTCTATATAAAAGGAAATACAAAATGTCACTATGTTAGATAGAACTTAGTGAAAATATACTTGTGGGATCAAACTTGATAAAAGAAACTAAAGCGAAGGTATGGGTAATCAAAGACAATATGAAAGTTTCTTTTGATCGATAGAAATCATATGCAAATTTGAAGGGAAAAGATATAGAATTAGAGGTGGGTGAAAGTAGCTATTAGTGTAAGCCCTAGCCCCAATACATTGTTATAAAACATTTTAGTTAATAAATAAGGCATTTGTTTTATCTATTGTATTCCTGTGCATATCAATCGATAGAAATATCCAAGAATGTTGTTTCAGTTATCATGTGTGAGGCACATGGTTGTAAGACTTTGAAACAATAGAGACTTCATTCTAAATATCCCTAGTCAGTCATTGTTATGGGAATAACAAACGAATTAAGACTAGTATGCTCTCTATGATAAATGAGTTCTATATTACAGATCATAAGGATAAAAGTGTCAATCAAAGATCATAGATACATGTCTAGAACATAGGATTTGGATTCGATCCATTTATGAGAACAATACATTGTTATAAGTGTTTCTCCTGTGCAAGTTTTGCATCGGAGTTCTTAGACCTAAAATCTCTATGAAACTCTTTATGAATTACTATGTACTTTGACATACACCTAACATACTCATAATGGGGTGACAAGTATGGGTATGCTTGGGTATGCACTAATTTATGTTAGAGAGCATGAGAGAAGTGAAGGCATTACCCCTCTCAATAAGAGAGAAAAAATATCATCGGCCATTTGATCAGTGAACTAAGAAGTGTATAGCCATACCGAGATGAAATAATTAGCAATCATTATTTATCTGAGAGTTTAGTGTCACTGGAATATCAAGAAAGGAATTAGTATATATAAGGATGACTAGTTCCATGCCTTACATTAATTCTGATATTTAAGGGTAAGGGACTATGCAAAATTGCATTAGGTCACGAAATATCATTTGCAATTTCATTTAATTTGTAATGCTATTATATCTTGTTAGAGAATATATATAGCCTTTGAATTAATTTATTAATTCATTGCCAATATAAAATGGACCTATAGGATCACACACAAAGCATTGGGCTTAAAATATTTAAATAGTGTATTGGCATTAATTTGGGATTTTATTTAAAGTTAAATTAATTTATCTAATGGGTATTAAAATTGCTAATTGGACTAATTCTCATAAATAGATTTTTTCCTTAAATAGCTAGCTATTTAAGACAAATTTTTAAAAATAGTTTTTTACCTTAAACAGCTGTTAAACAGTTGGTCCATGAGAGAAACATTCGGCATGCACAAGGTTTAATTTCAATTAATTAATTATCTTAAGGTAATTAATGTAATTGAGTATTAAATCCTAAATTGTATTTAAATCAAAACAAAAACACTTAAGAGGGAGATAATGTGACCGAAAATTCAAGGAAAAATCCTAGTAAATTTTGGCAATTATTAATCCCTAATGAAGTGGTTGATTTTTGATTAAATGACTAATGCCATTTGAATTTGAAACCTAAGAGAATTTGAATCAATTTAAATCACTTAATTAAGAGGTTATGGAGGCTGAAAAATATTCATTATTCCAAGGGGACTTCGGCATTCACATCTTTCCTAAATTAATGATATAAATTGATTAATTCTTTTGACCTAGTGTAAAAAATTTCTCTTTAGTGCCGCCACTCTCAAGAGAAAGAATTATTTCTTTATCTCTTGTCTTCTTGGGCAGCAATAGCAACTTAAAAGAAGAACAAGATCAGATCTTGTGTCTTCAACCCAATCCCATTACCAAATACTAAAAGATTAGAGCTAGCACTCTTATTTTAAGCCATCCTTGCTAGCGTGCATGTGAGCATAGAGAGGAGTGGCATAAAGGCATCTCTTTTGGCATTGGTGATCAAGATATAAGGCATATAAGTCTATCTTATTTGATTGTAATCATCAAAATCAAGTTTTGAAGTATATCTAAGGTTGTAAGTTTTTCAAAACCTTAAAATTGTATGATTCAATTTATTGTTGCATATTGCATGGCATGTATGATCTACATTTTTAATTTTTCCGCTGCATGATCATCATTTATATGCCATGTAATATCCCATCAGTGGTATCAGAGCCTAACCATGCTTATTTTAGTGCTTTGGATGCATTAAATCTTAATTCAAAATCGTTATTGCATAAAAACCGCAATGCTGAAATTTTCTGTTTTAAGTTTTTTGCATTGTTTTAGTGTAAAAATGATTTTAAATGATTAGTTAGGTATTATAATTATTTTGACATGTTAATATACTTTCCTACAATGTTCTTAGAGCTGTTCATGGTCGATTTTAATTATACATACATGGTCGTACATGTTAATCTTGAAACTAGGTGCTAGTTTGCATGATATATGTTTGTTTAACAACTAGTTTTCAAAATTAAATGTAAAAACGTGTTTGGCACGTTTGTAAGTGATTTTTAGAGATTAATAACAGGTCTGGAAATGTTTTAAAAATTGTTTTAATTTTGTCCATGACAATTTAATTGATTAATTTTTAAAATCTCTTAAAACTATGACTAGTTTGTGTTTGTTGCATATTTAATCAACATTGTTTGTTATGTTTTGATTAAAATGGAAAAACACATTTAGATCAGATCTGAACAGAACCTTAACTCAATTTTTATGACCTTATTTAAATTATTAAATAGCTCATAAAACCATTTTAGGTGTTTGTGCATTTTTTGTAGCGTTATTGAGCATTAAACAACTAGTTTCATTGTTGTTTGTTTGTTTTAGTATAAATGCCGTCTATGACATATGTTCTTCATGAATTTTTATGTTTAATTCATGTTGGTTCATATTATATGTATTTTAATATTTATGTGCTGTATGACATAATATTAAAAATGGAAAAATTGGAAATTATACTAGAGTTGATTTATAGCACAAATCTAACTAGTTTGTGTTTTGGGCTTTTAAGAGACTTTATTCAATAAGTGGATTTAGTCCATGGGGCTTCAGCCCAGGCCCATCATAGGGTCTTCTCTTAAAATTTCAAGTATACAATTTTCATTAATGGGTTTGGCTAAATTAATTAAAATTGGACTTTCTTTTATCCATGAATGTTATGTATATTTATTTGATTTTTTTTTTATGTGATGAATGGATATGCATGGTGTATTCATGGACCCTGGGTTTTTGTAATTAAATGTGGCCTACATGCCATTATGGATTAATGTAAAGGTTTCATTTATTTCTTAGTATAGAATTATTGAAGCCTTTGTAAATCAAGACGAAGCACGTCGGAGTGGAGAAGCCCAACTCGAAGATTCTTATGTAATAGTATAGAATCTTAGTTGTAGGTCTTTGGGCCCATGTTTGTCACGCTTTACTTTATACAATTATATATATATGCATGCTATGAATGGATGACAAAGCATATGCCAGGTAAGCCATAATAAAATAAATCCCTAAAATAGTAAGTCACCAAGTTGCTTTCTTAATTCAAAACATGTTAAGGCATCGATCATCGGTCATGTAGACTAGAAGTCCTAAATGCGCCCGATTATCTTTGTGAGGCATGGGTTATGAATGTAGGTTGGACTTAACATGGAAAGTGATGCCTAGACCTAGGCAACTAATAAATGGGTTTGTGCTATAACATCTTAAGATGTTAGCCCATTTGATCTAAGAGTCATGTACAGGACATAATTGGAGTTTTCCTACCTAAGTAACTTAACTTGTTAGGTGTACAAGCTCAACTTGA
The DNA here is from genome assembly GCA_037975025.1 of Excoecaria agallocha. Classification (NCBI taxonomy): domain Eukaryota; kingdom Viridiplantae; phylum Streptophyta; class Magnoliopsida; order Malpighiales; family Euphorbiaceae; genus Excoecaria; species Excoecaria agallocha. The sequence continues at coordinate 37,554,797 of CM075806.1, forward strand.
CTAATAAGTTGTTGTGAAAAGTGGATCTTGGACCACATTAAATCACTAATGCGAATTATTTAAAGGGATATTAATTCGGTTTATGGGATTATTATAAGACCTTATTTAATCTTGCTAAGTTTTATTATGTAGATTGAAAAAATGGCATCTTCAAACAACAAATTTTCATTGCGATCGGTCCTAGAAAAGGACAAATTGAATGGCACCAATTTCATAGACTGGTCTCAAAACTTGAGAATAGTTCTCAAGCAAGAGAAGAAGTCAAATATTTTGGATGCACCTTTGCTCGAAGAACCTACTAGGAACACCTCTGCAGTTCAAAAGGAAACTTTTGAGACTAAGAAGAGCAACTCCAATGATGTGACCTGTCTGATGTTGGCTACTATGGTACCTAATTTCCAAAAGCAATTCATGGACCAAGAGGCTTATATGATCATGGTGTACCTCAAGGAGATGTTCCAAGAGCAAGCTTGCCACAAGAGGTTCGTGACAACAAAGGCCTTGATTTCTTGTAAGATGGCTGCGGGTACTCCCATTAGTACTCAGTACTCAAGATGAAAGGGTATATTGATACTCTTGAGAAACTTGAGGTACGAGTCCTGAAGGAATTGGCCACTAATCTGATCTTGGGTTCATTGACTGATGATTATGATCCATTTATCATGAATTATAACATGCATGCAATGAACAAGACAGTCATCGAGCTTCATGGGATGCTTAAGAATGCTGAAGAGAACATTCAAAAGACTAATCCCGTACTCATGGTTCAAGGGGGCATTAAGAAGGGACCCGTTAAGGGAAAGGGGAAGGGAAAGGCAAAACCTAAGTATTACCTGGCTCGGCCTAAGTCTAGTGGGAGTGCACCTTAGGCCCAACCCAAGTCCAAGGTGCAAAAGCTCAAGGAGAGTGAGAAAACATGCTTCCATTGCAACAAGTTAGGACATTTGAGGAAGAATTGTGCTTTCTTCAAGGAAGAACAAAAGAAGAATGGAGTCAAGGCATCCAGTTTTGGTATTTTTGTTGTTGAAATTAACCTTTCTATTTTTACCACTTGGGTATTGGATACCGGTTGTTGTTCTCACATTTGTTCAAATGTATATGGGTTAAGAAAGAGGCGGTTACTTGGGAAGATTGAAGTGGACCTCCGTGTGGGGAATGGAGCACAAGTTGGTGCCATGGAGATAGGCGACTATCGACATACTTTATCTTCTGGACTTTGTTTAGATTTGAAAAATTATTATTATGTGCCTGCTATGAGCAGAAACATTATTTCAGTTTCATGTTTGGATATGGATGGATTTGACTTTGTTATTAATAATGGTAATATTCATATTTGTGACCAAGGCATTTTATATGGCAATGCCATGTTACAAAATGGCCTTTATGTCCTTGATCTACAAAACAAAGAGTCTATATACGACATTAATATAAAGAGGGTTAAATCAAATGAATTAAACCCTACTTACTTCTAGCATTGTCGTTTAGGACATGCAAATGAAAAATACATTTCAAGACTCCATAAATCTGGAGTGCTTGGGTCATTTGATTTGGAATCTTATGACACATGCAAGCCATGTTTGCATGGAAAGATGACAAAGAGTCCTTTTTATAAGAAAAGTGGGAGGACTAGTGACTTATTGGAATTAATACACACCAATGTATATGGACCATTAAGTACACAAGCTAGAGGTGGTTTTAGCTACTTCGTAACATTCACAGATGACTTCAATAGATATGGCTATATCTATCTAAAGAAGCACAAGTCTAAAACTTTTGAAAAATTCAAAGAGTTTAAGAATGAAGTAGAAAACTAACTTGGAAAAAGTATAAAAGCCATTTGATTAGATCGAGGTGGCGAATACTTAAGCCAAGAATTTGACGGTCATCTGAAGGAGTGTCGAATTAGTTCATAGCTTACTCCTTTCGGAACACCACAAGGAAATGGTGTGTCCAAAAGGAGAAATTGAACTCTATTGGACATGGTTCGATCAATGATGAGTCATGATAATCTTCCTATCTCTTTTTGGGGTTATGTATTAGAAACTACTGCATTTTTCCTAAACCGTACTCCAACTAAAGCAGTTGAGAAGACACCATACGAGGTATGAACTAGGAAAGAACCTAATATGTCATTTCTCAGGATTTGGGGCTGTGAAGCACATGTTAAGAAATTAACATCTGACAAACTAGAGTCCAAATTTACTATTTGCTTATTTGTGAGTTATCCCAAAGAAACAAAGGGGGTACTACTTTAACTCACAAGCCGAGAACAAAGTATTTGTTGCTCTTAAGGTTGTTTTCTTATAAATGGAATTCCTTCTTAAGAAAGATAGTGGGAGTACAGTAAAACTTAGAGAAATTCAAGTGCCACAAACTCTTGTAGATGATGAGTTAGAAATGGGATCAAGTTCACAACCAGTTGTGGAAGAAGAACCCATTGCACAAGAACCTAAAAGGTTTCATAGGGTACATCTGGAGATTGAGAGATACAGATTTCTAATCACCGATAGTGACACTATTGAATTAGTGGATCATGAGGATCCATCTACCTACCAAAAAGCTATTAAGAGCCCTGACTCAGAAAATTAGCTTAAAGCAATGAAATCTAAGATACAATCAAAGTACGATAACTAGGTTTGGACCTTGGTTGATCCAGCAAAAGGTGGTAAGGTAATTGAATGCAAGTGGCTATTTAAACTCAAAGCTGATGAGACTTATAAAGGTAGACTAGTAGCAAAAGGTTTTTGAAAAACTCATGGTGTAGACTATGATGAGACCTTTTTGCCTGTAGTCATGCTTAAGTCCATTAGGATCTTGCTTGCCATAGCTGCATATCATGGTTATGAGATATGGCAAATGGATGTCAAAACTGCTTTCCTCAACAAAAATCTACTTGAGGATGTGTATATGACACAGCCTGAGGGTTTTGTTAATCTCAAGCATCCTAAGAAGGTTTGCAAGCTTCAAAAATCCATTTATGGATTAAAGCAAGCATCCTGGAGTTGAAATCTCTGTTTTGATGAAGCAGTCAAAGAATTAGACTTCATCAAAAATGAAGATGAGCCTTATGTGTAAAAGAAGGTTAGTAGGAGCATAATAGTATTTCTAGTCCTATATGTGGACGACATCCTTCTCATTGGGAATGACATTCCAACATTGCAAAAGCTTAAGCAATGGTTGGGGAGTGTTTCTCAATGAAAGACTTAGGTAAATCTGAGACAATCCTTGGTATTCGGATCTATAGAGATAGATCGAATTGCCTTTTGGGAATAAGTCAAGAAAAGTACATAGACAAAGTACTAAAGCATTTTAGTATGGGAGACTCAAAGAAAGGGTATCTACCTTTGGCTTTGGGAGTTCTTTTGACTAAAGAACAATGTCCTTAAACCAAAGAAGAGAGGGACAACATGAGAAGAATCCCATATGCATCTGCTATTGGATCTATCATGTACGCTATGTTATGTACTAGGTTAGATGTTGCTCATGCACTGAGTATAACTAGTAGGTTTCAGCAAGACCCTGGTGAAAAGCACTAGTCTGCTGTAAAGGGGATTCTAAAGTATCTGCGACAAAGTATCTGCGAAGGACTAAAGATCACTTCTTGGTGTATGGTGGTCAAGAAGAGCTCGTCATACAAGGTTATGCCGATGTTGCTTTTCAAACCAGCACTCAGGACTCAAGATCTTAATCTAGTTTTGTTTTTATTTTGAACAGTGGTGCTGTCAGCTGGAGAAGCTCGAAGCAAGAGACCTTTGCCGACTCAACTACAGAATCTGAGTATATTGTAGCAAGTGAAGCTGTAAAAGTAGCTATTTGGATTAAAAATTTTATTTCCGGATTAGGAGTGGTCCCAAGCATCCTAGATCCATTAGAAATTTTTTGTGACAATAACGAGGCCATCGCACAGGCCAAGAGCCCCGATCACACAAGAAATCCAAACACATACTCAGGAGGTACCACCTGATAAGAGAGATCATTGATCGTGGGGACGTCAAGGCTAGTAAGATAGCAAGTGAAAATAATGTAGTAGATCCTTTGACGAAATAGTTGCATCTAAATCTGTACGAAGCTCATTTGAGAGTGTTTGGTCTTAGGGCTATGCCCAATTGGGACTAGTGCTAGTGGAAGATTGTTAGTGTAAGCCCTAGGCCCTATACATTGTTATAAAATATTTCAGTTAATAAATGAGACATTTGTTTTATCTATTGTATTCCTGTGCATATCAATTGATAGAACTATCCAAGAATGTTGTTTTAGTATAAGTTATCATGTGTGAGGAACATGGTTATAAGACCTTGAAACAATAAAGACTTCATTCTAAATATCCCTAGTCAGTCGTTGTTATGGGAATAACAAATGAATTAATACTAGTATGCTCTCTCTGATAAGATGAGTTATGTCTTACAGATCATAAGGACAGGAGTGTCAATCAGATATCATAGATACATGTCTAGAACATGGTATCTAGATTTGATCTGTTTATGAGAACACTGCATGGTACAAGTCATAAGTGTTTCTCATGTGCAAGTTTTTGCATTGGAGTTCTTAGACCTAAAATCTCTATGAAACACTTTATGAATTACTGTGTACTTTGACATACACCTAATGTACTCATAAAAAGGTGACAAGTATAGGTATGCTTGGGTATGCACTAATTCATGTTAGAGAGCATAAGAGAAGTGAAGGGATTACCCCTCTCAATAAGAGAGAAAAAATATCATCGGCCATTTGATCAGTGAACTGAGAAGTGTATGGCCATACCGAGATGAAATAATGAGTTATCATTATTTATCTGAGAGTTCAATGTCACTGGAATATCAAGAAAGGAATTAGTATATATAAGGATGACTAGTTTCATGCCTTATATTAATTCTGATATTTAAGGGTAAGGGACTATGCAAAATTGCATTAGGTCACTAAATGTCATTTGCATTTTCATTTAATTTGGAATGCTATAATATCTTGCTAGAGAATATATATAGCCTTTGAATTAATTTATTAATTCATTGCCAATATTAAATGGACTTATAGGATTGCACACAAAGCATTGGGCTTAAAATATTTAAATAGTGTATTGGCATTAATTTGGCTTTTATTGAAAGTCAAATTAATGTATGTATTTGGTATTAAAATTGCTAATTGGACCGATTCTCGTAAACCAATTTTTGCCTTAAACAGTAAATAGAATTTTGCCTTAAACAGCTAGCTGTTTAAGGCAAATCTGTAAAAATAGTTTTTTACCTTAAACAATTAGTTGTTTAAGGCAAATCTATTAATAAGGTTTTTTGCCTTAAATAGCTAGCTGTTTATGGCAAATCTATTAAATAGTTGGTCTATGAGAGAAACATTCGGCATGCACAAGGTTTAATCTCAATTAATTAATGATCTTAGGGTAATTAATGTAATTGAGTATTAAATCCTAAATTGTATTTAAATCAAAATAAAACACTTAAGAGGGAGATAATGTGACCGAAAATTCAAGGAAAAATCCTAGTAAAATTTGGCAACTATTAATCCCTAATGAAGTGGTGGATTTTTGATTAAATGACTAATGCCATTTGAATTTGAAACCTAGGAGAATTTGAATCAATTTAAATCACTTAATTAGGAAGTGATGGAGGCTGAAAAATATTCATTATTCCAAGGGGATTTTGGCATTCACATCTTTCCTAAGTTAATGATATAAATTGATTAATTCTTTTGACTTAGTGTAAACAATTCTCTCTAGTGCCGACACTTTTAAGAGAAAGAATTCTTTCTTCATCTCTTGTGTTCTTGGGCAGCAATAGCAACTTAAAAGAAGAACAAGATCAGATCTTATGGCTTCAAACCAATTCAATTACCAAATACTAAAAGATTAGAGCTAGCACTCTTGTTTTAAGCCATCCTTGCTAGTGTGTGTGTGAGCATGGAGAGGAGTAGCGTAAAGGAAGCTCTTTTGGAATTGGTGATAAAGATCTAAGGCATATAAGTGCATCTTATTTGCTGGTCATCATCAAAATCAAGTTTTGAAGTGCATCTAAGGTTGTAAGTTTTTCAAAATCCTAAAATTGCATGATTTGATTCGTTGTTGAATATTGCATGGCATGTATGATCTAAATTTTTAATTTTTTCACTGCATGATCATCATCATATACTTGCTACATGGGCCTTTAGTTATTGAACAAAGTCAAATAAACTAAGTGGGTACTAATCAAAGGTTGCCATACATTAGTGGGCCCAACCCAATTTATTTAAATTATTTAAATATGTAAAGGTCAAAACTCATACTTCTATGCTTTTAATTAAGAGAATTCATGCTACCAATTTCCTGTAGTGCACCCTACATGTCAATTGGGTTCTCCATTGACCGATGGGCTAACCAACCTAAGAAAGAGACTAAATAACCTTTAGTGTGGGAGTAAGGTTGAAAGGCTACATCTTGCTTGTGTGTGGTTGTGATTGATGCCTAACAACATTCTTACATTCATGCATCATATGTATAACATGTTCATGTGTTGTCATCATGCATCACACTTGACATTTGACTTCTATAACCATCACAGATTCATATATACGATCCAAAGGGTTAGATGATTGCCTCATCTAAAGATCTGCATATGAGTTGCTGGAATTAAAATCAAGTTTAGGTTCAGAATTTGAGTCTCAGCTTGATTCAGAGCTTGGTTTGAGTGAATTTTCTAAAAGAAGTCAAGAAACCATATTAGAAGCAAAAATGGAAGATGAAGTACAACAAATAGAAATACCTAGGAGGATAAAAGATCTTGGGGTAAGAATGTCTGCCTTAAGAGATAGATTAGCCTCAATCTCGGTGCCTTTAGTTCTATAACACAAATTAGATAGAAGACTAGATAAGAGGTTTTAGGAATTTGAGGAGAGAATGATGGCTTTGATTGGTGGTCTAGTTGTTTCTTCAACACCAAATCCTAGAACTAAACATATAACACTTGCTCATAGGATAGCAGAGCTAACTGTAAGGACCCAATCATGACCCTAATCGAATTATTGTTAATTAATGATGATCATCATTAATTAAGGCAAAATTGGATTATTTTGTAATTATCAAAGTTATGTCACAAGAGGCTTATTTTGGTAATTTCAGCATGTAAGTATATGAGTTAAGTTAAATTATAATTCAAGACAAGGATATAATCGAAGTGAATTAGAAAGTCTTGGGGTTAAGTTGAAAGATATTGAAATAATGGGGGTTTAATTGTGTATAAGGGTATAGTGGGAATTTTCCTTGGTGAGATATTTACCCCACTATAAATTAGGGTTTTAAGGGAGATGGAGATTGGAATTTGAAGGATCTCTCTCTCTCTCTCTCTCTCTCTCTCTTTATATGATCATAGTTCGGAGAATAAGCCCTAGGGTTTTGGTGTTTTGGCATGAAGGTAATGTCTTCCATCCTTAGATCTCTTCTTCCATGCTTGATTAATGATCTTAGGGTTGTAGGAAGAGATGATAAGTCATGTTTGTTGTCTCTATGTATAAGGAAATGAAGGAGAAAGAGAGCTAGATCAATTAATGTTAAAGGAGATGAAGCTTTATTTTGAGGTACGGGATTCATTTTTGATGGTTACTGTACATGTTTTCCCTCTCATATTGTATGTGCTATGATAATGAGATTAAGGGTTTAAAGTAATAGGTTTAAGGATTATAACATGATTAGTAACCTAAATGATCATGTAAGCAAGAGGGGAAGTGAGATTTGGGGTTTAAATCCATGTTATGCACGATCGGGATTTTGGTTTTCTCTTCTTTTCTTTCCCACACACGCCACGTGTGAGATTGTTCTTCCTAACCTGTGGCCACGTTTGTTTGTTCTTTATGACACACGACCACGTGATGATTTCTTCCTTCCCACTCGTAACCACACACCTTGCTTTCTTTTCCACCCAGGCCATGCGATTCATTCCTTCTTACCACCCGTGGCCACGCACATTGCTTCCTTTCTTGGACATAGCCACGCAAGTTTGTCTCCTTTCTTGCACATGGCCACGTGATGTTTCATTCTTCCTTGTACACGGCCACATGTGGTTTCTTCTTGGAAGCACATGGCCACTCATTGGTTTCTCCTTCAAAATATATGGCCACTCACTCCTTTATGCATGAGAATACATGGCCACTTGTCTTGTTTTCTTTCCCACACATGGCCACTCTTTGACTTCCTCTTGGAAGTACACGACCAAGCAAAACCTATTGTTTTCATATTGCATGGCCACATGTGCTTCTTGTACACATACTCCTAAATAATAATCACCCATAATCATAAGTTTGGGTGATATCTTATAGTTTATAAAAGCGTTACATAAGTAGGATGAATAAATTTGGTCGTGAATGTGAGGATGATGATGGCTCACTAAGTAATGGTTAATATGTAAGTTAAATGTTGTTGGATTAATAGGTTATGAAAGTCGATATTCCATGTTAAAGTCTATAGATGTGTAATTTAGCAAAGCAAGACCGTAAGATGAAGCATTATCAAAAATTAGATGACATGAAGGGCATGATACGAGAAAGAAAATGGAACTAAGTTGTAAGTAATCTAAGCCACCAATATGTTATTATAATAGGGTGAAGATTGAATTAACCTATAAGTTACCCAAAGGTGTATAAGGCATGATCATTTAATTAAGGAACCTCCACACACATATAGAGAGTGCGAAACTTAATGTAATCAAACACATTGAGTTAAGTAATGATGGTTCACTTTAACTCTAAATTAGAAGGGTATGTGCATGGCAATGTTAATATGAATTATGATGCAACATGATAAGGCCTAATGAGCATCAAACTGAGAATAACATGAAGCAATATAGTAACTTAAATGATATGTTATGCAATGTGTCTTATAAAATCAATATAAGGTATGCACTAGGTCAAGGAAGGGTTCTGTCCAAATACTATGATTTAACCTAGTGATAATAAGAGAATAGTCGTAAGGTTGCATGTCCGAGTTAAAAGAAAAGGAACATCTCATGCTATGTTAAATTATGAAATAATAGAAGCTTGGTTATACTCCAGGTCACAAGAAGAATTAATGATTAGAAGTAATGTGTAATAATCTGCTTATTGTTTGTTCATGCCTAGAATACAATATGATTAGCACAAGAGCATCTGTAGTGTGTTAACGACTAAGATGAAATGACCTCACACAACTTACCTAAGTATAAAATGTTATAAGATGGAAAATAAAAGTAAGATGATTGAAGTATATACGACTATGTTAAAGTGCATAACTTGTTGTTTCTACTCTGGTGAACCTTGATGTAAAGGATCATACTCATATGTTATTCATACCATATGATGTAAAATGAAAGTTACAAGTCTGCAAGTAATGTTCTAAGGATTAAGATGAAATAATCTTATACAACTCCTCTAAGAAATAATGTTATAAAATAGAAAGTACAAATAAGATGATCATGATATATGTGATAATGTTAAGGTAGGTAATCTATTGCCTATGAGATAATAGACTATAAAAGTGATCCAAAGAGGCTATAGATGAAGAAGTGTTGACCTTAAGCCATATGAGAACATAGTTATTCTATCATTTGAGTCATGAATGCTTGAGTGTTGCTATATATATGATTATGTTGTAATGTGATTAATTACAAGAATAGGGAAACTACTCACGAAAAGCAACAACAAGGTACGTCCTTGAGAACTATTCTTGAGTTATGTAAGTATATGTGGTAGAATTGATTCAAGCATGCTATGAAGCGTAGCTTGATTTAATATGCGAACAAGTATGAGTAATGAAATCATGTATTGCCATGTTTAAACTGCACATATATGTACGGGTGCAGGTGGGTATGCATAATGCTAATCATGAAAGATGATATGTTGTTATTGTTGCATAGACATGTAACTATTATGATATGAACGAAAGAAAAATGATGCAAGCATATGATATGATAGCATCCATATGTAATGAAGCCTAAAGCTCAACATTGATGTATGAAAAGAATGATATGCATTCTTTTATGAAAAGTGGCTTTAAGCCAAATGATGTGCTAAGTAAAGAAGAATATGTTAAATTAAGAGATGTCTTAAAAAGTTAAGCCTGTGGGTCTTAGTTCAGTTGTGGATTAGATAGGCATGCTAGAGGGATACAGTCGCAACTGCCATATCTTGACCCCATTTGGGTCTTGTTCCTTAATGGAACCATCATTTGACCCTATTTGGGTCCATAGTTTGTTCCTTGCTGGAACCATTTCTTGGCCCCATTTAGGTCAATTGTTTGACGTCTTCGGATATCCATAGTTTGATACCTTTGGATATCCATTGCTCCCGTTATCCACCTTTCAAACTAGTACTTAGGCAGGCTATTAAAGATGTAAATGGTTCAAGAGACAAAGCAACTTATGTATTGATCGCATCACTTATATATATTTTGGAATCATGATAATGATTTATTCTATTACTTTACTCTAAATTTTAGTTAGCTATAAACTATTGCTATGAATTGAAATGCCATGTTATGTATTACTTGATTGTTATGTCTTACATCAATCATGAGAAAGTTTGCCATGTGACTGCTAGTGTAAGTTGGTTTCACAATGAATAGTTGGACTGCATGGCCATAAGCTTACAAGATTGAATTAAAAGTTATATGAACTATGACATGCATAATAACATTCATGTATGGGAAAATTAGAAAATGTTTGCAGGTGGTATGGAGACCATGTCAGTTAATCATGAGGTGTAATACCTATTCATTGGAATGGCATGCAAGTTTGTGTGTATATGAACATTTATATATATGTACGCGTATAGGTATAATTCTAATATAAATCAAAGTGCAAAGCATGATATGATATTAATCTATATGATGTTTAAAGTGCCATGATAATATAGCATTAAGGAAGACATGTGTAGAATCCCGAACAAAAATGATAAGTTTGTATATATGTAATGAAATCATGCCTGGCAATATCTCTTGCAAATGTTATATAACATGAACACTTCCTTTTGGCTTTGAATAAATGTTAAATGCACATGTTAGGTAACCAAATTGGTTAATTTTATTAAGTTGATGGTTCTACGAATATAACGAAGATATCGGTATTCTTGAATAAAAGAATTATAAGATGCATGAATCTTCTAGGCAATAAGAAATGGATTAAAGATAATCGTGATGGAATATGACATGGTATGAATATCATGATAGCACAGCGAAAAAACAAAAAATTTTATCATACATACCATTCATATCCAAAGCTAGAATCGAAACATGCAATTTTAGGTTGTAAAACTTACAAGTTGAGATGCCTTTTAAAACTTGAGTTTCGTGATGATCAGCAACCGAGATGCCTTTATCCACCTTAGATCTTGATCACCAATTCCAAGGAACAGCCTTTTACGCTACTCCCTCTATTCTCACACACACAATTGCACCGACGGCTTAAAATAGAGGTTGCTAGCTCTCTTTTTCGGTATTGTGTAAGGGCAATGGTTTGAAGCTACAAAATATGATTTTGTACTTCTCTTAGGTTGCTATTACTACCCAAGATCACAAGAGAATGAAGAACTATCCTTTCTCCTTGTAAAAATTGGCTAAAGAATTCTTGAGAGAGAGAGAGGGTTTCACGCAAAAACCATAGAAGAAAGCTTAGGGTTTCACGCAAAAACCACACCTCTCTTTAGGGTTTTATTTCATTTAATATATATATGCTTATCCTTTGGCAAGTCTTTGATTTGAATTCAACTATCCTAAGATAATTAATTCAAACTCTTTCACTTCCTAAAGATAAGTAATATATTTTGAATTAAACTCCTTTGAATTTAAATTCAAATTTGAAATAAATCATAAGACATTTAATTAAATTGAAACACTTAATATAAATAATACACATGTGCCGAAATTCCTTGATTTCCCTCTTGGAATTTCGGCCACTTCATCAATTATATAAGTGATTTAATTTAATTTAAATTCCTTTAGGCTTTAATACTCAATTAACTTAATTAATGTAACTTAATTAATTAATTGAAATTAAACCTTGTGGGCTGAATTTCTCTCTCTCATGGACTAAAGCCCAATAGCAATTTTATAACCCATTACATACATTAATTTGACTTTAATTAAAAGCCCAAATTAATGTCCAATACTTAATTTAAGTATTTTAAGCCCAATGCTTTGTGTGCGATCCTATAGGTCCATTTAATGTTGGCAATGAATTAATAAATTAATTCAAAGGCTATATATATTCTCTAGCAAGATATTATAGCATTCCAAATTAAATGAAAATGGATATGGCATTTAGTGACCTAATGCAATTTTGCATAGTCCCTTACCCATAAATATCAGAATTAGTATAAGGCATGGAACTAGTCATCCTTATATATATTAATTCCTTTCTTGATATTTCAGTGCCACTGAACTCTCAGATAAATAATGATTACTCATTATTTCATCTCGGTATGGCCATACACTCCTCAGTTCACTGATCAAGTGGCCGGTGATATTTTCTCTCTTATCGAGAGGGGTAATCCCTTCACTTCTCTCATGCTCTCTAACATGAATTAATGCATACCCAATCATACCCGTACTTGTCACTCTGTTACGAGCACGTTAGGTGTATGTCAAAGTACACAGTAATTCATAAAGAGTTTCATAGAGATTTCAGGTCTAAGAACTCCGATACAAAACTTGCATATGAGAAACACTTATGACTTGTACCATGTAGTGTTCTCATGAGCGGATCGAATCCAGATACCATGTTCTTTTACATGTATCTATGATCTCTGATTGACACTCTTGTCCTAATGATCCGTAAGACAGAACTCATAGTATCAGAGAGAGCATACTAGTCTTAATTCATTTGTTATTCCCATAACAATGACTGACTAGGGATATTTAGAATGAAGTCCCATTTGTTTCAAGGTCTTACAATCCATGTGCCTCACACATGATAACTTAAACCGAAACGACATTCTTGGATAGTTTTATCAATTGACATGCACAGGAATACAAAAGATAAAACAAATGCCTCATTTTATTAACTAAGTGTTTTATTATAATGTATTGGGGCTAGGGCTTACACTAACAAATCGTTAACTAACAAGTTTCAGGGATAAGATAATTTTATACAATTTTTTTGGTTTTGTTAATGATGGCATCAATGGTGAAGGTTAAAAACTCCCCGGAATGTCCAACGTGGCAGGATAAATAATGTTATCTCATATGTTATGTTATTGTGATAGCTGATTTTTGTTTGATGAAGAAAATTGTATGAGCTTGTCCATAGTTTTGTCCCCACTAAGCTTTATAGCTTAGCACAGGTTTGTTTATCCGTGTAGGTTTCAGGATAAGCTCCAGAAGATTAGTCTTGATGCAGTTGCCTTGAGGATATCAGGATACTTGAAGGCTATTTATGTTATGTTTATCTTGTCTATAAGCTTAATTATCTTATTATGGCATGTAATGATGGCCTATATTATTATTATTATTATTTCTGCATAACCTTTACTAGGTTTATGATGATGATTATTGATGATTATCCATGGTTAAGGAATTAAGGTGTTACAGTTAGTGGTATCAGAGCCCAGGTTGAGTCTTTTCTGGGCAATAAGGAATTAAGAAATTATTCAGGAAGATTAAGATGATATTGGTCTAGAGCATGGTGTTATTGTTAATGGCATATATTTTGATGATTATATTAGGTTTTTGACCTATGATTGATATAGATATATTGGACCATCAGCAAGATTTTGGCAGAGATTGTAAGATGATATCTGCGAAATTATCAATATCTCTCGCCTCCTAATATTAGAGCGCTTAAATGCCTTAATATTTTATGATTGAGGTATAGCGTAAGATTGATTATAAATATGTTTAGATTATTTATTAAGATGTTTAAGGAAAAGTTCATATGAATAGAAGAGAACTTGACCCTTGGCATAGATTAAGATGCCAGATGTTGAGGTTGTTAAGAAACTTAGGATAAGAAATACAATGAGCATAAGAGTATCTGAAATTGGAGACAGATACATATGATTATTGATAATGAGTTTTGTATGCACGTAGAGAATGCTTATGGTTATAGTTGTTTATAGCTAAAGTATAGTTAATAATTGCTAGCAATAAAGATAAAGATGACCAGTTTTTAATTTCGAGGACGAAATTCTTTTAAGGAGGAGTGATTTGTAAGGACCCAATCATGATCCTAATCGGATTATTGTTAATTAATGAGGATCATCGTTAATTAAGGCAAAATTGGATTATTTTGTAATTATCAAGGTTAAGTCCTAAGAGGGGTATTTTGGTAATTTCAGCATGTAAGAATATGAGTTAAGTTAAATTATAATTAAAGACAAGGATATAATTGAAGTGAATTAGGAAGTCTTGGGGTTAAGTTGAAAGAAATTGAAATAATGGGGGTTTAATTGTGCATAAGGGTATAGTGGGAATTTTTCTTGGTGAGATATTTACCCCACTATAAATTAGGGTTTTAAGGGAGATGGAGAACGGCATTTGAATGATCTCTCTCTTTCTCTCTCTGTATATGGTCACGGTTTGAAGAAGAAGCTCTAGGGTTTTGGTGTTTTGGCATAAAGGTAATGTCTTTCTTCCTTAGATCTCTTCTTCCATGCTTGATTAATGATCTTAGGGTTGTAGGAAGAGATGATAAGTCATGTTTGTCTTCTCTATGTATAAGGAAATGAAGGAGAAAGAGAGCTAGATCAATGAATGTTGAAGGAGATGAAGCTTGATTTTGAGGTACGAGATTCATTTTTGATGGTTACTGTACATGTTTTCCCTCTAATATTGTATGTGCTTTGATAATGAGATTAAGGGTTTAAAGTAATAGGTTTGATGATTATAACATGATTAGTAACCTAAATGATCATGTAAGCAAGAGGGGTAATGAGATTTGGAATTTAAATCCATGTTATGCACAATCGGTATTTTGGTTTTCTCTTCTTTTCTTTCCCACACACGGCCACGTGTGAGATTGTTCTTCCCAACCTGTGGCCATGTGTGTTTGTTCTTTATGACACACGACCACGTGATGATTTCTTCCTTCCCACCAGCGGTCACGTACCTTGCTTTCTTTCCCACCCACGGCCATGCGATGCATTCCTTCTTCACACCCGTGGCCACGCACGTTGCTTCTTTTCTTGGACATGGCCACACAAGTTTGTTTCCTTTCTTACACATGGCCACGTGATGTTTTTTTCTTCCTTGTACACGACCACATGTGGTTTCTTCTTGGAAGCACACGGCCACTCATTGGTTTCTCTTTTAAAATACATGGTCACTCACTCCTTTATGCATGAGAATACATGGCCACTTTTCTTGTTTTCTTTCCCACACATGGCCACTCATTGATTTCCTCTTAGAAGTACACGACCAAGTATAACCTATTGTTTTCTTATTGCATGGCCACATGTGCTTCTTGTACACATACTCCTAAACAATAATCACCCATAATCATAAGTTTGGGCGATATTTTAAAGTTAATAAAAGAGTTACATAAGTAGGATGAATAAAGTTGGTTATGAATGTGAGGATGATGATTGCTCACTAAGTAATGGTTAATATGTAAGTTAAATATTGATGGATTAATAGGTTATGAAAGCTGATATTCTATGTTAAAATTTATAGAAGTGTAATGTAGAAAAGCAGGACTGTAAGATGAAGCATTACCAAAAATTAGATGACATAAAGGGCATGGTAAGAGAAAGTAAATGAAACTAAGTTGTAAGTAATCTAAGCCACCAATATGCTATTATAATAGGATGAAGATTGAATTAAGCTGTAAGTTACCCAAAGGTGCATAAGGCATGATCATTTAATTGAGGAACCTCCACACATATATAGAGAGTGCGAAACTTAAAGTAATCAAACACATTGAGTTATGTAATGATGGTTCACTTGAACTCTAAATTAGAAGGGTATGCGCATGGCAATGTTAATATTAATTATGATGCAACAAGGTATGATGAGGCCTAATGAGCATCGAATTGAGAACAACATGAGACAATATAGTAACTTAAATGATATGTTATACAACGTGTCTTATAAAATCAATATAAGGTATGCACTAGGTCAAGGAAGGGTTCTGTCCAAATACTATGATTTAGCCTAGTGATAACAAAAGAATAGTCGTAAGGTTGCATGACCGAGTTAAAAGAAAGGGAACATCACATGCTATGTTAAATTATGAAATCATAGAAGCTTGGTTATACTCCAGGTCATAAGAAGAATTAATGATTAGTAGTAATGTGTAATAATTTGCTCATTGTTTGTTCATGCCTATAATACAATATGATTAGCACAAGAGCATCTGTAGTGTGTTAATGACTAAGACAAAATGACCTCACACAACTTACCTAAGCATAAAATGTTATAAGATGGAAAATACAAATAAGATGATTGAAGTATATATGACTATGTTAAAGTGTATAACTTCTTGTTTCTACTCTGGTGAACCTTGATGTAAAGGATCATACTCATATGTTATTCATACCTTATGATGTAAAATGAAAGTTACAAGTCTGCAAGTAATGTTCTAACGATTAAGATGATATAATCTTATACAACTCCTCTAAGAAATAATGTTATTAAATAGAAAGTACAAATAAGATGATCATGATATATGTGATAATGTTAAGGTAGGTAATCTATTGCCTATGAGATAATAGACTATAAAAGTGATCCAAAGAGGCTATAGATCAAGAAGTGTTGACCTTAAGCCATATGAGAACATAGTTATTCTATCATATGAATCATGACTGCTTGAGAGATGCTATATATATGATTATGTTGTAATGTGATTAATTACGAGAATAGGCAAACTACTCATGGAAAGCAATAACAAGGTACGTCCTTGAGAACTATTCTTGAGTTATGTAAGTATATGTGGTAGAATTGATTCGAGCATGGTATGAAGAGTAGCTTGATTTAATATGTGAACAAGTATGAGTAATGAAATCATGTATTGCCATGATTAAACTGCACATATATGTACGGGTGCAGGTGGGTACGCGTAATGCTAATCATGAAAGATGATGTGTTGTTATTGTTGCATAAACATGTAACTATTATGATATGATCGAAAGAAAATTGATGCAAGCATACGATCATATGTTAACATCCATATGTAATGGAGCCTAAAGCTCAACATTGATGTATGAAAAGAATGATATGCATTCTTTTATGAATGTGCTAAGTAAAGAAGAATATGTTAAATTAAGAGATGTCTTAAAAAGTTAAGCTTGCGGGTCATAGTTTAGTTGTCGATTGGATAGGCATCCTTAGAGGGATACTGTCATAGCTGCCATATGTTGACCTTGTTTGGGTCTTGTTCCTTAATGGAACCATCATTTGACCCTGTTTGGGTCCATAGTTTGTTCCTTGCTGGAACCATTGCTTGCCCCATTTGGGTCCATTGTTTGATATCTTTGGATATCCATAGTTTGATACCTTCGGGTATCCATTGCTCCCGTTATCCATCTTTCGAACTAGTACTTAGGCAGGCTATTAAAGATGTAAATTGTTCAAGAGACAAAGCAACGTACGTATTGATCACATCACTTATATATATATTGGAATCATGATACTTATTTATTCTATTACTTTACTCTAAATTTTGGTTAGCTATAAACTATTGCTATGAAATAAAATGCCATGTTATGTATTACTTAATTGTGATGTCCTACATCAATAATGAGAATGGTTGCCATGTGACTACTAGTGTAAGTTGGTTTCACGATGAATAGTTGGGCTGCATAGGCCACAAGCTTACAAGATTGAATTAAAAGTTATATGAACTATGACATGCATAATAACATTCATGTATGGGAAAATTAGAAAATGTTTTCAGGTGGTATGGAGACCATGTTAGTTCATCATGAGGTGTAATACCTATTCATTGGAATGGCATGCAAGTTTGTGTGTATATGAACATTTATATATATGTATGTGTATAGGTATAATTCTAATATATATCAAAGTGCAAAGCATGATATGATATTAATCTATATGATGTTTAAAGTGCCATGATAATTTAGCATTAAGGAAGACGTGTGTAGAATCCCGAACAAAAATGATAAGTTTGTATATATGTAATGAAATCATGCCTGGCAATATCTCTTGCAAATGTTATATAACATGAGCACTTCCTTTTGGCTTTGAATAAATGTTAAATGCACATGTTAGGTAACCAAATTGGTTAATGTTATTAAGTTGATGGTTGTACGAATATAACGAAGATATCAATATTCTTGAATAGAAGAATTATAAGATGCATGAATCTTCTAAGCAATAAGAGAGGGATTAAAGATGATCGTTAACTAACAAGTTTTAGGGATAAGATAAGTTTATACAATGCTTTTGGTTTTGGATATGATGGCATCAATGGTTAAGGTTAAAAACTCCCTGATATGTCCAATGTGGCAGGATAAATAATATAATCTCAAATGTTATGTTATTGTGATAGTTGATTTTTGTTTGATGAAGAAAATTGTATGAGATTTTCCATAGTTTTGTTCCCCACTAAGCTTTATAGCTTAGCACGGGTTTGTTTATCCGTGTAGGTTTTAGGATAAGCTCCAGAAGATCAGTCTTGATGTAGTTGCCTTGAGGATATCAGGATACTTGAAGGCCATTTATGTTATGTTTATCTTGTCTATAAGCTTAATTATCTTATTATGGCATGTAATGATGGCCTGTATTATTATTATTATTATTATTATTATTATTATTATTATTATTATTATTATTATTATTATTTCTGTATGACCTTTACTAGGTTTATGATGATGATGATTGATGATTATCCATGGTTAAGGAATTAGGGTGTTACACTAACCCACATTTGGGATGCTACCAAGATGGATCCTATAATGTCTTGAGCATCATCAATGGACTAGAAAAGAGAAAGAATGCATGGTCCTAAGAATTACTACATCGAAAAAGAAGAAGAGGATGACGCTCCTATGGTTATTGTGAGGAATAGGGGACCCAGTGGTAAAGATGTTGCCTTTTAAAAGATGGAGGAGAAGATGGAGGCTATGGCCCAATTACTGTCAATTGTTAGAGGAATGAATCTCAAAGATAGATATCATGATGGGGATGAGCCATTACCATAGAGATTTAAGATGCCAAATTTCCCTAGGTTTGATGGTAATTCTGACCCCTCTACACATATCAAAAGTACACTTTGATAAGAAAGGGGACCACTTTGACTAAGAAGTAAAAGGTGGATACTTTTGCTCAAGTTTGGTAAGTTTGGTGATAGAATGGTATCATGGGTTGGATAGGCACACTAAAAATATTAGGACTTGCTGCCAGAAGAGTTCTTAAAGCAATACAATTGTAGCAGCAGAATGGAGGTCATCTTGAAAGACCTTGAATTGCTTTAAAAAAAGAATGATGCGTCTTTCCATGAGTACCTCACGAGGTGGAGGGAAAGAGTTATGGCCATAAAGAGCAAACCTAATAATGGTGACGAAATTAGCTTTTAATTGGGAATACAAGTCTTTATTTCAGGGTTGGCCTGAAGATGAAGGGGTTTAAAGATTGGGAGTTTCTGAAGGAGATCACTATAGAACCAGTGGGTGACTATTTTGATGGGATATCACATGGCATAAATGTAATGATCACACAGCAAAAAAATTAAAACTATTGATCATACACGGCATGCAATATACAATATAAAATCAAAACATGCAATTTTAGGGTTTTTTAATAAACTTACTTCCTTGAATGCACTTCAAAACTTGATCTCGATCACTAATGCCAAAAGTGCTACCTTTGCGCCACATCACACTATGCTCACACACACACTTGCAAAGATGGCTTAAAATAAGAGTACTAGCTTTAATCCTTTTGTATTCGGCAATGGGTATTGAATGAAGACACAAAATTTGATCTTGTTCTTTCTAGGGTCCATATATGGCTACCCAAAATGCAATAGAAGAAGAAAGAATTCTTTTTCCTTGAAAGTGGCAGCAATGAGAGAGAAAAAACCTAACTAGGAAAAAATAATTTAATCAATTTATATCAATTGTTTAAGAATCCCTATGGATGCCGAAATCCCCTAGGTTTAGGTAGTATTTTCAGCCTCCATCACTTCCTAATTAAGTGATTTAAATTAATTCAAACTCTTTTAGTATTTTAAATTCAAATTAATTTAAATTGACATTAGTTATTTAATCAAAATAAATCACTACATTAGGGATTTTATACATGCCAAAATTCACTAGGAATCTAGCTTGAATTTTTGCCACAATATCTCCCATTTAAGTATTGTATCTTGATTCAAATACTATTAGGATTTAAACTCAATTACCTTAATTATCCAAAGATAATTAATTAATTGAAATAAACCTAGTAAATGCCGATTTTCTCTCTCTTATGGACCAAGGTCCATTTAACAATTTTAATACCTATTATTCACATTAATTTTACTTTAAATAAAAGCCCAAATTAATGCCTAATACTTTATTTTAAATATCTTAAGCCCAATGCTTTGTGTGCGATCCTATAGGTCCATTTAATATTGGTAATGAATTAATAAATAATCCAAAGGCTAAATATATTCTCTAGCAAGTTATTATAGCATTCCAAATTAAATGAAAATGCAAATGGCATTTAGTGACCTAATGCAATTTTGCATAGTCCCTTACCCATAAATATCAGAATTAATAATAGGCATGGAACTAGTCATCCTTATATATATTAATTCCTTTCTTGATATTCCAGTGACACTGAAGTCTTAGATAAATAATGATTATTCATTTATTTCATCTCGGTATGGCCACACACTTTTTAGTTCATTGATCAAGTGGCCAGTGATATTTTCTCTCTTATCGAGAGGGGTAATCCCTTTACTTCACTCATGCTCTCTAACATGAATTATTTCATCTCTGTTATGAGTACGTTAGGTGTATGCCAAAGTACACAGTAATTTATAAAGAGTTTCATAGAGATTTTAGGTCTAAGAACTCCAATGCAAAACTTGAAATTTGAGAAACACTTATGACTTATACCATATAGTGTTGTCATGAACAGATAAAATCTAGATACCATGTTTTAAACATGTATCTATGATATCTGATTGACACTCTAGTCCTTATGATTTATAAGACAGAACTCAACTTATCAGAGAGAGCATACTAGTCTTAAAAATGACTGACTAGGGATATTTAGAATGAAGTCTCAATTGTTTCAAGGGCTTACAACCATGTGCCTCACACATGATAACTTAAACTGAAACAACATTATTGGATAGTTCTATCATTTGATATGCACAGGAATAAAATAGATAAAACAAATGCCTTATTTATTAACCTAAATGTTTTGTAACAATGTATTGGGGCTAGGGCTTACACTAACATATTTGGCTAAAAGGGCCAACAATGAAGGTGCAAGGAGGAATTTTTAAAACAAATAGTTTGCTAAGAGTAGTAGTGGAGGTAATAGGAGTGAAAAGATGATCGAAGTATCTATTGCAGAGGACAACTTGAGTTATTACTCCAACCTAAAAAAGTTTTTATCCTAGATATTGGACCGACTGAGTAAGTAAAAGAAGTTGCAGTCATTGCCACTAAGGCTTACTAAGAGCTAAGGGATGCCCCATCACAAAGAAGATTAGTACTGTGCCTACCATCAACACACATGGTATCTCATAAATTATTGTTATACCTTGAGGATCAAGATTCAAAATCTGATAGATAGCTAATAGATTTTAAATCCTAAAAGGAGAGAGAAAAAAGGATACAATGCCGTGATGCCTTTTGTGTTTATGATTGGGTCCAACTTACTAAAGTGGTACATGTGAAGGACCTATTTAGGAATGAGTATATGGCTGTTACTCATTCCACCCTTAAAGTAACAAAGCAAAGTGAAGAAAATTAGCCAATTGCCATGATTAATTACTGGAATTCCACCAATACGAGTGAGGAGGAAAAGGCAATAGTGTAACACCCTAATCCACAAGACATGTATAATCATTAATACCAACATAAGCCTAGTAAAGATCAAGCAATAATAATAATAATAATAATAATAATAATAATAATAATAATAATAATAATAATAATAATAATAATAATAATAATAATAATAATAATAATAATAATAATAATAATAATAATAAAAGCCTTAATTACATGCCACAATATAACCCACTCAAGCTCCAAAATAAGGAGACATAACATAAATCACCTTCAATACAATATGAAAACCTTAAGGACGATTGCAACCTGTTAGATCTTCTCTTCAAAGTTGGTCGAGCCACTATAGCTATCAATCCAAAGTAGAGCTTATCCAAAAACCTACACGGATAAACCAACCCATTCTAAGCTATAAAGCTTAATGGGGAAACAAACTCTATGGACACACTCTAAATAAAAATAGCATCAATTCAGTACAACCTTCACAATTTTATAAAATATTAGAGTCTGCAATATTAATCATTTACAATGAACATTCTAGAGGAGTCTTCAACCTTAACAATAAACATTAAGTACTTTTCTTACAATATCTAGAGCGTTACATGAACTCATTTATTTCCTAAAAACATTCAATTTACTTTTTTAGTCAAATCTCTTTTAACTGTTAAACTAGCATGGTTCATGCACCTTATAATCCTTTTATTCATGCATCAAACATCATGATTATTGTAGTATAAAACTTCAATTAATTGCATTTAATCACGTTGGTTACATAAGGTATGCATTTAATGTTCAAACAAAGTATAAAGGGGTGTATATGTCATGTAACATCTATAAGAGATACTATTAGGCATAATTACTTCACATATATTATATAATCTTAAGTATAGAATACATTTATAATTCATAATTCCTATTTATAATCGTGTATTCCTTAATGTCATCTTGGCATGGCAAACTAAATATCATATAACATCATGTTATGCCATGCACGGTCCTTAGCTTATGTCAAAGTTATCGGTATGCACATACATGTATAAATATTTATATATATAAACTAACCGACTTGCATGTAATTACATAGAATGGCATTACATATCATGATTACCTGAGAAATTCCAAATATCACATGCATACATTTCTTAAATTTTAATGCATATGAAACTCAATGTGTATGTTACAGCCCGTACAACTATTAGTATAATATTGTATGCTTTGGGGCCTATTTATTCACCATGAAAAGCCCATTGGTGGAACTAACTTACACTAACACTCACACTGTGAGGCCCCAATCATGATCCTAATCAGATTATTGTTAATTAATAAGGATTACCATTAACTAAGGCAAAATTTGATTATTTTGCAATTATTGAGGTTGTCCTAAGAGGGGTATTTTGGTAATTTTAGCATGTATGTATTTGAGTATGGGTAAGTTGTAATTATAAGGAAGTATATAATTGAAATTAAATTAGAAGTCTTGGGGTCAAATTGTAAGAAATGGAAATTAGGAGATTAAAGTGTATAAGGGTATATTGGGAATTTTCTTGGGAAGATATTTATCCCACTCAATTATTTTGGGATTCCTGGAGATGTGAAGATCAGCATTTTGAGGGAGATATCTCTTTATCTCTCTCTGTGGTTGCAGGATGAAGAAGAGGAAACCTAGGGTTTTAGTGTTTTAACATCATGAAGGTAATGTTTTCCCTCTCATAGATCTCTTCTCTTCTTTCCTATGTTGTTTTCAGATCTTAGGGTTGTTAAGAGATGATAAGTTATGCTTGTTATCTCTATGTATAAGGAAAAGAAAGAGAGAGAGCTAGATTAATGGATTTTGAACGAGATAAAGCTTGAATATCTAGTACGAGCATTGTTTATGAGTTGTTACTATGTATGTTTTCCCCCTTTTTTGTTTTGTTCCCTCCATGATGAGTTTATAGAATAAATTTAGTAAGCTTTGATGAGTATAGTATGATTTGAAACTTAGTTTATCATTTAAGTTATAGGGAAGTGAGATATGGGATTTAAATTCATGTTTTGCATAATCGGGTTTCTGGGTTCCCTTATGCACAACCACTTATGGCCTTTCTCTTTGCTATGCACAACCACTCATAGCCTTTTCTCTTTGTTATACACAACCAATCATGTAGTTTTCTCTTTGGCATACACAACAACTTATGGCCTTTCCTCTTTGGCATACATGACCACTCATGGCCTTTCCTTTTTGGAATGTACAGCCACTCATGTGGTTTTCTCTTTGGCACACACGACCACTTAAGGCCTTTCCTCTTTGGCATGCAATGCCACTTATGGCCTTTCCTCTTTGGCATACACGGCCACTCATGGCCTTTCCTCTTTGGAATGCACGACCATTCGTTCCATTTTCTCCTTAGATGCACGCCAACTTGTAGATCTTTCTCTTTGCTTTGCATGGCCACTTGGCAATTTATCCCTTGAAATATAAGGCCATTTATGGCTTGTTCCCTTTAAATGCATGGCCACTTGTGCATTCTATGTTTTTTTTTCATTGGTTCTTCTTCACCCCAAACTATAGCCAATGTTTATGAAGATAGTGATATAATAAAGGTGAATTAAATTAGTAATGAGATATGTTAATGATGGTTAGGTATACAAGTGATGGGTAGTATGGTAATTGATCACTAATGAATTATTATAGTTCTAAAGTCTTCCCATTGCTAAAATTTGAAAGATACAATTTAGAGTAACTAATCCACTAAGAAAAGGTATGGGGTTTACTTGAAAGCTTAAGTTAGAGGGGCTTATATAAGGTAATGGTTGTATGCATTATATTACTAGAATGGATGTTGGTGCATAATACGAATATGATTAAGGATAGTAATAAGTAACCTAGTGACTCTAAAATTTATATGCTATTAATGTTTTCTATGATGTTGGTATATGGTACAAACTTTGTCAAAGTAACTGGCTTTGCTATATGTGTTTCTTTGCAATGGAATGGAAAAAGAATACCATGTTATGACCTGGTGATAATAAGAGAATAGTTACAAGGTTACATGTATAAGTTAAAAGAAATAGGACATCATAATTTATGTATACTTATGAAATCATAGAAGCTTGAATGCCCTCAAGGTCATAAAAAGAATTAATGATTGGCATTGATGTTTAAGAACCTGCTCACCTGCGTGCTCATGCCTGTACTATATTATGATTAACTCATGGCCATCAGTAGTGTGCTAAAGACTAAGATGAAATAATCACACATAACTTACCTAAGTATAAAATGTTACAAGATGAAAAATACAAGTAAGATGATCGAAGTATACATATATGATTATGTTAAGGTGTATAACTTGTTGTCTATAGTCTAATAGAACATGAAAGTGAATCAAGTGACTAAATATGAACAAGTGTTGACCTTAAGCTGTAAGAGAACCCACCTGTTTTATTATATGGATCATAAATGCTTGAGTGTTGCTATATATATGATTATGTCATAATGTAATTATTATGAGAATAGGAAAACTATTCACAACAAGCAATAACAAGGTACGTCTTTAAGAACTACCCATGAGTTATGAAAGTTTTATGTTATATAGTTGATGCAAGCATGCTATGATGGGTAGCCTGACTTAATATGTGAACAAGTATGAGTAATAAAAACATGTATTGCCATGATTTATGCTGCATATATATGTGTGTGTGTGTGTGTGTGGATACGTGAAATGCTTATCAAGAAAGATGGCATGATGTTATTGTTTGCATAAACATATAACTATGTGATCACATGATAGCATTCACATGCACTAGAGCCTAGAGCTCACTATTGAAGAATGATAAGAATAATGTGTATTCTTATATGGATGATAACATTAAGTAAAGATGTTATAATAAGTAAAGAATAATATGTTGAATTTAAATAAGCTTAAGAATGGTAAAGTCTATGGGTCTTAGTTCAGCTGTGGATTAGATAGGCATGTCTAGAGGGATACAATTGCAACTACCATAGTTGACCCCATTCAGGTCTTGTTCCTTAATTGAACCATTTTTCACCCCATTTGGATCTATAGTTTGTTCCTTGCTGGAACCATTATTAGACCCCAATTGGGTCTATTATTTGATATCTTCAGATATCCATAGTTTGATACCTTTGGGTATCCATAGTTCTAGTTATCCATCCTTCGAACTAGTACTTAGGCTGGCTATTAAAGATGATAAAATGTACATAAATGTAAAGTAAAAAATACATTAGCGTCTTCAGTTATGTAAGGTAAGCATGATGAATGGCCTATTGTGTTTATAACTATAAAACTATCTTTATTAAATGAAATGCTATGTTTATTATGATATGATTTTGATATCTCACATCTTTTATGAGGAAGGTTCCAGTGTGAGTGCTGGCACGAGTTAGTTCCACCAATGGGTTTCATGGTGAATAGTTAGGCCATTTGGGCCATAAGCTTACAATATTGTATTAAAAGTTATACGAACCGTAGTATACATAATGATCTTCATATATATAGGAGTTATGACATGTTTACATATGGTATGAAGACTTTGTCTGTTAATCAAGATATGTAGTACCTGTTCATTAAAATGGCATGCAAACCCATTAGTATATATATGAACATTTACGTGTGTATATGCATATGTATGATTCTGATATAACCCAAAGTGCAAAACATGATATAATATGATGTGATGATGTTTAAATTGCAATGACAAGATAGAATTGAGGGATAAGTGTGTATGAACCTGAAATGTGAATTGTATAAAGATATATGAAGAAATCATGTCTAACAATAACTCTATGGTTGTTACATGCCATAAGCATTCACGTATGCATGGATTTATAGTTGAATGCATAACTTATGTAACAATGTGATTAATGAATAAAGTTAAATTTGTGTACTATCTATAATCTTGATGTCTAATTTCTAAAGTAGTAAGGATTAGGAAAGGTATGAATCAAGCTAGCTTAAAGAAAATAAAGAAGTAAGATGATGATAGTATATTGGCAAGTTTTCAAAACAAAATAATTTAGAGAATGCTCTAGTTGTTAGTAAATATGGTTTTATTATTAAGTTTGAAGACTTCCCCATATGTCCATTGTGAAATGATCAATATAATAGACTCATATATTCTTCTATGTCGTATATGATGTTGCATATGATAAGATGAATTATGGTAAGAAGTTATCTATAGAGTTTTGTTCCCTACTAAGCTTTATAACTTAGCAAGGGTTCATTTATATGTGTAGGTTTCAGGATAAGCTCTAGTAGATCGATAGCTAGTGCCTAAACAACTAGTGAAGAGAAGATCGAGCATACTGCAGTTTCCTTTGAGGATTTCATTATGTACTATTGGCCAATTATGTTAGGCCTTCTTATTTATGAGTTTGATTTAATTTATTTTGACATGTAATTATGGTCTATCTTATTATTATTTCAACCTAATCTTTACTAGGTTTATGCTGATGATTTATAATGATCTATGGTTAATGGATTAGGGTGTTACACACACAGGAACCTTAACCCCTTATGGTTATTGTGAGATATCATAATTATATAGTATTGAACATATAATCTAATTTTTTAAAACAATTTATAGCCAAAAGGAATTTAAGATAAAACAATATAATAGGCCATTCATCATGCTTACATTTTATAAGTGAAACATTCGATATATGTATTTCCTTATTTTGAGCACATTTTTCAATCTTTAATCTTTAATAGCCTACCTAAATACTATTTCAAAAGGTGGATAATAGGAGCAATGGATACCTGAAGGTATCAACAATGGATATCTGAAGATATCAAACTATAGATATCTGAAAATTATCAAAAGATGGACCTAAAAGGGCCGAACTATTGTTCCATTAAAGGAATAAACAATTGACCCAAATGGAGTCAACTATAGTAGCTACACAACTGTATACCTTTATGCATGCATATCTAATCCACAACTGAATTAAGACCCACAAGTTTTACCACTTTTAAGAACATCTTTGATTCACATATTCTTCTTTATTCATTACAACATTTGCTTAAAACTACTATTCATATAAGAATGCACATTATTCTTAGTATAGATCAATGTTGAGCTTTAGGCTCTAATACATATGGATGCCAATCATATGATCAAATAGTTGCATCAATATTCCTTCACTCATATCATAGTAGTTGCATGCTTATGCAAACATTAATAAAGCATAATCTCTTATTGATCTATCTCATCGTAATTAACCTTATGCATGATTCCAATATGGCAATATAAAAGTGTAGTCTTATTACTAAAAGTCTTCATAAGGTTAGATGTATGTCTATATACATACATATATATATATATATATATATATATATATATATATATATATATATATATATATATATATATATATATATATATATATATATATATATATATATATATATATATATATATATATATATATATATATAGATAAATGCAACTTGATTTAGGACATTACATGCTTTTGTTATTCATTCTTGTTCTCATACTGAGTCAAACTACTTACCATAGCATAGTTACATCAATGTTAAGATATCACACTTACAAAATTCATTGACATTTCTAAATGACGTACCTTATTGCTACTTGCCATTAGTAGCTTCCATACCATATCATAGTTATTCACATCAATACATAATCACTTGGACAACATTTAAACATCTATGATCAATATCACAAGATGAATAAGTTATTTTCATCCTAAAGTCAAACTTGTTCCTATTTAACTCCTTAGTTCACTTTTATAGTCTATTAGATCATGGATGGCAGGTTATCTACCCTAATGTGATCATATATGCATTAATCACCTTACTTATATTTTGCATCTTATAACATTTTATACCCAAGTAAGTTTATGTAAGATTACTCCATCTTAATGTCAGCACACTACTTATAGTCACGAGTTTTACATAATAAGATACAAGACACGAGCAAATAGACAAGGATGTTCCTTTACATCAAGGCTAATCACTACTTTCCATGTGGACTTGAAGTATAGCAGAACTTCTATAGGTTTATAACTAAGCATAAAATGTAATGACCCATCTCTTTTTATCTTAGACATGCAACATTACATCTATCTTTTTATTTTCACTAAAGCATGATAGTATTTTAATGCCATTGAAAAGACACATAAGTGTGTTAGAGAGTACGCCCTAGAGCACATGTAAAAGGGATGAATTTCATATATATGAATTTATATTATTAGTAAAAGGCATTATTCATTTATTAATGTTATGTTTAAATACATGAGTTTGTAAATCTTAAATTAATAAATGAAGCCCTTGATATTATAAACACAGTGCAAAGACAATCATGAAAGAGTTCATGATATGAGGTGTGTATTGCATGCAAATGTGTTAATATCTAAATATCCTTAGTCATAGAATTAATAAGATAGGACATTGTTAATTCAAACAGACTAGCACATATTATGTTTCTTAAATGGTTCAAGCAGTGGTTCTCATAACTGTGATTATGGAAGATAATCAAAGCTAACATGTGGATGCTTGTTAGAGGAACAAGTTCATTGGAGACCTGCAAAGAGAATCCTCATATGGATGTTAAATCTATGTCAGTGAGGAATCTCTTCATAGCGGTTGTGCAAGTATCCTTAGACTTGAGATCACCAAAGTTATCTTAAGTAGCAAGTGGTATATTTTGACTCTATAACTGATTACTTCAAACTGGGAGGGAACATAGTTAGGAGATTGGGTATATCATGACCTACTTGAAGATAGTTGAGTGATTGACAAAAGATTCACCATCCCAGATTTAGTAAGGGAAGTTTTCTTGCATGATTCTATAATTGCCTTGTCCAGAGAATCTCTGGCCAGAGTAATATGCCAAGATGGATAGAGATCGATAAAGGGAATTTTGGGAACAATGGTTAAATTAATAGAACATACATAATTAGATTTATATGAGTTGACAGAAATCCATACTCAGAATCTAATTGAGATAAGAGTGGTGAAAAGAGTAATTGCACGGTAACTGTTTATATGGAAGGGTATAGTCAAACCACTTGACTTTCTTGACATTTAGGTAGTCATGATGCCTAGCTAGAGGCCAATCATGACTTGTATAATAGTGTATCAAGAATATCAATAGGGATTGATAAAATGATTTAAATAAGTTTAAATCATATGAGTTTTGAATGGAACTCACAATTACATATTATACTGCCAATATGGACAGGAACCCAATAGGTCACACACATATAGAGAAAAGGATAAAATGGTAAAATGACAAGATAATAATATTTTATATTATTATGGGAATAGAGAAGTGAATAAGAGAATAATTAATTAAAGAGTTTAATTAGTTATGATCAAGTAAAATTTTCGCGTAACTTTTGAGAAATGTTCTGTAAAATTTGATCTAATTGAAATAATGTATTTCATAATTAATTATTATTGGAATATAAGTGTTATAGGGCTGATATAATAATTAATATATCCATTGGAGGAATTACAGAGGCCCAGAGAAGTGAAGTTAGCGCAAAAACCCTCCAGAAGAAGGGCCACACGCCAACTCCAAACAGAAGGCCTTAAAGGCCTATTTCTTGGACCAAAAAAATTAAATATGTTACATAAGTGTTATGAATCCTACATATTTATTTTTTTTTGGATTTGGAATTCATTTGGATAATTAAATCTAAGTATATATACAAAGGCCCTAGTTTGTGAGTTTTATGCATAGTCTTTTGTGAAAGGGCTTAAATTGGATTTAATTAAGCCCAAATAATTATAAATAATTCCAGAAGCCTAATTAATAATTCTCTAAAAATTTTAAACAGCCCAATCCCATTATGAAGTTGGATTTTTAACCTAACTATAAAAATCCAAGTGACATGAAATTAGGGTTAAGTGAACAATTAAGAGAGAAAAGTTTTTCTCTTCTTCAAAAAAAACCCTAGCCGCCACTTCCCTTTGCTAGGTCAATGGATTTGGGCCAGCCCCTTGTACTCTCCTTTATTGGTTCATTCAATCCTTCTCTAGTGTGGATTACTCATTGGAGGTGTTCAATTTTGGACACTATGGTTTACGACAACCTGATGAGAAGGAAAATCAACTGTACAACAAAAATCAAAGGTGATTTTTCTTATTCTCATTAATATGTATATTGTAAATTCATGGCAAGATAAGATATATTGGTTAAAAATTTTAAATTTCGCTTATGTATGAAATGCATGTAAGCGATAATTCCCAACACAGTGCATAGTAATTAGGTAAAATCATTTACTTTGGTAGGGTACACACCTTGCACCTAATTATAAAACATATTAAATAGCATATAATTCTAAGGTTACTATGTTGCCTCTTACTCTCTCTAGTTCTATGCCCGACCTGCACCAAAACACATTCTAGCAACACTATTCACATTAGCATTGCCATAAGCAAGTCTCTTTAAATTAGCTTTCAAGTGAACCCCATACCATAACTCAGTAGGTTTTTATTACTCTAAAGCTTCTCACTCTTTCTATATACATAAATGTATACATAGGGATCCTCCAATTAAGTAACCATACCATATATAACATATTGGTGGCTTTAGATGACTTAAAACTTAGTTCAATCTACTCCCTTTTAGAATGGAATTCATATCATTCAAATTTTGATAACATCTCATCTTATAATTATACCTCTTAAGTATATCTTTCTAACTTTAGCATTGGGAATACTTCATAACTCTATTAATTCATCAGTAATCAGTTACCATACTAACCCCCACTTTAATATACCATCATCATCAACATTACACATTGCTAGCTTAATTCACCCTAATTGTAACTCTCTTCATAAATGTATAGGCTATAAGATACTATATTCATGGTTTATTATTTGGTTAAGCAAATACAAATGAAATAAAGCGAGTACATATGGTCATGCACTAGGAGAAAAAGGGTCATGCTTAGCCGTGCATCAAAATAATGAGCTATACTTGGCCATGCAAGAGAAGAAAAAAGGCCCTACGTGGCCATGCAAGGGAAAATAGGAAGGCCATGCACGACCATACATGAGATATTCAAAGACAATATACAACTATGCAATGAAAAAAAGAGGCATGCATGGCCATGTAGAGGAA
The DNA here is from genome assembly GCA_037975025.1 of Excoecaria agallocha. Classification (NCBI taxonomy): domain Eukaryota; kingdom Viridiplantae; phylum Streptophyta; class Magnoliopsida; order Malpighiales; family Euphorbiaceae; genus Excoecaria; species Excoecaria agallocha. The sequence goes on from CM075806.1 coordinate 37,586,801, forward strand.
GAAGGGGCATGATGCGCAATTATCGAGGGAAGAGAAGGCATGCAAGATAGTGTAGAGTAAAAAAAAAGGCATCGCGCAGCTGTGCAAGGAAAAGAGACACCCTATGCAGTTGCTCAAGGAAAACACAAAGGCTACGTATGACTGTGCATTCATTCTCGACCACTATTTTGCCAACAATCCAGATTATACAGGTCAAGAACTTAAATCCTAGATCTCACTTCACAAATTACAGTAATGCTCATTAAAAACCTTTAAACCATTCTAACTCATCTAAATTACTAGATTTAGTCTAAAAATTCATCAAGAGAACACACACACACAAAAGAGAGGGAAGATTCCCAAAATCAATCGTATGAATAGTCTAGTAAACCTAATTTCCATACCTGTAATTGAAGCTTCATTTCCTGAAGCTCCCAATTATGATTTCTTCATTCTTTACTCTTGATCTAACTTTTTATCTTTCTTTCTTTACACAATAAAGATAACAAGCATGATTATCATCTCTTTAACCCCTAATACCAAAAATCAAGCCCAAAATTGTAAGGAGAAGGGTTGCGAAAGAGATAAAAAAAAACATTACCTTTAAGCTGCTACCCTTACAAACCCTAAACTTCACCTTTTTTAATCCGAAATCCATAGCTAGAAAGAGAGAGAGAGAGATGGCATCTCCCCTTTTTCCCTTTTTATCCTGATCTCCACCCTCTCTTGGAACTTAAAAGAGTGAGTAGGGTAAATATCTCACAAAGAAAATTCTAAAATTGCCCTTATACATTTTTAACCCTCAAAAACTTATATTTCTAAACATTTAACCCCTAACTTCTAATTTAATTCAATTGCATCATTCTTTAACATTTCAACTATACTTTATTACACATGTACACAATTACTAAAATACCCCTAATGTGACTTAACTTTAATAATGCAAAATAATCAAATTTTGCCTTATTTAGCCATAATCTTCATTAATTTAACATAATCCAATTAGGGCCTGGATTGGGGCCTCATAATAGTGCCTGTTGATATATATAGTTTTGAAAGTAATGATGAAAAGAAGGTAGAGAAAAAGGCAAAGGCAGTCACCAGGAGTGGAAGGGTTGTGTATGAGGTTTATAAGTAGCCGGGTCTAGTTATTATGCCTATAGAGAAAGAGGTTGAGGAGAATTAGATAATTAAATAATTAAAGAAGATTAAGTCTCAGATCTCTATTTGGGATTTGTTAATGCAGTCTTTGTCATATAGGTAGAAACTAGTGGAGGCTCTATGCGAGTATATGATAGCCACTACTATTTCACCATCAAAGATATTATATTTGGTAAAAGGGGGAACTGGAGAAAATGTCCTACCATAACTACCCTTTTTACATAAAGCTTAAGTGAATGGCAAGTATACTGCTTACCTGATGGTAGATGATAGGTCCTCAATTAATGTCTACCCACTAGGGCCTATTCCTGTATTCAAGCTAAATGATTCTATGCTGAACAAGTCTAACTTGATCATTTCTATTTATGACAATTCAAAGAGATAGGTTGCAGGTGCCTTTAAGGCTGTGGTGAAGATGGGGCCAGTAGAGACTGAGGTCGAGTTTGTAGTGCTGCCTATTTCTACCAATTTTTTAATGCTACTAGGATGACAATGGTTTCACAAGTTGAATTCCATTGATGGGTTCCACGGAGAATATATGGACCCCAAAGTGTACACTATTGTACCAGAACTTATATGGAATGTAACAGGTACACTAAGTTTCACATACTCTGCTAATAAAATGTATACATGTGGCATCGAGGCCTTGTCTTGTAATCATGATATGTAATGCTTGTTCTTTGTGATCACATGCAACTCTGCTAGTCTATTTAATTATATATATAAATGTTTGCACACATGTAGGCTTAATGATAACATTCATTTAACCAAGTGCAATGCCTGACATAGAATGATGATTGTAAAGGAATCAGGTTACCATGCTAAGATAACATGAAGGATGTAAAGTCTATGAATCTAATAAGAGAATTGCATGATATATGTGATGTAATTATGCCTACCAGGACTACTTGTAAATGCTATATGACCTAAGCATATCCCTTATATTGTGAATTAAGGTTGAATGCCTATCTTAGGTGGATAAAGTGATTTAATGCGGTAAGTAGAAATCTTATACCATTAATAACTATATTGTCTAGCCTCTTGATAAAAAGGATTATAAGAGGTATATAGAGGTTTGCAAGCTCATATGCATAATGATAACATTGACTTAACCAAGTGCAACGTATGATATAAATTTATGTTATAAGAGGTTTAAGTTACCATGTTAAGATAACATTAAAGAACACATATACAAGAAATAGGAATGAAAATTGAGTTATTATAAAAAGAAATCATGACTAATAATATGAAAAGAGATGTTGTATGGCATAAGCATTTTCTTAAGCATGCCATATTGACTAATTGAAGCAAGTCAAGCTTATACGATCAATAATCATGATTTCTTGAGTTATAAAAAGAAAGAATTATAAAATGCATGTATGATAATAGTTTGACTTGAATAGTATGTTATGATGATGTTTGTGAAGCAACTATTTTAAGCAGGGTCAAGCTGAGTTTAAGTAAATACTCTAGATTAGTGTAACAGGGTATTCATTGTTAAGGCTAAAGTCTTTCTCAAATGATCAGTATAATAAACTCATATGTTATTTGGTGTTATATGATAAAAAGGGGTTATGTATATTTATGCATGATAATATGACTCAGTTAAAACAATATTATATCTATATAGTTTTGTTCCCCACTAAGCTTTATAGCTTAGCACGAGTTTGTTTATCTGTGTAGGTTTTAAGAGAAACACCAGAGGATTGGGAAAGTTGTAGTTGCCTTGAGGATTTCAAGATGCTTGAAGGCCTTTTATGTTATGATTAATTATCTATAAGTTTGATTTATTTATTTGTGGTATGTAATTATGGCCTGTCTTATTATTATTATTACCTAGTCATTAATAGGTTTATGATGATAATGATAATGATGATGATGATGATGATGATGATGATGATGATTGATGATTACCCATGGTTAAGAAGTTAGGGTGTTACATAAGGTGTTTAAATGGAAATGAAGCTAAAAATGTCATGCAAGAAGTATATACTGGTGTGTACGGTGCTCACATGAATAGTTTAACTTTATCAAAGAAGATTATGCACCAAGAATTTTTTTAGCTTACAATGGACATAAATTAATCTAGGTATATGAAGGAATGTTACTTATGCCAACAATATGCAGACTTCAGAAATTTGCTAGTTTTAGAATTGTGTTACCTTCTATCACCTTGGCCATTTGAGAACCCCAATTTTATTATTTTTTTTCAATGTTTTTCATCAGTGTGTGTGTCTCGTGTTGTGTGGTTTTTGTGTTTTTAGTGTCAAAATTATCTTTTTTATGCCATTTAGGATTATTTTTTTTTTTAATGCTTTTAAGTGATTTTTGTTGATATTTTGATTTTTATATAGAGAAAAGGATAACAGTCTGCTGAGACCATTGGTCTAAATCATGCTCTATGCAAAAAATTAATATGCACCGTTTCATTAGGAGACTCAATTAGGACAAAAATATCTCAGCCGTGTCCAAGGCAGGCTTCAGGTGTGTTTTGATCTAGAATGGTGAACTCGACTGAGACTAAAGTGTCTCAATCGTGTCCTATGCTGCAGTACTATTTTATCTGTTTAGACTCAGCTGAGACCAAAGTGTCTTAGCCATATCCATCTGAAGACCTATATAAAAGCTATAAGTTTTGTCAGGCTAAGAGAGATCTTTTTAGGGTTTTGAGCAACCACCTTTTTCTCTGTAGTTTTAGCTCGTATACTTTTCATACTTAGGGTTTCATACTTAGTTTTCCATAGATTTTACTTATATAAATCACACTTTGAATATAGTTTTAATTCATAAATATAAAAATACTTAGTTATAGCTTAGATCTTAGTTAAACTTAGAGTTTTGAATCAAGTTCTAGTTGGTGGAAAAGGGAGAAGACTTCATCAACTTTTGATTTTCAACTCCAAATGGGTTTTATAGTTTCTTCTTACTCTTTACTTGTTATTTACATATGAGTAGTGAGTAGTCTTTTATTGTTTGGGGATGTTCAAATATCCTAGACCATGTAAGGAGTATGAACTCATTTATTCAATATATATTTTAGATGTTTCTTTTCCCCTGTGCTAATCTTAGTTTGAATTTTTTGCAAGTGCTTATGCTATCAATCTTATTAGAGTTTATAGTTATATGTTTTTCTAGTGTTTTTGCTAGGAATAATTTATGTTTCTTCATATTTGTTGTAGTTTTGATGGTATTTTCAAATTAAAAGTTGTTAAACCTAGGGCTTGTTATGCTATAAACTCAGAAATAGGGAGGAAAATGAATCGATGTTGGATTAGTAAGCTCCTAAATGGGATATTAGTCCATACTTAGGTATTGGGACCTATGCTTATACTTACTATTGGGTAAGCTTCAAAATGAGATACCAAGTAGTTATAGTAGTAGGCTTCAAAATTGGATACTAATTAGAAGGGTTGTCTACATCTAAAATGTATGAAATTTTATGTTAAAATAAGCCTTGCATAGGATAGGGAAGGATTAGACTCCTAGCAATGTCTTTACCATTTGTTGATTTATCATTAGATTATCTTTATTTATTTTTATTATCTTATTTATTCATAATTTACATTTTATATTTTCTTTGTGTTTAGTGTCATTATAGTTCGATATAACAAAAAGATAGATAAAATAATCAAACAATTGGGAATTCTTTAAACACATTTTTCCAATCAATTAAAAATTTCATTACACCATTATACTTCCTTTGGATTCAATATCTCAAAGTCTTAAAAATACTCAACTTTATTACTTATTGATTTGGTACACTTGCTAAGCAACGATCAAGTTTTTGGCACCGTTACCAGGGAAAATGGCATGTTTTATGAGTTTTGATTGTTATTTTTTGTGTTTTCTTTTTCTAATTTTATTCCTTAAATTCTTTTTAGGTACTCATCATGCATGAGACGACTGAGATGCAAACAATTAGCATAGTGTGACCTTGACTTCGAGAGAACCATTCATCAAAGAAGGAGAGCTACCTAGGAGAACAATATGGACCCACCGAATCATCCCCCGATTAATGAAGTTCCTCTTGGTAATCAATAGGTGCTTGGGGTATATGAAGAAATTCTAGCTAGGAAAAGAGAGGAGATGCCTAGGCAAAGGACAATTAGAGACTATGCAATGCCTAAGTGGAATGAGGATCACAAAATGATTGTGTTGCCAAGATATATATTGTTTGAGCTGAAACAAGCCACCATCACTATGGTGCAAAGAAATTAGTTCTTTGACTTAAAACTATAAGATCCATCTCAATATCTTGACATATTCTTGGAAGTTAGTGACATCATTCAAATATCAAGAGTTACATCAGATGCAATTTGGCTAAAATTATTCCTTTCACCTTAATCAGAAAGCCAGAAAATGGTTCCAGATGTTACCAAGTTAGTTTATTTTGACATGGGAGCAATTACAAGAGAAGCTTATAATGAAGTTCTTCCCACCAATAAATAACAAGCATTCGTAACAACACATGGGCTTTTATCAATTAGATGAAGAACTTTTTCATGAAGCATAGGAGAGATACAAAAGATTCTTAAGGAGCTGTCTATACCATAAGGTGGCTGTTCACCAAGTCATGATGATCTTTCATATTGGAGTAAATCCACCCATGAGATCACTTTTGGATGCAACATCAGGTGGCTTATTTTTGAACAAAATACCTAAAACGGCTTTTTGCTTATTGGATGAAATAGCTGCTACTAATTCGAAATAGGCAACTCCAAGAGTAGTCCCAATGAAGCAAGCTTTGTATAATATGGATGAAGTTGCAATGCTGAAGGCCTAATTAGAGATGATGAGGAAGGAACTCAATGGATTAAAGATATAAAATGTAGCTACAGTTTCTCAAGATTTGTAGCATATAAGAGTGGACCATGTGGACAAGATAGTGGAGTTATATAGGATGTTAATACAGTGGGAGATTATAGGGGAAATTAATCCTACAATGATACATATCATTCGAGTTGGAGGAACCATCCAAAATTTTCAAGGAAAGAGGGAAATGATGGGCTTTCATCTTTTCAACCTCAACCTAGAGCCTATTCAACCAAAAATATCCAGCATTAACATAGTCAATCCAACCAACCAAAACCAAGGTTTAAATCAACACTAACACCAAGGTCAAAGTCAAAATCCAAAATTCAAACAAGACTACCATGCCCTGGAATTCCAACCAAGATCACCTATTCAAGAGAAGAAATCGAATCTAAAAGATATGTTTGCTAGCTTCATGAATAGCTAGCAATTATTTATGTTCGGCCAAGAGATAAGATAGAATTCCTAAGAGCAGTGGAATAGGAACTAAGATGCCTTCATGAGGAACTTGGAGATACAAATTGAGTAATTAGCATATTCTTTATCCATAAGACCAGCTTGAGCCTTTCCATCAAATGTTAATCAAAATCCTAAGGAGGAAGACAAAACAATCACACTAAGGAGTGGCAAGGAGGTAGTGCAAGAGGTAAAAAGAGGTAAAATATCTCCACTGTCATCATCATCAAGTAAGGAGGAGCCGACATGAAAGGTAAGTAGTTGTAACTCTAGGGCAGATGAGAATGTAGATGCTCCTACCATTGATAAGGGTAAAAGCTTAGTGAACCCCAATATAGAGGATCTTCACATAAATAGTTTGCCATTTCCTACTGTAGCTAGGAAAGAAAAGAAAAATGAGCAATTGGCTAGGTTTCTAGAAATACTTAAGAAATTACATATCGATTTACCTTTTGCTGAATTCCTAGCTCACATGCACAATTGTGCTAAATTCATGAAACAACTTTATTCTAACAAAATGAAATTAGAAGGGTGTGGGACTATACCACTAATAGAAACTTGTAGTGCTATTATCATGAACAAGATGTTAAAAAAATTGGAAGATCTATATAGTTTCACTTTACCCTATGAAATTGGTGAAACTTTTGTTGGAAATGCCTTGTGTAAACTTAAAGCTAGTATTAACTTAATCCTATATTATATATGTAGGAAATTAAATTTAGGAGATCACAAAAAGATGAGAATAAGGCTTCAACTAGTTAATCGATCAATAAGGAAACCAAAAGGGGTAATTGAGGATTTATTAGTGAAGGTGGAGGATAGAAAAGTGCCACTAATTGTAGGGAGACCATTTCTAAACATGGCAAAAGACTTAATTGACATTTAAGGTCAAAAGGTCACCCTAAGGTTCAATAACAAGGAAATGGTGGTAGACATGAACAAAGCCCAAAAGTATCTATTAAGTGATATAGAGGAGTCAATTTACTTTTTAGACAGGGTATAATAATGTGTTGAGGAAAACCAAGAAAAGGTGTTGATGGAGGATTCATGAATTTGAGCCTAATGCAATCATTAGAGAATGAGAAGTTAAATGAAATGGATAAAGAGATGATTGCAGAGGTAGAAAGGAGAAGTGAGAAAGTTATGGGAGAACTTAAGGAAGTGAAAGGAGAAATCAAGTGAAGAAAATTATGCACCATAAAGGGAAACTCTATAATTGAACTAAAAACCCTCCCACCTCATTTGAAATTTGTGTTCTTAGAAAATGAAGCAAAGCTAGTGATAATTTCTTCTGTTTTGAAGGGATTTTGAATAGAAGAGTAGCCATACTTAAATATAAGGTTTTTTCTTATATTTTCTTTGTATTTTTTGTTATAGATTAGATTTATTTCAATGTAAACCCTAGATTAGATTTATTTTCAATGTAAGTTTAGGTTTATTTTTAATTTTCTACAATTGCTTTTAGTTTTGTTCTTCATTTTACTAGGGATTTGAAAGAGGAGACTTGGATTCAGATTCGAGCATCATCCGGCTGCAAATAGAGTTCTTGGGTTTCCTCTTTCCTCTTTTTTTTACTTTATTTATGTTTAATTTGTAGTTTCATTGCTAGGGGATTTATGAATCCCCATATATGTGCTTGAATGTTATTTTCTTCATTGTTTATTCATTCATCTATTTTGTTGTTGAGTATTTTATCATTTTACTTCATTTGAATGGATGGTTATTGTGTTTGGAATGGAATGGGTATTTGCATGCTCTGTTTTAGCTTTATATGAGTTATGAATCGAAGGAATTAGATTCTAGAATGGAAGCATTTGGTTTATGGTTTTTCAATTGTTAATTTTAGAAGTAGTTGAAAGATAGATGGGTATTTAGTGAGTTCCAAAATAGGATACTAGTTCATATCTAGGTCTTAGGACCTATTCTTATACTGGCTATCGAGTAAGCTCCAAAATGGGATGGCGGGTAGTTGGAGTAGTAGGCTCCGAAATGGGATACTAGGGGTTTAGATGGATTGTCCACATTTAAGACATATGATTCTTTAGGCTTTAGATTATTGCATTAGGTATGAGGAGGATTAGAGTACCTTGGTAATGTTTTTAATTAATGTTTAACATTTAGTTTAATTAGATTTATTCTTTATTTATTTTGTTGATTAGACTTAGGATGCTCTCAATTTAAAACTTAGGAATTTGTCTCAGATAAATCCTGCTCAACTCTAGATATCTTATTAAATAGCCCTTCATCCCTTGGGTATGATATTTTAGGGTTATAAATATATTCTCCTAAATTACTTGTTGATTCAGTGCACTTGCTAAGGTCACAACAAGTATTATTATTCTTTATTTTGCAAGTTTTGTTCTTGTGCCAATTGTATTTTGATTGCAATTTCAATTCATGTATGCCTAATGCTTGATAAAATGCCTAAAAGAGTAGGAATCACATTTTGTATTGTTATTTTCCTAAGTATGCATATTTGTTCTCTTTAGTTTTTGGTATTGATTTTGTTTGTGATGTTGTTAACCCTATGTGTGTGTTGTTTAGAACATTGATTTCTCTTTTATTAGCAAACCATATAGGCATCCTTTTTGTAAAATATGGTTGATGCATGGTTTAGATGTTTAATTATTTGTTTGTGCATTGGCATTTTGTTTGCATTTAGTTCATTACAACAAGGTATATAGGCCGAAATGATTTGACCTGTAGGATACTGGTTTCCAAAGGATATCATGGTTGAGTGCCATATACCTTATACCACACTTTTCTTTGTCATTTTTCATGTTTATTTACCTTTGCATGCTAGTTAACTATTTTCCTTTTGCAGTATTTTTTTTGTGTCACATTTCTATGCTTTTTGGTGTTAAATTTTTATCCCTTACCTTGCGTTCATTTTTAGTGCTTTTGTTTCTTATGTTGTGTATTTATTTTTGTGAATAGCACCTAAGTGTACTCGAACTAAGGCTAGATCTTCATTTGCTACTCCATAAAATCCTTCAAAGCCAAAGTCTCCAAATTAGGTTTTGAATGAATTGAAAGATGAATGGGTCTTTTTCAATTGGCAAGAGTATTTAGCCACTCCGCTTATCAACATAGACTTAATGGAGGATCTCTGGTTAAAGGATGAGCTTTATAGATTGATCAATAGAGTGGGATTGTGAGCATTCATTGAATGATAAGAGAAAGTTTATCCACATCTTGTCAGAGATATTTTAGCCACTGTGAAGTTTGGAATTGGCAAAGATAGATACTCCGATAGGGGTAATGTTAACTTTTTTCTTAATGGCTCTCCTTACCAAATGTCCTTCAATGCTTTTTTGAAAGTGCTGGGATTCGAGCAACATGCTACCAGAGGTCTTGAAAAATGAATAAGCGGGAGGATTGGATGGTCATATACGGTGAAAAGGACCCTATCACTTTTCATACAAGCAACATGAAATCTCATCATTTGGGAAATAATCCATGGAGGATCATGGATAGGAATTTAGCATTAGCGTTCTTCAGCCATCATGGAGGTCTTGGCAATATCAATGCCAATGAAGCTATAATTTTATATGCCATGGAGCATGGGATTCGCATAAATGGAGCATTTTTTCTTGTACAAAAGATTACTAACATGCACGCCTATAAGCAAAGGGACTCCAAGTTGGCTTTAGGATGATTTATGACAACTCTAGCACGTCATCACAAGCACCACAACCTAGGAAAACCTATAGGCAATCTGATCATGATTGACATAAAGATGTTGAAGAATATATTAGTTCCTATAGATGACCCATATTTTCCAGGGTAAGGGTAGTCAGTGGTATTGGATAAAGAGCTCTATAGAGAATCTGTTCATTAGGGAGCTACGGAGTTAGAGCGAACAGGGTGTTAAAGAGTATGCCCTAGAGCCTATATAGAAAGGGATGTATTTCATGTATATGAATTCATGTTGTTAATGAGAAAAGGGCACCATTCATTTATTAATGCTATGTTTACATACATGTGTTTGTTTATCTTAAATTAATGAATTAAGCCCTAGATATTATAAACATAGTGCAAAGGCAATCATGAAAGTATTTAGGATGTAAGATGTCTATTGCATGCAAATGTGATAATATCTAAATATTCCTAGTCATAGTATTAGGAAGGTAGGACATTGTTAATGCAGATAGAATAGCATATGCTATGCTTTTTGAATAGTTCAAGCAGTAGTTCTCATAACTATGATTATAGGAGATGATCAAAGCTAACATGTTGATGCCTATTATAAGAACAAGTTCATTGAAGACCTACAAAAGGAATTATCAAATGGATATTAAATCTATTTTAGTGAGGAATCTTTTCATAGCTGTGGTGCAGGTATCCTTAGACTTGAGATCACCAAAGTTATCTTAAGTATTAACTGATATACTTTGATTCCATAATTGCTTACCTCCATCTAGGGGTGAAAATAGTTAGAAAGTTGGGTATATGATGACCTATTTGAAGATTGTTGAGTAATCAATAAAGGATTCACCAACCCTGATTTATTAAAGGAAGTTATCTCACATGATTCTATATTTGCCTTGTTCAAATAATCTCTAGTCAGAGTAATATGTCAAGGTGGATAGGGATCTACAAAGGGAATTTTGGGAAAAATGGTTAAATTAATAAAACATACATAATTAGATTCATATGAGTTGACATAAATCCATACTCAAAATCTAATTGGGATAAGAGTGATGAAAGGAGTAATTGCATGGTAACTGTTTCTACGAAAGGGTATAGTCAAAACCACTTGATTTTCATGATATTTAAAAAGTCATGATGCTTAGCTAGAGGCCACTCATGAATTGTATAATATTGTATCAAAAATATCAGTAAGGGATTGATAAAATGATTTAAAGGGGTTTAAATTATATGAGTTTTGAATGAAACTTTTAATTACATATTATACTGCCAATATGGATAGGAACCCAATAGGTCACACACATATAGAGTAAAGGATGAGATGGTAAAATGACAAGGATAATAATATTTGATATTATTATGGGATAAGAGAAATAAATAAGAAAATAATTAATTAAAGATTTTAATTAATTAAGCACAAGTAGAGATGTTCGCAGAACTTTTTAAAAATATTCTATAAAATGGACCTAATTGAAATATTGTATTTCATAATTAAATATTATTTGACTATAAATGTTATAAGGCTGATATAATATTAATTGGTCCATTGGAGAAATAATTAAAGGCCTATAAAATTGGTTTATACACAGAAGTCCACTAAAGAATGGCTTTCATGTAGAACCCCATATAGAAGGCCTTAGAGGATTAATTTTTGAACTAAAATAAATTAAATATATTTCATAAGTGTTATGGAGCTATATATTTAATTTTGTTGGGTTTAGAATTTATTTGGCTAATTAAATCAAAGTGTATTCATAAAGGGTTTAGTTTATCGGTTATGTGTAGGGTCCTTTATGAAAGGGCTTGGATTTGATTTTTATTAAGCCCAAATGAATTAATAATAATTCCAAAAGTCCATTTAATATTTCTCTAGCAATTTTTAAAGAGTTCAATCTGATTATGAAGTCGGATTTTTTAACCTAGTTGTAAAATCCAAAATAAAGGAGATTTAGGGTTAAGAGTTTTTTAAAAGAGAAAAAAAAACTTCTCTTCTTCTTTCCTAGCTACTATCCTCCTTGCTAGCTTCAAGGAGAATTTCAGCCTCCTTATTTTCCCATTTTAATTTTTTCATTTAATCATTCTCTTGTGTTGATTAAAATTGGAGGTGTTTAATTTTAGACACTGTTGTTTGTGACAACCTTGTGAGAAGAAAAAATAACTGTTCAACAAAAATCAAAGATTAATTTTCTTATTCTCATTAATATTTATATTATATATTCATGGAAAGATCATATGTATTGGTTAAAAAATTTTAATTTCCACTTATACATGTGATGTGTGTAATTGATCAATTCCTAACATGGTATTAGAGCCAGGTTTCGCCATGAATCTACAATTTTATATTATTTTCGGAATAGCTTTTATTTTTGAGTTATTTATTTCATGAACTTTAAAATATCAAATTTGTTTGTTCATGAATAAAAATATTGATTTTTTCATGTATGTGATTAAATAAATAAAATGAAAGAAGAAAACAATTCTTTTATATAAAGAATCATTCTCTAGGCATAGAGAAGTCTTTTCAATAAAGCTAAGGGGTTGTTCTAAATAAAATTTTAATTGATCAACTCTAAAATTATTTTGATGATAATTTATGTGTTTAATATGTGATATTAAGCCATAGGATAAAACAAAATTAAAATCAAATAAGTTTTGCATGAAAACTAGTTTAATTGAAAAGTTCGATAAATTGGTGTTCTTCATGTGTTCTTGGAAAGTTCATATTTATAACAATTTTTAATCTTATAAATCTGATACATCTGATATATTAATTTATTTTTAATTAATTAGATAAATTAAAATGGGCTTTGAATTAGTTGGATTAAATTTAATTTAATAAAGCCATTTAATGGACTTAATTATGTCTACGAGTTTGATTTAAATTAGTAAATGACTTAGTGATCCCAAGGAGGTAATTTAAATTAAATATTATAGACTTTAATTAAGTTTATTAATGGGTTTTAAGGGCTAGTGTGGGCTTGGCTCATTCCAAAGGCCCAAATGGTCCAAAAAATACAAAACTAGTTTGTGTGTGAACAACTTTTGGGTTTAATTTATAGGTTTCTGCCTACCGATTATTTTAAGCCCAAAATTAATTCTATAATTATTTAATATGATTAATTAATTGAATAATTAATTAACAATCAATTGGATTGATAATTAAGCCAAGAACACATGCGTGCAAAAGGGTACATAAAATGGAAAGTTTTCAAAATAGAAAAAGTTACTTAATTTGATCACATTATTAAAATAACTCAAAAGTAAGTTTCAAGAGTTGAAACATAGTTTGTATTCCAATATATGGTTTTATTTTTATACATTAGAAATGCATATAAGGGTGTAAGATTGGCATGATGGATAGTTATGGATAAGGCACAATGTGATTGAGCATAATACATATTTTTGCCCAATGAGGACTTTTATGTCCTAGAGACTTGTTTTTGGCTTGTATTTTCTTTTCAAATTGTAATATGTAATTAAATTACTTAGATTAGAGTTAGAAATAGATATGGAGACCACTATCAAAAAGCAAGATGGGCGGAATAGAGATCTAATAAGATTGAAGATAATGTAATTATTTATATTTATTTGAATCATGCATATTACCTAGGTTTGACGTTTTGATTTCCCTCTTGGCTTGGGGAGGTCAATATAGTAAAGTTGTTAACTATGCCATATTTGTATACTTATATTTCTGCGATAGATATAAGATGCATACGAATGTATGCCAACCATGTATGATGAGATATAATTAACTAAAATCCCTCAAACTAATACTAAGGAATATAAGCTTTCCATTAATTAGAGAAGAACCATAGTTCTTTATAGTATGGGTTGTTGACCATAGTCATGCTCATATTATATCGAATATGTTTAGATTAAATGGGTCATCTTAGCTAGCCTATTAGATTGTTGACCACAGTCAACGCTAATGGTTCTAGAGGCAAGATTAGGGAATGTATATGATATGCATGTATCAAGAGTTAATAACTTAATGATTCGATAGTTGTATAAAGACATAATTGGTATAGAGATACCTACCTTTCAAGGGTATGGAGTTTGACTTGTTGACCATAGTTAAGGTTCAATTTCATATCAAGGATTGGATATTGTCCCACTAACAAAACCATCGGGTTTTCTCGGATTATATAATAAGGGTTATTGATTTGCAAAAAAATAGTGGGAGTAAATGGATTAATTAAAGACTTAATTAATGCATACATATATATGAACATACTCTCATATGTTTTTTTTCACATTTAGGTAATCATTATGAGCACAACAAACATAAACCTACGATCAATCTTGGATAATAAGCTGGTTGGTAGCAATTATTCTGACTGAATTAGACAAGTGAAAACTATTCTCGGAGCTAAAAAGATCCATTATATATTGGATAAAGATCCACCACCAATTCCATCAGATGATGACATTGATGAGATTAAGGGCATTTATCATAAATACATGGAGGATAGTAAAGCAATGACATGTCTGATGCTGGGTGCTATGTCCTTAGAGCTTCAAAAGCAACATGAGATGGTAGATGCTAGAACCATCATTTTGCATCTAGGGGAACTTTATAGCTCTCAAGCTAGAATTGAGAAATATGAGATTGTTCGAGCTCTATTTAGCTGCATAATGGTGCAAGGCAATTCAACTGCTACTCATACATTAAAGATTTATAAGTGCATTAAGCATTTGAGTAGATTTGCTATGTAATGGATAATGATCTATACATAGATTTAATCTTGTACTTGTTGGTTCCAAGTTTTGTACCTTTCTTGCTTAACTCCAACATGAAAAAGATCTAAGTAACTATTCCCAAGTTAATCAATATGCTCAAAATAGTTGATGGATCCTATAAAAAGGATTCAAAAAGTGTTATGGTTGTCACTTCTACTAAAGGCAAGAAGAAGAAGAAGAAGAAGAAAAAGACGACCAAAGCACAGCCAAAGTATGATGGGATTTCCAAGAAGAAGGTTTCCAAGAAAAGGAATGCTAAAGGAACTTGCTTCCACTTTGGGACAGATGTTCATTTGAAGCGTAACTACAAGGCCTATCTAGATTCTCTAAAGGAGAAGAAGCTGATGCTTCTACTTCAGGTGTTCATATGATTGAAATTAATACTTATTCTATTTCTTTAAAACAATCTTGGGTATTAGATACCAGATGCGGATCTCGTTTGTGTAATGATCTACAGGGACTTAAAAGTAGTAGAAGAGTTGGAAAGGTAGAAATATATCTCTAGTCAGCTACTAGACAAAACATCTCTACAATAGTTATGGGGACTTATCATTTGTCTTTCCAAGTGGATTAATACTGGAGTTAAATAATTGTTATTATTTTCTAGCATTATTTAAAAGTATTATTTCTTTCAATTTTTTATTAAATGATTATGATATTTCTTTGAAGGACAAATGTTGCTACATTTTTAAGAACAATATATTTTATGCTAAAGCTATCATTGAGAATAGTATATTTTTTCTTTACTTTATTCAATAAGTACATAATATGGATACCAAGAGAATGAAACAAGATAATCTAAACACTTTATATTTATGGCATTATCGTTTAGGCCATATAAATGAGAAACACATGACCAAATTACACAAGTCAAGTGATTTGGGATCATTTGATTATGAATCCTTTGATACATGTGAATCTTGTTTATTAGGAAAAATGATAAAAGGTCCCTTTATTGGCAAAGAAGAATGAGCTAAAATGATTTTGGACTTAATACATTCAGATGTATGTGGTCCAATGACTACTCCAGGTTTGGATATATTTATCCAAAGAAATATAAATTAGAAGCATTTGAAAAGTTCAAATAATTTAGAAGTTAAGTAGAGAAGTAACTTGGCAAATGTATTAAGACACTTAGATCAGATTGAGGTAGAAAATACTTAAGTCAAAAGTTGCAAGATTATCTTAGAGATAATGGGATTTTATCTCAATGGACTCCACCATATAGACCACAACATAATGGTGTATATAAGAGGAGAAATCAAACACTATTAGATATGGTTTGATCCATGATGAGCCAAGCAGACATGCCTAAGTCCTTTTGGGGATATACATTAGAAATTGCTATTTATGTGTTGAATAGAGTTCCTTGTAAATCGATTGATGTTACTCTATACGAGATATGGAATAACAAGAAACCCACACTTTCTCATATAAAGGTATGGGGCTGTCCTGCTTGTGTAAAGAGGACTGTAAGGCCCCTAACATGACCCTAATTTAATTTTGCATATTTGTATGATTAAGTTAAGGGGATAAATTAGCATGCTATTATGTTAATTGCATGAAAATAAAATATAAGAATATGGTTTAATAGTAATTGAGGATGTAATTGAAGTAAATAGGTGTTAATTTGTAATTATGGCATTTTGGTGGCCAATTGTGAATAAAAGCATTTAATTCAAGGTTAATTTGGAAGATTGAATTAATTGATAGGTTGAATTAAGAAAAAGAGTTAGTGGAGGGGTCATATTATAGCATGCATAAAGGTTTATGCCATTTGTTTGACATGCAATTTTTCAAGGGACTAAAGAGGGGATTGTTAAGTTGGTATAAAAGGCTTGAGTTAGTGGAATTTGGAGGTGTCAAGTGTTAGTGAGAAATCTGCAGTGAAGAGTGAAGAACCAGAAAAATAGATCTTCTTCTTCTTCTTCCTTTTGATTTCCAATGTTTTATCTCAAATGCATTGAGGATGATGTTTGTTGTTTAAGCAAGAGTAAAATGCAGTAAATTAAGGTAATCAAACTCTTAATTTAACCCTCCATCATCTTCATCTTCTTCTTCTTTTCAAGTTAACTTAGAACAACGTAATTGCTGGAAATTTAAATGATGATGGTGACGGTATTTGTGAAGGAGAAGAGGAAGGAAGAAGGAACAAAGGAAAAGGAATTGATAGAGGTTGAGGACTTTGGGTTTATCAGCTAAGGTATGGGAATTTAGGCTGTTCATATTGCATGTGAGGATGATTATTGGAATTGTGTGGGCTTTACAGAACTCAATTTACGTTTTTCTGAAATTTTATAGATGTGAGGTTGAAGAAGAAAACTGTTCTTGCCGAGTCGTGAATGACTTCACGAGTCGTGAACATTAGTCCGACTCGTGAAGCTCTTCACGAGTCGTGAAGTGCAGTTTTTCTTCTCCACTCGTGAGCTTCTTCACTAGTCGTGATGTATAGCCTTTCTTCTCCACTCGTGAACTCCTTCACGAGTCATGAGATTTGCCTTATTTGCTTCACTCGTGAAGCCCTTCACTAGTGGAACTCCCCTTCACGACTGAATGACCTGTCTAGAATGTTTTGCTCATAAGTTGAGCTATAGAACAGCAAATTGAATGATTCTTTTTGCATTGAAAATTAAACTTCCATACCTATATTTCATATGAAGAAATCTAAGTTTAAATCTGTCTCTAAGTACATGTAATCTAGGGTTGAATCCAGACTTGTTTTAGACTGCTCAATATAACAGAAATTGCAATATTGTGCAAATCATTGCTACACTTGATTATATGATCTTTAAATTGATTGAGACGGATAGTTGCTTATGTGATAGTAAAGTTAATTGAATAAGACATGTAGTATGACTATCAATGAAGGATTTATATGAATACAGATGCATTCAATTGTGTATATGAGTAAAGACTAGTGATGAAATATCTAACCTATACATGTGATTAGTCTTGTGCATGATGGTCATATGCTAAATTGATATATATACACATGTAAATCTTATGACATGGAAGTGCACATATTGACATGTACCTATGCTATAAAATAGGAACTATAATAGTATGACTTTGGCATGTGTATATGCCCATAAGGAAACATGTTGATATGTTGTATAGCACATAACTTGAATAATGATAAAGGTATATATATATGTGTTGGAAACATGCTCATAAGAATAAATCAACTATATGCGAATGTACCCACAGGTATGTACATTTATGATTATATATATGAGTATATAAGCATGTAATTGCCCTATGAGATAGAGGATGAATTAGCATGACTATGAGCATGTGAAATGCTTAATGAAAACATGATCGAGTATATGATATGATGATTATATGTCATGCCTATATGTTATGATGCAAATTATATAGTCATACAGATTTGAATAAGCCAGATGTATAACTTGGCATGTGAACTGTGCATATATCTGATTATGCACCATAGAATTCATAGTTATATAAGACTATGTATATGTGCACAACATTATACTATGAATACAGTATTAATATGTGAATTGAACACGAATATAATTCTACCTGCGATACAGTTTTAGATGTGGATAGATAGGCGCCTATAAGGAAATTGTAGGTGCCATAGTTTGGCCCGCTTGGGTCCATAGTATATGTATGATCCCGTTTGGATCATGATCAGCCCCATTTGGGTTGATAGGCTACCCCGTTTGGGTATGCTTGACCGGTCCATAGTATAGTTTGGCCCCGTTTGGGTCTATAGATTTGATATCTTCGGATATCCTTCTTTGATACCGATGTGTATCCATAGTTCCCGTTATCCACCGATAAAGCTAAGGCAGGCTAAACGTTATTCATAGTAATGATAAAGAAATTAAACAGTTAAAGTGATTTGACTAAAGATTGATATTCTGGATCATAATGTTGTTTTACGACAGGAATTATGTTTTATTTGAATATGTTTACATGGGAAATTGCTGTCTATATGAATTATGAATATGAGCATAATTATTACTCTTCTGGGTACAATGATTAGGAACATGGAAGAATATGTTATGCTTTAAAGTATTTGGTTTTAAAGATATGATATGTTGCATATGTTATTAATTGTATACATTGTATATGTATGTTTGATGACCTGTGTGTGTGGTCATCCATCTGTAGATATTCCCCACTAAGCTTTATAGCTTAGCACGGGTTATTTTATCCGTGTAGGTTCAAATAGCAAGACTTTTGTTAAAGGACATTCTCTGCATCAGGAAGGGCCAACCATCGACTTATAACCTTGATGTAGGATATTTTGTAATACAATTATCATATGTTTTGTATTAAGGCCAGTTATTTTATGTTATGTTTAAAACCTATGCGGAATATTGTAACTCACTAGTAGTAAAGCTAAGACAGAATATGTGTGCATGTGATTTACATAATGTAATATTCATATAGTCTAGTATGCATGTTAATAGGTATGAAATGGAAAACAGGAATAGACTTGTAGCACGCATATAGGCATATGAAACCATGTGGCATGTTTAATGGCTAAATGATGATTAAATGAATATGTAGCATAAGCATGATTAATAGTATTCATGATACATGTATAATGGGGTATTTGCATAGGGGGTGCTACAATTTGTGGTATCAGAGCCCTAGGTTTAGCCTTTTCTGGGTAAAAATGAACCTAGGATTCTATAGTATGATATAGTGTTTTGTTGGCCTGATGTAGAAGTCCCTATTTTTCTTATAAATTGAATATGGAAAACTCTAGAGATACTTTTGAGGAATCGGCTGAAAGTAATAGGCCGGTTAGAACTAATCCTTCCAATATTGGACCTTCATCCTCCAATCCAAATGAGGTCCCAACAGCCGTCCCTACAGAAGCATTGTTAAAAATATCACAGGATATGGCTCAAGTTCTTCAAAGAATGACAGCACCCAAAGCTCCAATTTCTGAAATTAGAAAGCATGGTGCTGAAGAATTTTTAGGCACTAATCTGGAACAATCTGAAGAAGCTGAATTTTGGCTGGAAAGGCTAGAGAGAATTTTTGATGAAATCGGTTGTCCAGTGAGTCATAAAGCATCTTGTGCTGTGTCTCTGTTACAGGGTGCAGCTTATGACTGGTGGAAGTTGGTATTGAAGCAACCTCAGTTACTAGATCCCCTTACATGGGAATTTTTTCACAACTGAATTCAAGAAAAAGTATGTTACTGAGGAGTATAAGCAAGAGAAGTTAAAGTAATTCCTCCACTTGAAATAGAGAGTTATGTCTGTGGCTGAGTATGAGAAAGAATTCAGTCACCTGTGCAAATATGCTCCTGATGAGATGTAAACTGATGCTTTTAAATGTAGACAGTTTGAAGATGGATTGAATGATTGTATCCGAGAAAATTTGATTGGGTCTACATCTTTGCGTGTAGTTAACTTCACTCAACTGGTTACAGCAGCCTTGCGAGTTGAAAAGAATGAAATGGAAAAAAGGGAGAGAGAACAGAGAAGAGGTGGGTCGAAGGGTGATCTTTTACATGAAAGAGAGCTAGAGAAGCATAAGGAAATCAGCCAGCTGAATCTGGCTATAGTTCTTCAAAAAGGGACAGGAGACAAGAATCTTCTGCAATGTCTAAACAGGAAAAACAAGCTTCAGGGAATCAGAGTGGGGGGCAACCTCCAGTGTGTCCCCATTGTTCTAGGAAACATTGGGGTAGTTGCAGGAAATTGTCTGGGGCATGTTTCAAATGTGGTGGTACCGATCACTTCATGGCTAGTTGTCCATCGAAGAGGGAACAGGATGTGGGACAACAGGGCAGTAGAGAAACTTTTAAAGCACCATCTTCAGGTAGAGGTAGGGGAAGAGGACGTGGGGGATCGAGTTATCAGGGATCCCAGTCCAGGAACATTTCTGAATCAGTTGACAGGCCCACAGCTCCAGTTGTTCCTATTCGGGCTTATGCAATGAAAGCTAGAGAGGATCAGAGTGCTCCAGAAGTCATAGCTGGTACATTCTCTCTTTTTGATTCTGATATGCATGCACTTATTGATCCTGGTTCCACTCATTCTTAAATTTGCACTGGGGATATGGGTAGAAATGAGTCTACTGTTCATGAACTAGAATATGATATTTATGTAACCAACCCTTTGGGTCACAATGTTGTTGTTAATAAAGTGCATAAACAGTGTCCTATTGTAATTCAAGGGAAAGAATTCCTTGCTGATCTTATTGAGTTACCATTCCGGGAGTTTGATATTGTACTTGGTATGGATTGGCTGTCTAGACATCATGCAGTGATTGATTGTGAAGCTAAAACTATAACTCTCATTGGTTCTGATGGAGAAGAAACTTTATTACAGGGCATTCGATCTGAACCTATAGCTAATGTAATATCAGCTATGCAAGCTAAGAGATTTTTGAGAAAAGGGTGTGAAGCTTTCTTAGCACTTGTGCTTGATTCAAGAATAGAAAATGTGAATCTTCAAGAGATTTCAGTGGTGAAAGAGTTTCCTGATGTGTTCCCTGAAGACTTACCTAGTCTTCCACCTGAAAGGGAAGTTGAATTGTCTATAGACATTCTACCTGGTACAGCTCCTATTTCGAAGGCACCATACAGGATGGCTCCTTTAGAATTGAAAGAACTAAAAGCTCAGCTACAGGAGTTGCTTGACAAAGGCTTCATTAGGCCTAGTACATCACCTTGGGGTGCACCGGTTTTATTTGTGAAGAAAAAGGATGGGTCTATGAGGATGTGCATAGACTACAGACAGTTCAACAGGGTAACAATCAAAAATAAGTATCCTTTACCAAGAATTGAAGATTTATTTGATCAGTTGAAGGGTGCTGGAGTGTTTTCCAAGATTGATTTGCGCTCAGGTTATTACCAACTTCAGGTTAAGGATGTGGATGTTTCCAAAACAGCCTTTAGAACCCGATATGGGCATTATGAGTTTCTGGTGATGCCTTTTGGGTTAACAAATGCACCGGCTGCGTTTATGGATCTTATGAATAGGGTGTTTAGACCCTACCTGGATCAGTTTGTTGTTGTGTTCATAGATGACATTTTGGTGTATTCGAGGAATGAAACGGAACATGCTGAGCATTTGAGAATTGTTTTACAGATTCTGAGGGAGAATCAGCTGTATGCTAAGCTGAGCAAATGTGATTTTTGGCTTAAGGAAATTTCTTTTCTTGGTCATGTAGTATCTTCTGAAGGCATTAGGGTGGATCTAGCTAAAATAGAGGCTATAGTGAATTGGAAGCCGCCTCAAAATGTGACAGAAGTGAGAAGTTTTATGGGCTTAGCAGGTTATTACCGTCGCTTTGTGAAAGGCTTTTCAGTTATAGCCACACCACTCACTAAACTTGTAAGAAAGGGTATAAAGTTTGAGTGGACTGACCGATGTCAAGCAAGTTTTGATCTGTTGAAGAAATTTCTGATAGAGGCTCCAGTTTTGACACAGCCAGTTACAGGAAAGGAGTATGCTATGTATAGTGATGCTTTTAGAGTTGGCTTGGTTTGTGTGTTAATGCAAGATGGCAAAGTAATTGCCTATGCATCTAGACAGTTGAAGCCACATGAACAAAACTATCCAACCCATGACCTAGAATTAGCAGCAGTAGTGTTTGCCTTGAAAATTTGGTGACATTATTTGTATGGGGAAAAGTGCAGAATCTATACAGATCACAAGAGTCTCAAATATTTGCTCACTCAAAAGGAACTTAACTTGAGACAGCGAAGATGGTTAGAATTGTTTAAAGATTATGATTGTATAGTGGATTACCATCCAGGCAAAGCTAATGTTGTAGCTGATGCCTTGAGCCGTAAGATGATGGCTGCTATGATTGCACATCGCTGTAGATGGAAAATTGCTTATGATGGCGCTTTAATAGCACAGTTGAAAGCTAGACCTTGTTTGAGGCAAATAGTGATTGATGCACAGAAACATGATGAAAAGTTGCAACAGATTTTGAAGTCTTTACATGAAGGGACCCAGTCTGAGTACTCAGTGAAAGAAGATGGGGGTGTGTATTATCAGAATCAATTGTATGTTCCTGATGACAAAGAATTAAAGAGAACAGTATTGAAAGAGGCTCACAATACAGTATTTACTATGCACCCTGGTGGGAACAAGATGTACCAGGATTTGAAACAAAGTTATTGGTGGCCTGGCATGAAGAAAGGTGTGGTAGCCTATGTTTCCAAATGTTTGACTTGTCAGCAGGTAAAAGCAGAGCACCAGCTACCCTCTGGGTTGTTGAACCCCATTCCAATTCCACAATGGAAATGGGAGGATATCACTATGGATTTTGTAACAGGATTGCCCTTTACAAAGAAAAAGTATGATGCTGTTTGGGTTATAGTTGACAAGCTGACTAAATCAGCTCATTTCATACCAGTTCGGATGGACTACCCTATGGATAAGTTGGCAGAACTTTATGTAAATGAGATTGTTAGACTGCATGGCATTCCGGTGTCAATAATCTTTGATCGAGATCTGAGATTCGCATCAAGATTTTGGCAGAGTTTGCAACAAGCTTTGGGAACTCAGCTTCGTTACAGTACAACATTCCACCCTCAGACGGATGGGCAATCTGAATGGGTTATTCAGATTCTAGAGGATATGATGAGAGGATGTGTTTTGGAGTTTGCAGGGAGTTGGGATAGGTATCTACCATTAATGGAGCTCGCCTACAATAACAGTTATCAAAGGAGCATCGAGATGGCACCATATGAGGCCTTGTATGGCCGAAAATGTAGAACTCCTGTTTACTGGACTGAATTGTCTGAGCGCAAAGTTATTGGTCCTGATATTGTCAAAGACACAGAAGAAAAGGTACAAGTTATCAAGCAGAGATTGAAGGAAGCTAGTGATAGACAGAAGTCTTATGCTGATTTGAAGAGAAGAGATATTGAATATCAAGTGGGTGACAAAGTGTTTTTGAAAGTGTCCCCTTGGAGAAAAGTATTGAGATTTGGGAAAAAGGGTAAGCTAAGTCCGAGGTTTATAGGCCCATATGAAATTCTTCAAAGAGTTGGGCTAGTGGCATATAGATTGGCTCTCCCTATGGAACTAGCCAAACTTCATGATGTGTTTCATGTTTCTATGCTTTGAAGGTATCGATCAGAAGAATTCCATGTGATACCAGTTCAAGATGTGCAAGTACAGCCAGATTTCACTTATGATGAAGAACCTATAGCAATTCTAGCTAGAGAAGTTAGACAGCTTAGAAATAAGCAAATTCCACTTGTTAAAGTACTCTGGCAACATCATGATATACAAGAAGTTACTTGGGAGCCAGAAGCAGCTATGAAGGAACAACATCCTCACTTATTCCAAACAAGTATGAATTTCGGGGACGAAATTCTTAAGGGGGAGAGAATTGTAAGGCCCCTAACATGACCCTAATTTAATTTTGCATATTTGTATGATTAAGTTAAGGGGATAAATTAGCATGCTATTATGTTAATTGCATGAAAATAAAATATAAGAATATGGTTTAATAGTAATTGAGGATGTAGTTGAAGTAAATAGGTGTTAATTTGTAATTGTGGCATTTTGGTGGCCAATTGTGAATAAAAGCATTTAATTCAAGGTTAATTTGGAAGATTGAATTAATTGATAGGTTGAATTAAGAAAAAGAGTTAGTGGAGGGGTCATATTATAGCATGCATAAAGGTTTGTGCCATTTGTTTGACATGCAATTTTTCAAGGGACTAAAGAGGGGATTGTTAAGTTGGTATAAAAGGCTTGAGTTAGTGGAATTTGGAGGTGTCAAGTGTTAGTGAGAAATCGGCAGTGAAGAGTGAAAAACCAGAAAAATAGATCTTCTTCTTCTTCCTTTTGATTTCCAATGTTTTATCTCAAATGCATTGAGGATGATGTTTGTTGTTTAAGCAAGAGTAAAATGCAGTAAATTAAGGTAATCAAACTCTTAATTTAGCCCTCCATCATCTTCATCTTCTTTTTCTTTTCAAGTTAACTTAGAACAACGTAATTGCTGGAAATTTAAATGATGATGGTGACGGTATTTGTGAAGGAGAAGAGGAAGGAAGAAGGAACAAAGGAAAAGGAATTGATAGAGGGTGAGGACTTTGGGTTTATCAGCTAAGGTATGGGAATTTAGGCTGTTCATATTGCATGTGAGGATGATTATTGGAATTGTGTGGGATTTATAGAACTCAATTTACGTTTTTCTGAAATTTTATAGATGTGAGGTTGAAGAAGAAAACTGTTCTTGCCGAGTCGTGAACATTAGTCCGACTCGTGAAGCTCTTCACGAGTTGTGAAGTGCAGTTTTTCTTCTCCACTCGTGAGCTTCTTCACTAGTCGTGATGTATAGCCTTTCTTCTCCACTCGTGAACTCCTTCATGAGTCGTGAGATTTGCCTTATTTGCTTCACTCGTGAAGCCTTTCACTAGTCGAACTCCCCTTCACGACTGAATGACCTGTCTAGAATGTTTTTCTCATAAGTTGAGCTATAGAACAGCAAATTGAATGATTCTTTTTGCATTGAAAATTAGACTTCCATACCTATATTTCATATGAAGAAACCTAAGTTTAAATCTGTCTCTAAGTACATGTAATCTAGGGTTGAAGCCAGACTTGTTTTAGACTGCTCAATATAACATAAATTGCAATATTGTGCAAATCATTGCTACACTTGATTATATGATCTTTGAATTGATTGAGACAGATAGTTGCTTATGTGATAGTAAAGTTAATTGAATAAGACATGTAGTATGACTATCAATGAAGGATTTATATGAATACAGATGCATTCAATTGTGTATATGAGTAAAGACTAGTGATGAAATATCTAACCTATACATGTGATTAGTCTTGTGCATGATGGTCATATGCTAAATTGATATATATACACATGTAAATCTTATGACATGGAAGTGCACATATTGACATGTACCTATGCTATAAAATAGGAACTATAATAGTATGACTTTGGCATGTGTATATGCCCATAAGGAAACATGTTGATATGTTGTATAGCACATAACTTGAATGATGATAAAGGTATATATATATGTGTTGGAAACATGCTCATAAGAACAAATCAACTATATGCAAATGTACCCACAGGTATGTACATTTATGATTATATATATGAGTATATAAGCATGTAATTGCCCTATGAGATAGAGGATGAATTAGCATGACTATGAGCATGTGAAATGCTTAATGAAAACATGATCGAGTGTATGATATGATGATTATATGTCATGCCTATATGTTATGATGCAAATTATATAGTCATACAGATTTGAATAAGCCAGATGTATAACTTGGCATGTGAACTGTGCATATATCTGATTATGCACCATAGAATTCATAGTTATATAAGACTATGTATATGTGCACAACATTATACTATGAATACAGTATTAATATGTGAATTGAACACGAATATAGTTCTGCCTGCGATACAGTTTTAGATGTGGATAGATAGGCGCCTATAAAGAAATTGCAGCTGCCATAGTTTGGCCCGCTTGGGTCCATAGTATATGTATGATCCCGTTTGGATCATGATCAGCCCCGTTTGGGTTGATAGGCTACCCCGTTTGGGTATGCTTGACCGGTCCATAGTATAGTTTGGCCCCGTTTGGGTCTATAGATTTGATATCTTCGGATATCCTTCTTTGATACCGATGTGTATCCATAGTTCCCGTTATCCACCGATAAAGCTAAGGCAGGCTAAACGTTATTCATAGTAATGATAAAGAAATTAAACAGTTAAAGTAATTTGACTAAAGATTGATATTGTGGATCATAATGTTGTTTTACCACAGGAATTATGTTTTATTTGAATATGTTTACATGGAAAATTGCTGTCTATATGAATTATGAATATGAGCATAATTATTACTCTTCTGGGTACAATGATTAGGAACATGGAAGAATATGTTATGCTTTAAAGTATTTGGTATTAAAGATATGATATGTTGCATATGTTGTTAATTGTATACATTGTATATGTATGTTTGATGGCCTGTGTGTGTGGTCATCCATCTGTAGATATTCCCCACTAAGCTTTATAGCTTAGCACGGGTTATTTTATCCGTGTAGGTTCAAATAGCAAGACTTTTGTTAAAGGACGTTCTCTGCATCAGGAAGGGCCAACCATCGACTTATAACCTTGATGTAGGATATTTTGTAATACAATTATCATATGTTTTGTATTAAGGCCAGTTATTTTATGTTATGTTTAAAACCTATGCGGAATATTGTAACTCACTAGTAGTAAAGCTAAGACAGAATATGTGTGCATGTGATTTACATAATGTAATATTCATATAGTCTAGTATGCATGTTAATAGGTATGAAATGGAAAACAGGAATAGACTTGTAGCACGCATGTAGGCATATGAAACCATGTGGCATGTTTAATGGCTAAATGATGATTAAATGAATATGTAGCATAAGCATGATTAATAGTATTCATGATACATGTATAATGGGGTATTTACATAGGGGGTGCTACAAGGACAATATCAGTCAAACTAGATGTTAAGTTTGACAAATGCTTATTTACGAGATATCAAAAAGAAATATTTGGATATTATTTCTACCATCCCTTAGAACAAAAAGTGTTTATTTCAAGGCATGATATCTTCTTAGAACAAGAGTTTCTTCTAAGAGAGGACAATGGGAGTAAAATTGAACTTGGTGAAGTTCAAGATCCATAATAGAAGTGGATCAACCGATTGAACTCGAGACTGAATCTCATGCTTATGAGATTATAGTTGAACCTAATTATACATAAAATCCTAGAAGATATACTAGGATGCATTCTATCCTTATGAGATATGGATTTCACATTGATTCAGATAGAGACATAACTGTAGTAGAGGACAATAAGCCTACAAGCTATTAGGATGTTTTGAATAGTTTAGAACATGATTTATGGCTTAAGGCTATGTAGTCTGAACTGGACTCCATGCATGAGAACAAAGTATGGACGTTAGCTTAATCACCTGATGGGATAAAACCCATAGGGTGCAAATGGGTCTTCAAAAAGATAACTGATATGGAAGGTAATATAGTTACCTATAAAGCTCGCTTAGTAGCAAAAGGCTATAATCAAAGAGAAGGAATTGACTTTGATGAAACCTTTTCTCCTGTGGTGATACTTAAGTCTATAAGAATACTTTTAGCCATTGCAGCTCATTATGATTATGAGATTCGGCAAATGGATGTGAAGATAGCTTTTCTAAATTGAAATCTAACTGAGGATGTGTATATGACATAACCAAAAGGGTTCACATCAAGGGATGGAAAAAACGTATGCAAGCTTCAAAGATCTATTTATGGATTAAAGCAAGCCTCTAGGGGCTGGAACATCTGATTCAATGAAACAATCAAAGAGTTTGATTTCTCACAGAATGAAGATGAAACTTGTGTGTATAAAAGGGTCAATGGGAGTGCAATTGTCTTTCTAGTTCTATATGTAGATGACATATTGATCATGGAAAATGACATTTCTCTTCTCCAATCAGATAAAATATGGTTATCAAAGAAATTCTCCATAAAAGACTTTGGAGAAGCATCCTGTATTCTGGGAATAAAGATCTATAGAGATAGATCCAATAGGTCGCTAAGTCTTTCTCAAATTACATATATAGATAAAGTATTGAAGAGGTTCGATATGTAACTTTGTAAGAAAGGGTTTATACCCATGGTGCATGGAAACACCTTTCTAAGTTTATATGTCAACAAATACTAGAGGTTAGAGAGAGCATGAATAGAACACCATATGCACCTGCAATTGATTTTATAATGTATGCTATGCTATGTACAAGTCAAGATGTAGCATTTGCTTTGGGTGTCAGAAGTAGATTCCAATCTAATTTTGGAGAAGAGAACTGGGCAGCTGTCAAGAATATCCTTAAGTACTTGAGAAGGACTAAGGATATATTCTTGGCATATAGAGAGGGTAGTTTGGAAGTAAATGGATATACTGATGCCAGCTTTCAATCAGAAAATGATGATTGTAAATTACAGTCTATTTTTATATTCATAATGAGAGAAGGAGCAAATAGTTGGAAAATTTCCAAACAAGAAACAATTACTAATTCCACGATTAAAGCTGAGCACACTGCCGCTTTAGAGACAACCAAAGAAGCAATATGGATTAAGAAGTTCATATATATGAATTCATGTTAAAGAGTATGCCGTAGAGCCCACATAGAAAGGGATGTATTTCATGTATATGAATTCATGTTGTTAATGAAAAGAGAAGGAACCATTCATTTATTAATGCTATGTTTAAATACATTTGTTTGTTTATCTTAAATTAATGAATGAAGTCCTAGATATTATAAACATAGTGCAAAGGCAATCATGAAAGTATTCATGATGTGAGATGTCTATTGCATGCAAATATGATAGTATCTAAATATTCCTAATCATAGTATTAACAAGATAAGACATTGTTAATATGGATGGACTAGTATATGTTGTACTTCTTAAATAGTTCAAGCAACCGTTCTTATAACTATGATTATGGGAGATGATCAAACCTAACATGTGGATATTAAATCTATGTCAGTGAGGAATCTCTTCATAGTAGTGGTGTAGGTATCCTTAGACATGAGATCACCAAAGTTATCTTAAGTAGTAATTGATATACTTTGACTCCATAACTGCTTACCTCCATCTAAGGGTGAACATAGTTAGGAGGTTGGGTATATCATGACCACTTGAAGATAGTTGCGTAATCAAGAAAGGATTCACCATCATAGATTTATTAAGGGAGGTTATCTCACATGATTCTATAATTGCCTTGTTCAGAGAATCTTTAGCCAGAGTAATATGTCAAGGTGGATAGGAATCCATAAAGGATATTTTGGTAGCAATGGTTAAATTAATAAAACATACATAATTAGATTCATATTAGTTGGAATAAATCCAAACTCAAAATCTAATTGAGATAAGAGTGGTGAAAGGAGTAATTGCATGGTAACTATTTCTATGGAAGGTTATAGTTAGAACCACTTGACTTTCCCGACATTTAGGTAGTCATGATACTTAGCTAGAGGCCGCTCATGACTTGTATAATATTGTATCATAAATATCAATAAAGGATTGATAAAATGATTTAAAGAGGTTTAAATCATATGAATTTTGAATGAAACTTTTAATTATATATTATACTGCCAATATGGACAGAAACCCAATAGGTCACACACATATAGAGTAAAGGATAAAATGGTAAAAGGACAAGGGTAATAATATTTGATATTATTATAGGAGAATAGAAATAAATAAGAAAATAATTAATTAAAGAGTTTAATTAATTATGTACAAGTAGAGATGTTCGCATAATTTTTTAGAAATGTTACGTAAAATTGACCCAATTAAAATATTATATTTCATATTTAAATATTATTGGACTGTAAATGTTATAGGGATGATATAATATTAATAAGTCAATTGGAGAAATAATTAAAGGCCTATAAAGTTTGTTTCTGTGTAGAAGCCCACTAGAGAATGGCTTTAACACAGTACCCCATACAGAAGGCCTTAGAGGCCTAATTTTTGGACTAAAATAAATTAAATATATTTCCTAAGTGTTATGGTGTTAGTGTAAGCCCTAGCCCCAATGCATTGTTATAAAACACTTTAGTTAATAAATGAGGCATTTGTTTTACCTATTGTATTCCTGTGCATATCAATTGATAGAACTATCCAAGAATGTTGTTTCAGTTTAAGTTATCATATGTGAGGCACATGGTTGTAAGACCTTGAAACAAATGAGACTTCACTTTAAATATCCCTATCAGTCATTGTTATGGGAATAACAAATGAATTAAGACTAGTATGCTCTCTCTGGTAAGATGAGTTCTGTCTTACGGACCATAAGGACAAGAGTGTCAATCAGAGATCATAGATACATGTTTAGAACATGGTATCTGGATTCGATCCATTCATGAGAACACTACATGGTATAAGTCATAAGTGTTTATCATGTGCAAGTTTTGTATCGGAGTTCTTAGACCTAAAATCTCTATGAAACACTTTATGAATTGCTGTGCACTTTGACATACACCTAATGTGCTCATAACAGGGTGACAAGTATGGGTATGCACTAATCCATGTTAGTGAGCATAAGAGAAGTGAAGGGATTAGCCCTCTCGATAAGAGAGAAAATATCATTGGCCACTTGATCAGTGAACTAAGAAGTGTATGGCCATACCGAGATGAAATAATGAGTAATCATTATTTATCTGAGAGTTTAGTGTCACTATAATATCAAGAAAGGAATTAGTATATATGAGGATGACTGGTTCCATGCCTTATATTAATTCTGATATTTAAGGGTAAGGGACTATGTAAAATTGCATTAGGTCACTAAATGCCATTTGCATTTTTATTTAATTTGGAATGCTGTAATATCTTGCTAGAGAATATATATAACCTTTAAATTAATTTATTAATTCATTACCAATATTAAATGGACCTATAGGATCGAACATAAAGCATAAGGCTTAAAACATGTAATTAAAGTATTGAGCATTAATTTGGGTTTTCATTTTAAAGTCAAATTAATGTAGATAATGGGTATTAAATTGCTAAGTGGACTTTAGCCCATGGAGATTAAAAAAAATGGCAAAAGGAGTGAATAAATTCATTATTTATTTATCTTTAGATATTTGGTTATTTATCTTTAGATAATTAAGTTAATTAAATTTAAATTCCTATGTCTTTGAATCAATATATACCACTTAATTAGGAAGTGATGGAGGCTGATTTTACTACCTAAATAATAGTAAATTTCGGCACACACAAAACCCTAAGCTAAGTGATATATATAGATTATAAGTAACTTTGCCATTTAGGTTTTATCTCTTTCTAAGCCACCACTCTCAAGGGTAAAGGACTCTTATTTTTTCTCTTGGTTTTTGGGCAGCCATTGGTGAACATTAGGAAGAACAATATCAGGTCTTGTGTCTTTAGTTCAATACCCATTCCCAAATATACATACATAGAGCTAGCACTCTCCGTTTTTAGAATTTGCTGGCAAGTGTGTGTGTGTGAGAATAGAGAGGAGTGGCATAAAGGCTATTCCTTTGGCATTGGTGATGAAGATCTAAAGTAAATAAGTCCTTCTTAGTTGCTGGTCATCATCAAAATCAAATCTTGAAGTGCATCTAAAGTTGTAAGTTTTAAAACCCTAAAATTGCATGTTTTCGATTCTTATTTATAGATTGCATGGTATGTATGATCGATTTTATTATTTTTCTGCTATGTGATTATCATGTACATACTATGTCATATTCCATCAATGGTATCAGAGACTAAACATGCTTATTTTGGTGCTTTAGATGCATTAAATATTTAATCAAAAATCGTTCGTTTAAAAACATGCAATGCTGAAATTTTCTGTTTTGAGTTTTTTGCATTGTTTTGGTGTAAAAATGATTTTAGATGATTAGATAGGTATTATAATTAATATGACATGTTAATATACTATCCTAAGATGTTCTTAGAGCTGTTCATGGTAGGATTTAATTGTAAATACCTGATGGTACATGTTAATCTTGAAACTAGGTGCTAGTTGGCATGATAAGTGATTGTATAACAACTAGTTTTCAAAATTAAATGTAAAAAACGATTTTGGCATTTTTGTAAGTGATTTTTAAAGATTAAATATCAGGTTTGGACATATTTTAAAATTTATTTTAATTTTGGTCCATGACAATTAAATTAATTAATTTTAAAATCACTTAAAACTATGATTAGTTTGTGTTTGTTACATGTTTAATCAACATTGTTTGTTTTGTTTTGATTAAAATGGTAAAAACACATTTAGATCAGATTAGTAAAGAA
Source organism: Excoecaria agallocha (assembly GCA_037975025.1). Lineage (NCBI taxonomy): Eukaryota > Viridiplantae > Streptophyta > Magnoliopsida > Malpighiales > Euphorbiaceae > Excoecaria > Excoecaria agallocha. Next base: position 37,619,413 of record CM075806.1, read on the forward strand.
CATTAACTCAATATTTATGACCTTATTTAAATTATTAAATGACTCATAAAATTTTTTTAAGTGTTTGTGCATTTTTGTGGCATTATACGAGCATTAAACAACTAGTTTCATTATTGTTTGTTTGTTTTAATATGAATGTCGTGTATGATATATGTGTTCTTCATGATTTTATGTTTTAATTCATGTTGGTACATATTACATGTATTTTTAATGTTTATGGGCTGCATGACATAAAATTAAAAATGGCCAAATTAGAAATTATACTAGAGTTGATTTATGGCACAAATCTAACTAGTTTGTGTTTTGGGCTTTTAAGAGAACTTATTCAATAAGAGGATTTAGTCCATTGGGCTTCGGCCTAGGCCCATCATGGGGTCCTCTCTTAAAAGTTCAAGTACACAATTTCAATTAGTGGGCTTGGCTAAATTAATTAAAATTGGACTTTGTTTTATCCATGAATGTTATGTATATTTATTTGCTTATTTTGTGTGATGAATGGATATGCATGATGCATTCATGGGCCCTGTGTTTTTGTAATTAAATATGGCCTATGAGCCATTATGTATTATTGTAAAAGTTTCATTTATTTTTTAGAATAAAATTTATTTGAAGACTTTGTAAATCAAGACGAAGCCCACCTGAGTGGAGAAGCCCAACTTGAAGATTCTTATGTAATAGTATAGAATCTTAGTTGTAGGTTTTTGGGCCCATGTTTGTCACGCTTTACTTTATGCAATTATATATATGCATGCTATGAATGGATGACAAAGCGTATGCCATTTAAGTTGTAATAAAATGAATCCCTATGATAGTAAGTCACAAAGTTGCCTTCCTAATTCGAAACATGTCAAGGCATCGATCATCGGTCACATAGACTAGGAGTCCTAGATGCGCTCGATTATCTTTGTGAGGCATGGGTTGTGACTGTAGGTTGGACTTAACATGGAAAGGGATGCCCGGACCTAGGCAACTAACAAATGGGTTTGTGCTATAACATCTTAAGATGTTAGCCTATTTGATACAAGAGTCATGCACGATACATGATTGGAGTTTTCCTACCTAAGTAACTTAACTTGTTAGGTGTACAAGCTCAGCTTGACTAATAAGTTGTTGTGAAAAGTGGATCTGGCCCACATTAAATCACTAATGCAAATTATTTAAAGGGATATTAATTCAGTTTGTGGGAATATAAATAAGACCTCATTTAATCTTGCTATGTTTTATTGTAGATTGAAAATGGCTTCTTCAAACAATAACTTTTCGTTGTGATCGGTCCTGGAAAAGGACAAATTGAATGGCACCAATTTCATATACTGGTCTCGAAACTTAAGAATGGTTCTTAAGCAAGAGAAAAAGTCGTATGTTTTGGATGCACCCTTGCCTGAAGAACCTAGAAGGAACGCGTCTACGGTTCTGATATCATGTAAAATGTCTACCTTTTAGTATGTGTTTTTCTCTTATTTATGTATTTAAGTATGTAATATTATATGTATTTTTATATGTTTATGTCCAATTTATGTGTTTATGTTTGTTTTTAAGAAAAAGGTTGGTGAAGTGTGAAGAAAATGAAGAATCTGGTGAAGTTTCGAAGAAGAAGATCACGAGTCGTGAAAGGGCTCACGACTCAGCAACAAGATCACGAGTCGTAAAAAGCTTCACTAGTCGGCATCAGGCTCACGAGTCCAGAAGAATAGAAGGGATCACGACTCGTGAGGAGGCTCACGAGTCGAAAAATACACCTGTTCCTCAAAAGTTGTATCTTTTGCAACCGATCTTTCAGCCATACATCATGTCCTCTCAGAGCAACCTTTCGTGATTTCTTAAGGGACATATCTGTAGAGTTATGCTCTATATATATGGGAGAAAAACTCTAGAGGAGAGGATGGAAAAAAATTAAAGAATTCTTTTACTATTTTCTTAAGAACGTTTTTTAGTTTGTTTTCCACATTTTCTTTTACTTAGTGTTTAGAGGATGACCAAAGAACAGAGCCAAAGGAATAAGAGATTTATCAGAAGGTCAAAATAGAAAGTAAACCCTGGGGAGTGATGTTTTCTTTTCTCTTATTTCATCTTTATTGTAATTTTGTTTGTGGCTAAGTTCTTTTGGTACATTGTAACTATTTAATTTAAGTTGTTATTCATCTATTTATCATTGTCTATTGAATGTTTATTCTCTTTATGTATGAAGTATGATTTAGATTTATTTGAGTGCTTTAATTTGCTAATTATGCTTTATCACAATAATTAGCATGTTAGTCTTTTAATTCACAATGAGAGTTGGAATTCTTTGATGGAAAGTCAAATAAATTTACTTGAAGCATTGAATTCACTTAGAGATAAGGAATTCACTTTGAGGGGTTAAAGAATTAGCATTGAACTTCACAGTTTTTATTTATCTCTATAATGACATGAGAATGCTTATAGACTCTAAGTAAGAACATCTTTATTGACAATGAGAATTGCTTTAAAGAATCTTGGCTAAATTCTCCAATCATATCATTCATATATTTGTTAAATGATTCAAAGATGAAATTGTTTATTTGGTTATAATGTATGTTCATCCTATCTTTTAAGTAATCTATTATCCAAAATTAACTTAATATATTTTAAGTAGTTTAGTATTTACATTAATTGCATGATTCCAATTAAAATCATTACCTATCCATTTACTTGTTATATCAATACAAAATTTACCCTGTACCCTTTGGAATGATACCCTACTCATCCTATACACAGTCTAGGGAGACTAAGGGTATTAGGGTCAAAAGGAAACTTTTGATACCAAGAATAGCGACTCCAATGATGTGACATGTTTGATGTTGGCCACTAAGGTGCCTGACTTGCAAAAGCAATTTATGGACCAAGAGGCTTATGCGATCATGGTACACCTCAAAGAGATGTTCCAAGAGCAAGCTCATCATGAAAGGTTCATGACAACAAAGGCCTTAATTTCTTGTAAGATGGCTGTGGGTACTCCGGTTAGTACCTATGTACTCAAGATGAAAGGGTATCTTGATACTCTTGAGAAGCTTGAGGTATAAGTCCCGAAGGAATTGGCTACTGACTTGATCTTAGGTTCATTGAATGATGATTATGATCTATTTGTGATGAATTGTAACATGCATGCAATGAACAAGATAGTCACCGAGCTTTATGGGATGCTTAAGAATACTGAAGAGAACATTCGAAAGACCAATCCCGTACTTATGGTTCAAGAGGGCATTAAGAAGAGACCCGCTAAGGGAAAGGGAAGGGGAAAGGTAAAACCCAAGAATGACCTGGCTCGGTTTAAGTCAAATGGGAGTGCACCTCAAGCCCAATCCAAGCCCAAGGTGCAAAAGCTCAAGGAGAGCGAGAGCACATGCCTCCATTGCAACAAGATAGGGCATTGGAGGAAAAATTGCGCTCTCTTCAAGGAAGAACAAAAGAAGAATGGAGCCAAGGCGTCTAGTTCTGGTATTTTTATTGTTGAAATTAACCTTTCTATTTCTACCACTTGGGTATTGGATACCGGTTGTGGTTCTCACATTTGTTCAAATGTGCAGGGGCTAAGAAATAGGTGGTTACTTGGGAAGAATGAAGTGGACATCCATGTGGGGAATGGAGCACGAGTTACTGCCATGTAGATAGGTGACCAACTACTCACTTTACCTTCCAAACTTTGTTTAGTTTTGAAAAATTGTTATTATGTGTCTGCTATGTGCAGAAACATTATTTCAGTTTCTTGTTTGGATTTGGATGAATTTGATTTTGTTATTAAAAATGGTAATGCTCATATTCATCGCCAAGGCATTTCATATGGCAATACCATGTTGTAAAATGGCCTTTATATCCTTGATCTACAAAACAAAAAGTCCATATACAACTTTAATACAAAGAGGGTTAAATCAAACGAATTGAACCCTACTTACTTCTGGCATTGTCGTTTAGGGCATGCAAATGAAAAATACATTTCAAGACTCCACAAATCTGGAGTGCTTTGGTCATTCGACTTATAGTCTTATGTCACATGCGAGCCATGTTTTCATGGAAAAATGGTAAAGAGTCCTTTTAACAAGAAAGGTGAGAGGACTAATGACTTATTTGAACTAATACAAACCGATGTATGTGGACTATTAAGTACACAAGCTAGAGGTGGTTTTAGCTACTTCGTAACATTCACAGATGACTTCAGTAGATATGACTACTTCTATCTAATGAAGTACAAGTCTAAAACTTTTGAGAAATTCAAAGAGTTTAAGAACGAAGTAGAAAACCAACTTGGCAAAAGTATAAAAGCCATTCATTCAGATCGAGATGGCGAATACTTAAGCTAAGAGTTTGACAGTCATCTGAAGGAGTGTAGTATTATTTCACAGCTCACTCGTCCTGGAACACCACAATGGAATGGTGTGTTCGAAAGGAGAAATCAAACTCTGTTGGACATGATTCGATCAATGATGAGTCAAGCAAATATTCATGTCTCCTTTTGGGGTTATGCATTAGAAATTGTTGCATTTCTATTAAATCGTACTCCAACTAAAGTAGTTAAGAAAACATCATACAAAGTATGGACTAGGAAAGAACCTAATATGTCATTTCTCAGGATTTAGGGTTGTGAAGTACATGTTAATAAATTAACATCTGATAAACTAGAGTCCAAATCCACTGTCTGCTTATTTGTGGGTTATCCCAAAGAAACAAAGGGATACTACTTTTACTAACAAGCTGAGAATAAAGTATTTGTTGCTCGTAAGGCTGTTTTATTGGAAAAGGAGTTCCTTCTCAAGAAAGACAGTGGGAGTAAAGTAGAACTTGGAGAAATTCAAGCACCACAAACTCCTATAAGAGGATGAGTTGGAAATGGCAAGTTCACAACCAGTTGTGGAACAAAAACCCATTACACAAGAACCTAGAAGGTTCGGTAGGGTACGTCATTGGTAGTGAAGATCTAAAGTGAATAAGTCCTTTTTACTTTTTGGTCATCATCAAAATCAAATCTTGAAGTGCATCTAAAGTTGTAAGTTTTAAAATCCTTAAATTGCATGTTTTCGATTATTGTTTATGGATTGCATGGTATGTACGATCGATTTTATTATTTTTCCGCTGCATGATCATCATGTACATACCATGTCATATTCCATCATATGGAGCCTATATATTTAATTTGGTTTGGTTTAGAATTGATTTGGGCAATTAAATCAAAGTTTATGCATAAAGGTCCTAGTTTATGGGTTATATGTAGGGTCCTTTAGGAAAAGGCTTGGATTGAATTTTAATTAAGCCCAAATGAATTAGTAATAATTCTAGAAGCCCATTTAATATTTCTCCATCAATTTTTAAAAAGCCTAACCCCGTTATGATGTTGGATTTTTTAACCTAGCTATAAAATCCAAGATAAAGGGGATTTAGGGTTAAGAGTTTTTGAAAAGAGAAAAAAAAACTTCTCTTATTCTTTCCTACCGCCACCCTCCTTGTGAGCTTCAAGGTGAATTTTGGCCTCCTCGTGTTCGTATTATAATTGGTTCATTTGATCCTTCTCTTGTATGGATTATAATTAGAGGTGTTCAATTTTGGACACTATGGTTTGCGATAACCCGGTGAGAAGAAAAGACAACTGTTCAACAAAAATCAAAGGTGATTTTCTTATTCTCATTAATATTTATATTGTATTTCCATGGCAAGATTAGATATATTGGTTAAAAAAATTTAATTTTTGCTTATGCATATGATGTATGTAACCGATCAATTTCCAACATAGGGGCGGGCACCATCACTTTGTCCACTGAGTAGTACATTGCCATCAACAATCATCTCAATAGTATAATCGAGAGGATGGACACTAGTTTCAACACCATCACACAATGGATGGATGAGATACTAAACTACCATCAAGAAGTTGCAATCTCAATTCGATGCCCAATATCCCCCTCCTCCTCCTCTAATTGCTTAGAAGCCATGATTTCAATATTTTTCCATGACCACTGAACTTTTTTATCTTTATTTTGTATTTTTATGAGGGTAGCAAACAAATTCAAGTGTGGGGTGAGGGTTTGATTTTTTAAGGATTTAATATTTGTTTTATCTCATTTTAATTAACAACATAATAACTTTATGTTTATTTTTTATGTTTTTATAGTTGTTAATATAGTTTAGGACTTCTCTTATGTTTAGTCTTTTATTTCTATGTTTTCTAAGTTTGCTTTAATTTGTGTATCTTTTATATTTTTTTCTAATTTTTTGTTTGGTGTGTTACTTTTTCTTTAGTTTTGGTTATGTTTTTATTATTTTTTGCTTTAATTTTTGTTTTCTTTCATTTTTAGGTTGTCTTTTCTTCTGTTGTTATTGAAAACTTGTGCATGTTTGCTTAGTTTGCCCTTAGTTGTTTCCTTTGTGGATGCTCTAAACTCAAGTTTAGAAAAGCTTATTTAAGGTGGTTGAATGATCAAAGAGTAGTTTATTATTGAGTGTTTACCTTATTAATTTAGGTTCAATTAGTTTAATACCAGTAGGCCTCCGAAAATGTCTTGCACTTTAGGCTTATTTCTTTAAAAAAAATCTAGTGCAGGAAGGTGGTCGAATAGGAATTCTAGAGTGCTAGAATCTTCCTTATCATCCTTCAAAGCATTTACAACAATTTGAATTCAAAGTTTGAACTGATTTAGGCAAATTTTCTTTATAGCCTCTAGAAGACTCTAGACCTACCTGTTGTCGAATTGTTCTTCCTTAGATAGCCCCATTGAGCCTAATGAAGTATGCTAATTATGTAATAAATTTTGAAATATCTTTGGTACCCATATAATTGTCCTAGCTCTATAAGGAATTTTCCAACCCCTTTGAGAACTGGCCATTCTTGAAGTAAGTTGGAGAAAACTTTCCTTTCAAATAAAACTATATAGTTAGAGAAGGAATTTTAGATCTTGAATTTGAGCAAGCAGTCGTACTATCAAATGGCACTTTTGTGAAATCCTTCTTTTGGAAAACCAAACTTTTGAAAGACCGTTATGCATTCTGGGTAGTCTAGCAATTAGAGTATCTTTTGAACCAAGAAAAGGTAGACTATAAGCTAAAATTTTTTGGAGTTTTTTAGGATGAAGGGAGTTTTGGAATTGCTATTCTACTTTACAAAACCTACACATTTTTCTTAGCCATACCCCAGCCTCATTACAATATGTTTAGGTCCTAATGATCTTGTTTTGTTTAGAATTATTTACGAAGATGACCTTCGAGTTTCGGTGCTAAGGGAGAGGCCTATGGCTTTTCTTGAGTTTCAAGAGTGATACCATATGTGCAATTTTATGCATATGAATTATTTTCTTATATATCAAATTACATCAGTGTTTTATAATTCAAAAGTTATCTTTAGGCCTTGTAAAAAATATATATAATAAACATCAATTGAAATATTAAAATGAAGTATTAAAATTAAACATATGATAAGACATGAAAGTTTTTAACCATAATGTAATCCCACATTTAATTTAGCTTCCTTGAATATCAACTTTAATAAATATAACCTATACTTTTATACATGTAATTCAAGCATTAAAATCAATGTTAATCATGTTATTCCATATATCATATGCAATAGCTATGCTGTAATTAACTATAATGTATTATACTCTAGTTTAGGCTGCATAAGTTCTAAAGGTGGATAACGGGTGCAGTGGATACCCAAAGGTAACAAACTTAGTCCTGAAGGACAAGCTTGGTCTCATAGGACAAATAGGGATCCAAATGGGGTCAAATTATACTTTAGACCGATCAACCATACTCAAATAGGGTAGACCATGACCCAAATAGGGTCAAATAATAAAGATCCAAATGGGTCAACGGTGGCAACTGCAATATCCCTATAGGAGCCTATCTATCCACAGATGAACTCTAATAGCAGGTATGTAATTTGTTCATATAACTTTCATTTATAGTACAAACATTAAAGTATAAAGTGCAAAGCAAGCATCATATAAGAGTTAAGGATGTTGCTTGATTACATGTCTGACATGATTTGCTTGTATTGTTTCATAAGTTTAAATAAATAGAGGTTACCAAGTAACACATGATATGTATGTTATTTATAGTTGGTTCCAAATGTTTGAAATTGCTTAAATGAGTTAAATGCACAAAGAATTCTCAGTCAGTATACAATACAAGCATGCTAAGTTAACTATTAAGCTTTTCAAATGCTTTTATTGTTTACTACGTGAAGTTGTTAGATTTGTCAAGAATTTCTAATCCATTGATTACATGTTAAATAAATATATATATAAAGTGTGCTGAGTATGATTACTGATAAAGCAATGGTAATATCGAAATGCTTTAAAAGTTGAAAAATATACAGGGTAATGATATAATAGATTAATAAAAATAGTAAGTATTCAAACGAATGAGAATGCATCTTATACATGGAATATATTATACATATGTATAAGGAATATAATTTATCTGAATATAGTACCATGTTTCTAAGATAGTTAAGTATATCAAAGTGATCACTAAAATAAAAATGGGGGAACTCATAAAGCATAGATAAAGTATATATAGATATTTGTAAATAAGTGATAGAAATATGACATAGTTATTAAAATGTTTGGCAATTGATATTAATACATGAATAATATAGTCATCAATGTTTGACAACTAATAATTCAAAGTAATTTGTCAAGAGTAACCTATAGAAATCCAGAAAGTAAGCTTGATGTATAGGATTCAAAGTAATGAATGAATAATGATAAAGGTAATAAATTGATAAGCAAAGGAATTATCAATAGGTATTGATATTGGTTATAAGTATAGCAATAGAGAATATAAATATGGGAGATTATTGTGAATATTGTTTATAATGATTGGTTTATTTGCTTTAAGATGTGTATATATGGATTTTCATCTTGACGACCTTTAAAAGGGGTCGTCTACATGTTTTTGTTCCCTACTAAGCTTTATAGTTTAGCATGGGTGTTTCATCTGTGTAGGTTGCAAGTAAGGAATTTTCCCTGGAATGATATCTACAGAGGGATGGCCAACACAAGAGAGAGATTGAAAGTATAGTCTACTATTGAATGCATTTTGATTACAAGATTCTTATTTACTTTGACAAGGATGTGATGTACAAATGATTAATAGATGTAAATATTGTATTATTTAAAAATACTCTTAAGTATGTAGTAAAGTGTTAATAGTATAGTTTATATGTCAGATTTAGGTTTGAATTAAAAAAATATTTTGAGCATTAAACCTGGCAAGCATGCTTACTGATACAGGATATAGTGTTTACAACTATATAGGGGATAAGAGTGTTACAATGAGCCTACAAGCTATCAAAAAGTTTTGAATAGTTCTGAAAGTGATTTATGGCTTAAGGCTATGCAGTCTAAAATGGACACCATGTATGAGAATAAAGTATGGACTTTAACTCAACCACCTGAAGGGATAAAACCCATAGGGTCCAAATGGGTCTTCAAAAAGAAGACCGACATGGAAGGTAATATAGTTACCTATAAAGCTCGCTTAGTAGCAAAAGGCTATCGTCAAAAAGAAGCTACATAAAGATAGAGTAGGGGTCAGGCACTAGAATGTCCTAATTATTCTAAACATCGCTAGGGTAACTGTAGGAAATTAGCTGGAGAATGTTATTTATGGGGTAGTGTAGACCATTTTATATCTTACTGTCTTTTGAAATGGGATAAAGATTTTGGGCAACAAGGTAGTAGGGGCACTCCTAATACACCCCCATCCAATAGAGGTAAAGGTAGAGGAAGGGGTGGATCAAATCATCATGATTCTCAATCAAGGAATGTGTCAAAATCAATCCAGGGATATAGTGTAATTGTCAACAAAGTATGTAAAGACTATCCTATATTAGTTCAAGGAAAAAATTTTCAACAGACATGATAGTATTGCCTTTTATAAATTTGATGTAATTATGGGAATGGATTGGTTGTCTAAACATCATGCAATGGTGAATTGTGAAATGAAAATAGTAACTCTCAGAGATGATGAAGGAAAGGAAGTGGTAGTTGAAGGCGGTCGATCTAAGCTATTGACTAATGTTATATTAGCAATGCAAGCTAAATGTTGTCTTAAGAAAGGATGTGAAGCATTTCAAGTTTTAGTCCTTGATTCAAAAAAAGACATATTGAAGCTTCAAGATATACCTATGCTGAATGAATTTTTGAAAGTGTTACTCGAGGATTTGCCTAGCTTTCCTCCAAAAAGAGATGTAGAGTTGTCAATTGATCTTCTACTCTGTACAAACCTGATCTCTAAGGTACCATATAGAATGGCTCATTCTGAATTGAAAGAGCTAAAATTTCAATTATAGGAATTGTATGATAAAGGCTTCATCATACCTAGTGTGTCACTTTAAGCTGCACCAGTTTTATCTATAAAGAAGAAAGATGGATTGATGAGGATGTGTATCAATTATAGGCAGTTGAACAAAGCAATAGTGAAGAAAAAATATCCCTTGCCTCATATTAAGGATTTGTTTAACAAGTTGAGAGGTCCTGGTGTGTTTTTAAACATAAATTTGTGATCAGGTTATTACCAGCTCAGAGTTAAAGATGGGGATGTTCCCAAAACTGCATTCAGAACTCGTTATGGGCATTATGAATTCTTAGTTATACCATTTGACTTGAAAAATGCACCTGTTGCATTCATGGACCTTATGAATAGGGTATTCAGACCCTACTTGGATAAGTTTGTGTAGTCTTTATCGATGACATATTGGTTTACTCCAAAAATAATGCTGAGCATGCTGAACATTTGAGAATTGTGTTGCAAACAATGAAAGAAAATTAGCTATATGCCAAGTTGATTAAATGTGACTTTTGGCTTAAGAAATTATCTTTCCTTGGTCATGCGTATCTATTGAGTGTGTTAGGGTGGATCCAAACAAAATTAAAGCAATTATTAATTGGAAATCACCCAATAATGTGCATGATGTTAGAATTTTTCTGGGTTTGGTAGGTTGTTACCATCATTTTGTGAAGGGTTTTTCAATTATTGCATCGCCACTCACTAAGCTATTAAGGAAAAGCATTAAGTTTGAGTGGTTGATTGTTGTCAAACAAGTTTTGATCAGTTAAACAAAATGTTGACTGAAGCACCAGTGTTACCTCGACCATTATCATGGAAAGAGTATGCCATGTATAGTCATGCCTCTAAATTTTGTTTAGGTTATATATTAATGAAAGATGGTATGCATCGAGATAGTTGAAACTACATGAACAAAATTGCCGTACTCATGATCTAGAATTGGCAACTATGATTTTTGCTTTAAAGATTTAGCGGCACTACTTGTATGGGGAAAATGCATAATCTATACCGATCATAAAATTCTCAAATATTTGCTTACATAAAAGGAGCTTAATTTGTGGAAGCGAATGTGGTTAGATTTATTCAAAGATGATGATTGCATAGTTGATTACCATTTGGGAAAAGTGAATGTGGTTGCTGATGCTTTAAGTCATAAGATAATGGTAACATTGATGTTAAAGCAATGCAGATGGAAATTTACATCAGATGGTGCATTATTAGCATAACTTAAAGCAAGACCCATGGTTAGGCAAATAGTGTTAGATGCTAAAAAAGATGACAAAAAGTTACAACAGATTTTGAAAGAAATTGATGAAAGTGATCAATCAGAGTTCACAATGAAAGAAGATGGATGTGTATACTACCATAACAGGTTATGTGTTCCTAATGACAAGAAAGTGAAAAGAATACTTGTAAGGCCCCAAGAATGATCCTAGGTGAAATTACCTGATTTAATGAATTGTTATTTGATTAAGACTAATTGAAATGCATGAATTCCGTAATAGAGTGGTAAAGGTAAGGGATAATTTCACTTGATTTATAAGTTGCTTGGTATAAAAATGTTTAAGGATGTAATTGAGGTAAATAATATAAATTATGGGTGAACTTATAAAAGAATATATATATATATAGATGCGGGGTTGATTTCCTAAAGATTAAATGTGTGGGGAATATTTTTGTTGCATGCAAATAATTAGAGGATTGATATGGGAATTTTCGTTAGAGTATATAGTGGCCAAATAATTGAGGAAAAGTGGGGAGACAAGATAAATAAAATAGAAAGGAGCACTGAAAGAGGGAGACAGAGTGGATCGACACTGTCAACGATCATCGCCAGCCACTATCATGGGTAAGGATGCACGCATACCGTGACTCTTCCGCTGTCGGCTTTTATTTTTTCCATGGCATGGCTAATCATCCAGTATGAATCCTAATCTTTCTTCCATTGTCGTAACCTCTGTTCTCTTTCTCCGATGAGCTGCAATGGCCACCAACGACATGCACAGCCCGTACGGGTTCTCTTGGGCGAGGTGATCGTTCCAGTAGCTTCTCTTCCTCCGCAATTACTAGTAACTGACAGATCGAATAAGGGGTTACTACATTTGTTTTAAGGGATTTTCAACCAAACGAAGGGGCGTTGGGGCACGTGACTGATGTCATTGTACTTCCCTTGATGCTGGCTGCCTCCCGATGCTCTTAGACCGTGCTGTCAAAGCATCGATCAAGCTTCGGTGAGACTCTGGTGAGATATTGGTGAGCACAATAATAGGTATGGGAATTATAGTTAAATCTAGTTGTGCATGTGTTGATTTTATGAGTGATCAAGATGACATTTTAGAGATGAATGCACTAGCAGGACATCAAACTATGCTTGTTAATATCATGAGGTGTATTTGATTATAATGGAATAAATTCTCTAAAATTAGAGCTTTTAATTACTAGGTTAGTTATGTAAATTTGAAGGGGAACCGAAATTCATCTGCTAGGATGTTCGAGTTTGATGAAATAGAGGAAAACATGTGAAATTTAGAGAATAGATTCTCATTTTAATTCAAGAACTTGTTTCTCTGCTTACTGCAATTTTTGATTTAATTACAGTATTAAAATGAATTTAAGATTAAGTGATGTCTGAAAGTAAAGAATTATATAAATCCTACAGATGTATGGCTGGAAAAATTAATTGTCATTGAGTTGTTGAGGTAAGATAAATTCTGGATATTCTGAAATTGAAATAGTAGGTTTGAACTACTAAAATTGAAACTCTGGGTTTGAACTATTGAAAGTCGTAATTTGGGGTTAAACTATTAAGCAAAAATATGAGAAATTAAAGACATGTATGTTTAATTGGTATAGCTTATGTCTTTTAAATTCTACTATAAAAATTCATCAGTGTTGTTGTGGTAAAGTTTAGTTTAAAATAGCATCCTTTAAATTAATTGAGGTATAGGAATTATTCTGTTGAAAACCAAATGCACGATATGTCATTGGCTAGAACTGGAACAATTCGGCAGTAAGAATGATTGCATGTCCCTAACTAAAGTACAATAGTTGATTATAAGGGAATAAACAATGTGTTCATCTAACACATTGTGAGACCCCATACATGACCCTAATTAAATTTCATGTTTTGAGAGGAGTTTTTATTTGATTAAGATTAATTATTTAATGAGAAAATTCTTATAAATAAGTTGTTAAGGGATAAATTATGTTTTATTTATTTTAAATGGCATGGAAAATAAATTGATTAGTGTGATTTAATTTTTAATTGAGGGTTTAGTTGTAGTATAAATATTGATTTGGGGTAAATTGGTAATTATGACATTTTAATGGGGTCAATTGAGAATTTGAGAACAATGGAGAGGCTAATGTAAGAAAGAGGTTAAATGATGAGGTTGAATTAAGAATTAATTAAATGGTGGGGTATAATTTGTGACATGCAAAGAATTGAATGTTATTAATGTGACATGCAAATTCTTGAGGGATTAAAGAGGACATTTACCATAGTATTATAAATAGAATAATCTTAGTGGATGGAAAGAGAAAAGTGAGAGTGGGTGAAGGTGTGGTCAGCATTGAGAGAGGAGAAAAACCAGAAATTTACTTCCTTGCATTTTCTTTCAAGCCTTTGAATCTTCAAGCTAGTTAAGTGACAAATCTTGATGGTTAATTAAGGCATTTAAGTGCTTAACTCTAAGGTAAGTGGTTTCTATTGAATTTCATCATCATCTTCTTCTTCTTCTTCTCATCTTGGTTGTAGTAAATGATGAACAAGTGCTGGAAATGATGGAATAATGGGGAATGAATTGTGTTGTAGTTAAAGAAGAAGGCGATAGAAAGGATAAAGGGAAAGACATTGCAAGGGATTGAAAGCTTGGGTGTGATAGGGATTTTGGACAAGGTATGGGAACTTAGGATTATTCATATTGCATGTGAAATTATCTACTGGAACATGTTGTGGTTGGCTTGAAATCTAGAGAAAAGTAAAGAGAACACAAGATAAGAAATGCATGTGAGTCTTAAAAATTCTGGGTTTGAGTTCATTGGACCTAGTTGTACTATTTTTGTAATATCTTGAGTTTGAGAATAGATACTTAGATGATTCCAATTGGGTCTTAAACTATACTTATATTCAAAGATTTCATAAGAAAAAATCACACTCAAATTCTGCCTCTAGATATTTTTTTATGATTTATTGAATTTAGGAAAACTTCTAAATTCGGATTCTGGACCAGGTTGGGGAAAAATTGAGATATCTGTATGTAAAATGATCATAATGACATGAAATTAATTTCTATGAAAACTAGACTCATAAAGACACATTTTATATGAAGGAAGTAATGCCTAATTTTATTTCTAAGTTTGTCAAATAATTAGCATGAAATTCGTTGAATCTGTTGGGACTGTTAGGGTACAGATGTTGGTATTTTGGGCATAAGTAATAGTAGAAAAGTCCAAATATTATTATGTAAAATTATGAGTAAAATAGATACCTAGGAGTACGTTTTTGATGAAGAAATGTTGGTCTAAATCTCTCTTGATTTTATGCTATGAATTTTTATAAGTGACAGCCCCCACTGTTTTTGTTCTATGAACAGCCTATAGTGTTTTTCAAATAAATCGAGTTATAGACCAGATATTAAGATTAATTTTGATGTTCTGGAAACTTGACACATAGGGGAATAATATTGTATAAGTCCATTTTTCCTAAAAATGACATCTTCAATTTCAAATTTGGCTCACAAGTCGAGTCCAGAATGCTGCCCTGTGCAGATTTTTGTGATATTTTATTCTATGACTTTTAATTAATTGAAATAAAAAGTTGTTTATGTGATTGTAAAATAAATTGGATAGAACATGTAATATGACTATAAATGAAGGATTTATAGGCATATATATACATTCGTATGTGTACATAAATAAATATTTGTGATGAAAATATCTAACTTATACATATAATTAGATTTGTACATGATTGTTATATGCCAAATTGATGTACACATATGTAATCCTATAATATGAAAGTGCACATGAGTTGAATGATGATAAAGGCATATATATAGATAAACATGCTTATAAGAATAAGCCTACTATATGCGAATGTACCTACAGGTATGTATATTTATAATTATGTTTATGAGTGTACGAGCATGTATTTGCCCTATGAGATAGATGATGTTTTAGCATGACTATGAATATGTGAGATGATGAATGAGAATATGATCAAGTTTATGATATGATTATGTATATGAGTGTATGAGCATGAATAAAGTATTGCCTGCAATAGAGTTCAGATGTGGATAGATAGGCGCCTATAGGGAATTGCAGCTGCCACAGTCGACCTTTTTAGGTCCACAGTATAGTTGATCCTGCTGCATCTTGTACAACTCATTTGGGTTGTTGCTTGACCCTTTTGGGTCCTTGACCGGTCCACCGTATAGTTGGCCCTGATTGGGTCCATAGTTTTGATATCTTTGGATATCTACCGTTGATACTCTCGGGTATCCACCGATCCCGTTATCCACTCTTAGAACCTAAGCAGGCTAAGGAAAAGCATTAATATTTCACAGTTAATTACCGTATGAACTATGCTTCTGATATATGATTTATCTTGTTTAACTGCGGTTCCATAAGCATGAGTTGGTGTCTATTTACATTATATACAGATCTCATCATGAATTGTATGTAATCAAGTATGCTATCTTTTACTTTTTCTTGACATGTAAATATTATTATTATTCAATTGTTTTATATGTCCTATATTTTTGACGACCATTGTGAGTGGTTGTCTTTCATGTTTAGAATTTCCCACTAAGCTGTATAGCTTAGCACGGGTTATTTTGATCCATGTAGGTTTTTGGTAGTCAAGGCTTTTGCAAAGGAACTTTTTCTGCATCAGGACAGGCCAACACCAGTCTATAGAAGTGGATGTAAGAAACTTTTGATAAATTTTGTTTAGTTCCTTACATGTTTTAATACGTATAAGGGTTGTAATATATGTATATGTAAGTTATATGGAAATGAAGTTTGTAATAAGCTCATAGTGAGAATGCTGGTTTATGCATGCATCTAGAAGCTATAATACTCTATATAAATGTGCTGAAATGCCGAATGCTACACATGAAACAAAAATGGCTAAAGTATGATGATATAGTATAATTATTAAGATATTGGGATTGCATATGAAGTCAATATGCTTATTCAAATTTAAATGTACAGTAAAGATGTGAGAATCCTGATTAGCATATTAGTTATATGATTATTTGGATAAAATGACGTAGATTGTATTATTTATAGTAAAGATGTGGTTTAGGGTGTTTCAATTTGGTATCAGAGCCTGGTTTAGCCTTTTCTGGGCAATGTAAGTATAAGATCTTTTAATATGAGATAGTGTTGTGTTGGCCTAATGCAGAAGTTCCTGTTTTCTTATAGATTAAAGATGGAGAACTCCATGAGGGATACTATAGAAGAATCAGCTGAAAGTAATTTATCGGTTAGATCAAATCCTCCTAATCCAATAACTTCCTCTTCGCATCGAAATGAAACTCCTACCGCAGTTCCTGGAGAGACCTTGTTAAAAATTTCTCAGGATATGGCCCAGATTCTGCAAAGAATGACCATGCCCAAGGCTCCAATCTCTGAAATTAGAAAGCATGGGGCACAAGAATTTATGGGCACCAATCTAGAACAATCTGAAGAAGCTGAGTTCTGGTTAGAAAGACTGGAGAGGATATTTGATGAAATAAACTGTCCTGCAAATCATAAGGTATCTTGTGCTGTGTCCTTACTTCAAGGCATGGCATATGATTGGTGGAAGTTGATTTTGAGACAACCTCAGTTACCTGATCCACTTACTTGGGAATTCTTTGAGGGGGAGTTCAGAAAAAAATATGTTACTGAGGCTTACAAGGAGGAGAAATTGAAGCAGTTTCTGAGTCTGAGGCAAAAAGCTCTATCTGTGGCTGAATATGAAAAGGAATTTAGCCGATTATGCAAATATGTTCCCAAAGAGATGTTGACAGGAGTATTTCAATGCAGGCACTTTGAAGATGGGCTAAATGATCGAATCAAAGAAAAATTGTTCGGATTCACATCCTTAAATGTGGTAGATTTTAATCAACTGGTCACAACTGCTATGAAAATTGAAAAGTATGAGATAGCTAAAAGAGAGAGGGAGCATAAAAGAAGTGGTTCCAGGGAAGGATCATCTACTGGAAAAAGATTTAGAGGAACTCAAGGAAGTCAGCCTGCAGGATCTATTTTCAGTTCTTCTAATAAAGGAAAGAAACAAGAATCTTCTGCCAAGTTTAAAAATGAGAAGGAAGCTTCAGGAAGACAGAGTGGGAGACAAGCACCTGAGTGTTCCCATTGTTCCAGGCATCATTGGGGTAGTTGCAGGAAACTGGCTGGAGAATGCTTTAGATGTGGCAGTGCTGATCATTTTATGGCAAATTGTCCTTTGAAGTTGGATCAGGGTTTTAAGCAACAGAATAGCAGGGGAGCTTCTAATGCACCCCCATCTGGAAGACGTACAGGCAGAGGAAGGTTTGGACCAGATCATCATGGATCTCAGTCCCAGAATATGTCAGAAATAGTTGATAGACCTCCTACTCAAATGGTTGCTAGACGAGCTTATGCAATGAAGGCTCGGGAGGAACAGAATGCTCCAGACGTCATAGCTGGTACTTTTTATCTTTATAATTGTAACATATATGCACTTATTGATCCTGGCTCTACTCATTCTTATGTTTGTATTGGGGTTTCGGGTAGAGCTAGTTTTAAAACACAACAGTTAGATTTTGATGTATGTGTAACTAGTCCATTGGGACATAGTGCAATTGTTAATAAGGTGTGTAAAGACTGTCCTATAGTAGTTCAAGGGAGAGAGTTTCCAGTAGATTTGATTGTATTGCCTTTTCATGAGTTTGATGTAATTTTGGGAATGGATTGGTTATCCAAGCATCATGCAGTGGTGAATTGTGAAATGAAAACAGTAACCCTCAGGAATGATGAAGGAAAGGAAGTGGTAGTAGAAGGCAATTGTTCTAAGCTATCAACTAATGTTATATCAGCAATGCAAGCTAGACGTTGCCTTAGAAAAGGATGTGAAGCATTTTTAGCTTTAGTCCTTGACTCAAAAAGGGATACAGTGGAGCTTGACAAAATACCGATTGTGAAAGAATTTCCAGAAGTATTTCCTGAGGAATTACCTGGTCTTCCCCAGAAAGAGATGTTGAGTTATCTATTGATCTGTTACCTGGTACAGCCCCGATCTCTAGGGCACCATACAGAATGGCTCCATCTAAATTAAAAGAGTTGAAGGTTCAATTACAGGAATTATTAGACAAAGGTTTCATCAGACCCAGTGTGTCACCTTGGGGTGCTCCGATTTTATTCGTTAAGAAGAAGGATGGGTCTATGAGAATGTGTATCGATTATAGACAGTTGAACAAAGTGACAGTGAAGAACAAATATCCTTTGCCACGAATAGAGGATTTATTTGATCAGTTAAGTGGTGCTGGTGTGTTTTCAAAGATAGATTTGCGATCAGGATATTATCAGCTCAGAGTTAAAGATGGGGATGTTCCTAAGACTGCATTTAGAACTCGTTATGGGGATTATGAATTTTTAGTCATGCCATTTGGGTTGACTAATTCTCCTGCTGCATTCATGGATCTCATGAATAGGGTATTCAGACCCTACTTGGATCGATTTGTTGTAGTATTTATTGATGACATATTAATTTACTCCAGAAATGAAGCTGAACATGTTGAACATCTGAGAATTGTATTACAAACTTTGAAAGAAAATGAGTTGTATGCCAAATTGAGTAAGTGTGACTTCTGGCTTAAGGAAGTTTCTTTCCTAGGTCATGTTGTATCTGCTGAAGGTGTTAGGGTTGATCCAAATAAAATTGAAGCTATTGTTAATTGGAGACCACCCAGGAATGTGCATGAAATTAGAAGTTTTCTTGGGTTGGCAGGTTATTATCGTCGTTTTGTGAAGGGTTTTTCTGTCATTGCTTCACCCCTCACTAAGCTGTTAAGAAAGAATATTAAGTTTGAATGGTCTGATCATTGTCAAGCAAGCTTTGAAAGGTTAAAGAAAATGTTGACTGAAGCTCCAGTGTTGACTCAACCTGTGGCAGGGAAAGAGTATGCAATGTACAGTGATGCATCTAAGGTTGGTTTGGGTTGTGTATTGATGCAAGATGGTAAAGTTGTAGCTTATGCATCTAGACAGTTGAAATCACATGAACAGAACTACCCGACTCATGATTTAGAACTGGCAGTTGTGGTATTTGCTTTAAAGATTTGGCGACATTACTTGTATGGGGAAAAATGCAGGATTTATACTGATCATAAAAGCCTCAAGTACTTGCTTACGCAAAAAGAACTTAATTTGAGGCAGAGGAGATGGTTGGAACTATTCAAAGATTATGATTGTATAGTTGATTACCACCCAGGAAAAGCAAATGTGGTTGCTGATGCCTTGAGTCGTAAGTCAATGGCAGTATTGATGTTAAAACAGTGCAGATGGAAATTTGCTTCGGATGGTGCTTTACTAGCACAGCTTAAAGTTAAGCCTATGGTTAGGCAGACAATGATTGATGCTCAGAAGGATGATGTAAAGTTACAACTGATTGTTAAAGCAGTTTGTGAAGGTAATCAATCTAGTTTTTCAGTGAAAGAAGATGGTGGTGTATACTACCATAACAGGTTGTGTATTCCTGATGACAAAGAAGTGAAAAGAATATTGTTGCATGAAGCACATAATACTGCATTTACTATACATCCAGGTGGGAACAAGATGTATCAAGAGTTGAAACAGTTTTACTGGTGGCCTGGCATGAAGAAGGATATTATTGATTATGTTTCTAAATGTCTAACATGTCAGCAAGTGAAAGCAGAGCATCAGTTTCCTTCAGGTCTTCTGAATCCCATTCCGATTCCATAGTGGAAGTGGGAAGACATTACCATGGATTTTGTTACCGGTTTGCCTCTTTCTCAAAGGAAATATGATGTTGTTTGGGTAATAGTGGATAAGTTAACAAAAGTAGCTCACTTTTTACCGGTTCGAACAGATTATTCCATGGATAGGCTTGCAGAATTGTATGTGAATGAGATTGTACGGTTACATGGTATACCTGTGTCTATAATTTTGGATCGAGATCCAAGGTTTACATCGAGATTTTGGCAGAGTTTACAGCAAGCTTTGGGAACACAGCTCAAGTATAGTACAGCTTTTCATCCTCAAACGGATGGGCAATCCGAAAGGGTTATTCAGATTCTCGAAGATATGATGAGGGGATGTGCTTTAGAGTTTTCTGGAAGTTGGGATAAATATGTAGCCTTAATGGAATTTGCTTATAATAACAACTATCAGAAGAGTATTCAAATGGCACCATATGAGGCTTTATATGGCAGAAAATGTAGAACTCCAATCTGCTGGACTGAGTTGACCGAATGTAAGTTAATTGGTCCTGACCTTGTTAGAGATACAGAAGAAAAGGTTCAAGTTATCAAGCAGAGGCTGAAAGAAGCGAGTGACAGGCAAAAATCATATGCTGACCTTAAAAGAAGGGATATCGAGTACCAGGTGGGTGACAAAGTATTTTTGAAGGTATCTCCTTAGAGAAAAGTGCTTAGATTTGGGAAAAAGGGAAAACTCAGTCCCATCCAATAGAGGTAAAGGTAGAGGAAGGGGTGGATCAAATCATCATGATTCTCAATCAAGGAATGTGTCAAAATCAATCCAGGGATATAGTGTAATTGTCAACAAAGTATGTAAAGACTATCCTATATTAGTTCAAGGAAAAAATTTTCAACAGACATGATAGTATTGCCTTTTATAAATTTGATGTAATTATTGGAATGGATTGGTTGTCTAAACATCATGCAATGGTGAATTGTGAAATGAAAATAGTAACTCTCAGAGATGATGAAGGAAAGGAAGTGGTAGTTGAAGACAGTCGATCTAAGCTATTGACTAATGTTATATTAGCAATGCAAGCTAAATGTTGTCGTAAGAAAGGATGTGAAGCATTTCAAGTTTTAGTCCTTGATTCAAAAAAAGACATATTGAAGCTTCAAGATATACCTATGCTGAATGAATTTTTGAAAGTGTTACTCGAGGATTTGCCTAGCTTTCCTCCAAAAAGAGATGTAGAGTTGTCAATTGATCTTCTACTATGTACAAACCTGATCTCTAAGGTACCATATAGAATGGCTCATTCTGAATTGAAAGAGCTAAAATTTCAATTATAGGAATTGTATGATAAAGGCTTCATCATACCTAGTGTGTCACTTTAAGCTGCACCAGTTTTATCTATAAAGAAGAAAGATGGATCGATGAGGATGTGTATCAATTATAGGCAGTTGAACAAAGCAATAGTGAAGAAAAAATATCCCTTGCCTCATATTAAGGATTTGTTTAACAAGTTGAGAGGTCCTGGTTTGTTTTTAAACATAAATTTGTGATCAGGTTATTACCAGCTCAGAGTTAAAGATGGGGATGTTCCCAAAACTGCATTCAGAACTCGTTATGGGCATTATGAATTCTTAGTTATACCATTTGACTTGACAAATGCACCTGTTGCATTCATGGACCTTATGAATAGGGTATTCAGACCCTACTTGGATAAGTTTGTGTAGTCTTTATCGATGACATATTGGTTTACTCCAAAAATAATGCTGAGCATGCTGAACATTTGAGAATTG
This sequence comes from Excoecaria agallocha, assembly GCA_037975025.1. Classification (NCBI taxonomy): domain Eukaryota; kingdom Viridiplantae; phylum Streptophyta; class Magnoliopsida; order Malpighiales; family Euphorbiaceae; genus Excoecaria; species Excoecaria agallocha. The sequence continues at coordinate 37,641,426 of CM075806.1, forward strand.
TGTTGCAAACAATGAAAGAAAATTAGCTATATGCCAAGTTGATTAAATGTGACTTTTGGCTTAAGAAATTTTCTTTCCTTGGTCATGCGTATCTATTGAGTGTGTTAGGGTGGATCCAAACAAAATTAAAGCAATTATTAATTGGAAATCACCCAATAATGTGCATGATGTTAGAATTTTTCTGGGTTTGGTAGGTTGTTACCATCATTTTGTGAAGGGTTTTTCAATTATTGCATCGCCACTCACTAAGCTATTAAGGAAAAGAATTAAGTTTGAGTGGTTGATTGTTGTCAAACAAGTTTTGATCAGTTAAACAAAATGTTGACTGAAGCACCAGTGTTACCTCGACCAATATCATGGAAAGAGTATGCCATGTACAGTCATGCCTCTAAATTTTGTTTAGGTTATATATTAATGAAAGATGGTATGCATCGAGATAGTTGAAACTGCATGAACAAAATTGCCGTACTCATGATCTAGAATTGGCAACTATGGTTTTTGCTTTAAAGATTTAGCGGCACTACTTGTATGGGGAAAATGCATAATCTATACCGATCATAAAATTCTCAAATATTTGCTTACATAAAATGAGCTTAATTTGAGGAAGCGAATGTGGTTAGATTTATTCAAAGATGATGATTGCATAGTTGATTACCATTTGGGAAAAGTGAATGTGGTTGCTAATGCTTTAAGTCATAAGATAATGGTAACATTGATGTTAAAGCAATGCAGATGGAAATTTACATCAGATGGTGCATTATTAGCATAACTTAAAGCAAGACCCATGGTTAGGCAAATAGTGTTAGATGCTAAAAAAGATGACAAAAAGTTACAACAGATTTTGAAAGAAATTGATGAAAGTGATCAATCAGAGTTCACAATGAAAGAAGATGGATGTGTATAATACCATAACAGGTTATGTGTTCCTAATGACAAGAAAGTGAAAAGAATACTTGTAAGGCCCCAAGAATGATCCTAGGTGAAATTACCTGATTTAATGAATTGTCATTTGATTAAGACTAATTGAAATGCATGAATTCCGTAATAGAGTGGTAAAGGTAAGGGATAATTTCACTTGATTTATAAGTTGCTTGGTATAAAAATGTTTAAGGATGTAATTGAGGTAAATAATATAAATTATTGGTGAACTTATAAAAGAATATATATATATATATATATAGATGCGGGGTTGATTTCCTAAAGATTAAAATGTGTGGGGAATATTTTTGTTGCATGCAAATAATTAGAGGATTGATATGGGAATTTTCGTTAGAGTATATAGTGGCCAAATAATTGAGGAAAAGTGGGGAGACAAGATAAATAAAATAGAAAGGAGCACTGAAAGAGGGAGACAGAGTGGATCGACACCGTCAACGATCATCGCCAGCCACTGTCATGGGTAAGGATGCACGCATACCGTGACTCTTCCGCTGTCAGCTTTTATTTTTTCCATGGCATGGCTAATCATCCAGTATGAATCCCAATCTTTCTTCCATTGTCGTAACCTCTGTTCTCTTTCTCCGATGAGCTGCGATGGCCACCAACGACATGCACAGCCCGTACGGGTTCTCTTGGGCGAGGTGATCGTTCCAGTAGCTTCTCTTCCTTCGCAATTACTAGTAACTGACAGATCGAAGAAGGGGTTACTACATTTGTTTTAAGGGATTTTCAACCAAACGAAGGGGCGTTGGGGCACGTGATTGATGTCATTGTACTTCCCTTGATGCTGGCTGCCTCCCGATGCTCTTAGACCGTGCTGTCAAAGCATCGATCAAGCTCCGGTGAGACTCTGGTGAGATATTGGTGAGCACAATAATAGGTATGGGAATTATAGTTAAATCTAGTTGTGCATGTGTTGATTTTATGAATGATCAAGATGACATTTTAGAGATGAATGCACTAGCAGGACATCAAACTATGCTTGTTAATATCATGAGGTGTATTTGATTATAATGGAATAAATTGTCTAAAATTAGAGCTTTTAATTACTAGGTTAGTTATGTAAATTTGAAGGGGAACCGAAATTCATCTACTAGGATGTTCGAGTTTGATGAAATAGAGGAAAACATGTGAAATTTAGAGAATAGTTTCTCATTTTAATTCAAGAACTTGTTTCTCTGCTTACTGCAATTTTTGATTTAATTACAGTATTAAAATGAATTTAAGATTAAGTGATGTCTGAAAGTAGAGAATTATATAAATCCTACAGATGTATGGCTGGAAAAATTAATTGTCATTGAGTTGTTGAGGTAAGATAAATTCTGGATATTCTGAAATTGAAATAGTAGGTTTGAACTACTAAAATTGAAACTCTGGGTTTGAACTATTGAAAGTCGTAATTTGGGGTTAAACTATTAAGTAAAAATATGAGAAATTAAAGACATGTATGTTTAATTGGTATAGCTTATGTCTTTTAAATTCTTCTATAAAAATTCATCAGTGTTGTTGTGGTAAAGTTTAGTTTAAAATAACATCCCTTAAATTAATTGAGGTATAGGAATTATTCAGTTGAAAATGAAATGCACGATATGTCATTGGCTAGAACTGGAACAATTTGGCAGTAAAGAATGATTGCATGTCCCTAACTAAAGTACAATAGTTGATTATAAGGGAATAAACAATGTGTTCATCTACCACATGGTTTCCTCTGTAAACCTTTATTAAAGTAAGTTAATGGATTATCAAAGAATTTAAATTAATCCTTAATAGTTAAATGATGAGTGATTATCCTTCTAGTTCTATGAAAAGTATTTAATTCATTTTGCAAGGTTAGCTAAGGATTCAACTAATATGCTTGTTAAAAAGACATATAATGAGATATCTTTGTGATTTTAATAGACTATAAAAGAGAAATCAAAAGGATTAATGATTAATTTAGCAATGAAGAGTTAGCTTATATGTGAGATGAAGACATAAAGGTATAAAGGTAGCCTATTGTGAAATTTAATATGTGTTGAAAGAACATGTTTAAATAATAAGTACGTGAATAAGCAACGTGAGCATTAATTGATAGTGGTGGTTCAGAACTTATATGTGAGCAGGGGCAAGTTTAACCTTGAATATTTACTTGCAATATTGTATCTACATAGGTATGCTTATATTATTTGGTCATGATATATTGGTAGAAAAGTATAGGGCTGGGGTATGAGAATATTAAGATGGGAGTTAATCTCAAAATAAGATTAGCATGGGTATTGGAATAAGCTTATGTAATTATATAAATTTGATCTTATGTAGTTAACATGCTAATTTTTAATGGGAACATGTGATGATAGGTTTCAGTCACAATAATTGTGCAAATGAACTATTCTTTAATAAGGTAAGAATTAATTGTTTAGCATATGATTATGTAAGTTAAAATTAGTTAATAGCAAGAGTTAATGGTGTAGTTGAACTAAGTTGTTAAATTATAAAAAAGCCTTTAAACAGTGTTTAAGCATGGATAATATGATCTAATAGACTATAAATAATTATAGTATGCACATTATGTGATGAGCCTAATGAGTGATTATTTGAGAGTGTAAATAATCTCTTTGGTTATAATATGTTGATCATATAAGCCTAGGTATTATTTTTATATGATTATGTATTGATATGCCTAACTATTAAGGGATATAAAGGTAAGTTAAGGAAGAATTGCAAAGGTACATTTTGGTGTGAACTAATTATGAATTTAAGTGAAATTTAATGCAATTGAAGGATGTGTTCACAATCTGATGAGTAATATATTACAATGTTTAAGCAAGTAAGAGCAGTATATGTACGTTTTTATAAATATATGATAATACGTATTCATGAAAGTTTCCAACTGCAGCTTCCCCATTTATGAGTATGGACATGATTATAAGATCATGTTATCATGTTTATAAATGGTGTATACTTGAGTGAATATGTGATATTGTGCTCAAGTCACATGTATATACCTATGTGCATATATATTCGTGAAAAACAAATATTATTATTATAATTATAGGGTAAGTATTTAGTCATGTACTGATGATAAATAAGAATGCTCTTGGTTGAACATGTTGATAAATTAGGGAAAGGTACACTTTTATAAAATGATAAAGAATTGTTCAAGCAAGATAGCAAGAGTAGTAAGCATGATGATGAGTGTTATGTTATGATTATGATCATATGTTAAGTTACCTATTCTTGAAATGTTAATTCGTGACATTCTGGTATATATATATATATATGCCTCTGAATTAAATACGGTTACAGTTTGATCATGAGTCACAGATTGTTTACAAATGAATAAATATATATATCGTATTGTTTATGGTTATTCATAAGTATAATTGTGAATATGCCTTTATAAGGCCATCGAATATTGATTATTTATAATTGGTAAGTATAAGCTATCTGATTTATATGACCTTGATATGTGACTAATACATGATACTCTACTCATTAATATACAATAACATAGGTATGATTATGATTACTAGGTACATGGCTATACATGTACATATATGTATTCAATTAAATAGAGTAAAGCAAAGTATTCTTAAATAAAGTAAAGGAATTTAACTGCCTGCGTAGGGTCTAAAATGTGGATAAATAGGCGCCTATAGGGATATTGCAGCTGCCACTGTTGACCTTTTTAGGTCTAAAGTATAGTTGATCCTACTGGATCATGCACAGCCCCATTTGGGTTATTTGTTGAACCATTTGGGTTCTTGACCAGTCCACCATACAGTTGTCCCTATTTGGGTCCATAGTTTTGATATCTTCAGATATCCACTGTTTTGATACCCTCGGGTATCCATCGATTTCGTTATCCACCTTTAGAACTTAAGCAGGCTAAGTTACAATATAATTGCATCATAGTCTATTTCAGTATAGTAAGGCATATGTTTATGAGTTTTTCTAATGCATGTATTATATTTATGCATATACTTATATATATGTATGTAGATCAATTTATGAAAAATAGAAATTTGTGGATGCTAAGTTGAATGTAGGATTACATTGCTTATTGAAAACGTTAAATTTTTAAAGTATAGGTATAGTGTAAGCATTAAAGCATAGTTAACCTGTATTATTGATGGTACTCATGATTGGTTTTAATCATAGAAATTGTTTCACAAGTTTAAATGTATAGAATATATCGAGAAATTATTTGATATATGTATGTTAAATAAATTGTTGAGATATGATAATTCATTGTTTTTATATATATAATATGTTGTGACCAAAACTATTATCATGGTATTCTCATGATAATTTTATATTTCATTTGCTGCATTTTTAGTGTATGCATTGGTGACTGCTGGGAGCAGTTGATCACATGTTTTTCTTCCCCACTAAACTTTATAGCTTAGCACGGGTGTTTTATCCATATAGGTTACCAAAAAAGATTGTATTCATTGGGGTTATATTTGCAGCGGGATGGTCAACACGAAAGAGAACCATAAGTACAGCTAATGATGTTGAATTGTATTATGTTTATCCATGATGTTTTGTACCTATGTGTATTAATTGTGAAGTTTGTACTGATCACAGAAACTTAGTTATGTGTAAAAGTTTTACTGTAGAATCTATATGTTGGTTTGATAAAAAGAATGGATTGAAAACGCAACTAAGTGGATTTAATATTTTAGGTTAAGGCATTTCAATTAAATACAGGTTTAGAATGTTACAATACTATTACAGGAAACGTATAATACTGTATTTACTATACATCCAGGTGGAAACAAGATGTATCCAAAATTAAAGCAGTTTTATTGGTGGTCTTGCATGAAGAGGGATATTGTTGAATATGTCTCTAAATGTTTAACATGTCAACAAGTGAAAGCAGAACATCAATTTCCTTCAGGTCTTTTAAACCCCATTTCGATTCCACAGTGGAAGTAGGAAGACATTACTATGGATTTTGTGACCAGTTTGCCTCTTACTCAAAGAAAATGTAATGTTGTTTAGGTAATAGTGGATAAGTTAACAAAAGTAGCTCACTTTATACCTGTTCAAATATATTATTCTATGGATAAATTTGCATAACTGTATGTGAATGAGATTATACAGCTGCATGGTATACCGGTATCAATAATTTCTGTACGAGATCCAAGGTTTACATCAAGATTTTGGTAGAGTTTACAATAGGCCTTGGGAACTCAGCTCAAGTATAGTACAACTTTTTATCCTCAAATGAATGGACAACTTGAAAGGGTTATTCAAGTTCTCGGGGATATGATGATGAGATGCACTTTTGAGTTTTTGGTAAGCAGGGACAAATATGTGGCTTTAATGGAATTTACCTATAATAACAGTTATCAGAAGAGTTGTAGCACACCCTATACAAATAACCTATTTATCTGATAATTTAAATACTATTAATCATGCTTATACAACATATTCGCTTAACCATCATTTTACCATTAATCATGTCATACGGTTTCATATACTTATGTACGTGCTACAAGTCTATTCTTGTATTGCATTTCATACTTAGTATCTTGCATACTATACTATATGAATATTACTTTATGTATATCACATGCACACATGTTCTTTCATAGCTTTACTACTAGTGAGTTATAGCACTCCACATAGGTTATATACATTTTATAAGATAACTGGTCATAATACAAAACATATGATAATAGTAACACAAAAACATCCTACATCAAGATTAACAGTCGATGGTTGGCCCTTATTGATGCAGAGATCGTCCCTCAACAAAAGTCTTGTTAACAGTACCTATATGGATAAATAACCTGTGCTAAGCCATAAAGCTTAGTGGGGAAATCTACAGATGGATGACCACTCACAACGGTCATCAAAATGTACATATATAATACATACTTATAAATAACATATACAACATAACATGACAATAATAACAAATACTTTAAAGCTTAAAGCATATCCTCACGTACATAAACATTGTACCCAAGAGAATAACAAATATTTCCATATTCATAATTCATATAGATAGCAATTTCCCATGTGAACATATTCAAATGAAACATAATTTCAATGGACAAACCAACAATATAATCCACAATATCAATCTTTAGTAAGATAAACTTTAACTATTTAATTATGATCATTATTATAAATAAAGTTTAGCCTGCCTTAGCTTTATCAGTGGATAACGGGAACTATCGATACACATTGGTATCAAATGGAGAATATCCGAAGATACCGGATCTATAGACCCAAATGGGGCCAAATTATACTGTAGACCGGTCAAGCAGACCCAAACGGGGTCACCTATCAACCCAGATAGGGCTGTTCATGATCCAAATGGGATCAAACAAACTTTAGACCCAATTGGACCAGACTATTGCAGCTGTAATTTTCCCTATAGGCGCCTATCTATCCACATCTGAAACTCTATTGCAGGCAGAACAATATTCATGTTCAATTCACATATTAAGACTGTATTCATAGTATACTATTTGTACATATACAGAGTCTTGTAAAACTATGAGTTCTCTGGTGCATAAACAGATATATGCACATTTCATATGCCAAGTTATACATCTAGCTCATCCAATCCATGTGACTATAAAATTTTCATCATGACATATAATCATCATATCATATACTTGATCTTGTTCTCATTAAGCATCTCACATGTTCATAGTCATGCTAAAACATCTTCTATAACATAGGGCAATTACATGCTCATACACTTATATACATAATCATAAATGTACATACTTGTAGCTACATTCACATATAATAGGCTTATTCTTATAAGCATGTTTATCAATATATATATACATTTATCATTATTCAAATCATGTGCTATACAAAATATATCGACAAGTTTCCATATGGGCATATACACATGACATGGTCATACTATTACATTCCCTATTTCATAGCATAGGTACATGTCAAAATGTGCACTTTCATGTTATAGGATTACATATGTATACATCAATTTGGCATATGACAATAATGTACAAGTCTAATTACATGTATAGGTTAGATATTTTCATCACTAATCTTTATTTATTGTACACATACAAATGTGTATGTATACATATAAATCCTTCATTGATAGTCACATTACATGCCCTATCCACTTTATTTTACTATCACATAAACAACTATTTGTCCCAATTAATTAAAAATCATAATATCAAGTATAGCAAAAATCTGTATGGGGCAGCATTTTTGACTTGACTTGTGAGCCACATTTGGAATGGAAGATGTCATTTTTAGGCAAAATGATCTTCTACAATCTTATCCCCCTATGTGTCTAGTTTTCGAAGCATCAAAATTCATCTTAATATCTAACTATAGCTCGAGTTATTTGAAAAATACTATAAGCTATTTTTAAAACCAAAACAGTGTGGACTATCACTTAGAAAAATTCATAACGTAAAATTTATAAGGATTTAGGCCAACATTTCTAATCAAAGTTATACTTTCATGTCTCTAGTTTTACCAGAATTTTATTTTGTAACATTTCAACATCTCTACAAAAAGTTATGCCCATTTTTGTAAATTCTGTTTCTATAAGCAGTCCAGGGGACTAGTCCGGATTCAACCCTAAATTCAATGTACTTAGAGGTAGATTTAAGTTTAGGTTTCCTCATATGAAATATAGGTATGAAAGTCTTTTTTCAATTCAAAAAGAATCACTCAATTTGTTGTTCTATATCTCAACTTATGAGCAAAACAATCCAGAAAGGTCAATCAGTCGTGAAGAAGCATTCGACTCGTGAAGGGATCCATGAGTGAAGAAAAAAGTCCAAAATTCACGTCTCGTGAAGGGGTTCACGAGTGGAGAAGAAATTTACATATCATTACTCATGAAGAGGCTCACGAGTCAGACTAAAATTCACAACTCGTGAAGGTATTCATGAGTGAGACCAACCTTCATGAGTGACCGAGAAGAAAAAGATGCACAACTCGTGAAGAGCTTCACGAGTCAAAAAATAAATCATGACTCTTGAAGATATTCATGACTCAACAATGACTCACACATTTGATTCTGTTCTTCAAACTTATTTCGATAAAACCCTTGATAAAACCCAGAAAACATAACCCTAAATTTCTGTCAACCACAACATGTTCCTGCAAAATTTCACATGCAATATGAACAGCCCTAAGTTCCCATACCTTGGCTGAAAATCCCTATGTCTTCAACCTTTAGCAATATCCTTTCCTTTGCTCTTTCTTCCTTCCTTTTCTCCTTCATAAACATCATCATCATTTAAAATTTCCAGCACTTAATTAACATTTTCCTCAGCCAAATTGAAAAGAAGAAGAAGATGATGATGATGATGATGATGAAGGGTTCATTTAATAGTTTAATTACCTTAATTTGATGCATCAAACTCTTGATTAACCAACATGCACAATTTCCTTTTCAAAATTACTTAAAAAAATCAACTTTGAATCATAAATGAGAGAGAAAGGAGAACATTTCTGCATTTTCTTGAAGGAAATGCCGTCCCACTCTTTCTTCTCTCTCTTCAAAGTTGGCTTTTTATAATAGTAAGGGATAATTCCCTTTTTAGTCGTTAAACCTTTTGCATGCCACAAAATAACCTAGTTTATATTTGCATGTTAAACTTTAACCCATCCTTTTAATTCCTTTCATACATTAACCTATCAATTTATTCCTTCTCTCAAATAGACCTCTAAATATATGTTTCTATCCACATTTGACCCTTAAGTTTCCAAAATTATAAATTTACCCCAAATTAATAGTTTTTACTTCAATTGCACCCTCAATTAATATTAAACCATACTCTTAAATTTTATTTTCATGCAATTAACATAATAACATGATAATTTACCCCCTTGACACCTACTTATACAAAATTCTCATTTAATTTAATCTTAATTAAATAAAAATCCCATTCAAAAAATGCAAATTAAATTAGGGTCATGTTAGGGGCCTTACAAGAGTATTAAAATTGTACCATATGAGGCTTTTTATGGCAGGAAATGTAGAACTCTAGTTTATTGGACCAAGTTGATTGAATGTAGAATGATCGTTCCTAATCTTGTTATAGATATAGAGAAAAAAGTGCAAATTATCAAATAGAGGTTGAAAAAAGCTAGTGACAGACAAAAATCATATGCTGACTTAAAAAGAAAGGATATCAAGTATCAAGTGGGAGACAAGGTGATTCTAAAAGTATCTCCTTAGAGAAAGGTACATAGATTTGGGAAAAAAGGAAAACTAAGTCTGAGATTCATTAGCCTACATGAAATTCTCCAAAGAGTCGGACTAATGGCTTATAGATTGGCTCTTCCTATGGAATTAGCCAAGCTTCATGATGTATTTCATATGTCTATGCTCAAAAAATAATGCTTGAATGAATCATATGTGTCAAAAGTACCAGATATTCAAGCACAACTGGATTTCATGTATGATGAGGAACCAAAAGAAAATCTAGCTAGGGAAATCAGATAATTGACGAATAAGCAAATCCCTCTAGTCAAAATACTTTGGTAGCATCATGGTGTGCAAGAAGTAACTTGGGAACCGGAGGCATCAATGAGAGAGCAATATCCTCAATTGTTTAAAACAGGTATGAATTTCGAGGATAAAATTCCTTCAAGGGGAGAGAATTGTAAGGCCCCTAACATTACCCTAGTCAGAAATACATGATTTTATAGGGTGTTATGTTATTAAGAATAAATTTAAGATGTGTATTTTACATCAGAGGAAAGGGATTAGTGATAATTGTATTTTATTATATTAATTGCATAAAATTATTTTGGTATAATAATATTCAATGGTGTAATTGAAGCATGAAATATTAATTGAGGGGGTAATTGGTTAATATGTAAATTAAATGGTTAATTGTGAAATAAAGTAAGAAAATGAGGGGTTGATTTAAGAGAATTAAAAAATGGGAGAGGTTAATGTGTAACAATAAAAAATAGGAGAGAACTTTATGTAACAGGCAATAATTTGGAAGGACCAACTAGGAATATTTCCTAGTATTATAAAGGTTAAATTTAGTGGAAAGAAAGAGAAATATGAGAGTGGATGGTGAGAGGGATAACATAGTATGAGAGAATTGAGAGTTCCTTTCATTCTTTACTTGATTTCCAATCTCCCTAAGATTTACTGAAGAAAATCCTTGGCATGTTGGTTAATTAAGGAGAAAGTAGTGTTAATCATCAAGGTAATGACTTTAAATCCTAATTCTCATCATCATCATCATCATCTTCTTCTTTTTCTTCTTTTTCTTCTCATTTTTTTAATGGATGATTGGAGATAATGTTGGACATGAATATGTGAAGAACTAAATTATCCGTAGAAGAAAAAGGATAATGTGGAAAGTATAAAGGACAAGGAAATGCAAAGGCTTGAAGGATAAGGGGATTTTAGCCAAGGTATGGGATTAATAGGAATTTCATTCATGTAAGTGGTTAATTGGAGAAGAAACATGAATATTTTTGTATGATAGAATCAACAAACATAATGAGAATAAATTTTAAGAATCTTTAATAAAGAGAAACATGGTAAGCATCATGAATAAGTTGTTGTAATTTCAACATAATTTGGGCTAGGAAACCTCAATTGAGTTAATTCTAATTTCATATTTTACATAAGAAACATACCTATAACTTTTTAGAAGATATCTAGGGCTACATATTTTTGCATGCCATCAAAATATTCACTTGAAATTGTAGCGAGCTATTATTCTCAGTTCTGGAATAGATTTTGGAAAATATGGTATATCTCCTTGAATAATGAACTAAATGCTATGAGGTTAAATTTTGAGAAATAAAGACTTCTAAGCCTATACTTTTGAAGAAGAAAGTAAAGCCTAATTTTAACCTTAAGGTTGTATAATTTTAGCTTAATTCCCGACCAATGCACAACACTATCAATAGGAAGAGTATTTAAAAAAGTGTAAATATCTTGAGTTGTGGAAGTGATATTCAAATGGTTTTTAATGTTCAAGAAATTGGAAACATATAGGATTATATTTGTCAAAGGATATTTTCGCTAAGAATGACGTTTTCCTGGTTAAAAATGCATATAAGATAGATTTGGAATTCTTCCACACACACACACACACACACACACACACACACACATATATATATATATATATATATATATATATATATATATATTTATATGTGCATGTGTGTATATGTATATATACATGCATACATACATATATATATATGTGTGTGTGTGTGTGTGTGTATGTATATATATATATATATATATATATATATATATATATATATATATATATATGTATGTATGTATGTATATATATATATATATATATATATATATATTGAGCTTATGAATATGAACATTTAATATTTACATGTTGGAATGTTTACAAGGAATTTACATTGAGATTATGTTTATGAATTTTTAAATTTAAATGTTATTATATTTAATTATATGATTACTTGGAAATATATTGAATTACATATAGCATGTAAAATGATTGATTGAAATTTATATAAACAAAGTGTTGCTTGCTATTATGGTTCATTTGTGGATAAATAGGCGCCTATAGGGATATCATCGCTGCCATTATATTGACCCTTTGGGGTCTATTCTTTGTCCTTCAAGGCCATAGTATCGACCTGTTAAGGTCCTATATTTGTCCTTAGGGACCATTGTGTTGACCGTATTGGTCTTTTGTTTCGATATCCTCGGATATCCATTGTTTTGATGCCCTCGGTATCCATTGTTTTTGTTATCCACCTTTAGAACTTAAGCAGGCTAAATTGAAGTATAAATACATTACAATTAACTTCAATATAATGGCTAATTGTACTGTATTGAATAGTATGATGATCAAGGATCTTATTGAATGGATTACATGTATAAATTCTAAGAGCATTTTATGTTATATTGATTCTAAGAATGCTACATTAAATATTAGGATTCATTGTTTATTTTAAATCTAATTAATACTGACTGAAAAATTATATGAATCACTAGAATGATTAATGTCGGGTTAATTGGGTTAACATCCTAATGTATGTGATTGATACATATGGCATGACATGTGATAAAAGGATTAGACTTAGTGTGTTTCATATGGATTATAATTTCTGCATGTACTTGTGATGCTATATACTATAAATATACATATTTAAAGTATAATCTCCTTTAATATCATGTAACACATATGTTATATAATCTCATATAAAAATTAAATTTAAATAATTACTATCATATTAATATATCTTTCATTGTCGTATAACATTTTATTTATTCAATATTTAGCCTGCACATTTTTAAATAATTGGATAATGGGCTATATGGTTGCATCTAAAGGTACGAATAAAAAACTCAAAGGTAATAAATGGTGTCCCCTTGTGGGAATTAAATTGTTTTATCTGACTAGTCAAACGAATCCAAACGAGGTTGGCTATGATCCAAATAGGGTTGTTTATGATCCAAATAGCGTCATGTTTGTATATTATGACCCAAACAGGATTGAAACTATTCTTGTTAACCCAAATGGGGTTAAGTTGCTCGACTTTATGACCTAATTAGGGTTAAACTATACTTTGGCTTTAAGACCCAAATGGGGTTGAAACTATACTATCATAGCTGTAGGTTACCCTTATAGGCATGCCTATCTATACATATCCTAAACATAATGCAAGCAGTTAAATCTCTTTACTTTTTCTTTTTACCATACTTTATTGTGTTCAATCACATACATACATGTATGTGTATAATCATGTATAACTTTCTATAAGCATGCTATCATGTACACATTTAAATATTAATATTCTGTACTTGTAATCAGTTTTAAGGCATATAACCCTTTCACACGTGTATGATAATGATACTTAACGCCATGCTATATTGAATTTCTTTAACCAAATGATATATGTGTACAAGTTCGTAACATAATTATCTTTAAAGTATACTATATAATCAAAATTGCTTAACAATTGCTTACATGATCAATATGCATATACATACTTTACTATCATTCTTGTATGATATTTTTATCACAACTGTAATTCTATGAAAACGTTACATAACTAAATTATCAATTTAGAATTGCATATCTATACACACATATGTTGTTAGTGTAAGCCCTAGCCCCAATACATTGTAACGAAACACTTAAAATTAATAAAATGAGACATTTGTTTTATCCTTTGTATTCCTGTGCATATCAATTGATAAAACTATCCAAGAGTGTTGTTTCGGTTTAAGTTATCATGTGTGAGGCACATGGATTGTAAGACCTTGAAACAAATGAGACATCATTCTAAATATCCCTAGTCAGTCATTGTTATGGGAATAACAAATGAATTAAGACTAGTATGCCCTCTCTGATCTTATGAGTTCTGTCTTACGGATCATTAGGACAAGAGTGTCAATCAGAGATCATAGATACATGTTAAAGAACATGGTATCTGGATTCGATCCGCTCATGAGAACACTACATGGTACAAGTCATAAGTGTTTCTCATATGCAAGTTTTGTATCGGAGTTCTTAGACCTGAAATCTCTATGAAACTCTTTATGAATTACTGTGTCCTTTGACATACACCTAACGTGCTCGTAACAGAGTGACAAGTACGGGTATGATTGGGTATGCACTGATTCATGTTAGAGAGCATGAGAGAAGTAAAGGGATTACCCCTCTCGATAAGAGAGAAAAATATCACCGGCCACTTGATCAGTGAACTGAGAAGTGTATGGCCATACCGAGATGAAATAATGAGTAATCATTATTTATCTGAGAATTCAGTGTCATTGGAATATCAAGAAATGAATTAATGTATATAAGGATGACTAGTTCCATGCCTTATATTAATTCTGATATTTATGGGTAAGGGACTATGCGAAATTGCATTAGGTCACCAAATGCCATATGCATTTTCATTTAATTTGGAATGCTATAATATCTTGCTAGAGAATATATATAGCCTTTGAATTAATTTATTAATTCATTGCCAACATTAAATGGACCTATAGGATCGCACACAAAGCATTGGGCTTAAAATATTTAAATTAAGTATTGGACATTAATTTGGGCTTTTAATTAAAGTCAAATTAATGTATGTAATGGGTTATAATATTGCTATTGGGCTTTGGTCCATGAGAGAGAGAAATTCAGCCCATAAGGTTTAATTTCAATTAATTAATTATCTTGTGTTAATTAAGTTAATTGAATATTAAAGCCTAAAGGAATTTAAATTAAATTAAATCACTTATATATTTAATGATGTGGCCGAAATTCCAAGAGGGAAATCAAGGAATTTCGGCACATGCTATATATTTAAATTAAGTGATTTCATTTATTTAAATGTCTTATGTTTTATTTCAAATTTGAATTTAAATTCAAAGGAGTTTAATTCAAAATATATTACTTATCTTTAGGAAGTGATAGAGTTTGAATTAATTATCTTAGGATAGTTGAATTCAGATTAATGACTTGCCAAAGGATAAGCATATATATTAAAAGAAATAAAACCCTAAACCTAATTTTTTTGTGGCATGAATAGTAACTCGTGAATAGTAACTCGTGAATAGTGACTCTCTCTCTCTTAATTCTTTTGTTCAATTTTTCACAAGGAGAAAGGATTGTTCCTCATTCTCTTGTGTTATTGAGCAGTAATAGCAATCTAAAGAAGTACAAAAT
Source organism: Excoecaria agallocha (assembly GCA_037975025.1). Classification (NCBI taxonomy): domain Eukaryota; kingdom Viridiplantae; phylum Streptophyta; class Magnoliopsida; order Malpighiales; family Euphorbiaceae; genus Excoecaria; species Excoecaria agallocha. The sequence goes on from CM075806.1 coordinate 37,657,007, forward strand.
CAAGTTTTGTAGCTTCAAACTATAACTATTACACAATACCGAAAAAGAGATCTAGCAATCTCGTTTTTAAGCCGACGGTGTAATTGTGTGTGTGAGAATAGAGGGAGTGGCGCAAAAGGCTATTCCTTGGCATTGGTGATCGAGATCTAAGGCGGACAAAGCCATCTTTGTTGCTGGTCATCATCGGAATAAAAGTTTTAAAAGGCATCAAAAGTTGTAAGTTCGATAACCCTAAAATTGCATGTTTCGATTCTATCTTTGGATATGTATGGTATGTATGATAAAATTTTTGTTTTTCCGCTGTGCTATCATGATTATCATACCATGTCATATTCCATCAGTGGTATCAGAGCATAGACATGCTTATTTTAGTGCTTTAGATGCATGAAAAAATTAATTAAAAATCGTTATTTTGAAAACATGCAAATCTGAAATTTTCTGTTTTGAGTTTTTTGCATTGTTTTGGTGTAAAAACGATTTTAATTGATTAGATAGGTATTATAATTAATATGACATGTTAATATAGTGTCCTAAGATGTTATTAGGGCTGGTAATGGTCGGATTTAATTATTTATACCTGATGGTACATGTTAATTATGAAACTAGGTGCTAGTTGGCATGTAAATTGCTAGTTTAACAACTAGTTTTCAAAATTAAATGTAAAAACGTTTTTGGCATGTTTGTAAGTGATATTTAAAGATTAATTATCAGGTCTGGACATATTTTAAATTTGGTTTTAATTCTGGTCCATGACAATTTAATTGATTAATTTTAAAATCACTTGAAACTATGACTAGTTTGTGTTTGTTACATGTTTAATCAAGATTGTTTGTTTTATTTTGATTAAAATGGTAAAACCACACTTAGATTAAAATGGTACAGAATATTAAATCAATATTTATGGACTTATTTAGATTATTAAATGACTCATAAAATTGATTTAAATGTTTGTGCATTTCATGGCATTACATAAGCATTAAACAACTAGTTTTGTTGTTTGTTTGTTTTTGCATGAATGCCGTGTGTTATTATATGTGTCCTTCATGATTTTATTTTTAATTCATGTTAGCACATATTATATGTATTTTTAATGTTTATGGGCTGTATGACATAAAATTAAAAATGGCAAAATTGGAAATTATACTAGAGTTGATTTATGGCACAAATCTAACTAGTTTGTGTTTTGGGCTTTTAAGAGAACTTATTCAATAAGAGGATTTAGTCCATTGGGCTTCGGCCCAGGCCCATCACGGGGTCTTCTCTTAAAGGTTCAAGTACACAATTTCCATTAATGGGCTTGGCTAAATTGATTAAAATTGGACTTTGTCTGATCCATGAATGCTATGTATATTAATTTGCTTGTTTGGTGTGATGAATGGATATGCATGGTGCATTCATGGGCCCTGGGTTTTTGTAATTAAATATGGCCTGCGTGCCATTATATTTTATTGTAAAAGTTTCATTTATTTCTTAGAATAGAATTTATTTGAAGACTTTGTAAATCAAGACGAAGCCCACCGGAGTGGAGAAGCCCAACTCGAAGATTCTTATGTAATAGTATAGAATCTTAGTTGTAGGTTTTTGGGCCCATGTTTGTCACGCTTTACTTTATGCAATTATATATATATGCATGCTATGTATGGATGACAAAGCGTATGCCATGTAAGCCGTAATAAAATGAATCCCTAAAAATAGTAAGTCACAAAGTTGCCTTCCTAATTCGAAACATGTCAAGGCATCGATCATCGGTCACGTAGACTAGGAGTCCTAGATGCGCCCGATTATCTTTGTGAGGCATGGGTTGTGAATGTAGGTTGGACTTATCATGGAAAGGGATGCCCGGACCTAGGCAACTAATAAATGGGTTGTGCTATAACATCTTAAGATGTTAGCCCATTTGATCCACGAGTCATGTACGAGACATGATTGGATTTTCCTACCTAAGTAACTTAACTTGTTAGGTGTACAACCTCAGCTTGACTAATAAGTTGTTGTGAAAAGTGGATCTTGGCCCACATTAAATCACTAACGCGAATTATTTAAAGAGATATTAATTCGGTTTGTGGGATCATAAATAAGACCTCATTTAATCTTGCTAAATTTTATTGTAGATTGAAAATGGCATCTTCAAATAACAATTTCTCATTGCGATCGGTCCTTAAAAAGGACAAATTAAATGGCACCAATTTCATAGACTGGTCTCGAAACTTAAGAATAGTTCTTAAGCAAGAAAAAAAGTCGTATGTTTTGGATGCACCCTTGCCTGAAGAACCAGGAAGGAACGCCTCTGCGGTTCAAAAGGAAACTTTTGAGACCAAGAAGAGCGACTCCAATGATGTGACCTGTCTGATGCTGGCCACTATGGTGCCTGACTTGCAAAAGCAATTTATGGACCAGGAGGCTTATGCAATCATGGTGCACCTCAAGGAGATGTTCCAAGAGCAAGCTCGTCACGAGAGGTTCGTGACAACAAAGGCATTAATTTCTTGCAAGATGGCTGAGGGTACACCTGTTAGTACCCATGTACTCAAGATGAAAGGGTATCTTGATACTCTTGAGAAGCTTGAGGTACTAGTGCTAAAGGAATTGGCCACTGACTTGATCTTAGGATCATTGCCTGCTGCTTATGATCCATTTGTGATGAATTATAACATGCATGCAATGAACAAGTCAGTCACTGAGCTTCATGGGATGCTTAAGAATGCTGAAGAGAACATTCGAAAGACCAATCCCGTTCTAATGGTTCAAAAGGGAATTAAGAAGGGACCCGCTAAGGGAAAGGGAAAGGGAAAGGCAAAACCCAAGTCAAGTGGGAGTGCACCTCAGGCCCAATCCAAGCCCAAGGCGCCAAAACTCAAAGAGAGTGAGAGCACTTGCTTCCATTGCAACAAGATAGGGCATTGGAGGAAGAATTGCGCTCTCTTCAAGGAAGAACAAAAGAAGAATGGAGCCAAGGCGTCCAGTTCTGGTATTTTTGTTGTTGAAATTAACCTTTTTATTTCTACCACTTGGGTATTGGATACCGGTTGTGGTTCTCACATTTGTTCAAATGTGCAGGGGCTAAGAAATAGGCGGTTACTTGGGAAGAATGAAGTGGACCTCCGTGTGGGGAATGGAGCACGAGTTGCTGCCATGGAGATAGGCGACTATCACCTCACTTTACCTTCCGGACTTTGTATTGTTTTGAATAATTGTTATTATGTGCCTGCTATGAGCAGAAACATTATTTCAGTTTCATGTTTGGATAATGATGAATTTGATTTTGTTATTAAAAATGGCAATGCTCATATTCGTCGCGAAGGCATTTCTTATGGCAATGCCATGTTGCAAAATGGCCTTTATATCCTTGATTTACAAAACAAAGAGTCCATATACAACATTAATACAAAGAGGGTTAAATCAAACGAATTGAACCCTACTTACTTTTGGCATTGTCGTTTAGGACATGCAAACGAAAAATGCATTTCAAGACTCCACAAAACTGGAGTGCTTGGGTCATTCGACTTAGAGTCTTATGACACATGCGAGCCATGTTTGCATGGAAAAATGACAAAGAGTCCTTTTAATAAAAAAGGTGAAAGGACTAATGGCTTATTGGAACTAATACATACCGATGTATGTGGACCTTTAAGTACACATGCTAGAGGTGGTTTTAGCTACTTCGTGACATTCACAGATGACTTCAGTAGATATGGCTATGTCTATCTAATGAAGTACAAGTCTGAAACTTTTGAGAAATTCAAGGAGTTTAAGAACGAAGTAGAAAACCAACTTGGCAAAAGTATAAAAGCCATTCGATCAGATCGAGGTGGCGAATACTTAAGCCAAGAGTTTGATGATCATCTAAAAGAGTGTGGTATTATTTCACAGCTCACTCCTCCTGGAACACCGCAATGGAATGGTGTGTCCGAAAGGAGAAATCGAACTCTGTTGGACATGGTTCGATCTATGATGAGTCAAGCTAATCTTCCTATCTCTTTTTGGGGTTATGCATTAGAAACTGCTGCGTTTCTATTGAACCGTACTCTAACTAAAGCAGTTGAGAAGACACCATACGAGGTATGGACTGGGAAAGAACCTAATATGTCTTTTCTCAAGATTTGGGGCTGTGAAGCACATGTTAAGAAATTAACATCTGACAAACTAGAGTCCAAATCGACTGTCTGCTTGTTTGTGGGCTATCCCAAAGAAACAAAGGGATACTACTTTTACTCACAAGCCGAGAACAAAGTATTTATTGCTTGCAAGGATATTTTCTTGGAAAAGGAGTTCCTTCTCAAGAAAGACAGTGGGAGTAAAGTAGAACTTGGAGAAATTCAAGTGCCACAAGCTCCTATAGAGGATGGTTTGGAAATGGGATCAAGTTCACAACCAGTTGTGGAACAAGAACCCATTACACAAGTACCTAGAAGGTCTGGTAGGGTACGTCAGGAGATTGAGAGATATGGATTTCTAATCACTGACAGTGACACTATTGAGTTAGTAGATCGTGAGGATCCTACTACCTACCGAGAAGCTATTGAAAGCCCAGACTCGGATAATTGGCTTGAAGCCATGAAATCCGAGATGCAATCAATGTACGATAACCAGGTTTGGACCTTGGTTGATCCACCAGAAGGTGCTAAGGTAATTGAATGCAAGTGGTTATTCAAACTAAAAGCTGATAAGACCTACAAAGGTAGACTAGTAGCAAAAGGTTTTCGACAAACTCATGGTATAAACTATGACGAGACCTTTTCACCTGTAGTCATGCTCAAGTCCATTAGGATCTTGCTGGCCATAGCTGCATATCATGATTATGAGATATGGCAAATGGATGTCAAAACTGCTTTCCTTAACGGAAATTTACTTGAGGATGTGTATATGACACAGCCTGAAGGTTTTGTCAATCCCAAGCATCCTAAGAAGGTATGCAAGCTTCAAAAATCCATTTATGGATTAAAGCAAGCATCCCAAAGTTGGAATCTTCGCTTTGATGAGGCAGTCAAAGAATTTGACTTCATCAAGAACGAAGATGAGCCTTGTGTGTACAAGAAGGTTAGTGGGAGCATAGTAGTGTTTCTGGTCCTATATGTGGACGACATCCTTCTCATTGGGAATGATATTCCAACATTGCAAAAGGTTAAGCAATGGTTGGGAAAATGTTTCTCAATGAAAGACTTAGGTGAAGCCGAGACAATACTTGATATTCGAATCTATAGAGATAGATCGAATCGGCTTTTGGAACTAAGTCAAGAAAAGTACATAGACAAAGTACTAAAGCATTTTAGTATGGGAGACTCAAAGAAAGGGTACATACCTTTGGCTTTGGGAGTTCCTTTGACTAAAGAACAGTGCCCTAAAACCAAAGAGGAAAGGGATAACATGAGTAGAATCCCATATGCATCTGCTATTGGATCTATCATGTACGCTATGTTATGTACTAGATTGGATGTTGCTCATGCACTGAGTATAACCAGTAGGTTTCAGCAAGACCCTGGTGAGAAGCACTGGTCTGCTGTAAAAGGGATCCTTAAGTACCTGCGAAGGACTAAGGATCACTTCTTGGTGTATGGTGGTCAAGAAGAGCTCGTCATACAAGGTTATGCCGATGCTGCTTTTCAGACCAGCACTCAGGATTCTAGATCGCAATCTGGGTTTGTTTTTGTTTTGAACGGTGGTGCTGCCAGCTGGAGAAGCTCAAAGCAAGAAACCGTTGCCGACTCAACTACAGAATCTGAGTATATTGCAGCAAGTGAGGCTGCAAAAGAGGCTGTTTGGATTAAAAATTTCATTAATGGATTAGGAGTGGTCCCAAGCATCCTAGATTCATTAGAAATTTTCTGTGACAATAATGGGGCCATCGCACAGGCTAAGGAGCCCCGGTCACACCAGAAATCCAAACACATACTCAGAAGGTACCACCTGATCAGAGAAATCATTGATCGTGGGGACGTCAAGGTTAGCAAGATATCAAGTGAAGACAATGTAGCAGATCCTTTGACGAAACAGTTACGTCCAAATCTGCACGAAGCTCATTTGAGAGCGTTCGGTCTTAGGGCTATGCCCAATTGGGACTAGTGCTAGTGGGAGATTGTTAGTGTAAGCCCTAGCCCCAATACATTGTAACGAAACACTTGAAATTAATAAAATGAGGCATTTGTTTTATCCTTTGTATTCCTGTGCATATCAATTGATAAAACTATCCAAGAGTGTTGTTTCGGTTTAAGTTATCATGTGTGAGGCACATGGATTGTAAGACCTTGAAACAAATGAGACATCATTCTAAATATCCCTAGTCAGTTATTGTTATTGGAATAACAAATGAATTAAGACTAGTATGCCCTCTCTGATCTTATGAGTTCTGTCTTACGGATCATTAGGACAAGAGTGTCAATCAGAGATCATAGATACATGTTAAAGAACATGGTATCTGGATTCGATCCGCTCATGAGAACACTACATGGTACAAGTCATAAGTGTTTCTCATATGCAAGTTTTGTATCGGAGTTCTTAGACCTGAAATCTCTATGAAACTCTTTATGAATTACTGTGTACTTTGACATACACCTAACGTGCTCGTAACAGAGTGACAAGTACGGGTATGATTGGGTATGCACTGATTCATGTTAGAGAGCATGAGAGAAGTGAAGGGATTACCCCTCTCGATAAGAGAGAAAAATATCACCGGCCACTTGATCAGTGAACTGAGAAGTGTATGGCCATACCGAGATGAAATAATGAGTAATCATTATTTATCTGAGAATTCAGTGTCATTGGAATATCAAGAAATGAATTAATGTATATAAGGATGACTAGTTCCATGCTTTATATTAATTCTGATATTTATGGGTAAGGGACTATGCGAAATTGCATTAGGTCACCAAATGCCATATGCATTTTCATTTAATTTGGAATGCTATAATATCTTGCTAGAGAATATATATAGCCTTTGAATTAATTTATTAATTCATTGCCAACATTAAATGGACCTATAGGATCGCACACAAAGCATTGGGCTTAAAATATTTAAATTAAGTATTGGACATTAATTTGGGCTTTTAATTAAAGTCAAAATAATGTATGTAATGGGTTATAATATTGCTATTGGGCTTTGGTCCATGAGAGAGAGAAATTCAGCCCATAAGGTTTAATTTCAATTAATTAATTATCTTGTGTTAATTAAGTTAATTGAATATTAAAGCCTAAAGGAATTTAAATTAAATTAAATCACTTATATATTTAATGATGTGGCCGAAATTCCAAGAGGGAAATCAAGGAATTTCGGCACATGCTATATATTTAAATTAAGTGATTTCATTTATTTAAATGTCTTATGTTTTATTTCAAATTTGAATTTAAATTCAAAGGAGTTTAATTCAAAATATATTACTTATCTTTAGGAAGTGATAGAGTTTGAATTAATTATCTTAGGATAGTTGAATTAAGATTAATGACTTGCCAAAGGATAAGCATATATATTAAAAGAAATAAAACCCTAAACCTAATTTTTTTGTGGCATGAATAGTAACTCATGAATAGTAACTCGTGAATAGTGACTCTCTCTCTCTTAATTCTTTTGTTCAATTTTTCACAAGGAGAAAGGATTGTTCCTCATTCTCTTGTGTTATTGAGCAGTAATAGCAATCTAAAGAAGTACAAAATCAAGTTTTGTAGCTTCAAACTATAACTATTACACAATACCGAAAAAGAGATCTAGCAATCTCGTTTTTAAGCCGACGGTGTAATTGTGTGTGTGAGAATAGAGGGAGTGGTGCAAAAGGCTATTCCTTGGCATTGGTGATCGAGATCTAAGGCGGACAAAGCCATCTTTGTTGCTGGTCATCATCGAAATAAAAGTTTTAAAAGGCATCAAAAGTTGTAAGTTCGATAACCCTAAAATTGCATGTTTCGATTCTATCTTTGGATATGTATGGTATGTATGATAAAATTTTTGTTTTTCCGCTGTGCTATCATGATTATCATACCATGTCATATTCCATCATATGTATATAAATATATGATCATTCCATCACATATTTGTATAATACCCATAAACATAGGAAAATTATAATATCATACATTAATAATATAACATAATGGCATAAGCATTCAGACATTCATAATCTATTTCACGTATGCAATCATGATCATATAAACATGATATTTTTAGTTTAAAAGTTATCTTTACACTATAAAGTTAACATCCTTTTCCAAATTTATAGAGCATTGTGTAACAAATTCCCCTCATTAAATCACTCTTAAATGATTACATTACACTTTAAAATCCTTACAACATAAAAGGATCATGCATAAGTGTTTTCGATATCATGTAAGTGGTAATTAGGGGCAAAACAGAAGTGTGTTCTATCGCAGTCATGACCGTAGTTGCGAGCATGATAAAAGGTGCATTTCAAAACACCACAACAAATGTACACAACCCTTTGCTCATAAAATTCTGCTAACTTATTTTAGTGTCTAATTTGCACATTAATTTAGACATATTATAGAACATTTTTAGAAAAAAATGATCTTCTAAAAACTTTTTCATCTATGTTTCTAGTTTCTAAATAATTAAAACTTATCTTATTATCACCTCTAAATTGTGAGATATTGAAGAAAAATACAAGTTATTCTTATTAATAAGATTGCAGGTTAATTTGATTTTCAAACCAATATATGACCAATGTAGAGATAGATTTAGAATTCAATTTTTATATGTGAAATATAAATACATGCATCTCTTTTCTAACCCAGCTAGAATTATTTATTTTGTTGCCCTACAACTTGAGTTATTGATAAATAAGTATTGATAGGTCAAATGAACCGATGATCTAATTTTTGTAAAAGACTTGTATGCAAATATGAAGCCTATGTGATATGTGGACCATACAACACAGGGTATGATACCAGATTTCTCGGTGTACCATATAATCTTAATATACTAGAGGGACCATACAACATGGGGTACGATACTGGATTCTCCAGTAGATCATATAATAAGCTGGCTAAGCAATATAATCACATTTTGTTCTACAATCTCATTAGATCCATAACAATACGGTAAAGTAAATGTTCCTATGTCTAGCCATTCTTTCTCAAAGTCCTGGATTACCAACTATTCACTAAGAGCAATGTTTCATTTCATATTACAATTCAATAGGACATCTCTATAAATCATATATATATATATATATATATATATATATATATATATATATATATATATTCAATAAATTAACAAGGCTCAATAACTAATTTAGCATACCTATTTCTTTAAATTACTTAGTATGCTCAGCGCATATAAATTTGTAAAACAATTTATGCACTTGAATTCAATCATGTATTCAATCAATAACTTTTTAAAAATTATACATTAATGAATGTACACTACTTATACTTTAGCCTATCTAAGCATCACATTATTATCACATTATTGTAAATAAATCTCATACCTGTTCTTATATTCTCACATTTTACTTGGAAGAATGTCACCATATAAACTTTAAAGACATAAAACATTAACCTTCTATGCCTTTTTATTGGCCATCAAAGTATCAACATGTGTAACCAAGAAAATTTGTATTTATCATCAATACATGGCTGAATACTTTTCAAATAATAATAATAATAATAATAACAACAACAATTGGTTTCACGAATGTATTTTCTCATAAGTATACGCATTTGACTTGAACCTAACATCATGTATTTAATTAAGTATAAAACATTTGTAAATATGATAACGTCTTTATATAATCATGTCCATATTTATAAGCATGGAAACTACACATAGAAACATTTATAAATACACATTACCATATACTTAAAAAAATGCACATATGCTGCTCTTACTTGCTTAAACACTATAATATATTACTCATCGAATTATGGGCACATCATTCAATTGCATTATACTTCTTAAATTCATAATTAGTTCTTAAAAAATACCTTTGCAATTCTTCCTTGACTTACCTTCATATACCTTAATAGTTAGGCATATCAACACATAATGATATAAAGATAATACCTAGGAAAATACAATAAACATGTTATAACCAATAAGGTCATTTACATTCTAAGATAATTACTCCTTGGTGTCATCACATAATGCTCATACTATAATTATTTATACTCAAAGGATGACTTGCTAAAATTAATATGCATATAATTTATGCTTTCACTTATTTTATATTTCAATTCTTTAATTCACTTTTGTAGTCGAATTAGATCATAAATAACTAATTAGTATTTTAGCATGATCATATATATATCAATCATCTTACTTGTAACTTTATTATAACATTTTATACCCAAATGGGTATATGTAAGAATAATCCATCTCAATCATCAACACAAATGCTTATAAGCATATGCTTTCACATAAGTAGATATAAATCCCAAGCAAGTAAGCAAACATGTTATTTTACATAAAGGTTAATCATTAAACTCTATCATGATTTGTAGTGTAACCAAACTCCTATAGCTTCATAATTAAGCATACAAGGTAATATTTCATCTTTCTACATTCACCTGTAATATTACAGTTCAATTCTTATTATTGATAGGTTTACTTCCTAGTATTTGTATAATTTTATAAGGAAACATGAGTGTGTAACATTAAGCAAAAACAATTTACTTCAATAGAACGAATACCTTACACTGAACTATATAATACACCCTAGTAGGCAAATACTTTAAAATTTATAAATTACCTCTTTACTATCCTTAGTTTTGTGCATGGTATGTATTAAAAATATTCTAACAACATGATCCATATAAGCCTTGTGGTATCCAAGTTCCTTTATAATCAAATTTATTTTTCATAATTGAACCTTCAAGAGAACTACATTTTTTAATCCTTATAGGTTCCATTAATCTGAAAGCTTCTAGCACCTTCATTATATATATAGGAAATTTATCAATTTTTATGCCCATGCAATATGCACAATAATGGAGGTATTGTAATTTGCATTGTAATTTCAACCACTCATTAATATGATTGTAATTACATGGCATTTCAAATTCCAACAATACCTCGTCCTATAGTTATATCATTCAAACTTTAGCATTTGAATGAATTTAGTTATTCTATTTAAAGTAAAAGAAATCAAATACTATAACAACAACCAATACTTATAATCAATACTTATCCAAATTACAGGAGCTATTGTAAAGACAATACTATATTAATTCCCATACATACATATTGGATATTACATGGAAAAGTCTTGTATGGATTTACAAAAAGTTAAACTCAGTGTTGATAACAAAATAGATCAATGTGTAAGGACCCAACCATGGCCCTAATTGAATAATGTTAAATTAATGAGGATTAAGGTTCAATAAGGCAAATTAGATTATTTTGTATTATTAAAGATAATTCATATAAAGGGTATATTGGTAATCGTGAACATGGGTATTGGAGTGTAACTAAAATACTAAGGATGAATGCAATTGAATTAAATAAGAAGCTTGGGGTTAAAATGTTAAGAAAATAAGTTTTAAGGGTTAAAACTGTATGATGTGGAACCCCAGCCTATATGCCAAACTAGAATGCCAACATACCATGAATATTGAACATAAATAAGATAATAAATCCCTAATCTAAAGAACCCCCAAAAAGGATTGATTGAAAACACTTATGATAGATTGATTTAGAAAACAAGAAGAAGAAGAATCAAGTATACATTAATCATGCAAATAGCGTAAGTCTAATTCTTCATGCAATAGCAATAATCAATAATAAATTAACTCTCACAAATTCAGCCAAACCAAACAAAATTCTCATTAATCAAAGTTCAAGTGTCTTACAAATGAAGAATTCATCCCTTTATATAGGCTAGGCAGCCACCCCTCCCTAGATGAATTAAAATCAAACACTAACTCTAAGAGATAAATAATAAAATAAATAACAAAGATAATTCATAACCTTTATCTACATGTATTTAGCCATAATATGGACTAAGTACATGAAGAAATAAAGATAAATACAATTTTAAAATAATCCTAACAGCTAGTGATAAATATGCTTATTATCCTAAGAAAATGAATGAATGAATGTAGACTTAATATTGGCTAAAAGTGAATTTTGGATAGCCCTTTAAAGATAGGGTCAACCTATTATTTCTCTCTCAAACTCTACTTAATAAAATCCCAAAATATAAAGTATTTATTAAGAAAAATTCATTCCTAAAATTTAGGACCCTGAGTTCACCATTGTAGGCCTAAACCAAAATTTGACCCAAACCAATTAAAATTAAACTCTCCCATGTAAAATTCGGCCCCCTTAGGTATTCTAAGCCTTAAATAGTTATTTTGGCCCAACTCTTTAGAAGAGATAAGCCCAACTTTAGCCTACCCACTTAAACTACCCAAAACAGAAAAATAAGCCCAAAATAAAACAAACCTATTCTAATAAAGCCCAATTTGTTTTCCTAGGTTATAGGCTGCCCAACTATACTTAATTAAATGTTACATAAAGAACATAAACTAAATAAAGTGGCTTGAAGGCCCATTGCACTATTCCGCCTACACTTGTCTTCATAGTCCAATTTAGCTTCTTTCTCTTCTTGAGCTTGCATCTTCTCCACATAAGGTTTCATGAATGCTTGTTGGACTTCTTTAAGCATCTTTGACCTTGCTCTTGTTATTGGTCCTTGAGGAAATGCTAGTTCATCTTTTTTGGTGCCATTGTGCTTGGTCGTGCTCATATCATCCCCTCACCCTTTGAAAGTATTTGCCCTCGAATTTGAATCACAGTCAAATGGAGATAAGTCAGAAATATTAAAAGTTACACTTACACCATACTCACCTGGCAAATCAATCTTGTATGCATTGTCATTGAACCATTCCAGCACTTGAAATGGTCCATCTCCTCTTGCATCAAGTTCTGACTTCCTTTGGTTAGGAAACCTCTCTTTACACATATGGATCCAAACCTAATCTACTGGTTCGAATATTACTTGCTTACAGCCCTTGTTAGCCTATTTTGCATACATTATGTTCTTCTTCTCAATGTGCTCTTGTGCTTTCGTGTGTATTGTCTTAACCAAATTAGCCTTAGCCTTACAATCTAAGTTAGAAAGTTCATTCAAAGGTAAAGGTATCAAATCCAAAACAGTCAATGGATTAAAACCATACACACTTTCAAAATGTGAAAAACCTGTAGAAGTATGAATTGCATGTTTATAAGAGAACTCAACAAATGGTAAACATTCCTCCCAAGTTTTAATATTCTTACCAATTATAACACGCAACATAGTTCTTAAAGTTTTATTAACAACTTCGGTTTGGCCATCTGTTTGTGGATGTCAAGTAGTGGAAAACACAAGTTTCACACCAAGTTTACCCCACAGAACACGTCAAAAGTGACTTAGGAACTTAGAATCCCTATCTGAGATAATAGTCCTAGGTATACCATGCAATCGAACTACTTTCCTAAAAAATAAATTAGCTATGTTTGTTGCATCATCAGTTTTATGACAAGTAATAAAATATGCCATTTTACTAAATCGGTCCACTACAACAAACACACTATACCTTCCCCTTTTTGTCCTAGTTAAACCTAGAATGAAGTCCATAGAAATGTCAATCCAAGGTTCAGTAGGAATAAGCAAAAGAGTATACAAACCTTGATTTAAGGACTTAGACTTAGCCTGTTTACATGCAAAACATTGAGCACACACTTTTTCAACACTTTTTCACATATTAGGCCAATAAAAATGTTCATTAAGCAAGTCTAAAGTCTTTTTTCATGCCAAAGTGTCCCATTAATCCCCCACTATGCGATTCCTTCACAAGCAACTCTCTAAGAGAACATGTAGGTATACATAGTTGTTTTCCTCTAAAAAAAACCCATCATGTCTATAGAACTTATTAAATGCATAATGTACACATGCCTTGTACACTTCAACAAAATCAGAATCATGATCATACATTTCTTTCAAATGCTCAAAACCTAACATTTTAGAACTAAGCATAGAAATCAATGCATATCTCCTAGAAAGTGCATCGGCAACAACATTCTCCCTACCTCGCTTGTACTTAATTACATATGGAAAAGTATCAAGGTACTCTACCCACTTACCATCCTTATATTTAACTTACCTTGTCCTTTCAGATATTTGAGAGACTGGTGATCTGTGTGTATCATGAATTGTTCAGGAAAAATGTAGTGTTCCCAAACCTCAAGAGCTTTCACCAATACATAAAACTCTTTATCATAGGTAGAGTAATTCAACTATCGTCCACTCAACTTCTCACTAAAGTATGCTATTGGGCGATTTTCCTGCATCAAAGCAGCACCTATACCAATCCTAGAAGTATCACATTCAACCTCAAACAGTCTTAGAAAGATCTAGTAATTTCAAAACAGGAGCAGTACACAATTAATCTTTCAAAACATTAAAAGCATCTTCCTGCTCTTTACCACATTTAAAACAAATAGAATTTTTAATGATTTCATTTAGAGGTACAGTAATAGTAGAAAAATCCTTAACAAATCTCCTATAGAAGCTTGCTAAACCATGAAAGCTCCTTACCTCACTTGCATTCTCAGGTGTTGGCCATTCTTGGATAGCCTTAACCTTTTCATTATCTACCTCAAAACCATGTGCACTAACAACAAATCCTAAGAAAATAACACTATCAATAAAAAATGCACATTTCTTCAAATTAGCATACAATTGTTGTTCTCTCAAAATAGCTAACACAAGTTCAACATGCCTTAAATGCTCTTTTAGGTTTTTGTTGTAAATCAAGATATCATCAAAATACACAATAACAAATTTACCTAAGAATTCATGCAAAACATGGTTCATGAGTCTCTTAAATGTGCTAGGTGCATTAGTTAAGCCAAAAGGCGCAACCAATAATTCATACAAACCATATTTTGTTTTAAAGGAAGTTTTCCATTCATCACCTAATTTCATCTTAATTTGATGATAACCACTTTTCAAGCCAATTTTAGTGAATATTATAGCACCATTTAACTCTTCAAGCATATCATATAACCTAGGAATGGGATGGTGATACTTTAAAATGATTTTGTTAACTGCTCGACAATCAATACACATGTACATGGTTCCATCCTTTTTAGCTACCAAATGAATAGGTACAACACAACGACTTAGACTTTCTCTCACGTGTCCTTTTGCTAAAAGTTCCTCCACCTGTCTTTGCAACTCCTTTGTTTCCTCATGAATGCTTCGATAAGCTAGACGATTTGGAATTTGTGCACCAGGAACAAAGTCGATTTGATGTTCAATCCCTCTAATTGGTGGCAACACAGGTGGTATCTCCTCAAGGGAGACATCTTTATAATCCTGCAATAACTTAGAAATAGAACTAGGCAAATTTGGGTCAAGGTTAGTTTCAAAGAAATAATTGTCTTTAAACCTCAAAAGTACTAAAGCTCTCATGCCTAAGTATGCATTCCTCAACTCTCTTTCTTTTGCATAAAATGAGTATTTGCTAAATTTTTCACTCGGCTCACTCTGCTCTCCTTTCACCTCAATGCACATTAACTTGTTCTCTCCTGCATTTCTCTCTTTCTTTTTTTCACTAGTGCAGTCTCTCACCATTGGGCCTTTACTTTTATTATTTTCACTACTGGCCTCTTTTCTCTCATTTTTCTTTTCTTTCCCACTTCCCTTTATGTCTTTTGCAGATTGATGTATCTTTACTTGATCTGTATATACCTCTTTAGGTGCCAAAGGGACAAGTGTGTATTTACATCCTTTAAATGCAAAAGTGTACCTATTTATAAATCCATCATGTAATACATTCCTATCAAATTGCCAAGGCCTTCCTAGCAAAATATGACTAGCATGCATATGTATAACATCACAAATGATTTTATCTTTATATTTACTAATGAAAAATAATGCAATTACACATTTGGTCACCTTTACTTCCCCACAATTATTCAACCACTGAAGTCTGTATGGGTTAGAGTGCTTCTCAGTTTTAAGTCCTAATTTATCAACTGAGACTGTACTAGAAACATTAACACAACTACCCCCATCAATTATCATACTACAGACTTTTCCACCTATTAAACACCTAGTATGAAAGATGTTTTCCCTTTATTCTAGTCCTCCTTCTTTCACATTTACATTCAATGCACACAATACAACTATGGACTCCCCTTGAACAGGATATTCTACATTTTCATCTATATTAGAACAATCCTCCAAAGGTGGAATATCAACATAATTCTCATCAAATTCAGAATTAGAAATAATTTCATCCCCCTTATTATCATGGTCTTTTTATTCCCACATTCATTAGCATAATGACCACGACCCTTTCATTTGAAACATTGAATGTCCCTATGTCTATTAGTTTTAAAGGTTGTTTCAGAAGTACCTTTTTGTGCAGTGACCATTTTCTCTTTGGAATTGGACTAGTACTTGGCAGTAGATTCCTTCTTTGAGTCTCCCTTGTTCCACTTTGAATTCCATTTGTTGTTATTGGAATTTGAATAAGACTTAGATGTCCCACGTCTACTTTGTTGTCCCACGTCTACTTTGTTGTCTCTCCACTTTAATTGCAATGTTCACCAAATCATCCATATCCACATAATGCTATAATTTAACAATATCAGCAAGTTCTCTATTCATACCTCCCAAAAAGCATGACATCGTTTGATATTCATCCTCCATAATGCTTGCTTTGATCATGAGCATCTCTATTTCTTTATAGTAATCTTCCACAGAACTAGATCCTTGTGTAAGTCTTTGTAACTGATTGTGGAGTTCCCTATGATAGTAACTAGGCACATACTTCTTTCTCATGATTCTTTTCATTTCCTCCCAATAAGTGATAGGGAGTTCCCCATTTCTCCTCCTATTTTTCAATAACTCATCCCACCAAATTAGTGCATAATTAGAAAATTCAATGGCTGCAAGTTTTACCTTTTTCTCATCCGAATAGTGGTTGCATGAAAATATCATCTCCACCTTTCTTTCCCAATCAAGATAGGCATCCACATCATTTTTACATTTGAATGGTGGAATCTTCACGTGTTTGTCTCTCAACTCACAAATTGATATCTCACAATTGCACTTCAGAAACAAACTCAAACAAATATGCACAATTAAGTAATTTGATTAAGGGAACAATGAAAAACCTAACAAGAACAGCAAATATACTAATTCTAGAGGCAAATTGACCTATTTGAACAAAAATCAGAAATTAGTACACATGAAGAAGATTTTGTGCACTATAATATATATAGATGTTCAACAACATGCAATTTGTCAAACTAGTGTAATTGGAACCAAAAATAGCTTAGACACACAAATTAAAAACTTAGAATGAAGAAAATGGAAAAGACTGATGCACTTAAATGCGATGTTTAACTAAACCTAATGATTAGTTTAAAAAAATTTGATGTAAGACTCAACAAAATAAAAAGAAATCAAAGAAAGCATGCAATAAGCACAACCCAAATCCAAAATTAGGAGTACTAACCTGGTCTTGAAGAAATCAAACAAATTGTGACAGTTCTAACTCCAATTCATGCTTGAATGATCAAAACTTATTACAAGTGGTGTAGGCACTTTGTAGATCAAAATAATATCCAAACCAAGTTCAAGCACTCAAAGATTGCAAATTATATGCTTGGTATATTCAATGTCAAATTTGGATTTAACAAGAACACAAGATTCATCAATTGATCAAATATGAACTTAACAAGATAGTAAATCCGAATTGATAACAAGGCTGTTTCTAATTGATTTTTTTCTTCCTTTTTTTGTAACTTTAATCAAACCAATGATCAAATACTTAAAGATAGGTAATTAACACAATAAAGCAAGAACCAAATAAGGAACTAGATGCAAGATCCTATTTGGCTAAAATAGAAAATTATAGTTTAAAAGCAAAAATTAAAGGATAGTTAAGAATTTACCCCATAGCCTATGCTCTGATACCAATTGATGCGGAACCCCAGCCTATATGCCAAACTAGAATGCCAACATATCATGAATATTAAACATAAATCAGATAATAAATCCCCAATCTAAAGAACCCCCAACAAAGATTGATTGGAAATGCTTATGATAGATTGATTTAGAAAACAATAAGCAGAAGAATCAAGCATACATTAATCATGCAAATGGCCTTTGTCTAATTCTTCATGCAATAGCAAGAATCAATAATAAATTAACTCTTACATATTCAGGCAAGCCAAAGAAAATTCTCATTAATTTAAATTCAAGTGTTTTACAAATGAAGAATTCAACCCTTTATATAGGCTAGGCAGCCACCCCTCCCTAGATGAATTAAAATCAAACACTAACTCTAAGAGATAAATAATAAAATAAATAACAAAGATAATTCATAACCTTTATCTAATGTATTTGGCCATAATATAGACTAAGTACATGAAGAAATAAAGATAAATACAATTTGAAAATAATCCTAATAGCTAGTGATAAATATGCTTATTATCCTAAGAAAATGAAGTAATGAATGTAGATTTAGTGAATTTTCGCCAGCCCTTTAAAGATATGGTCAACTTATTATTTCTCCCTCAAACTCTACTTAACAATATCCTAAAATAATAAGTATTTATTAAGAAAAATTCATTCCTAAAATTTAGGACCCTAAGTTTACTAATGTTGGTCTAAACCCAAATCTTACCCAAACCCATTAAAATTCAACTCTCCCATGTAAAATTCGGCCCCCTTAGGTATTCTAAGTCTCAAATAGTTATTTTTGCCCAAATCTTTATAAGAGATAAGCCAAACTTTAGCCTATCCACTTAAACTACCCAAAAAAGTAAAATAAGCCCAAAATAAAACAAACCTATTCTAATGAAGCCCAATTCATTTTCCTAGGTTCTTGGCTGCCCAAATATACTTAATTAAATGTTACATAAAGAATAAAAACTAAATAAAGTAGCTTGAAGGCCCATTACACTATTCGGCCTACACTTGTCTTCATAGTCCAATTTAGCTTCTTTCTCTTCTTGAACTTGTATCTTCTCCACATAAGGTTTCATGAATGCTTGTTGGACTTCTTTAAGCTTCTTTGACCTTGCCCTTGTTATTATTCCTTGAGGAAATGCTAGTTCATCCTTCTTGTTGCCATTGTGCTTGGTTGTGCTCATATCATCCCCTTCCCCTTCGTAAGGATTCATCCTCGAATCTGAATCACAGTCAAATGGAGATAAGTCAGAAATATTAAAAGTTACACTTACACCATACTCACCTAGCAAATTAATCTTGTATGCATGGTCATTGATTCGTTCCAGCACTTGAAATGGTCCAGCTTCTCTTGCATCGAGTTTAGACTTCCTTTGGTAAGGAAACCTCTCTGTACATATATGGATCCAAACCCAATCTCCTTGTTCGAATATTACTTACTTACGGCCCTAGTTAG
The DNA here is from genome assembly GCA_037975025.1 of Excoecaria agallocha. Lineage (NCBI taxonomy): Eukaryota > Viridiplantae > Streptophyta > Magnoliopsida > Malpighiales > Euphorbiaceae > Excoecaria > Excoecaria agallocha. The sequence goes on from CM075806.1 coordinate 37,676,378, forward strand.
CCTACTTTGCATACATTATGTTCTTCTTCTCAATGTGCTCGCGTGCTTTTGTTTGTATAGTCTTAACTAAATCAGCCTTAGCCTTGCCATCTAAGTTAGAAAGTTCATTCAAAGGTAAAGGCTTCAAATCTAAAAAAGTCAATGGATTAAAATCATACACACTTTCAAAAGGTGAAAAACCTATAGAAGTATGAATTGCACGATTTTAAGCGAACTCAACAAATGGTAAACATTCTTCCCAATTTTTAATATTCTTACCAATTATAGCACACAACATAGTTCCTAAAGTTCTATTAACAACTTCGGTTTGGCCATCTGTTTGTGGATGACAAGTAGTGTAAAACACAAGTTTAGAACCAAGTTTACCCCACAGAACACGCCAAAAGTGACTTAGGAACTTAGAATCCCTATCTGAGACAATAGTCCTAGGTATACCATGCAATCAAACTACTTCCCTAAAAAATAAATCAGCTATGTTTGTTTCATCATCAGTTTTATGACAAGTAAAAAAATGTGCCATTTTACTAAATCGGTCCACTACAACAAACACACTATCCCTTCCCCTTTTTGTCCTAGGTAAACCTACAATGAAGTCCATAGAAATGTCAGTCCAAGTTTTTGTAGGAACAGGCAAATGAGTATACAAACCTTGATTTAAGTACTTAGACTTAGCCTGTTTACATGCAAAACATTAAGCACACACTTTTTCAACACATTTTCGCATATTAGGCTAATAAAAATGTTCATTAAGCATGTCTAAAGTCTTTTTCATGCCAAAGTGTCCCATTAATCTCCTACTATGCGATTCCTTCACAGGCAACTCTCTAAGAGAACATGTAAGTATACATAGTTGTTTTCCTCTAAAAAGAAATCCATCATGTCTATAGAACTTATTAAATGCATAATGTACACATGCCTTGTACACTTCACCAAAATTAGAATCATGATCATACATTTCTTTCAAATGATCAAAACCTTATAGTTTAGAACTAAGAATAGAAATCAGTGCATGTCTCCTAGAAAGTGCATCAACAACAACATTCTCCTTACCTTGCTTGTACTTAATTACATATGGAAAAGTATCAAGGTACTCTACCCACTTACTATGCCTTCTATTCAACTTACCTTGTCCTTTGAGATATTTGAGAGACTGGTGATCTATGTGTATCACGAATTCTTTAGGCAAAAGTTAGTGTTCCCAAACCTCAAGAGCTCTCACCAATGCATAGAACTCTTTATCATAGGTAGAGTAATTCAACTGTCGTCCACTAACTTCTCACTAAAGTATTCTATTAGGTGATTTTCCTGCATCAAAATAGCACCTATACCAATCCCAGAAGCATCACATTCAACATCAAAAGTCTTAGAAAAATCAGGTAATTCCAAAACATGAGCAGTACATAATTTATCTTTCAAAACATTAAAAGTATCTTCCTGCTCTTTACCCTTTTTAAAACCAACAGACTTTTTAAAGATTTCATTTAGAGGTGCAACAATAGTAGAAATATCCTTAACAAATCTCCTATAGAAACTTGCTAAACCGTGAAAGCTCGTTATCTCACTTGCATTCTCAGGTGTTGGCCATTCTTGGATAGCCTTAACCTTTTCATTATCTACCTTAACACCACGTACACTAACAACTAATCCTAAGAAAACAACACTATCAACACAAAATGTGCATTTCTTCAAATTAGCATACAATTGTTGTTCTCTCAAAATAGCTAACACAAGTTCAACATGCCCTAAATGCTCTTTTAGGTTTTTGATGTAAATCAAGATATCATCAAAAAACACAATAACAAATTTACCTAAGAATTCATGCAAAACATGGTTCATGAGTCTCATAAATGTGCTAGGTGCATTAGTTAAGCCAAAAGGCACAACCAACCATTCATACAAACCATATTTTGTTTTAAAGGAAACTTTCCATTCATCACCTAATTTCATCCTAATTTGATGATAACCACTTTTCAAGTCAATTTTAGTTAATATTATAGCACCATTTAACTCTTCAAGCATATCATCTAACCTAGGAATGGGAATGGCGATACTTTACAGTGCTTTTGTTAACTGCTCGGCAATCAACACACATGCGCATGGTTCCATCCTTTTTAGGTACCAAAAGAACAGGTACAGCACAAGGACTTAGACTTTCTCTCACGTGTCGTTTTGCTAAAAGTTCCTCTACCTGTCTTTGCAACTCATTTGTTTCCTCTAGATTGCTTCGATAAGCTGGACGATTTGGAATTTGTGCACCAGGAACAAAGTCGATTTGATGTTCAATCCCACTAATTGGTTGCAACCCAGGTGGTATCTCCTCAGGGAAGACATCTTTATAATCCTACAATAACTTAGAAAAAGAACTAGGCAAATTTGGGTCAAGGTTTTTCCAGAGAAATAATTGTCCTTAAACCTCAAAAGTAATAAAGCTCTCATGCCTATGTATGCATTCCTCAACTCTCTTTCTTTTACATAAAAGGAGTATTTGCTAAATTTTTCACTCAGCTCACTCTGCTTTCCTTTCACCTCAGCACACATTAACTTCTTCTCTCCTGCACTTCTCTCTTTCTTTTTCTCACTAGTGCAGTCTCTCATCGTTGGGCATTTATTTTTATTATTTTCACTATTGGCCTCTTTTCTCTCATTTTTCTTTTCTTTCTCACTTCCCGTTACCTCTTTTGTAGATTGATGTATCTTTACTTGATATGCATATACCTCTTTAGGTGCCAAAGGGGCAAGTGTGTATTTACATCCTTTAAACGTAAAAGTGTACCTATTTCTAAATCCATCATGTAATACATGCCTATCAAATTGCCAAGGCCTTCCTAGCAAAATATGACTAGCATGCACAGGTACAACATTACAAATGACTTTATCTTCATATTTACCAATGTAAAATAATACAGATACACGTTTGGTCACCTTTACATCCCCACTATCATTCAACCACTGAAGTCTATATTGGTTAGGGTGTTTCTCAATTTTAAGTCCTAATTTATCAACTAAGACTGTACTAGCAACACTAACACAACTAGCCCCATCAAATATCATACTACAGACTTTCCCACCTATTAAACACCAAGTATGAAAGATGTTTTCCCTCTGTTCTAGTCATTCTTCTTTCAAATTTATATTCAATGCACACAATACAACTAAGGACTCCCCTTGAATAGGATACCAATTGATGTGGAACCCCAGTCAATATACCAAACTTGAACGCCAACATACCATGAATATTGAACATAAATAACATAATAAATCCCCAATCTAAAGAACCCCCAAAAAAGATTGATTCGAAATGCTTATGATAGATTGATTTAGAAAACAAGAAGAAGAAGAATCAATCATACATTAATCATGCAAATAGCCTAAGTCTAATTCTTCATGCAATAGCAACAATAAATAATAAATTAACTCTCACAAATTCGGCCAAACCAAAGAAAATTCTCATTAATCAAAATTCAAGTGTCTTACAAATAAAGAATTCAGCCCCTTATATAGGCTAAGCAACCACCCCTCCCTAGATGAATTAAAATCAAACTCTAACTCTATGAGATGAATAATAAAATAAATAACAAAGATAATTCATAACCTTTATCTACATGTATTTGGCCATAATATGGTATAAGTACATGAAGAAATAAAGATAAATACAATTTGAAAATAATCCTAACCGCTAGTGATAAATATGCTTATTATCCTAAGAAAATGAAGGAATGAATGTAGACTTAATGTTGGCTAAAAGTGAATTTTGGATAGCCCTTTAAAGATAGGGTCAACCTATTATTTCTCTCTCAAACTCTACTTAATAAAATCCCAAAATATAAAGTATTTATTAAGAAAAATTCATTCCTAAAATTTAGGACACTAAGTTCACCAATGTAGGCCTAAACCCAAAATGTAACCCAAACCCATTAAAATTCAACTCTCCCATGTAAAATTTGACCTCCTTAGGTATTCTAAGCCTCAAATAGTTATTTTGGCCCAACTTTTTAGAAGAGATAAGCCCAACTTTATCCTACCCGCTTAAACTACCCAAAATAGTAAAATAAGCCCAAAATAAAACAAACCTATTCTAGTAAAGCTCAATTCATTTTCCTACATTTTAGGCTGCCTAAATATACTTAATTAAATGTTACATAAAGAATAAAAACTAAATAAAGTAGCTTGAAGGCCCATTGCATCGGCCTACACTTATCTTCATAGTCCAATTTAGCTTCTTTCTCTTCTTGAACTTGCATCTTCTCCACATAAGGTTTCATGAATGCTTGTAAGACTTCTTTTAGCTTCTTTGACCTTGCTCTTGTTATTGGTCCTTGAGGAAATGCTAGTTCATCTTTCTTGTTGCCATTGTGCTTAGTCATGCTCATATCAATGTATAAGGGCAATCTTGGAATTTCTTGAGTAAGATATTTACCCCACTCACTCTTTTAAGGCTCCCTAGGGAAGCTGGAGATCGGGACAAGGGCAAAGAAGTTTAGGGTCTGTGAGCAGCATCTAAAAAGGTAATGCTTCTCCTTGTAGACCTCTCTCTTTAAATTTATTTTCTTAGTTTGATCTCTGGTTTTGAAGGATTAAGAGACCTTGTTGTGCCTTTATGTGTTAGGGAATAAAGGAAATTAGCAGTAAGAGAGTTGGATCAAGATTGAGCTAAGGAATATCAAGAATTAGGTTTACGTTTTCCTAGATTTATTTCCAAAGTTTTCCTTTTCTTGTGTGTTTGTCCTCTTTGATGAGGTTAAGGATTAGATGTTAGAAATATTGATAAGATTAAGAGGTTTTAAAACTCAATGAGTATGATTATGGGTAGGAAGGGATTTTTGAGTTTGGATAGTCGATCTGCAGTATCGGGACTGTATTGCACTAATGATACGGATCCAAGAAGGCTATCTTATGCCATTGAAGACGGGCATCCTTATGACTTTCAAATGGGTCTAAATGGAGTTCAAACACAAAAATATAAGATCCAAATGTCATTGGGGCATGCACCAATTTATAAAAGGTAGATTTGGTGCTTTACCATCAATTTTTGGCTTATACAACTTTTGGCTTTAATTGTACAAGTCATGTGCCTCATTTAAAAGTCACATGAATCATGTAAGTTGTAAATGTGGGCTAGGCATGTGGACTTCTTTTGGGTTTAGTTTAGTTAGTTTGGTTATTTATTTTAGTCTTTCTTTTGGGCTTTCATTTTAGGTCTATAAGGTTTATTAATTAGTTTTGTTTTAAGTGTGTTTAAGACTTATTTGGGCTTAATTGGCTTGTAAAAGCCCAAGGAAATTCGTGTAAGGTCATATGAGTATTTAAATTAGGGTCTTAAAGAGTGAATTAGGGTTAGCCACCTTATAAATAAGCTAACCTAGGTTGTAAACATAATTATTGAATCAAATTATAAACTTTTGAGGGTTTTCTCTTCGCTTAGCCGAAATTCTTTAGAGAGATTATGAGATTGCTTGCTTTCTTTTCTATTGCATCAAGAATTAGGATTACTTATCAATTATTTGATTGTGCCATTTTCTTAATTCTTCTTAGCCCGATTATTTACGTTTCCATTCACGTGTTGTTTGGCGGTTCAATAGGGAGGGTGTTTTTCTTCTTTGCCTTTTGAGATCAAAGTGTATGTTCAAGGGGTTTTGGGTTCTTTAACCTTGGGGTTCCGCATCATACACTTTGATTTTAAAAGGCAAAGAAGGCAAACAACCTCCCTATTGAACCCCCAAACAACATGTGAATGGAAACGCAAAGAATCGGGATAAGAAGAATTAAGAAAACACCACAATTAAATGATTGATAAGTAATCATAATTCTTGACGCAATAGAGAAGAAAGCAAGAAATCTCACAATCTCTCTAAAGAATTTTGGCTAAGCCAAGAGAAAATGATCAAAAGTTTATATTTTGATTCAATAATTATGTTTACAACATAGGTTAGCCTATTTATAAGGTAGCTAACCCAAATTCACACTTTAAAACCCTAATTTAAATACTCATATGGCCTTATACGAATTTCCTTGGGCTTTTACAAGCCAATTAAGCCCAAATAAGTCTTAAACATATTTAAAACAAAACTAATTAATAAACCTTGTAGACCTAAAATGAAAGCCCAAAAGAAAGACTAAAATAAATAACCAAACTAACTAAACTAAGTCCAAAAGAAGCCCACAAGCCTAGCCTATATTTACAACTTACATGAGTCATGTGACTTTTAAATGAGGCACATGACTTGTACAATTAAAGCCCAAAGTTGTATAAGCTAAAAATTAATGGTAAAGCACCAAATCTGCCTCCTATAAATTAGAGCACACCCCAATGGCATTTGGATCTTATATTTATGTGTTTGAATTCCATTTAGACCTACTTGAAAGTCATAAGGTTGCCCCTCTTCAATGGCATAAGATAGTCCTCTTGCATTCGTATCATTCCCTCCCTCTTTAGAAAAGATTCGTCCTTGAATCTTCATCTTGCAATAGTTGGGGATTGGCACTTGGGGATGATGCCTTGTAAAATGTCTACTTTTTAATATATATTTTCTTATGTTTAAGTAGCTTAAGTATGTAATATTATGTGTATTTTATGTGTTTATGTTTAATTTATATGCTTTTGTGTGTTTTTGGGTTAAAGATGGTGAAGTGTGAAGAAGAATGAAGAGCTGGTGAAGAATGAAGAAATGGTGATCGGATCACGAGTCGTGAAGTGAATCACGACTTGAACAAGAATTCACGAGACGGACTGGAAATTCATGAGTGAGGCAGAGGAGGAACATTCACTAGTCGGCATCTTGTTCACGAGTCGTGATATGGATCACGACTCAGGAAGAAAGCTCACGAGTCCAGAAGATTAGGTGGATTTCACAACTAGTGAGGGTGTTCACAAGTCGAACAAGCATTCACGAGAGAGGCTAATTGTTCATGAGTGGAACCATATGTGAAGGATCACGACTCGTGAAGGCATTCACGAGTTGATCATGGCAACTGTTCTCAAGCGACATTATTTTTCAGCATATATTTTCTCAACCAACCATCACGACCTTTCATGGCAACTTTTCACATTGATAACCATTATGAAGAGACATGTTTATAGAGTTTTCCCTCTATAAATATGGATGACAAGAAAAGAAAAAAAGAAATGAATGTTTTAGTTCTTAGAAATATAGTTATTATTTTGGATAAACATTTTTACTTAGCTTTTTTTAGTAGATGATTACAAAGGGATAAAGCCAAAGGAACATGAGATGGGTTTCTTTCTCTTGTTTGTCTTTAATTCAATTATATACTTTGGCTAGTTTCCTTTGTACATTATAACTATGTACTAGTATTTTTTTAAGACATGTTTATTCTTATTATGAATGAATTATGATTTACATCCATTTGTGTGCTTTGATTTGCTATGTATGATTGGCCACCATATTTGGCATGTTAGTCAATTTATTCGCAACGAGAGTTGGAATTCTTTGATGGAAAAACAAATGAATGTACTTGAAGCATTGAATTCCTTTAATTTGACTTAAGGAATTCACTTGGAGGGGTTAAAGAATTGGCATAGAGCTTCATAATTTTTGTTTATCGCTATAATGACATGAAAGTGCTTATAGACTCTGAATGAAAACATCTTTACTGACAACGAGAGTTGCTTTAAGGAATCTTGGCTAAATTCTCCAATCACTTTATTTATACAATTACTAGAACTTGTTCTTAGATGAATTACTACTTCATATTTCTAATGTATGTTCATACCATCATTTAAGTCATCTTTAATCCAATTTCATTAATATATACAAAGTAGTTTAGATATTTATTTAAATACATAATCTACATTTTATTCGCTACCTATCCATCTACTCTTTGTGATTTCAATACAAAATTTACCTCGTTCCCTTTGGAACGATACCTTACTGATCCTATACGCAGTCTAGTGAGACTAAGGGTTCGAATAAATCCCCATCAGATTTTGGCGCCGTTGCCGGGGAAGAACGCAAATGAATTTTTATTGATTGATACAAAAGAGTGGATGTTTTAGGATTCTATGATATAAATTAGTTTTTAGATGTATGAATTCTTATATTGTGTTTTGTTTGCTTTAGAATTAGAGTTTTTTTTATGATTTATTTTTGGGTAAGTTTTAAGTGGTTTATAGTTTTCTTTCTTATTGATTTATTTATCTGTTGCAATTTTAACTTTTGGCTTGAGATTGGTATGAGTTTGCAGAAAAATTGTAGCACAGTATCATGTTCACGAGTGTAGTTCGACTCATGAACATGTTCACGAGTGTTCTAAAGGCAACAATATACTCAATCGTGAAGACAATACTGAGTCGTGAAGAAGATCACGAGTAGCATAGAAAGGAAATGATACCGAGTCGTGAAAGGCTGTCCGACTCGTGAACATTTTCCTCAGTTGCCTGCATTTTGTTTTTCACGAGTCGTGATTCTTATGCCAACTCGTGAACATCTCCTCTTATGCCACAAATGCTTCATTCTTCACGAGTCGTGATGCTTATGCCGACTCATGATGCACTATTCCAAAATTACTGAGTCGTGATTTTTACTTCATATTCTTATTTTTAATTCATTTTTATTTCTTTCTTTAACTCTTCTTTCTTTAACTCTTCTTTCTTTTAATTCTTCATCTTTGCAGTTTTAATTTGGATTAACTGCCTTTAATTTACTTAAATTTAATGGGGGGAATGGATATAAATCAAACCTAGGGTTTGTGAAATGACATTTCTTTTCACTTTCTGCTTCCTTCTCTAAATACTGCAGTTACTCTTTTTCTTCACTTTTCACATTTCTTTTCTTTTTACTTTCCTCGTACACTTCTTTTCTCTTTCACTTCTCCATACATTCCCATTTGTTTACTTGGTTTTCTTTCACTACACTCACATTTCTTCTCTATACATTCATGTTTGTGCATTTATTTCTTTGCCTCATTCTCTTTAACAGCAATGGTAAGAACCAAGAACATCTCAACCTCAAGGGGTCAGCAAGGGGGTGATAAAGCACACCTAGCAAGTTTACAGGGAGATTTTGGTTCACCCTTTCCCCTTTCCTCTATCCATGAAGGTAATAGATTCCTTATTCTTAAGGGTAGAGCAATTTCTCAATGTAAGTATTTCCCAAACTCTTTGCTTGAACAAGTGGGATTGCTTGATGCAGTGAATGAAATGCTATCTCAATGTGGCTTACTGCGTTTTGTTAATATGCATGAACAATTTTATACTAATTTAGTCTTGGAATTTTACACAAATTTGAAGGAAAATACTGAAAATACTAGGCTAGTGGACTTTCGTTTGAATGGGATTGATTATACATTAACATATTTCATGATGCATCGCATTTTTGGCTTTAAACAATCTGGATTATGTGATCCTCCTAAGAGTTATAGGACTAATGCTTTTTGGAATTTTCTCACTGGCTTAACTACACCATTTAGGGCTAGAGAGGCTAAGTCTATGTTTATAATAGATTTGAAATACTGGGTTTTGCATAAAATCCTTGCCTCTGTTGTCTTTAACAAGCCTGAATTTAATTGTGTCTCTAGTCATGAGCTATTTTTGATGTGGTGTGTGCATAATCGCAAATCTGTTTGTTGGTCTTTTTGGATTTTCAAACAGTTATTGAATTGTGTTGGTCGTCCAGAGTCTCCTATCACCCATGGACATGTAATAGCTGCTATTGCTAGGAATCTTGATATTGATTTGCGTACTTATGATACTGCACTTCCATGCTTATATTTTTCCAAACATCTTTTTGTTGGGGGTGAAATTGTCAATAATTCTTTTCAATTTATTCCCCCACTTTCATGTTCTTGTTGGAAGGATCTTGCAGGAAGCTCTACTCCACAAGAAGTGCCTGAGGAAAGCACTTCAGATGAGGCAGGGGATGAGGCACATGAACAAGGAGATGTTCCTATGGAGGATGTTCCTAGCAATGAGGTTGCTGTTTCACCACCTATTGCTGGATCTTCTTCACATTCCATTCATTCCATGTTCAACCAGTTGTTGCAAAATCAATCTACCTTTCAGAATCAACTCACATCATTGGAGCAAGTTACCTCCCATTTGGTTTGCCATCAATGATGCCTTGAGCACAAGGTGGATGCCTTCATTGCCCAATCGGGCTATGTGGTGTCTTCACCTCCACCTTCACCATGATCTTCAGGGGAGTTTTCTTTCCTCTATTTTCTTTAGTTGTTTCTTTTTGTTTTTGTTTTTTTTGTTTATGTTTTGTTCCTTCACATTGAGGACAATGTGTGTTCTAAGTGTGGGGGAGCATCATCAACCTTATGTACCTTATGTGTGTTGTTGGTTTTTGTTTGTCTTTTTCTTTATTTAGTCTAACCTTTTTCTTAAGCTTTATTAGAAGTATTCCTCATATTGTATGTAATATAGGTTGTTATAAAGAGTCATTTGCCTTCTATACTCATTTGATTAGTTTTTCAAGGCTTTTGGCATGTGTTTTATGTTTTCAAGTTATCTCTTTTTACTTCTTTCAACATTTTAGGTTGTTTAGTCTCTTTACTAACTATGCTTAAAGGTTTGAATTTTCTCATTTAGCTTAAGATTTTAGGATTTTTGTTGTCTCATGGAAACTATAGCATAATACTTACCTTTAGCTATTCAATAATGGATGAGGATTAGCAAAAGAAAATGACAAATAAATAAAATGAAGCAAGATGTATATCCAAAAAAGTTCAATTAAGTATGGGATGGAGCGTAAAATGCACCCAATACTACATTATCTTGCTATTTTAAAATTCATGGGATAAAGTCTAAAAGCATACCCATGCTTGAAAAAAAAAGAGAAAAAAAAGAAAGAAGAAAAATAATGAAAAATGCAGTCTAAAAATGCCATGAGATTGGTTTAAAGGTATGTGTGCTTTTTAATTGTCCTAAAAGGCAACTATAATCTTAAACTCTTAGGTTTTATGAACAATATTCTCCCTTGAGCATGGTTAATTTTGAGACTTTATTATCTTGATGTTGGGTTCAGTAAACTTAGGTGACTTGGTAACTTAGAATATATGTCTTAAGTTTTGTTTACTGAAATTTTGAGTGTTTAAGGTATTTGACTTCATTTCAATCTTGTTTAAAGTGAATATTGAGTAATGCTTTATAATTTAACTTACTTAGTCTAACTTGGAATTAGATTTTCTCATTTTTCATTTGCTTGGGGACAAGCAAGGTTTAAGTGTGGGGGAATTTGATGCCTTGTAAAATGTCTACTTTTTAATATATATTTTCTTATGTTTAAGTAGCTTAAGTATGTAATATTATGTGTTTATGTTCAATTTATGTGTTTATGTGTGTTTTTAGGTTAAAGATGGTGAAGTGTGAAGAAGAATGAAGAGCTGGTGAAGAATGAAGAAATGGTGATCGAATCACGAGTCGTGAAGTGGATCACGACTCGAACAAGAATTCACGAGACGAATTGGAAATTCATGAGTGAGGCAGAGGAGGAACATTCATTAGTCGGCATCTTGTTCATGAGTCATGATATGGATCACAACTCAGGAAGAAAGCTCACGAGTCCAGAAGATTAAGTGGAGTTCAAGACTCGTGAGGGTGTTCACGAGTCAAACAAGCATTCACGAGAGAGGCTAATTGTTCATGAGTGGAAAAATATGTGAAGGATCACGACTCATGAAGGCATTCACGAGTCGATCGTGGCAACTGTTCTCAAGCGACATTATTTTTCAGCATATATTTCCTCAACCAACCATCATGACCTTTCTTGGCAACTTTTCACATTGACAACCATTATGAAGAGATATGTTTATAGAGTTTCCCCTCTATAAATATGGATGACAAGAAAAGAAAAAAAGAAATGAATGTTTTAGTTCTTAGAAATATAGTTATTATTTTGGATAAACATTTTTACTTAGTTTTTTTTAGTAGATGATTACAAAGGGATAAAGCCAAAGGAACATGAGATGGGTTTCTTTCTCTTGTTTGTCTTTAATTCAATTATATACTTTGGCTAGTTTCCTTTGTACATTATAACTATGCACTAGTATTTGTTTAAGACATGTTTATTCTTATTATGCATGAATTATGATTTACATCCATTTGTGTGCTTTGATTTGCTATGCATGATTGGCCACCATATTTGGCATGTTAGTCAATTTATTCGCAACGAGAGTTGGAATTCTTTGATGGAAAAAAAAATGAATGTACTTGAAGCATTGAATTCCATTAATTTGACTTAAGGAATTCACTTTGAGGGATTAAAGAATTGGCATAGAGCTTCATAATTTTTGTTTATCTCTATAATGACATGAAAGTGCTTATAGACTCTAAATGAAAACATCTTTACTGACAACGAGAGTTGCTTTAAAGAATCTTGGCTAAATTCTCCAGTCACTTTATTTATACAATTACTAGTACTTGTTCTTAGATGAATTACTATTTCATATTTCTAATGTATGTTCATACCATCATTTAAGTCATCTTTAATCCAATTTCATTAATAAATGTAAAGTAGTTTAGATATTTATTTAAATACATAATCTACATATTATTCGCTACCTATCCATCTATTCTTTGTGATTTCAATACAAAATTTACCCCATTCCCTTTGGAACGATATCCTACTCATCCTATACACAGTCTAGTGAGACTAAGGGTTCAAATAAATCCCCATCAGAGGAATACATTCATCTTCATAAATGATCTTCGGCATTGGTGGGAATAGTATGAATGCTTCTTCATTAAAGAATTCATCATGATCCTACAAGCTATAAACAAAAGGACTATGCAAAACATGGTTAGTATTTAATACAATGATATGATTTTGACTTTCTTCACTTCCCCTATGCAAATAATTCTCCTTTATCAATAGAGAATCAATTGTAACTTGTGAATCTTCCATCTCTACTAAGCAAATTTTTTCACTTGCATTCAGACAATCAACAACATTTTCACTTTCAAATATTTTTCCAATAAGTACAACATCATTATGATCTTCTACCTCTAAAAAGCCATCATTTACCTTTTTAACCACATTCTCCACATCTTCAACTTCACCCAAAACCTATTTTTCCAAATCAAACTCATCAACCACAACCTCTTCATGGTCTTGAGTAATCTCACTATCAAAGCCTATATCTATATCACCCTTTTCAGGTTCATAAATTATTTCTTCTATGATAACTTTCTATTTCTTTCTCTTTGCTTTGCTCTCCTCCATTCTAATGCGTGGTTCAAAACATTTTCTAACCAACCATTCTAAATTATTGAAGTCTTGCCTTAACAACTTTACATCTTCCTTAAATGCATTCCTTTCATCTTGATGTAAATGTCGCTTGGACTTGTAATAAGACATCCTCACATTCATTCGTGTTTCACTCAAAATTTGGCTTTCACCTTCTTAATGTCCTCTCAGTCTCTTGCCTTTTTCCTCTCAATCTTGTAATTTCAAAATTGCATTTCAGAATTTAAATTATAAACAAAAAACTTGAGCATGTTTTAGAGAACAAGGAAACAATAACTAACAACAAAAAAATAGCTCAAAACTGGACAAGAAGACTCTAGACACAATGGAGGTGATACACGGATAAGAGTGGTGTACTACTTGATGGTAATCAAATTAGAGTATTGGACAAGCAACAATACCCTAACAATTTAAATGGAACAAAGACTAGCTTAAAACAAAGAAATAAGCAGCGAGAATCAAAGAAAATGACAATATGGATAAAATAAATGAATTTGATTAACTACAAAGTAAACCAAATATAGAACCTAAATATTATACCCAGCAAAGCAAGAAATCAACAAAGAGACCTAGTTAGACTAAATGAATTAGGTTGCATGCAAAAATAATTCAATTTAGAGCCAAAATTATCACTAGGCCGAATGGTGTAACAAGATTGATTAGTGTATTAAGTTGTGTGCAAAATTGTTGCAAAGTGATGGAAAATTGATGACAAAATGATAGAAAAATGATGGCAAAAAAGATAGCAAATGATGCCAGAAATGGTAACAAAATAGTGGCAAATGATTGCAAAAATGATGGAAAAATGATATCAAAATGGTAGTACATATGATCAAAATGATTCCAAAAAATGATGGAACAAATGATATAAAATGGTGGCACAAATGGATAACACAAATGGTGGTTCAATAATTGCAAAGTAAATCCTTGGTTAAGTAGGACTACGATTGTAGTTCCAAATCAAGTATGGAATGGATTTTGAAAACCTAAACCCAAAGTAATAAGGATTGTATTTCCTACCCTATAAAAGATTCCCAAAGGTGTTTGGAAAAGGTGTAAATGCTGCCTCTCCCAATCCTAAAGTAAAAAGGATTAGCTTTTTTGCAATTATGAAAGGATTAGGATTTCTTCAGGCTATATAAACTACCCTTACTCAATTTCTCCTTACTATTTTTTTCTTCTGTTTCACATTTTTCTCTCTTCTTTCTTTTTTTTTTGATGAACAGTACCGGAACAGTGCGATGAATAGTTCCATGAACTATGCAATGAATAGTGTCGTGAATAGTACTATAATTTTTTTAAATTAAACACACCAATTTAAAGTTTACTACTACTAGAATTTATTTTTTTTATGCCAAAGATTCAAAGTTCAAGTTCAATTTATAAGGCTTTTTAATGAATCAAAACAAAAGGTATGGAAAAGAAAAGGCTAAATTTAACACACAAAAAAAAAAAACACAAATCAAAACTTATCACTACCTAATTCAGGATAAACAAAAAGAAATCAAAGAAAATAAAACACAAACCTAACACTAAGATAAATAGGAATTTACCTTTCTTTTGGCTCTGATACCAAATGATGCGGAACCCCAAGGTTAAAGAACCCAAAACCCCTTGAACATACACTTTGATTTCAAAAGGAAAAGAAGGCAAACACCCTCCCTATTGAACCCCCAAACACTTTGATTGTCTCATTGAATCATATATTCCAGCTCTTAGAGGCTTGCTTCAATCCATAAATGGATCTTTGAAGCTTGCATACCTTTTCACCATTTCTAGATGTCAACCCTTCTAGTTGTGTCATATACACATTTTGCAGCTAAATAAAGCTCGAGCAATCTCATATTGCTCACTTCTAGCCAAAGAAGAATAAAGCTCCTCAAGATGCAAAATGATGGTTCTAGCATCCATCATCTCGTGTTGCTTCTGAAGCTCCGAGGACATAGCACCTAGCATTAGACATACGGCTGCTTCACTATCCTCCATGTATTTTCGATAAGTGCCTTTGATCTCATCAATTGCATTATCTGATGGAAGTGGTGGTGGATCTTTATCTAAGACATAATGGATCTTTTCAACTCTGAGAACAATTCTCACTTGCCTGATCTAGTAAGAATAGTTGACGCTAACCAGCTTGTTATCCAAGATTGATCGTATATTAATATTTAATGTGCTCATGATGATGACCTAGATGTGAAAAGGAAAACATATGAGAGTATGTTCATATATATGTATGCACTAATAAGGTCTTTAATTAATCTGTTTACTCCCACTATTTTATTGCGAATTAATAGCCCTCACTATTTAATTTGAGAAAACTCGATGGTTTTCCTAGTGGGCCAATATCCAATCCTTGATATCTAATTTGACCTTGACTGTGGTCAACAAGCCAAACTCCATACCCTTGAAAGGTAGGTATCTCTATACCAATTGTGTCTCTACACAACTATTGGATCATTAGGTTATTAACTCTTGATACATGCATATCATATATGCATTCCCTAAACTTGTCTCTAGAACCATTAGCCTTGACTATGGTCAACAAATTAATGGGGTAGCTAAGATGACCCATTTAATTAGATTTGAATATATTCGATATAATGTGAGCTTGACTGTGGTCAACAACCCACACTATAAAGAACTTTGGTTCTCCTCAAATTAATGGAAGGCTTATATACCTTAGTATTTGTTTGAGGGTTTTAGTTAATTAAGTCTCATCATACATGGTTGGCATACATTGGTATGCATCCTATATTTATCACATAAATATGCGCATACAGATATGATATAGTTATGGACTTTACTACATTGATTTCCTCGAGCTAAAAGGGAAATCAAAAGGTAACACCTAGGTCGTATGCATGATTTAAACATGTAAAAAAAAATTACATTATCTTCAAGCTTGTTGGATCTCCATCTGGCCCATCTTGCTCCTTAATAGTGGTCTCCATCTCTATCTCTAATTCCAATCTAAGTAATCTAATTACGTATTACAATTTGAAAAAGAAATACAAACAAAAAACTAGTGGCTGAGATATGGAAGTCCTCATTGGGCCAAAACATGCATAATATTCAATCACATTAAGCCTTGTCCATAACTATCCATCATGCCAATCATACACCCTCTTATGCATTTATAATGCATAAAGTAAAAAATATAATGGATTACTAACTTTGTTTCAACTCTTGAAACAAACTTTTGAGTTATTTTAATAATGTGATCAAATTAGAAAACTTTTCCCATTTTGGAAACTTTCATTTTAGGAAACCTTTTTGCATGTATGTGTTCTTGCCTTAACTATCAATCTAATTAATTAATAAATAATTATCAATTGATTATTTAATTAATTAATCATATTAAATAATTAAAAAATCAATTTTGGGCTTAAAACAAAGGTAGGCCAAAACCACATAACAAAACCCTAAAGTGTGTTCACACACAAACTAGTTTTGTGTCTATTGGACCATTTAAGCCTTTTGGAATGATCCAAGTGTTAGTGTAAGCCCTAGCCCCAATGCATTGTAACGAAACACTTGAAATTAATAAAATGAGGCATTTGTTTTATCCTTTGTATTCCTGTGCATATCAATTGATAAAACTATCCAAGAGTGTTGTTTCGGTTTAAGTTATCATGTGTGAGGCACATGGATTGTAAGACCTTGAAACAAATGAGACATCATTCTAAATATCCCTAGTCAGTCATTGTTATGGGAATAACAAATGAATTAAGACTAGTATGCTCTCTCTAATCTTATGAGTTCTGTCTTACGGATCATTAGGACAAGAGTGTCAATCAGAGATCATAGATATATGTTAAAGAACATGGTATCTGGATTCGATCCGCTCATGAGAACACTACATGGTACAAGTCATAAGTGTTTCTCATATGCAAGTTTTGTATCGGAGTTCTTAGACCTGAAATCTCTATGAAACTCTTTATGAATTACTGTGTACTTTGACATACACCTAACGTGCTCGTAACAGAGTGACAAGTACGGGTATGATTGGGTATACATTGATTCATGTTAGAGAGCATGAGAGAAGTGAAGGGATTACCCCTCTCAATAAGAGAGAAAATATCATCGGCCACTTGATCAGTGAACTGAGAAGTGTATGGCCATACCGAGATGAAATAATGAGTAATCATTATTTATCTGAGAATTCAGTGTCACTGGAATATCAAGAAATGAATTAATGTATATAAGGATGACTAGTTCCATGCCTTATATTAATTCTAATATTTATGGGTAAGGGACTATGCGAAATTGCATTAGGTCACCAAATGCCATATGCATTTTCATTTAATTTGGAATGCTATAATATCTTGCTAGAGAATATATATAGCCTTTGAATTAATTTATTAATTCATTGCCAACATTAAATGGACCTATAGGATCGCACACAAAGCATTGGGCTTAAAATGTTTAAATTAAGTATTAAGCATTAATTTGGGCTTTTAATTAAAGTCAAATTAATGTATGTAATGGGTTATAATATTGCTATTGGGCTTTGGTCCATGAGAGAGAGAAATTCAGCCCACAAGGTTTAATTTCAATTAATTAATTATCTTGTGTTAATTAAGTTAATTGAGTATTAAAGCCTAAAGGAATTTAAATTAAATCAAATCACTTAAATATATAATGAAGTGGCCGAAATTCCAAGATGGAATTCAAGGAATTTCGGCACATGCAATTAAGTTATATTAAGTGATTTTATTTAATTAAATGTCTTATGTTTTATTTCAAATTTGAATTTTAAATTCAAAGGATTTTAATTCAAAATGTATTACTTATCTTTAGGAAGTGATAGAGTTTGAATTGCTTATCTTAAGGTAGGAAATTCAGATCAAAGACTTGCCTAAGAGATAATGATATAAAAGAAATAAAACCCTAGGAGAGACACAGAAGAGTTGGCGCAAAAACCTAGGGTTTTCTGTGAAAATTACGTGACCTTCATCTCTCTCTCTCTCAATTCTTTTGGCCCAATTTCTCACAAGGTGAAAGGATAGTTCCTCATTCTCTTGTGTTATTGGGTAGTAATAGCAACCTAAAAGAAGTACAAAATCAGATTTTGTAGCTTCAATCCATAGCCATTACTCAATACAGAAAATAGAGAGCTAGCAATCTCGATTTTAAGCCGACGGTGCAATTGTGTGTGTGAAAATAGAGGGATTGGCGAAAAAGGCTATTACTTGGCATTGGTGATCGAGATCTAAGGTGGATAAAGGCATCTTGGTTGCTGGACATCACAAAATCAAAGAATAAAAAGGCATCATCTATTGTAAGTTTCAAAACCCTAAAATTGCATGTTTCGATTCTTGCTTTGGATTTGTATGGTATGTACGATGAAATTTTTGTTTTTCTGCTGCGTTATCATCACACTCATACCATATCATATTCCATCAGTGGTATCAGAGCATAGACATGCTTATTTTAGTGCTTTAGATGCATGAAAAAATTAATTAAAAATCGTTATTTTGAAAACATGCAAATCTGAAATTTTCTGTTTTGAGTTTTTTGCATTGTTTTGGTGTAAAAACGATTTTAATTGATTAGATAGGTATTATAATTAATATGACATGTTAATATACTGTCCTAAGATGTCATTAGGGCTGGTAATGGTCGGATTTAATTATTTATACCTGACGGTACATGTTAATTATGAAACTAGGTGCTAGTTGGCATGTAAATTGCTAGTTTATCAACTAGTTTTCAAAATTAAATGTAAAATTGATTTTGGCATGTTTGTAAGTGATTTTTAAAGATTTAATATCAGGTCTGGACATATTTTAAATTTGGTTTTAATTCTGGTCCATGACAATTTAATTGATTAATTTTAAAATCACTTAAAACTATGTCTAGTTTGTGTTTGTTACATGTTTAATCAACATAGTTTGTTTTGTTTTGATTAAAATGGTAAAAACACATTTAGATTAAAATGGTACAGAATATTAAATCAATATTTATGGACTTATTTAGATTATTAAATGACTCATAAAATTGATTTAAATGTTTGTGCATTTCATGGCATTACATAAGCATTAAACAACTAGTTTTGTTGTTTGTTTGTTTTTGCATGAATGCCGTGTATTATTATATGTGTTCTTCATGATTTTATTTTTAATTCATGTTAGCACATATTATATGTATTTTTAATGTTTATGGGCTGTATGACATAAAATTAAAAATGGCAAAATTGGAAATTATACTAGAGTTGATTTATGGCACAAATCTAACTAGTTTGTGTTTTGGGCTTTTAAGAGAACTTATTCAATAAGAGGATTTAGCCATTGGGCTTCGGCCCAGGCCCATCACGGGGTCTTCTCTTAAAGGTTCAAGTACACAATTTCCATTAATGGGCTTGGCTAAATTGATTAAAATTGGACTTTGTCTGATCCATGAATGCTATGTATATTTATTTGCTTGTTTGGTGTGATGGATGGATATGCATGGTGCATTCATGGGCCCTGGGTTTTTGTAATTAAATATGGCCTGCGTGCCATTATATTTTATTGTAAAAGTTTCATTTATTTCTTAGAATAGAATTTATTTGAAGACTTTGTAAATCAAGACGAAGCCCACCGGAGTGGAGAAGCCCAACTCGAAGATTCTTATGTAATAGTATAGAATCTTAGTTGTAGGTTTTTGGGCCCATGTTTGTCACGCTTTACTTTATGCAATTATATATATATGCACGCTATGTATGGATGACAAAGCGTATGCCATGTAAGCCGTAATAAAATGAATCCCTAAAAATAGTAAGTCACAAAGTTGCCTTCCTAATTCGAAACATGTCAAGGCATCGATCATCGGTCACGTAGACTAGGAGTCCTGGATGCGCCCGATTATCTTTGTGAGGCATGGGTTATGAATGTAGGTTGGACTTATCATGGAAAGGGATGCCCGGACCTAGGCAACTAATAAATGGTTTGTGCTATAACATCTTAAGATGTTAGCCCATTTGATCCAAGAGTCATGTACGAGACATGATTGAAGTTTTCCTACCTAAGTAACTTAACTTGTTAGGTGTACAAGCTCAGCTTGACTAATAAGTTGTTGTGAAAAGTGGATCTTGGCCCACATTAAATCACTAAGGCGAATTATTTAAAGGGATATTAATTCGGTTTGTGGGATCATAAATAAGACCTCATTTAATCTTGCTAAATTTTATTGTAGATTGAAAATGGCATCTTCAAATAACAATTTCTCATTGCGATCGGTCCTTGAAAAGGACAAATTAAATGGCACCAATTTCATAGACTGGTCTCGAAACTGTTAGAGAGTATGCCCTAGAGCCCATGTAATCGGGATGTTTTTCATATGTATGAAATTTATATTCTTAATAAAAGGCATCATTCATTTATTAATGCTGTGTTTGAATACATGAGTTTGTAAATCTTAAATTAATAAATGAAGTCCTAGATATTATAAACACAGTGCAAAGGCAATCATGAAGGTGTTCATGATGTGAGATGTCTATCGCATGCAAATGTGTTAATATCTAAATATCCCTAGTCATAGAATTAACAAGATAGGACATTGTTAATTCGGACTGACTAGCACATGTTATGCTTCTTGAATGGTTCAAGCAATGATTCTCATAATTGTGATTATGGATGATAATCAAAGCTAACATGTGGATGCTTATTAGAGGAACAAGTTCATTAGAGACCTGCAAAGAGAATCCTCATATGGATATTAAATCTATGTCAGTGAGGAATCTCTTCATAGCGATTGTGCAAGTATCCTTAGACTTGAGATCACCAAAGTTATCTTAAGTAGCAAGTGGTATACTTTGACTCCATAACTGATTACTTCCAACTGGGAGTGAACATAGTTAGGAGATTGGGTATATCATGACCTACTTGAAGATAGTTGAGTGATTGACAAAGGATTCACCATCCCAGATTTAACAAGGGAAGTTATCTCACATGATTCTATAATTACCTTGTTCAGTGAATCTCTGGCCAGAGTAATATGCCGAGATGGATGGAGATCCATGAAGGGCATTTTAGGAACAATGGTTAAATTAATAGAACATACATAATTAGATTTATATGAGTTGACAAAAATCCATACTCAGAATCTGATTGAGATAAGAGTGGTGAAAGGAGTAATTGCACGGTAACTGTTTTTATGGAAGGGTACAGTCAAACCACATGACTTTCCTGACATTTGGGTAGTCATGATGCCTAGCTAGAGGCCAATCATGAGTTGTATAATGATGTATCAAAATATCAATAGAGATTGATAAAATGATTTAAAGGAGTTTAAATCATGTGAGTTTTGAATAGAACTCACAATTACATATTATACTGCCAACATGGACAGGAACCCAATAGGTCACACACATATAGAGAAAAGGGTAAAATGGTAAAATGACAAGGATAATAATATTTGATATTATTATAAAGGTAGAGAGGAGAATATGATAATAATTAATTAAAGAGTTTAATTAATTATGATCAAATAAAATTGTCCGCGGAACTTTTGAGAAATGTTCTGTAAATTGGACCTAAATGAAATAATGTATTTCATGATTAATTATTATTGTCTTATAAGTGTTATAAGACTACTATAAGTGTTATAGGACTGATATAATAATTAATAGGACCATTGGAGAAATTATAAAGGGCCAAAGGAATGAAGAAGTTGGAGGAAGCCCTCTAGAAAAGGGCTACACGCCAACTCCATACAGAAGGGCTTAGAGGGTTTTTTCTTGGACCAAATTAATTTATATATGTTACATAAGTGTTATGGAACTCACATATTTAATTTGGTTGGATTTGGAATCCATTTGGGTATTTAAATCCAATTAAATGCACAAAGGGCCTAGTTTGTGGATTTTGTGCATGGTCTTTTATGAAAAGTTTTAATTTGGATTTAATTAAGCCCAAATGATTATAATTAATTCGAGAAGCCCAATTAATAATTCTCCAGAAATTTTAAAGAGCCCAATCTCATTAAGGAGTTGGAATTTTAACCTAACTATAAAAGGCCAACTAATGAGAATTAGGGTTAAGTGATTAAAACAAAAGGAAAGTCTTTTTCTCTTAATTCTCTCTCCCTTTTTGCGCCACTTCCATTGCTAGCCTCTTGGATTTCGGCCAGCCCTAGTTGAACACCAATTTGTTGGTTCAATTTACCCCTCTCTAGTGTGGATTACTCATTGGAGGTGTTCGATTTTGGACACTGTGGTTTGCGACAACCCGGTGCGAAGTAAAATCAACTGTTCAACGAAAATCAAAGGTGATTTTTCTTATTCTCATATAGTTATATTGTGTATTCATGGCAAGATCAGATCTTATGGTTAAAAAATTTTAAAATTCCGCTCATGTATGTGATGCATGTAACCATCAAATTCCAACATGGTATCAGAGCCAGGTTTTGCCATGGATATACAATTCTATATTTTTTCTGCGGAATAAGTTTTGTTTTGTTTTGAGTTATTTATTTCATGAACTTTAAAATATTAGATTTGATTGTTCATGAATGAGAAATATTGATTTCTGGTTGTATGTGTGATCAAATAAATTTGGTGGAAACAAAAACGAAATTTTTGAAGCATTATGATTTGGGTTTGGCGTGAAACCCTAGGTAATGTAGGGGCTGTTCTAATTTAATTTCTTATGGATCCATTTAAAAATCATTTAGATGATATTTTATGTCTTTAATATGTGATATTAAGCCGTAGGATCGAACGGAATTAAAATCGAACAAGTTTTGCATGAAAACTAGTTTTGTCAAAAAGTTCGATAAATTGGTGTTCTTCGTGTGTTCTTGATGTGTTCATGGTTAGAACGACTTTTGATCTTCTAAATCTGATATATATGATATATTAAAGTGTTTTTAATTAATTGTATTAATTAAAATGGGCCTTAAATTAATTTGATTAATTTTAATTCATTAAAACCACTTAATGGGCTTAATTATTTTTACGGACTTGGTTTAAATTAGTGAATGACTTGGTGGGCCCAAGGAGCTAATTTAAATTAACTTTTATAAACATTAATTAAGTTTATTAATGGGTTTTAAGGGCTGGAGTGGGCTTGGCTCATTCCAAAAGGCCTAAATGGTCCAAATGACACAAAACTAGTTTGTGTGTGAACACACTTAGGGTTTTTCTTCTGTGGGTTTCGGCCTACACTTATTTTAAGCCCAAAATTGATTCTTTTAATTATTTAATATGATTAATTAATTAAATAATCAATTTATAATTAATTAATAATCAATTTGATTGATTATTAAGGCAAGAACACATTCATGCAAAAAGGTTTCCTAAAATGAAAGTTTCCAAAATGGAAAAAGTTTCTTAATTTGATCACATCATTAAATAACTCAAAATATAGTTTCAAAGGTTGAAACAAAGTTAGTAATCCATTTATTTATGCATTAGAGAGGCATATAAGGGTGAATGATTGGCATGATGGTTAGTTATGGACAAAGCCCAATGTGATTCAGCATAATGCATGTTTTGGCCCAATGAGGACTTTCATGTCCCGGCCACTTGTTTTTGGTTTGTATTTCATTTCAAATTGTAATATGTAATTAGATTACTTAGATTAGAATTAGAAATAGAGATGGAGACCAATATCAAGGAGCAAGATGGGCCGGATGGAGATCCAACAAGCTTGAAGATAATGTAATTATTTTTCTTGTTTGAATCATGCATACTACCTAGGTGTGACCTTTTGATTTCTCTCTTGGCTCGGGGAAATCAATGTAGTGAAGTCCATAACTATACCATATTTGTATGCTTATATTTATGTGATAGATATAGGATGCATACCAATGTATGCCAACCATGTATGATGAGACTTAATTAACTAAAACCCTCAAACAAATACTATGGTATATAAGCCTTCCATTAATTTGAGGAGAACCAGAGTTCTTTATAGTGTGGGTTGTTGACCACAGTCAAGCTTACATTATATCGAATATGTTCAAATCTAATTAAATGGGTCATCTTAGCTAGCCCATTAGTTTGTTGACCACAGTCAAGGCTAATGGTTCTAGAGGCAAGATTAGGGAATGCATATATGATATGCATGCATCAAGAGTTGATAACCTAATGATCCAATAGTTGTGTAGAGACACAATTGGTATAAAGATACCTACCTTTCAAGGGTATGGAATTTGGCTTGTTGACCACAGTCAAGGTCAAATTACATATCAAGGATTGGATGTTGGCCCACTAAGAAAACCATCGGGTTTTCTCGGATTATATAGTGAGGGCTATTAATTCGCAATAAAATAGTGGGAGTAAATGGATTAATTGAAGACCTTATTAATGCATATATATATATGAACATACTCTCATATCTTTTCTTTTTCACATCTAGGTCATCATCATGAGCACATCAAACATTAACATACGATCAATCTTGGATAACAAGCTGGTTGGCAACAACTATTCTAACTGGATCAGGCAAGTGAGAATTGTTCTCAGAGCTCAAAAGATCCACTATGTCTTGGATAAAGATCCACCACCACGTCCATCAGATGATGCCATTGATGAGATCAAAGGCATTTATCGAAAAATACATGGAGGATAGTGAAACAGCAGCATGTCTGATGCTGGGTGCTATGTCCTCGGAGCTTCAGAAGCAACATGAAATGATGGATGCTAGAACCATCGTTTTGCATCTAGAGGAGCTTTATTCTTCTCAGGCTAGAACTGAGCAATATGAGATTGCTCGAGCTCTATTTAGCTGCAAAATGGTGGAAGGAACTTCAGCTGCTACTCATGCATTGAAGATGTATGGGTATATTGAGCATTTGAGTAGACTTGGCTACGTTATGGATAATGATCTATACATAGATTTAATCTTGTACTCGTTGGCTCCAAGTTATGCACCTTTCGTGCTTAACTTCAACATGAACAAGATCCAAGTATCCATTCCTGAGTTAATCAATATGCTCAAGACAGCTGATGGATCATTTAAGAAGGATCCAAAAAGTGTCATGGTTGTCACTTCTGCAAAAGGCAAGAAGCAGAAGAAGAAGAAGATAACCAAGGCACAGCCAAAGAATGGTGGGATCTCTAAGAAGAAGGTTGCCAAGAAAGAGAATCCCAAAGGAACTTGCTTCCATTGTGGAAAGGATGGTCATTGGAAGCGTAACTGCAAGGCCTATCTAGATTCTCTCAAGGAGAAGAAGCAAGCTGATGCTTCTACTTCAGGTATTCATATGATTGAAATTAATACTTATTCTATTGCTTCAAAACAATCTTGGGTATTAGATACCGGATGTGGATCTCATTTATGTAATGATCTACAGGGGCTTAGAAGCTTTAGAAGAGTTGGAAAGGCAGAGATATGTTTGCAGTCAGCTACTGGACAAAACATCTCTACAACAGTTGTGGGGACTTACTATTTGCCTCTTCCTAGTGGATTAGTACTGGAATTAAATAATTGTTATTATGTTCCAGCTTTGTCCAAGAGTATTATTTCTTTCAGTTGTTTGATGAACGATTATGATATTTCTTTAAAGGACAAATATTGTTACATTTTTAAGAACAATATATTTTATGCAAAAGCTATCATTGAGAATGGTATATTTGTTCTTGATTTAATTAAAGAAGTACATAATGTGAATACCAAGAGAATGAAACATGATAATCTTAATACCTCATACTTATGGCATTGTCGTTTAGGCCATATAAATGAAAAACGCATGACCAAGTTACACAAGTCAGGTGATTTGGGATCATTTGATTATGAATCATTTGATACATGCGAATCTTGTTTATTGGGAAAAATGACAAAAGCTCCCTTTATTGGTAAAGGAGAACGAGCTAAAATGGTTTTGGACTTAGTACATTCAGATGTATGTGGTCCAATGACTACACATGCTAGAGGAGGTTACTCCTACTTCATTACTTTCATAGATGATTATTCCAGGTTTGGATACATCTATCTAATGAAATATAAGTCTGAAGCATTTGAAAAGTTCAAAGAATTCAGAAATGAAGTAGAGAAACAACTTGGCAAAAGTATTAAAACACTTAGATCAGATCGAGGTGGAGAATACTTAAGTCAAGAGTTTCAGGATTATCTTAGAGATAATGGGATTTTATCTCAATGGACTCCTCCATATACACCACAACACAATGGTGTATCCGAAAGGAGGAATCGAACACTATTAGATATGGTTCGATCAATGATGAGCCGAGCAGACTTGCCTAAGTCCTTTTGGGGATATGCACTAGAAACTGTTGTTTATGTGTTAAATAGAGTTCCTAGTAAATCGGTTGATGTTACTCCATATGAGATGTGGAATAACAAGAAACCCACGCTTTCTCATATGAAAGTATGGGGTTGTCCTACTTATGTGAAGAGCACAATGTCAGACAAACTGGATGTTAAGTCTGACAAATGTTTATTTGTGGGATATCCAAAAGAAACGTTTGGATATTATTTCTATCATCCCTTAGAACAAAAGGTGTTTGTTTCAAGGCATGCTGTCTTCTTGGAAAGAGAATTTCTACTACGAGAAGATAGTGGGAGTAAAATTGAGCTTGGTGAAGTTCAAGACCCACAAATAGAAGATGATCAATCGATTGAACCCGAAACTGAATTTCATAATGATGAGATTACAGTTGAACCTGATTATACACAAAATCCTAGAAGATCTACTAGGATGCGTTCTATCCCTGTGAGATATGGATTTCACGTTGATTCGGATAGAGGCATAACTGTAGTAGAGGACAATGAGCCTACAAGCTATCAAGAAGTTTTGAACAGTTCAGAACGTGATTTATGGCTTAAGGCTATGCAGTCCGAAATGGACTCCATGTATGAGAATAAAGTATGGACTTTAACTCAACCACCTGAAGGGATAAAGCCCATAGGGTGCAAATGGGTCTTCAAAAAGAAGAATGACATGGAAGGTAATATAGTTACCTATAAAGCTCGCTTAGTAGCAAAAGGTTATCGTCAAAAAGAAGGTATTGACTATGACGAAAATTTTTCTCCTGTAGCGATGCTTAAGTCTATAAGAATACTTTTAGCCATTGCAGCTCATTATGATTATGAGATTTGGCAAATGGATGTGAAGACAGCTTTCCTTAATGGAAATCTTTCTGAGGATGTGTATATGACACAACCAGAAGGATTCACATCTGGAAATGGCGAAAAGGTATGCAAGCTTCAAAGATCCATTTATGGATTGAAGCAAGCCTCTAGGAGCTGCAACATACGATTCAATGAGACAATCAAAGAGTTTGGTTTCTCACAGAATGAAGATGAACCTTGTGTGTATAAAAGGGTTAGTGGGAGTGCAATTGTCTTCCTAGTTCTATATGTAGATGACATATTGATCATGGGAAATGACATTTCTCTTCTCCAATCTGTTAAAATATGGTTATCCAAGCAATTCTCCATGAAAGACCTTGGAGAAGCATCCTATATTCTGGGAATAAGGATCTATAGAGATAGATCCAATAGGTTGCTAGGTCTTTCTCAGAGTACATATATAGATAAAGTATTGAAGAGGTTCAATATGGATCTCTCTAAGAAAGGGTTTATACCCATGGTGCATGGGAAACACCTTTCTAAGTCTATGTGTCCGCAAACACTAGAGGATAGAGAGAGCATGAATAGAATACCATATGCATCTGCAATTGGTTCTATCATGTATGCTATGTTATGTACACGTCCAGATGTAGCATTTGCTTTGAGTGTCACAAGCAGATTCCAATCTAATTTTGGAGAGGAACACTGGGCAGCTGTCAAGAATATTCTTAAGTACTTGAGAAGGACTAAGGATATATTCTTGGTATATGGAGAGGGCAGTTTGGAAGTAAACGGGTATACAGATGCCAGCTTCCAATCTGACAAAGATGATTGTAAATCACAATCTGGTTATGTGTTCATAATGGGAGGAGGAGCAGTTAGTTGGAAAAGTTCCAAACAAGAAACAACTGCTGATTCCACGATAGAAGCTGAGTACATTGCTGCTTCAGAAGCAGCCAAAGAAGCCGTCTGGATCAAAAAGTTCATAACCGAACTAGGAGTGGTGCCTAGCATTGTTGATCCGATTCCTTTATATTGTGACAACAATGGAGCCATTGCGCAAGCAAAGAAACCACGGTCTCATCAGCGATCCAAACATGTTCTCAGACGCTACCATCTCATAAGGGAAATAGTAGCTAGAAATGATGTGAAAATAGAAAGGTTCCCACAGATGACAATGTGGCGGATCCCCTCACTAAAGCACTTTCCCAGATAAAGCATGATCACCATATAAATAGCATGGGTCTGAGACATATGAGTGATTGGCTCTAGTGCAAGTGGGAGATTGTTAGAGAGTATGCCCTAGAGCCCATGTAATAGGGATGTTTTTCATATGTATGAAATTTATATTCTTAATAAAAGGCATCATTCATTTATTTCTGCCTTTCCAACTCTTCTACTGCTTTTAAGCCCTTATAGATCAATACATAAATGAGATCCACATTCGGTATCTCATACCCCAGATAGTTTTAAAGCAATAGAATAAGTATTAATTTCAATCATATGAATACCTAAAGTAGAAGTATCAACTTGCTTCTTCTCCTTGAGAGAATCTAGATAGGCCTTGCAGTTACGCTACCAATGACCATCTTTTCCACAATGGAAGCAAGTTCCTTTGGAATTCTCTTTCTTGGCAACCTTCTTCTTGGAAATCCCACCATGCTTTGGCTGCACCTTGGTCATCTTATTCTTCTTCTGCTTCTTGCCTTTAGCAGAAGTAACAATCATGACACCTTTTGAATCCTTTTTTAAGGATCCATCAACTATTTTGAGCATGTTGATTAACTTCGGAATGGTTACTTGGATCTTGTTCATGTTGAAGTTAAGAACAAAAGGTGCATAACTTGGAGCCAACGAGTACAAGATTAAATCTATGTATAGATCATTATCCATTACATAGCCAATTCCACTCAAATGCTCAATATACCCATACATCTTCAATACATGAGTAGCAGCCGAAGTGCCTTCCACCATTTTGCAGCTAAATGGAGCTCGAGCAATCTCATGAGAAGAATAAAGCTCCTCTAGATGCAAAATGATGGTTCCAGCATCCATAATCTCATATTCTTCTTAAGCTCTGAGGACATAGCAATGTTGCTGCTTCACTATCCTTTATGTATTTTCGATAAGCGCCCTTGATCTCATCAATGGAATCATCTGACGGAAGTGGTGGTGGATCTTTATCCAAGACATAATGGATCTTTTTAGCTCTGAGAACAATTCTCACTTGCCTAATCAAGTCAGAATAGTTGCTGTCAACTAGCTTGTTATCCAAGATTGATCGTATATTAATTTTTAATGTGCTCATAATGATGACCTAGATGTGAAAAAGAAAACATATGAGAGTATGTTCATATATATGTATGCATTAATTAGGTCTTTAATTAATCCATTTACTCCGACTATTTTATTGTGAATCAATAGCCCTCACTATTTAATCCAAGAAAACCCGATGGTTTTCTTAGTGGGCCAATATCCAATCCTTGATATGAATTTTTACTTTGACTTTGGTCAATAAATCAAACTCCATACCTTTAAAAAGGTAGGTATTTATATACCAATTGTGTCTCTACACAACTATTGGATCATTAGGTTATCAACTCTTGATATTTGCATATCATATATGCTTTCCCCAATCTTGCCTCTATAACCATTAGCCTTGGCTTTGGTCAACAAGCTAATGGGCTAGCTAAGATGACCCATTTAATTAAATTCTAACATATTCGATATAATGTGAGCTTGACTTTAATCAATAACCCACACTATAAAGAACTCTGGTTCTTCTCAAATTAATGGAAGGCTTATATACCGTAGTATTAGTTTGAGGGATTTTAGTTAATTAAGTCTCATTATACATGGTTGGCATACATTGGTATGCTTCCTATATCTATCTCATAAATATAAGCATACAAATATTGTATAGTTATGGACATTACTACATTGATTTCCCTGAGCCAAAAGGGAAATCAAAAGGTTAAACCTAGATAATATGCATGATTCAAAAAAGTAAAAATAATTACATTATCTTCAAACTTGTTGGATCTCCATCCGGCCCATCTTGCTCCTTGATAGTGGTCTCCATCTATATCTCTGATTCTAATATAAGTAATCTAATTACATATTACAATTTGAAAAAGAAATACAAACCAAAAACAAGTGGTTGGGACATGAAAGTCCTCATTGGGCTGAAACATGCATTATTATGCTCAATCACATTAGGCCTTGTCCATAACTATCCATCATGTCAATCATATACCCTTATATGCATTTCTAATGTATAATGTAAAACATATATTGGATTACTAACTTTTTTGCAAATCTTGAAACATTCTTTTGAGTTATTTTAATAATGTAATCAAATTAGGAAACTTTTTCCATTTTGGAAACTTTCATTTTAGGAAATCTTTTTGCATGCATGTGTTCTTGCCTTAATTATCAATCTAATTGATTATTAATTAATTATCAATTGATTATTTAATTAATTAATCATGTTAAATAATTAAAAAATCAATTTTGGGCTTAAAATAAGGGTAGGGCAAAACCCACACAATAAACATTAAGACGTGTTCACGCACAAACTAGTTTTGTGTCAATTAGACCATTTGGGCCTTTTGGAATGAGCCAAGCCCACTCTAGCCCTTAAAACCCATTAATAAACTTAATTATAGTTTATAATATTTAATTTAAATTAGCTTATTGGGCCCAGCAAGTCATTCACTAATTTAAACAAAGTTCGTAAACATAATTAAGCCCATTAAGTGGTTTTAATGAATTAAAATTAATCCAATTAATTTAAGTCCCATTTTAATTAATACAATTAATTAAAAACACATTAATATATCAGATATATTAGATTTATAAGATTAAAAATCGTTCTAAACATGAACACACCAAGAACATACCAAGAACACACGAAGAACACAAATTTATCGAACTTTTCGACTAAACTAGTTTTCATGCAAAACTTGTTTGATATTATTTTTGTTTGATCCTATGGCTTAATATCACATATTAAACACAAAAATTATCATCAAAATGATATTAGAGTGGATCAATAAAAAATTAATTTAGAACAGCCCCTAAACTTTATTGAAAAATAAAACACTACACGCCATTCTCAATGGTTCTTTGCTCAAAATAATCATTTTTACTTTTCATTTTATATATTTGATCACATACATCTAGAAATCAATATTTATCATTAATGAACAATCAAATCTAATATTTTAAAGTTTATGAAATAAATAATTCAAAAATAAAAACTATTTCGCAAAATATAGAATTGTAGATTCATGGCAAAACCGAGGCTTTGATAACATTTTGGGAATTATTGGTTACATATATCTCATACATAAGCGGAATTTTAAATTTTTAACCAATAGATTTGATCTTGCCATTAATTTACAACATACATAGTAATGAGAATAAGAAAAATCACCTTTGATTTTTGTTAAACAATTGATTTTCCTTCTCACCGGGTTGTCGCAAACTATAGTGTCAAAAATTGAACACCTCTAATGAGTAATCCACACTAGAGAAGGATTCAATGAACCAACAAAGCGGAAATACAAGGCTGGACAAAATCTCTTGATGCCAGCAAGGGAAAAGTTGCGGCTAGGGTTGTGAGAATGAGAGAAACTCTTTTCTCTTAATTGTTCACCTTGTTACCCTAAAACACTATCAAGATGGAATTTATCCCTCATGAGAAAAATATATATTAGGCCCTTTCATAAATAGGACTGACAAATACATGGTCGGGCGCAAATGAATTTATAGAGCATTCAATGTCATTTAATATTATATGTTTGATTTATATAAGGTTGGTAGAGATCATGACTTATATTCAAATAAGATATCATTTGACAAAGGGATTATAACATGTTTTATTAAGTTAAAATTAAATTAATGATATTTATATTATTTAGGTGGTGACAATGTCTTGCTATTGGCCATCTATGACTTATGGGCTCGTGATGGGATTAGAGCCAATTATCGCACATAAAATATGATGAATATGTGTTAATTCGGGAATTTTGAATTATATTTTGTGAGAAATTAAAATTAAAAATATTTTTTTCAGTTTAATATTATAATTCATATTTTAAAAAAGAAAAAAATAGTTGTTATTTTAATAAGAAATATGGGGCCCATAGTTTTTTCTCTCTAAATTAGGGTTAGGTCTCCTATATATATTGTGATATATATAGTTTAAACCCTTATTTTAAACATAAAAAATTAATGTGGCAACTGTCAGTTCTCAGAGAAATTTTTTATTTTTTTGTAACCTTAAAAATAATTCAGAAATATCAAACCCTAGCTACCCCAGAAGGGAGCTAGCACCCCGAGCTATCTTGTTCATCATATTCATTCATGGATACTACTAGAGGGTGTTTGTTTCACTTATTCATCATATGAGACTACTTTTATTTTATTTGATGTTTGTATGATGGCTTTACGTGGTGAATAACATGGCCAAATTAAGACCCTTATGATGGTATTTATTTTATTTATTCATTTTATGGGTTTATAACTTAAAATACGACCTATGTGTTGTTCTTTTGTTGTAATTTTAATTAATAATAATTTTGGTTGAATAGTTTATTTTGTCATTGTAAAGAATATAAAGGAACTTCATGAAGTCCATTAAGGGGATCAGTCAAATTCTAAGATGATGGAGGTGCAAAGTGGAAGCTGTTAATCAAGATAAGTTCATGTAATTCCACCTAGTATTTACCTTTGATCTTTATATTTGCTTATAAATATCATATAGTTTTTCACCATGCTATGACATATTTTGTATATTATGCATATTATATCGATATGTGATTTGATAAATGATTATATATATGTCTGAGATGCCATATATAAGATGATGCATGATATATAAATAAATAGACATCATAACTTGAAATATAAAATTTGCTCACCAAAATTTTAAGTTTTACGCGACGCATAATTATAACACCTATCAATATTAAGATCACAAATGTGGGTTCTTCTAAAGTGAAGTACATTAGGTTATCATAATAAGATAAGATGGGTAATGGTGTTACCCATATGTTTAAAAATAGTTGGACTTAATTAGGCTATCAAAATGGTTTTGGGCTTAAGGCATTAAAGGGGATTATAACATACCAGGCATGTGATGTCAAAATCCCATAAAGACTATAAGGGTTACATAAGATATAGTATGTAAGGAGTTATCTACCTAAATAACTTGATTTTAAGTGTGATGCCAAAGCCGACTTAGAATTAAGTGAAATATGGATCTTAGCTCACTAAATCATTACAAATATTGTAATTAATATTGAAGGTGAATATTTTAGTGGGATTTTTAAGAAATACCCTTAAATTAAATAAGTACTAATATTAATATTTATTTTGCATATTTGTATATCAATGGCATAAAATAACAATTCCACACTATCATTGTGATCAATCCTTAAGAAGGACAAGTGATAATTGTGAATTAAATGATATTTTTAGTGTATTTATAAGTGTTTAATTGAGTTAATTTAGTTAAATTTTTGCTTAATAAGTTAAATTTGTGTCTTTAGATTTAACTTTAAATTTTTTTTGTTTGTTAGGGCTAAAATGAAAAAAAAAGGTCTTAATTGAAAGAAAAGGAAAATTCTAGACCAAATATGTAATTTTGAGAAATTGAAGCAAGATTTCTTATGTTCAGTTTAGTGGCAATTAACATGGTCAAACATGAAATTATAAATGGCCGCATATGAAGAAACTGTCTGAAAGGATCAAAATGTTGGAATTTGATGGTTACATGCATCACATACATGAGTGGAATTTTAAAATTTTTTTAACCACAAGATCTGATCTTGCCATGAATACACAATATAACTATATGAGAATAAGAAAAATCACCTTTGATTTTTTTTGAACAGTTGATTTTACTTCGCACCGGGTTGTCGCAAACCACAGTGTCCAAAATCGAACACCTCCAATGAGTAATCCACACTAGAGAGGGGTAAATTGAACCAACAAATTGGTGTTCAACTAGGGCTGGCCGAAATCCAAGAGGCTAACAATGGAAGTGGCGCAAAAGGGAGAGAGAATTAAGAGAAAAAGACTTTCCTTTTGTTTTAATCACTTAACCCTAATTCTCATTAGTTGGCCTTTTATAGTTAGGTTAAAATTCCAACTCCTTAATGAGATTGGGCTCTTTAAAATTTCTGGAGAATTATTAATTGGGCTTCTGGAATTAATTATAATCATTTGGGCTTAATTAAATCCAAATTAAAACTTTTCATAAAAGACCATGCACAAAATCCACAAACTAGGCCCTTTGTGCATTTAATTGGATTTAAATACCCAAATGGATTCCAAATCCAACCAAATTAAATATGTGAGTTCCATAACACTTATGTAACATATATAAATTAATTTGGTCCAAGAAAATGATGGAATATGACATGGTATGATAATCATGATAGCACAGCGGAAAAACAAAAATTTTATCATACATACCATACATATCCAAAGATAGAATCGAAACATGCAATTTTAGGGTTATCGAACTTACAACTTTTGATGCCTTTTAAAACTTTTATTCCGATGATGACCAGCAACTAAGATGGCTTTATCCGCCTTAGATCTCGATCACCAATGCCAAGGAATAGCCTTTTGCGCCACTCCCTCTATTCTCACACACACAATTACACCGTCGGCTTAAAAACGAGATTGCTAGATCTCTTTTTCGGTATTGTGTAAGGGGTATAGTTTGAAGCTACAAAACTTGATTTTGTACTTCTTTAGATTGCTTTTACTGCTCAATAACACAAGAGAATGAGGAACAATCCTTTCTCCTTGTGAAAAATTGAACAAAAGAATTAAGAGAGAGAGAGTCACTATTCACGAGTTACTATTCATGCCACAAAAAAATTAGGTTTAGGGTTTTATTTCTTTTAATATATATGCTTATCCTTTGGCAAGTCTTTGATCTGAATTCAACCATCCTAAGATGATTAATTCAAACTCTATCACTTCCTAAAGATAAGTAATATATTTTGAATTAAACTCCTTTGAATTTAAATTCAAATTTGAAATAAATCATAAGACATTTAAATAAATAAAATCACTTAATTTCAATAAATGCCATGTGCCGAAATTCCATGAATTATCTCTTGGAATTTCGGCTACTTCATTAAGTAAATAAGTGATTTAATTTAATTTAAATTCCTTTAGGCTTTAATACTCAATGAACTTAATTAATGTAACATAATTAATTAATTGAAATTAAACCTTGTGGGCTGAATTTTTCTCTCTCATGGACCAAAGCCCAATACCAATTTTATAACCCATTACATACATTAATTTGACTTTAATTAAAAGCCCAAATTAATGTCCAATACTTAATTTAAATATTTTAAGCCCAATGCTTTGTGTGCGATCCTATAGGTCCATTTAATGTTGGCAATGAATTAATAAATTAATTCAAAGGCTATATATATTCTCTAGCAAGATATTATAGCATTCCAAATTAAATGAAAAATGCATATGACATTTGGTGACCTAATGCAATTTCGCATAGTTCCTTACCCATAAATATCAGAATTAATATAAGGCATGAAACTAGTCATCCTTATATATATTAATTCCTTTCTTGATATTCCAGTGACACTGAACTCTCAGATAAATAATGATTACTCATTATTTCATCTCGGTATGGCCATACACTTCTCAGTTCACTGATCAAGTGGCCGATGATATTTTCTCTCTTATTTAGAGGGGTAATCCCTTCACTTCTCTCATGCTCTCTAACATGAATCAATGTATACCCAATCATACCCGTACTTGTCACTCTGTTACGAGCACGTTAGGTGTATGTCAAAGTACACAGTAATTCATAAAGAGTTTCATAGAGATTTCAGGTCTAAGAACTCCGATACAAAACTTGCATATGAGAAACACTTATGACTTGTACCATGTAGTGTTCTCATGAGCGGATCGAATCCAGATACCATGTTGTTTAACATGTATCTATGATCTCTGATTGACACTCTTGTCCTAATGATCCGTAAGACAGAACTCATGAAATCAGAGAGAGCATACTAGTCTTAATTCATTTGTTATTCCCATAACAATGACTGACTAGGGATATTTAGAATGATGTCTCATTTGTTTCAAGGTCTTACAATCCATGTGCCTCACACATGATAACTTAAACCGAAACAACACTCTTGGATAGTTTTATCAATTGATATGCACAGGAATACAAATGATAAAACAAATGCCTCATTTTATTAATTTCAAGTGTTTCGTTACAATGCATTGGGGCTAGGGCTTACACTAACAATCTCCCACTAGCACTAGTCCCAATTGGGCATAGCCCTAAGACCGAACGCTCTCAAATGAGCTTCGTGCAGATTTGGACGTAACTGTTTCGTCAAAGGATCTGCTACATTGTCTTCACTTGCTATCTTGCTAACCTTGACGTCCCCACGATCAATGATTTCTCTCATCAGGTGGTACCTCCTGAGTATGTGTTTGGATTTCTGGTGTGACCGGGGCTCCTTGGCCTGTGCGATGGCCCCGTTATTGTCACAGAAAATTTTTAATGGATCTAGGATGCATGGGACCACTCCTAATCCATTAATGAAATTTTTAATCCAAACAGCCTCTTTTGCAGCCTCACTTGCTGCAATATACTCAGATTCTGTAGTTGAGTCGGCAACGGTCTCTCCAGCTGATAGCACCACCGTTTAAAACAAAAACAAACCCAGATTGCGATCTAGAATCCTGAGTACTGGTCTGAAATGCAGCATCGGCATAACCTTGTATGACGAGCTCTTCTTGACCACCATACACCAATAAGTGATCCTTAGTCCTTCGCAGGTACTTCAGAATCCCTTTTACAGCAGACCAGTGCTTCTCACCAGGGTCTTGCTGAAACCTACTGGTTATACCCAGTGCATGAGCAACATCCAATCTAGTACATAACATAGCGTACATGATAGATCCAATAGCAGATGCATATGGGATTCTACTCATGTTGTCCCTTTCCTCTTTGGTTTTAGGGCACTGTTCTTTAGTCAAAGGAACTCCCAAAGCCAAAGGTATGTACCCTTTCTTTGAGTCTCCCATACTAAAACGCTTTAGTACTTTGTCTATGTACTTTTCTTGACTTAGTCCCAAAAGCCGATTCGATCTATCTCTATAGATTCGAATACCAAGTATTGTCTCGGCTTCACCTAAGTCTTTCATTGAGAAACATTTTCCCAACCATTGCTTAACCTTTTGCAATGTTGTAATGTCATTCCCAATGAGAAGGACGTCGTCCACATATAGGACCAGAAACACTACTATGCTCCCACTAATCTTCTTGTACACACAAGGCTCATCTTTGTTCTTGATGAAGTCAAATTCTTTGACTGCCTCATCAAAACGAAGATTCCAACTTCGGGATGCTTGCTTTAATCCATAAATGGATTTTTGAAGCTTGCATACCTTCTTAGGATGCTTGGGATTGACAAAACCTTCAGGCTGTGTCATATACACATCCTCAAGTAAATTTCCGTTAAGGAAAGCAGTTTTGACATCCATTTGCCATATCTCATAATCATGATATGCAGCTATGGCTAGCAAGATCCTAATGGATTTGACCATGACTACAGGCGAAAAGGTCTCGTTATAGTCTACACCATGAGTTTGTCGAAAACCTTTTGCTACTAGTCTACCTTTGTAGGTCTTATCAGCTTTGAGTTTGAATAGCCACTTGCATTCAATTACCTTAGCACCTTTCGGTGGATCAACCAAGGTCCAAACCTGGTTATCGTACATTGATTGCATCTCGGATTTCATGGCTTCAAGCCAATTTTTCGAGTCTGGGCTTTCAATAGCTTCTCGGTAGGTAGTAGGATCCTCACGATCTACTAACTCAATAGTGTCACTGTCAGTGATTAGAAATCCATATCTCTCAATCTCCTGACGTACCCTACCAGACCTTCTAGGTACTTGTGTAATGGGTTCTTATTCCACAACTGGTTGTGAACTTGATCCCATTTCCAACTCATCCTCTATAGGAGCTTGTGGCACTTGAATTTCTCCAAGTTCTACTTTACTCCCACTGTCTTTCTTGAGAAGGAACTCCTTTTCCAAGAAAACAGCCTTGCGAGCAACAAATACTTTATTCTCGGCTTGTGAGTAAAAGTAGTATCCCTTTGTTTCTTTGGGATAACCCACAAACAAGCAGACAGTCGATTTGGACTCTAGTTTGTCAGATGTTAATTTCTTAACATGTGCTTCACAGCCCCAAATCTTGAGAAAAGACATATTGGGTTCTTTCCCAGTCCATACCTCGTATGGTGTCTTCTCAACTGCTTTAGTTGGAGTACGGTTCAATAGAAATGCAGCAGTTTCTAATGTATAACCCCAAAAAGAGATAGGAAGATTAGCTTGACTCATCATAGATCGAACCATGTCCAACAGAGTTCGATTTCTCCTTTCGGACACACCATTCCATTGCGGTGTTCCAGGAGGAGTGAGCTGTGAAATAATACCACACTCTTTTAGATGATCATCAAATTCTTGGCTTAAGTATTCGCCACCTCGATCTGATCGAATGGCTTTTATACTTTTGCCAAGTTGGTTTTCTACTTCGTACTTAAACTCTTTGAATTTCTCAAAAGTTTCAGACTTGTACTTCATT
The DNA here is from genome assembly GCA_037975025.1 of Excoecaria agallocha. Lineage (NCBI taxonomy): Eukaryota > Viridiplantae > Streptophyta > Magnoliopsida > Malpighiales > Euphorbiaceae > Excoecaria > Excoecaria agallocha. Next base: position 37,715,263 of record CM075806.1, read on the forward strand.
AGATAGACATAGCCATATCTACTGAAGTCATCTGTGAATGTCACGAAGTAGCTAAAACCACCTCTAGCATGTGTACTTAAAGGTCCACATACATCGGTATGTATTAGTTCCAATAAGCCATTAGTCCTTTTACCTTTTTTATTAAAAGGACTCTTTATCATTTTTCCATGCAAACATGGCTCGCATGTGTCATAAGACTCTAAGTCGAATGACCCAAGCACTCCAGTTTTGTGGAGTCTTGAAATGCATTTTTCGTTTGCATGTCCTAAACGACAATGCCAAAAGTAAGTAGGGTTCAATTCGTTTGATTTAACCCTCTTTGTATTAATGTTGTATATCGACTCTTTGTTTTGTAAATCAAGGATATAAAGGCCATTTTGCAACATGGCATTGCCATAAGAAACGCCTTGGCGACGAATATGAGCATTGCCATTTTTAATAACAAAATCAAATTCATCATTATCCAAACATGAAACTGAAATAATGTTTCTGCTCATAGCAGGCACATAATAACAATTATTCAAAACAATACAAAGTCCGGAAGGTAAAGTGAGGTGATAGTCGCCTATCTCCATGGCAGCAACTCGTGCTCCATTCCCCACACGGAGGTCCACTTCATTCTTCCCAAGTAACCGCCTATTTCTTAGCCCCTGCACATTTGAACAAATGTGAGAACCACAACCGGTATCCAATACCCAAGTGGTAGAAATAGAAAGGTTAATTTCAACAACAAAAATACAAGAACTGGACGCCTTGGCTCCATTCTTCTTTTGTTCTTCCTTGAAGAGAGCACAATTCTTCCTCCAATGCCCTATCTTGTTGCAATGGAAGCAAGTGCTCTCACTCTCTTTGAGTTTTGGCGCCTTGGGCTTGGATTGGGCCCGAGGTGCACTCCCACTTGACTTGGGTTTTGCCTTTCCCTTTCCCTTTCTCTTAGCTGGTCCCTTCTTAATTCCCTTTTGAACCATTAGTACGGGATTGGTCTTTCGAATGTTCTCTTCAGCATTCTTAAGCATCCCATGAAGCTCAGTGACTGACTTGTTCATAGCATGCATGTTATAATTCATCACAAATGGATCATAAGCAGCAGGTAATGATCCTAAGATCAAGTCAGTGGCCAATTCCTTTGGCACTTGTACCTCAAGCTTCTTAAGAGTATCAAGATACCCTTTCATCTTGAGTACATGGGTACTAACAGGAGTACCCTCAGCCATCTTACAAGAAATTAAAGCCTTTGTTGTCACGAACCTCTCGTGACGAGCTTGTTCTTGGAACATCTCCTTGAGGTGCACCATGATCGCATAGGCCTCTTGATCCATAAATTGCTTTTGCAATTCAGGCACCATAGTGGCTAGCATCAAACAGGTCACATCATTAGAGTCACTCTTCTTGGTCTCAAAAGTTTCCTTTTGAACCGCAGAGGCGTTCCTTCCTGGTTCTTCAGGCAAGGGTGCATCCAAAACATACGACTTCTTCTCTTGCTTAAGAACTATTCTTAAGTTTCGAGACCAGTCTATGAAATTGGTGCCATTCAATTTGTCCTTTTCAAGGACCGATCGCAATGAGAAATTGTTGTTTGAAGATGCCATTTTCAATCTACAATAAAATTTAGCAAGATTAAATGAGGTCTTAATGATCCCACAAACCGAATTAATATCCCCTTAAATAATTCGCGTTAGTGATTTAATGTGGGCCAAGATCCACTTTTCACAACAACTTATTAGTCAAGCTGAGCTTGTACACCTAACAAGTTAAGTTACTTAGGTAGGAAAACTCCAATCATGTCTCGTACATGACTCTTGGATCAAATGGGCTAATATCTTTAAGATGTTATAGCACAACCCATTTATTAGTTGCCTAGGTCCGAGCATCCCATTCCATGTTAAGTCCAACCTACATTCACAACCCATGCCTCACAAAGATAATCGGGCGCATCTAGGACTCCTAGTCTACGTGACCGATGATCGATGCCTTGACATGTTTCGAATTAGGAAGGCAAGTTTGTGACTTACTATTTTTAGGGATTCATTTTATTACAGCTTACATGGCATACGCTTTGTCATCCATACATAGCATGCATATATATATAATTGCATAAAGTAAAGCGTGACAAACATGGGCCCAAAAACCTACAACTAAGATTCTACACTATTACATAAGAATCTTCGAGTTGGGCTTCTCCAGTGGGCTTCGTCTTGATTTACAAAGTCTTCAAATAAACTCTATTCTAAGAAATAAATGAAACTTTTACAATAAAATATAATGCGACGCAGGCCATATTTAATTACAAAAACCCGGGGCCCATGAATGCACCATGCATATCCATTCATCACACCAAACAAGCAAATAAATATACATAGCATTCATGGATCAAACAAAGTCCAATTTTAATCATTTAGCCAAGCCCATTAGTGGAAATTGTGTACTTGAACCTTTAAGAGAAGACCCCGTGATGGGCCTGGGCCGAAGCCCAATGGACTAAATCCTCTTATTGAATAAGTTCTCTTAAAAGCCCAAAACACAAACTAGTTAGATTTGTGCCATAAATCAACTCTAGTATAATTTTCAATTTTGCCATTTTTAATTTTATGTCATACAGCCCATAAACATTAAAAATACATATAATATGTGCTAACATGAATTAAAAATAAAATCATGAAGAACACATATAATAATACACGGCATTCATGCAAAAACAAACAAACAACAAAACTAGTTGTTTAATGCTTATGTAATGCCATGAAATGCACAAACATTTAAATCAATTTTATGAGTCATTTAATATTCTAAATAAGTCCATAAATATTGATTTAATATTCTGTACAAATCTGATCTAAATGTGTTTTTACCATTTTAATCAAAACAAAACAAACAATCTTGATTAAACATGTAACAAACACAAACTAGTTATAGTTTTAAGTGATTTTAAAATTAATCAATTAAATTGTCATGGACCAGAATTAAAACCAAATTTAAAATATGTCCAGACCTGATAATTAATCTTTAAATATCACTTACAAACATGCCAAAAACGTTTTTACATTTAATTTTGAAAACTAGTTGTTAAACTAGCAATTTACATGCCAACTAGCACCTAGTTTCATAATTAACATGTACCATCAGGTATAAATAATTAAATCCGACCATTACCAGCCCTAATAACATCTTAGGACAGTATATTAACATGTCATATTAATTATAATACCTATCTAATCAATTAAAATTGTTTTTACACCAAAACAATGCAAAAAACTCAAAACAAAAAATTTCAGATTTGCATGTTTTCAAAATAACGATTTTTAATTAATTTTTTCATGCATCTAAAGCACTAAAATAAGCATGTCTAGTCTCTGATACCACTGATGGAATATGACATGGTATGATAATCATGATAGCACAGCGAAAAAACAAAAATTTTATCATACATACCATACATATCCAAAGATAGAATCGAAACATGCAATTTTAGGGTTATCGAACTTACAACTTTTGATGCCTTTTAAAACTTTTATTCCGATGATGACCAGCAACTAAGATGGCTTTATCCGCCTTAGATCTCGATCACCAATGCCAAGGAATAGCCTTTTGCGCCACTCCCTCTATTCTCACACACACAATTACACCGTCGGCTTAAAAACGAGATTGCTAGATCTCTTTTTCGGTATTGTGTAAGGGGTATAGTTTGAAGCTACAAAACTTGATTTTGTACTTCTTTAGATTGCTATTACTGCTCAATAACACAAGAGAATGAGGAACAATCCTTTCTCCTTGTGAAAAATTGAACAAAAGAATTAAGAGAGAGAGAGTCACTATTCACGAGTTACTATTCATGCCACAAAAAAATTAGGTTTAGGGTTTTATTTCTTTTAATATATATGCTTATCCTTTGGCAAGTCTTTGATCTGAATTCAACCATCCTAAGATGATTAATTCAAACTCTATCACTTCCTAAAGATAAGTAATATATTTTGAATTAAACTCCTTTGAATTTAAATTCAAATTTGAAATAAATCATAAGACATTTAAATAAATGAAATCACTTAATTTAAATAAATGCCATGTGCCGAAATTCCATGAATTATCTCTTGGAATTTCGGCTACTTCATTAAGTAAATAAGTGATTTAATTTAATTTAAATTCCTTTAGGCTTTAATACTCAATTAACTTAATTAATGTAACATAATTAATTAATTGAAATTAAACCTTGTGGGCTGAATTTTTCTCTCTCATGGACCAAAGCCCAATAGCAATTTTATAACCCATTACATACACTAATTTGACTTTAATTAAAAGCCCAAATTAATGTTCAATACTTAATTTAAATATTTTAAGCCCAATGCTTTGTGTGCGATCCTATAGGTCCATTTAATGTTGGCAATGAATTAATAAATTAATTCAAAGGCTATATATATTCTCTAGCAAGATATTATAGCATTCCAAATTAAATGAAAAATGCATATGGCATTTGGTGACCTAATGCAATTTCGCATAGTTACTTACCCATAAATATCAGAATTAATATAAGGCATGGAACTAGTCATCCTTATATATATTAATTCCTTTCTTGATATTCCAGTGACACTGAACTCTCAGATAAATAATGATTACTCATTATTTCATCTCGGTATGGCCATACACTTCTCAGTTCACTGATCAAGTGGCCGATGATATTTTCTCTCTTATTTAGAGGGGTAATCCCTTCACTTCTCTCATGCTATCTAACATGAATCAATGTATACCCAATCATACCCGTACTTGTCACTCTGTTACGAGCATGTTAGGTGTATGTCAAAGTACACAGTAATTCATAAAGAGTTTCATAGAGATTTCAGGTCTAAGAACTCCGATACAAAACTTGCATATGAGAAACACTTATGACTTGTACCATGTAGTGTTCTCATGAGCGGATCGAATCCAGATACCATGTTGTTTAACATGTATCTATGATCTCTGATTGACACTCTTGTCCTAATGATCCGTAAGACAGAACTCATGAAATCAGAGAGAGCATACTAGTCTTAATTCATTTGTTATTCCCATAACAATGACTGACTAGGGATATTTAGAATGATGTCTCATTTGTTTCAAGGTCTTACAATCCATGTGCCTCACACATGATAACTTAAACCGAAACAACACTCTTGGATAGTTTTATCAATTGATATGCACAGGAATACAAAGGATAAAACAAATGCCTCATTTTATTAATTTCAAGTGTTTCGTTACAATGCATTGGGGCTAGGGCTTACACTAACAGAAAAAGCCCTCTAAGCCCTTCTGTATGGAGTTGGCGTGTAGCCCTTTTCTGGAGGGCTTCCTCCAACTTCTTCATTCCTTTGGCGCTTTATAATTTCTCCAATGGTCCTATTAATTATTATATCAGTCCTATAACACTTATAGTAGTCTTATAACACTTATAAGACAATAATAATTAATCATGAAATACATTATTTCATTTAGGTCCAATTTACAGAACATTTCTCAAAAGTTTCGCGGACAATTTTATTTGATCATAATTAATTAAACTCTTTAATTAATTATTATCATATTCTCCTCTCTACCTTTATAATAATATCAAATATTATTATCCTTGTCATTTTACCATTTTACCCTTTTCTCTATATGTGTGTGACCTATTGGGTTCCTGTCCATGTTGACAGTATAATATGTAATTGTGAGTTCTATTCAAAACTCACATGATTTAAACTCCTTTAAATCATTTTATCAATCTCTATTGATATTTTGATACATCATTATACAAGTCATGATTGGCCTCTAGCTAGGCATCATGACTACCCAAATGTCAGGAAAGTCATGTGGTTTGACTGTACCCTTTCATAGAAACAGTTACCGTGCAATTACTCCTTTCACCACTCTTATCTCAATCAGATTCTGAGTATGGATTTCTGTCAACTCATATAAATCTAATTATGTATGTTCTATTAATTTAACCATTGTTCCTAAAATGCCCTTCATGGATCTCCATCCATCTCGGCATATTACTCTGGCCAGAGATTCACTGAACAAGGTAATTATAGAATCATGCGAGATAACTTCCCTTGTTAAATCTGGGATGGTGAGTCCTTTGTCAATCACTCAACTATCTTCAAGTAGGTCATGATATACCCAATCTCCTAACTATGTTCACTCCTAGTTGGAAGTAATCAGTTATGGAGTCAAAGTATACCACTTGCTACTTAAGATAACTTAGGTGATCTCAAGTCTAACGATACTTGCACAACCGCTATGAAGAGATTCCTCACTGACATAGATTTAATATCCATATGAGGATTCTTTTTGCAGGTCTCCAATGAACTTGTTCCTCTAACAAGCATCCACATGTTAGCTTTGATTATCATCCATAATCACAATTATGAGAACCATTGCTTGAACCATTCAAGAAGCATAACATGTGCTAGTCTGTCCGAATTAACAATGTCCTATCTTGTTAATTCTATGACTAGGGATATTTAGATATTAACACATTTGCATGCGATAGACATCTCACATCATGAACACCTTCATGATTGCCTTTGCACTGTGTTTATAATATCTAGGACTTCATTTATTAATTTAAGATTTACAAACTCATGTATTCAAACACAGCATTAATAAATGAATGATGCCTTTTATTAAGAATATAAATTTCATACATATGAAAAACATCCCTATTACATGGGCTCTAGGGCATACTCTCTAACACAAAAGTTGAAGAAATTAGACAAAAGGGAGAATGGCCATACTTGGTCATACATCATAAGGGCACTTTTCATACTTGGTTGTGCATGGCTATTTAAGCTTATGCATGGCCGTGCATCTCAAAAGGTAAATCTTCACTTAGACATGTATGGTTGTTCTTCCTTTCATAAATAGCAATGCATGATTTTCTTATTCAACGTGCTTGGCCGTGCAATAAAGAACTAAAGTTTGATGAAAATTCCTAATTGGCAGAGTTCTTTTAGTATTATGAATTTGGAAGCTACAAAAGCTAGAGTTCTTTAAATTTTCCAATAAATACTGCATAAAAACACCAGAACATGAGAGGAATCAAGCAGAGACTTTAAGAATAAATCATAAATTAGTTTAGGTTAGTTTACATTAGTTTTTCCTTAGTTTGAAAACAACAAGGGCTTGGAGTAGGAAGTTTTCTTTGGTTTTTTGTACATAGTTGATTAGAAGAGCTTCTTAACTTTATGTTTTTGTCTCTTTTTCTTAATTTTGCTGAACTTGATATAAAATTATGATTTTGAGTTGTTTCCATTGTTTAAGTGTAAATTTGATTATAGTTGCTTGAGGTTTCAGAAAGTTAAAGAAGAACTTTGCATGTGTTGGTATAAGAGTGGATTTTATATGTAATTTAATGGATTGATCAATTTGCATATTGCTTGACATAATTGAATTAGAGCTTGAGGAGTATTCACAAGAAAATAGCACAATTAAGTGAGTTTAAGTAATGTTTAATATACATTTGTTGTAAACTGGTTTACATGTTTCAAAAAAATCAAAGTTGATGGAATTTTAGCATAAATTGGTTAAGCTTGGAGTTATATGAGTGAAGGTTTAATTTTGAGTTAATGTTGTTGATGGGGATTGATTAAATTTTGTTAAAAAGGAATTAAGGTGAACTAAATTTAACTTGGTGCTTTAATGTGTAGAAAAGTTAATTTTTAGAGTGTAGTAGGAAGGCCAAAAAATTATTTTTTGAAGTCCCACGGCAAATCTCATGGCTGAACAGAGCCAACACGCTCGCAGGTCGCCCATTAGCCATAGCTAGCACTTTAGCACGTGATGGTGCCCCTTGCCCTCATGTGCCTGCGCTCGCCTTCCAGCCCTTTTTGCTCCTATGCATGCTGCCTTCCAACCCCTCATGCTCCATTATATCTAACCTTCTAGCCCCTCATGCTCTCATACATCCACCTAGTCCCCCTACACTTAGCAACGTGCCCTTATCCCATGCACTTCCATGGCAGTGCATCCCCTTTCTGCCCCTTCCCTTTTTCCTTTTTCTTCTGTCTCACTCACATCCACTCCATCACTCACCCACATAATTTATCACTAACTAAAGTACCAAAACACTCACTCAAGCACACACTTATGATTAAGTAACTCAAATTTTGATTTTAGTTATGAATCACCTGCACATTATCACTTATTATCACTTGTTTTGAGTTTTTTTTATTGCACAAATTATTTTGATCATAAATTTTGATACAGGTGTCTAATTGACTATTATAATATGTTTCTTAAAAGCTCATTTAAAGACGGATATTCATTACTAGGCTTTGCTTTATGTAACATCTCATTTCAGACCCTAAAAATGATGTTAAGATTTCAATTTTAAGTTTCAAGTTTTAAGAGCATTTCTCATTTGTATTTTATTTGCTCAATGCTTCAATTTTCTTGCAAAGATTAATGTGTATAAATTAGAGTGATTTTTTTTAAAGATAGGCTTTCTTTACATTGCATTACTCTCGGCTACCTATTATTTGGAATTGAACTTTATTGTTGGTTTTATATAGGTTGAGTTTATACTTAAATTGACTTATTTTATTTTGTGTTGTTCACGGCCAATTACAATCTTTCTCTTGATTTTATTAAACTAAATCATCATTAATTGATATTATGCATTGAGCACTCGAGCAAGGTTGGCCTAGTTGTATCTCTTCAATTAGTTTCCATGATTATTAAGTCTTATTTATTGTACTATATTGGTTTTAGAGGTATGTTTGCTTGTTCAATCGATTCACTATTTTCATGACTCTTTTGGGCTTAATTGTGGTTCTTTGTTTATGTTGTTACTTTGAACACAATATGCAATTATTCCAGTTACATTTCTCTTAGGCACTAAATTATTTCTTAAAAGTTATATGGTGAGCTGAATTTTTTGATACTTTGCTGAGGAAAGCAAGATTTAAAAAAGGGGGATAGTGCTTAGTTGATTTAGAAATTGAAGATCAATTCAAGGGAGTTATCTTACTCTACTCATTTTCTTACCTTGATTAATCTCCTATCTTACTTATAAATTATTTCAGTTTTAGCTATTTTATTTTAGATTATTTAGTTTGGTTTTTAGTTTGTATGTTTAATTTTTAAATTTGCATAATAGTTAAGCAAATTTAGTTCCAATATCATATAGTGTACATTTAGCTTAGTTTGACAGAAATGGAAAATTCTAGGCTAAATGTTTAATTTTGAGAAATTGAAGTAAGATTTCTTATGTTCAGTTCAGAGGCAATTAAAACAATCGAGCATGAAATTATGAACTGCCGCATATGAGAAATTGTGTGAAAGGATCAAAAGTTGAAGAAATTGGACAAAAGATAGAAAGGCTATACTTGATCGTGCATTATAAGGCCATTTTTCATGCATGGCTATTTAATCATATACATGGCCATGCATCTCAAAGGGTAAATCTTCACTTGGCCATGCATGGTTGTTCTTCCTTTTATAAACTGTAGTGCATGATTTTCTTCATCAACATACTTGGCCATGCAATAAAGAACTAAAGTTTGATGAAAATTCCTAACTAGCGGAGTTTTTTTCCTATTCTAAATTGGGAAGCTAAAAAAGTTAGAGTTCTTTATATTTGCCTATAAATAGTTGAAAAATACCAGAATAGGAAAGGAATCAAGTAGAGACTTTAGCAGTAAGACACAAATTAGTTTAGGTTTAGTTTACTTTAGTTTTTCCTTAGTTTGTAAATAACAAAGGCTTGTAGCAGTAAGTCTTCTCTGGGTTTCTATAGATAGTTGATCAAGGGAGCTTTTTAACTTTATTTTTTTGTCTTTTTTTCTTAATTTTTCTTTAGTTTTAAATATGTTTAGTAAGTAGTTTTCTTTTCTTTTGCTAATGGATACTTGATTCTTTCATTTTCATTGTGATGACTTGATTAAGCTTTAATTTCAATATCAATTGATTATTTTTTTGTTTTAAACATATTCTTATTTTTGATTGTGTTAAGATTAATTGTTGGTTTATTGATTCAATAACTGAAAATTGGATTAGGCACTATCACTAATTTGCATGTTCTTAGGTTAACTCTTTACTGTTTATACATGATTATTTTTTGATTTTGAGGTAATTATATATTGATAACATTCGGTAAGACTGAGAGAGGAGGAAAAAAGATTAAATTGGAGTTGAATTTACTTGCAAGAGTGTTGAATGAATGTTTAGGACTTTAAACTGGATTTTTATGTTAAGTGTTAAATTGTTCCCAAAAAAAAAATTTGATGCTTAAGAAAGATATTCTTAATTAAAGGTATCAAGCTATATTTCATCTAGTTTTCCATAATCACTAGTGTTTCTATTGAAATTAAGTTATTACAATGAAAATTAAGGTGGATAGTTCCTTTAGCAAGAGAATTTCAGTTATTATTTTATTTTTAATTCATATTAGTTTATGTTTTGTTTAATTGTTTATTTAGTTTAATTTTTATCTTTAAATAAAAAATATTTGGGAAACAATGTTAGATTAATTGAATTCACACATAGATATTCTTCATAGAAATTCATGTTCCCTTAGGTACAATATTTGGGTTATTAAACTATATTTTCCTATTTTACTAGCCGATGTATTACACTTGCTAGAAGCTGGTGAAAAACCTAAAAGAAAATGGTACCAACTTCTTTGATAGGTTCAGGAACTTGAGAATTATTCTCAAGCAAGAAAGGAAGCTATATGTGCTCGATAACCTAATTCTTAATGTCTCGCCTACCGATGCCCCAAGGGCAATCAAGGATAAATGTAAGAAATATACTATTGATTATGTTAATATGGGATGTCTTATGTTAGCCATGATATGCTTAGAACATCAAAAAGATCTGAAGCATACGGAGGCTAATGAGTTGAGTACTTATCTCCAACATGCATTCCAACAACAAGCAAGGCAAGACATGTGTGAGATTACTAAAGCTTTACATTCTTGTAAAATTGTTGAAGGTGTATCAGTAAGATCTCATGTTCTGAGAATGAAAGGTTATATTGATCACCTTAAAAAGCTAGGACTTCCCTTTAGTTTTGAATTAGCCACAAATCTGATCCTTAGTTCATTACCGGATAGTTATGACTAGTTTGTCATTAACTATAATTTGAATAATATGGAGATATCCCTTGTTGAGCTATATGCAATGCTTAAAACAGTGGACCAAAGCATTAAGAAAAAGCCAAATCATATTTTTATCGTTAATAAAGGAAAATGTACAAAAAGTTAGGGCAATGGTAAAGCTAAGGATAAGGAAAAGTTGTTGGCAGACCTAAAACACAAGTCAGACCTAAACACAGAGTAAGGAAAAAGCTCTAAAGGAAGGAGTTTTCTTCGATTACAATGAACCTGGTCAATGGAAGAGTAATTGTAAGCTCTGCTCGGAAGAAGATGTGAGGCCCCTAACATGACCCTAATTGAAATTGCATGTTTTAAGTAGGATTTTATTTGACTAAGATTAAATTAAAATGAGAATTTCATATAAAGTATGGGATAACTGATAAATTATTTTTTTATTATATTAATTGTATGAAAATAAAATTTAATATTATAATTTAGTACTATTCGAGGGTAAAATTGACGTAAAAAATATTAATTTGGGGTAAATTTGTAATTTTGGCATTTTAGGGGTCAATTGTGAATAGAAGAAAAAAATTAAGAGGGAAATTTAAAAAAATTAAATGGAAAGGTCGATTTAAGAAATAGATTAAATGGTGGGTTCAATTTATAACATGCAAAAAAGTGTGTGTTCATGGTGTGACATGCATTGTTTGGAAGGACTAATAAGGATATTTCCATGTCACTATATAATAAAGATTTATAAGAGGAGAGAGATGTGTGTGAGGTGGATGGTGCAGCCATTTCAGATAGGAAAACCAAAAAATACTTCCTCTCATTTTCTTTCAATGTCTTAAATCTTTTTCAAGCAATTTAAGTGATAATTCATGTTGGTTAATTAAAGGTAATTAAGTGTACAACTTTAAGGTAAATAATCTCTATAGAATTTCATCTTCTTCTTCTCCTTTTCTTTCTCAATTTGTTGAAGTAATGGTTGAGTATGGTGTTGGAATTTTAATTAAATGATGATGTTGGTTGTAAAGGAGAAGAGGAGAGTAGAAAAAGCAAAGGAAAAGGAGTTGTGAGATTGAAAGCAAAAGGGGATTTCAACCAAAGGTATGGGATGAGAGACTTCCTATTTGTTTGTGGCTGTATTGATTGAATTATATTGTGAATGCCCTGAAATTTGAGTAATTAAAGAGATGATAATACTTAAGAAGTGTACATGCAAGGATGAGATGAAAACCTCTTGACCTAGTGTCTGAACTTTTAGCATCAGTTACAATAAAAATCTCTAATTGTAACCATTCAAATTTCTAAACTTTTACAAGACATATAACTACAAGATTGTAGAAGGAACCTAGGCTTAATTCTGCCTCTAAATAATTTTTATGATTTATTGAATGTTAGGTGAACTGTTAATTCTTGTTCTGGAATAGTTTGTGGAAAAATTGTGATATTTGTGTGTACAATGATCAGAATGACATAAGATTAATTCCTATGCAAAATATAATCCTAAATGCACATTTTGATTGAAGGAAGTATGACTTAAAAATGTATGCAGGCATGTCAAATGTTGACTTGAAATTCGTAGGTGCTGGATGTATTGATAGGGAACAGACTATAGTAATTTTGGTATAACTTTTGGTAGAATCGTTAAATTTCCACAAAGTAAAATTCAATAAACGTCAGAGATTTTGAAGTACAACTTTGATCAAGACATTTCAGTCTAATTCCTTCTTCATTTTACGCTATAAATTTTTATATGTGGTAATAAACATTGTTATGGTTCTATGAACAACCTATAGTTTGTCTCTAATATCTCGAGCTATAGATAAGATATTAAGGTAAATTTTGATGCTTTTGAGACTAGACACATATGGGAATAATATTTTAGAAGGTTGTTTAGCCTAAAAATGACATTTTCAAATTTATAAGTGGCTCACAAGTTGGGTCCAAAATGCTGCCTTGTGCAGATTTTAAATGTATTTTACCTTATGTTTTTTTTAATAGTTAAGTTAAACATGTGTCTATGTGAATACATAATGAAATAGATATGGCATGCGATATGACTATTAGTAAAAGGTTATATATATACATATACATTCATACATGCACATAGGTAAAGATTATTAATAAAGATATCTATATATATATATATATATATATATATATATATATGTAATTAAATTTGTACATGATTGTTAAATGCAAGATTAATTTTATGTATGAAATCCTCTGATGAGTAAGTGTATATTTTGACATGTACCTATGCTATGAAATAAGGAATATAATAGTATGACCATGTCACAAGTAATGTCTTATGGATAACATGGTATTGTATCTATTAAAATAATATATGGTCAATTGACAAAACATTGAAATGTTAAATGGCAAATTGGTTACCTGTATTTATATAAATTAGAGATTTTGGATCTTTTACATGATCATATACCTAAGTTGTGTTGTATTGGAAAGTTGTTAGAACAAGGCATGACTTAGGTTAAGCACTTAAACATGTATGAAATATTACTTGATTGCCATGTTATAATCAAGCTATATATGATGACTAATGATAGCACGATCAAAAACTATGTGAATCAATATGCATAAACTTTGTATACATAGTTATACTATAGTAATAGTATTTGTCCACTATAGTTATACGTTTGCAAATTGATTTAATTAAGTGCAAGTATTGTATATGAAAACATAATTAAACAAAGTATTGCCTTAAACTTATTTTTGTATTTCTATTCATTATTCTTGTCTAATCACTTGACTTACTAGTCTTTCTTGATTGTGAAATCAATATAGATTATCAAACAATTGTTAACTATACTTTTTATTTATCACTTGCATACTTCCACTGTAAACCTTAAATTTCCTCTATAAACATATACCAATCATAAAAGCATGGTAATAAGATTCTAAATTTCATATAAAGGACATTATAGATCATTAAAATTTAGGTTACAAAATTAGATTTTATGTACTATTAAATACCATTAATTTTCATCCCTTTTAAGGACAATTCACAATCTATTGTATTAAGACCAATAATGACAACCTTACTTATGGTTATTCTTATTAAGGCACTTCTTCCTCTCTTTGGTTATTTTTCAGATTCTTCATGCATTAAATTGTTATATTACTTCCATCTCAAGTCTAAATCATATCAAGTTCACCACTTATGAGTTAATAAATAATTTATGTTTGCATATCATTTTGTAATAGAGAGCAATAAATAAGTAGTTATAAGACAATCATATAAGACAATGCAATAATTGAAAGACATCACCAAATATACATATCTATACATATCTCCTACGTTCCTACGAAAAGGAAACACCTCTTTGGCAAAACATTTTCATAGATTCCATAAATGAGAAATTATACAAGTCATTTATTAATCTTGAACAATTAATACTTTATGAAATTTATTATCACCAATATAATCAATGTCTAGATATTAATGACGCACGAGTTTATTTTTCATATAACTTATAATTCCAGAATGTATGTGTATTTCCATATACACATGTATAATGTAACCTTTTTAATATCATAATTTTTCCATATGCCAAATAAAGAAATCTACAGAAGAATCATATGAGGTTCAACTTAAGAACTATCATCCTTCTTAAATCTTTTGCCATTACATAATTTTTTCTTTTTAAATTTTATATTAGGCCTATACTTTTATAAAGATGTGGATATGGGCTAAAAATATACCCAAAGGTAGGAGACCATAACAAATTCGGGGATATGAAATCAAGGGATCCAAATGGGGTCAAATAGAAAACTTGGACCCAAATGGTGTCAAATAGAATATTAGACCAAAATAGGGCTAATTAGATAACTTGGATTGGTCAAATGAACCCAAATGATGTCGGTTACAAACCAAATGGGGTTTTTCAAAATAAGGCTAGCATTTAAACCCAAAAAGAGTCGCAAGAAATTTTAATTTCCAAGTGGACCTAAACAGGTTAAAACTATTATGAAGCGGCTGCAAGATACCCTTATAGGCATGACTATCTATTCACATCTTAGACACAACACAGGCCATTAAATCACTTTACTATATCTACCATTACATTATTTTAGCTTTGGTCAAACGTATACATACATGTTCATGTATACTTCTTTGTAACTATGAAAAAGATTAATCAAATACCATGTTCTTATATAACTTTTCTATTACATATATTCATGTACATTTATGAGTATAATATCCCATACTTGTTCATGTTAGGCCCTTAACATGACCTTAGTTAGAAATGCATGTTTTTAATAGGGTTATAATTAATTGAGATTAATTTAAAAATATGAATTTTATATAAGGTGTGGGACAAGTGATAATTTTTTTATTATATTAATTGCTTGAAATAATTAAATTATTATTTTGATTTAATAATGTTCAAGGGTATAATTGAAGCATGAAGTATTAATTTAGGGGTCAATTTATAAATGTGGCATTTTAAAGGTCAAATGTGGATAAAAGAATGATTTGAGAGGTTAATTTAAGAGAAGGTATAAATGGAGAGGTCAATGTATAGTATGCAAAAAGGTGAGAGATATATGTGGTGTTGGGAATTATCGGTTACATGCATCTCATACATAAGCAGAATTTAAAATTTTGTGATCAGTAAATCTGATCTTGCCATGAATTTACAATATACATATTAATGAGAATAAGAAAAATCACCTTTGATTTTTGTTGAACAGTTGATTTTCCTTCTCACCGGGTTGTCACAAACCACAGTGTCTAAAATTGAACACCTCCAATTAGTAATCCACACTAGAGAAGAATTAAATGAACTAACAATGGAGGAACACAAGGACTGGCTGAAATCCCTTGATGCTAGCAAGGGGGGTGGTAGCCAGGGTTGAGAGGGTGAGAGAATTTCTTTTCTTTTAATTATTCACTTGACCCTAAAATCCCTATCACTTAGATTTTTATAGTTAGGTTAAAAATACAACTTCATAATGGGATTGGGCTCTTTAAAATTTCTAGAAAAATATTAAATGGGCTTCTGGAATTATTAATAATTTATTTGGACTCAATTAAATCTAATTTAAGTCCTTTCACAGAAGACTATGCACAAAGCCCACAAACTAGGTCCTTCATGCATACACTTGTATTTAGTCACCCAAATGAATTCCAAGCCCATTCAAATTAAATATGTAGACTCCATAACACTTATGAAATATATTTAATTTATTTTTGTCGAATAATTAGGCCTCTAAGGGCTTCTACCAGAAGGTGGCGTGAAACCCTTTCTTCTAGAGGGTTTATGCGCCATAATCATTTATTTGGGCCCATTTTAATTTCTTCAATGGGTCTATTAATTATTATATCAGCCCTATAACACTTATATTCCAATGATAATTAATTATGAAATACAATATATTATTTAGGTCATTTTACAGAACATTTCTAAAAAGATATGCGAACAATTTTACTTGATCATAATTACTAAAACTCTTTAATTAATTATTCTCTTATTCACTTCTCTATTCCCATAATAATATCAAATATTATTATCCTTGTAATTTTACCATTTTGTCCTTTTCTCTATATGTGTGTGACCTATTGGGTTCCTATCCATATTGGCAGTATAATATATAATTATGAGTTCTATTCAAAACTCACATGATTTAAACTTCTTTAAATCATTTTATCAATCCCTATTGATATTTATGATACATTATTATACAAATCATGAGCAGCCTCTGGCTAGGCATCATGACTACCCAAATGTCAATAAAATCGAGTGGTTTGACTATAGCCTTCCATAGAGACAGTTACCATGCAATTACTCCTTTCACCACTCTTATCTCAATTAGATTCTGAGTATGGATTTTTGTTAACTCATATAAATCTAATTATGTATGTTTTATTAATTTAACCATTGTTCACAAAATGCCCTTCATGGATCCCTATCCATCTTGGCATATTACTCTGGCCAGAGATTCTCTAAACAAGGCAATTAAAGAATCATGCAAGCTAACTTCCTATAATAAATCTTGGATAGTGAATCCTTTATCGATCACTAAACTAACTTCAAGTAGGTTATGATATATCCAACCTCCTAACTATGTTCATCCCCAATTGGAAATAATCAGTTATGGTGTCTAAGTATACCACTTGCTACTTAAGATAACTTTGGTGATCTCAAGTCTAAGGATACTTGCACAACTGCTATGAAGAGATTCCTCACTAACATAAATTTAATATCCATATGAGGATTCTCTTTACTTGCATATTCTTCTAACAAGCATCCATATGTTAACTTTGATTATCTTCCATAATCATAGTTATGAGAACCACTGCTTGAACCATTCAAGAAGGATAACATGTGCTAGTCTTTCCGAATTAACAATGTCCTATCTTGTTAATTCTATGACTAGGGATATTTAGATATCAACACATTTGCATGCAATAGACATATCATATCATGAACACTTTCATGATTGCCTTTGCACTATGTTTATAATATATAGGACTTCATTTATTAATTTAAGATTTACAAACTCATGTATTTAAACATAGCATTAATAAATGAATGGTGCCTTTTATCAAGAATATGCATTCATGCATATGAAATACATCCTTATTACATGGGCTCTAGGGCATACTCTCTAAAACGTGGGACATGCAAAAAGTGGAAGGATTAAAATGGGAATTTTACATGTCTCTATATATAAGCTAAATTAAGAAGAGAGAGTGGAGGAAAGGGATGGCCTTTCCTTTAGAGTTACAAAAATTTCTTTCTTCTCTTTAAGTATATTCATGGTTAATCTCTCTAAGAAATCCTTTAAGAAAAATCTTTGCATGTGGTATTAATAAAGGATAACTAGTGTCAAATATTAAGGTAAGCTTATTAATTTAATAATTCTTCTCTTCTTCTTCATCTAGTTCTTATTTGGTTGATGGTGGATTGAGCTGAATTTTGGAAGTTTATGTAAAATGGATGAAGTGTTGTTAAAGGAGAAGAAGAAGGAGGAAAGAGCAAAGGAAAAGGGAAGGTACAAGATTGAAACTAAAAAGGGAATTTTCGGCCAAGGTATGGGATTCTTAGGATTCTCATATATGTATGTGTTTAAATGGAGAAGAAAAATAAATTGTTGTATGATAGGATGAACAAATAATTTGAGCTTAAATTCACTTGCAATTGTAGTGGACTGCTGATTTCGATTATAGATTAGTTTGTGAAAAATATGATGTAATTCTTGGTGTAATAGTCAAAATGACATGAGGTTGAATTCTATGTAAAATATAATTATAAATGAATATTTTATATGAAGGAAACTTTGGCTAATTTTGTCTGTATGAATGTCTAAAGTTCACTTGAAATTAGTAAGAACTGATTGTACTGTTAAGGAATAGATTGTGGTATTTTTGGCATAAATCTTGGTAAAGGAGTAAAAATTCTATGCTATAAAATTATGGGCAAACTAGATACCTAGGAGCCAAAAATTATTGAAGTGAAATTAGTCTGATTCCTTTCCTATTTTATTGTATGAATTTTATAAGTGGTAACAACAAAAATCAAAAACTGTTTATAATTTTATGAACATCCTATGGTTTTTCTTGAATATCTCAAATTATATATGTGATATTGAGATGAATTTTAATTTTTTAGAAATTAGACATAATGGGGAATAAATTTGTAGTAGATCACTTAACCTAAAAATAACTATTTCTAAATCAAAAATTACACACAATTTGGATCAAGTATGCTGACCTTGTGTAAAGTTTTGTAGTCAAAATCTTAATGTATATTTTATTATAGTTTAAATATGGTTATGCTAAATATGTGTCTATATGAAAACATGTTGAATTGGATATAGCATGTGATATGATTAATGATAAAGGTTCATATATATGTATATATACATATTCATATATGTATATAAGCAAAGGTTGTTGATAATAATATCAAATATGTATATGTGATTGAACTTATATACTTGCTTTTTATTTGAAAAATTATTTACATGTATGTACTCCCATGAAGAGTAAATGTGTATTTTAACATGCACTTATGCTATGAAATAAGAAATACAATAGCATGACCATGTTCAAGTGTAATGCCTTAAGGATAACATGATAAAGTACATATTATGATGATTTATGCTCAATTGTCAATACTTTAATTGTTTTATGCCTATATGAATACATGTTTTATATATACCAAGGATTATGAATCTTTTTACATGATCACATACATATGATGTGCTATAATGCAAAGTTCTAAGAACAAGGCATGTTTTATGATGAGGATTTGAACAGGTATGATAATTACGTGTTTGTCATAGTATGATCATGCCAAAATGTGATATCTAACAATAGCATGATTAGAAAGTATGTGAATTACTATATGAACCATGTATACATAATTATGCCACAGCAATAATATATATATCCTATAGTTATACATGTGCTAATTATTTAGTTAATGTAGCACCCTAATTCCATACATATCTATAAATACTATATCATATTTCATTAAGCATGCTAACCATGTTCTTATGCTCGAAAAACTTTACTACATACTTAATGAGTATTTTTAAGCAATACAATTTTACATATATGAATCATCTGTACATCACATCCTTGTCAAAGTAAATAAGAATCTTGTAATCAAATTGAACTTACAATTAGACTATACTTTCAATTTCTCTCTTGTGTTGGCTATCCCGCTGCAGATATCATCCCCGAAAAAAAAATCCTTAATTGCAACCTACACGGATGAAACACCCGTGCTAAGCTATAAAGCTTAGTGGGGAATAAAAACATGAGGACGACCTCTTTTAAAGGTCGTCAAAATGCAAATACATACAATTATACACTTAAAGTCTAACACATCAAGTTTACTTTGGATTCCTGTATGTTATTCTTACCTAATCACTTGACTTACCAATTGTTCTTGATTATTTATCAGATTACTCATGTGTTGACTTATTATCTTACTTACATCTCAAATCTAAATCATATACAGTTCACCAGTTACAAGTTTATAAGTGACTTATCGTTACATATAAGATATTGCATATCATTTCCCAATGGAAACAATTAAATGAGTAATTATAAGAAAAATCATACAAGACCATGTAACAATTAAAAGACATCACTAACATACAAGCTTATACATATCTCTTACATTTCGATATCCAAATAAATCAAATTCACAATTTATGAGTTCATAGTTCACTAATTATTACCGTTTAGTGAGTCATACCTACCACTTATCTCATTTACTCAAAACTCAATAATTATCATGTATTGGTGGTGATATACCTTTACATATCAACACTTTAGCAAAACAACACATTTTATAAGTACAATTTCATGTATCATGCATTCCTAAATGTACAATTTAGCATCTACAAATTTCTATTTTCAAATATTGAGCTACATACATATATATAAGTATATGCATTAATCTAATATATGCATTAGAAAAACTCATAAACATATGGCTTACTATACTGAAGTAGACTATGATGCAACTATACTGTAGCTTAGCCTGCGTAAGTTTTAAAAGTGGATAACGGGATTAGTGGATACCCGAGGGTATCAAATGGTGAATATCCGAAGATATCAAAACTATGGACCCAATCAGGGCCAACTGTACGGTGGACCGGTCAAGGACCCAAACAGGGTCATGGAACAACCCAAATGTCTGTGCAAGATCCAGCAGGATCAACTATACTGTGGACCTAAAAAGGTCGACTGTGGCAGCTGCAATTCCCTATAGGCGCCTATCTATCCACAATTGAACTCTAAAAGCAGGCAAATATATCTCTTTACTTTATTTTCCAAATGTTGCTTTACTTTGTTCAATCATATACATATGTGTATGTCAAAACCCATGTATAATGATGTCCAAGGTAATCGTATCCATGTTCATGTAATACTTTCTTTAAACATGTGATCATACACATTATTGAATATTGCTATTTTCTACTTGAAATTAGTTCAAGGAATGATCCCTTTTCAATCATGCATTTATATACATAGTAGTATAAATCTATTCATGGCTATGAGCAGGATAATCATAATCATATACATGTGCAGAAATAATTTTCTATAACACTATATCATGCTCATGATTAAACATCTTTGTTCCTTGCTTTACTTTTTTGTCATTGTATACGTCTAGGTATCTTACATACATACGTGTATATATATATATATATATATATATATATATATAACATATCATGTCATATCATGTCATGCACACCTTGGGTTTAATACCTTACAATACTTGAAACTTGCTTTACAACATGTAACTCTCTCACATACCATCTTATATGACATTCAAGTATTTATACATGAATATACCTAATTGCTCTCTCATGCTTAAGCATAACAATTCATATTCATAAAATATGTAAGCATGTACATGTTATCTCAACTAAATAATAAGTATAATATTTCATACATTTGTTATATGACATGTTTTATTTAACTATGCAATACCATCATATATTCTTAAACACATGTTGTTTATATAAATTTCATTTATCATGCTTGTACTGATATTATACAATTTTGTACATGTATGTGATCATAAAAAAGAAATACCCAATCTCTAGTGCATAAGCATGTAAACACATCTTATACCACACGTTTTTTTTTCTTTGCTCATGTAAATAATCAATTAAAAGTTATACCTTTATTAGTGTACATACATGTATACACCATCTCATCAAATATAAACAACTGCAATCATGCTCTTTGCTCAATTATCGATAATTAACGTATTTCCATTTAACCATGCTTTATCCATTATTTTCTTTTCATACAGCAATACTTTCTATTTTATTGTCATTGTAATTTTACTTTTGGCATGAGAATAGAGGCATAACATATAATCCTTATATAGCGTTATATTCATATTATTTCAAGTAGGTAAATAATAACTTACCTAAACATTGCAATCACCATACACATTCTTCATCACATAATCATGCCTAACACTTTACATTTATATATTATTATATAGTTTATACATTTAGTTCCCTTTATGCGCTGCTATAATAAAAAATACTCAAAAGATGTTTAAAATGGTTCTTGGCAAACTCAAATAACAATTCTGCATAGAGACAGAATTTCAAGTTCATTTTGAAACCTATTTATGTCATATCTAAAGACATTTATGGTCGAAATTATCTTTTAAAATCATGATTCATTATATTTCTAGTTTCAGGAACATAAAAAAAAAAACATCAATATCATTTTTACTTTTTTAAAATATTACAAAAACATTAAGAACTGTTCCTGAAAATAATGCTGTCAACAGTCCCGAATTTAGGTTACTTTTTGACATATTTAGAGACACAAACAAATCATTATTTCTCCATTAAAATTGTAGATATTTAAGTCTAGTTTCATTATAATTTCTAATCATAGCATTTTGAACTCTACAAAATTAATTATGCGCAAAATACTGCAAACTGTCCACTGAAAAAGTGCTGTCAACAGTTCCAAATTCGAGTCACTCTTTGACATATTTATAAACGGAATCAAATTATGATTTCTTCACAAAATTTGTAGATAAATAAGTCTAGTTTCATCAGAATTTGGAATCATCTCATTTCAACCTCTATAACAAGAGATACACTCAAATTACTACAGTCCATTCTCGTTTCCTAGGCAGCACTTTACTGCACCCAATTCAGTTTTTATCACCAATTAATAAATTCATATAATAAAATAGGTACAGAATTTAAACAAACTTCCTTCATGAAGATGATGCTCCTATGAGTCTATTTTAACCAGAATTTGGTTTCAATGGATTTCGACTTGTCAACAAATATTTATAGCAAAAATACTGTAACATGTTCTTAACAACTAGGTAGCAGCTCAGTCCGAATTTTAAATTAATTTTAGGAGCACTTGGAGGCAGAATTTCATTATTGTTATTTCCATAACATTTGTAGGCACAGAAGTTCCGGTTCTAACCCAACTAGTAACATCAAATTCGGAGTTCAAAAACTCAACTTATGATCAAATTAGTCATTGGAGGTCAATCGGAATTTCTGGACAGCACTTTCACATTAATGTCTAATATCTTAATTCAAGTCAATATACTTATAAAATCCATAATCAACACAATATTAATGCATGCAAGAAATAATAGTTCCCAAACCTTAGCCAAAACAACAAAATCTCTACTCCTTCACAACTTCTTTGCCCTTATTCTTCTTACCACAATCTTCCTCTACATCAAGGCACACATTTTTGTATTAAAATCCAGAATTTTTCTTTCCATCAAGGTATACAATTTTTCCATTGAAAAAAGAAGGAGAAGGAGATGAGAATATTTAATTTCTTCTTACCTTAGCAACTGAGTTCAAAGATTATCTCATAACATAACACATGCAACCAACTCTTGAAAATAAAGTTGAGGTAGAAGGTTTGATCTTTACAAAGAATAGAACAAAGATGAAAGGAATTCTTTGAGAGGAAGTTGCCGACCAAGCTACCAAACCCACAAGGAAATGTCTTTCTTTTCTCTCTCCCACTAACTTCTTGTCTTTTATACTAACAAGGAAAAATTTCCTCTTTAGTCCCTTGAAAATTTGCATGTCATAACAATGACACACCTTTTTGCATGTTATAAAGTGACCCCTCCACTAACTCTTTTTCTTAAATCAACCTTTCCATTTAATCCTTCTCTTAAATTGACCTCTCAATTATTCATTTATTCACATTTTCCCCTAAAGATGCCGAATTTACAAATTGACCCCTAAACTAATACTTTATACTTCAATTACAACCTTAATTATTATTATACCAACATAATAATTTAATTATGACCTTATAAAATTTATACCATTTAATTTACATATTTATCACATAATTATTGATAACTTAATAATATTTTGCCCAAATCAATATCTTAACTCTTAATAATTCATCCAATAATACTCAATTAGACTTTAATAATATGTAATTGCCCTTGAATTCTACTAGGGCCTATTTTGGGTCCTTACAGTTAAGTGCAAGCATGATGTATGCAAATATATTTAAATAGAGTATTACCTGCAATAAGAGTTCAATTTTGGATAGATAGGCGCCTATAGGGATATTGCAGCTACCACCATTGAACTGTTACGTTTAAAGTACAGTTGAGCCTATTCAATAATGAACAACCTCATTTCGGTTGTTGGTTGACCCCGTTTGGGTCCATTTGACTGATCTAGCATACAATCGACCTCGTTTGGGTCTATAGTTTTGATATCCTCGGATATCCATCATTTTTATACTCTCGGGTATCCACCATTCCCGTTATCCATCTTTAGAACTTAAGTAGGCCAAATTTGAGTATAAATACATCACAATTAATCATAGTACAACTTATAACTCTTGCATATGCTATATGGGATAGTTTGTTTAACCATGGTTTCCAATGCATATATATATATATATCATTTATATAGTGGTGATAACTATGGTTGCTGAAGTAAATGTATGCTTATGTTGTTGTTTAAAATTTCATACCTTATCATATACCCATCTTTAACATGTTTTATTTAATGTTTCAATTGATGTATGATATATAACATTTTTGACAATCACCATGAGTGGTTGTCTTCCATGTTTTAGTTTTCCCCACTAAGCTTTATAGCTTAGCATGGGTTATTTTTATCAGTGTAGGTTCTTTTGTAGTCAAAGCTTTCTCTCAAGAACGTACTCTACATTAGGACAGGCCAACACCAGTTCATAGAAGTTGATGTAGGGACTTTTGGTTAATTTTGTATAAGTTAATTAATATGCTTAAATTATATATGTAAGTTGTATAACATATGAAAAGTTAAGGTTATATTAAACTAACTATGAAAATGAGTTGTATGTGTATAGACTTAAAAGGTAGATTAATCATATGTCAATTGAAATGCATGACGCTATGTATGAGTATTAACATGGAATGCTAGTGTAGATACACCTAGCATGATTATGATACATATATGTGATGCACTATTGAGTATATGAAGTAAATTAATGTGAATATGTAAGCGACACTTATATTGCTTAAAATAATATAAACAATCAGAGTTGTGTCTAATTGATATGCATGGTGATCAAATTAATGAATCATTTTAATAACTAATATTGGTTAATTGAATCAACATCCTATTAAGATATAATTGAATCGTATGGCATGGTATTGATAAAGGTAATAGACTTAGGGTGTTTCAGTTCATGTATGCTTTGCTATAGGCATGTCATCAAGCACACTTGATTATTATTATTATTATTATTATTATTATTATTATTATTATTATTATTATTATTTGTACTAGTAATCAATTCAAGGTATATAGCTCTTTCCCATATAATGTTGGTACTTCTCAACATTCTAAGTTAAATGCCTTTAATCATGTGATATTCATAATTATATCTATAACATATATCTTTTGAAATATACTACATAATTATGATGCTTAACAACATGTTTGCATAATCATGTATTCATACACATGCTTCTTTATCATTCTCATAAGTTATCTTCAATAAAAAAATAGTTCCTTAAAATAATGCTTAAGTTCATCCTTATCTTGCATTAGCATATATATACACACATAAGCATATTTACATAATCATGTAAGTTTTCATAATCATTCATAGTAATGTAGTTTACTAATAATGCACAATTTCAGTAATGTATAGGTTCTATAAGCATGACAATAACCTTAAGAAATCAATAATAATCATAGGTAACATTTTAATATTGAACTATCATATATATATATACACACACACACACACAAACACATGCACATATCTTTAAGCATTCATGGTATATTCATGTCTTCTAATGTTAACGATCATTTACTAACTTTATTCTCATGTATCATTGCATCTAATTACATGTTTAATGTTACAATTTATCTTTATTTTATGTTTAAAATGTTTTAAAGCTACTTAAAAAGGTTTAGACAAACTTTGGTGACACTTTAGAGCTTAAAAATAAAGTTTGGGTGAAGTAGGGAAGGTGTGCACAGTGTGTGTAACCCATTTCTTTTGGTATTGAAAAAGACAATTATTTGCTTAATGTTATTTGTGCTAACCCTCTTGCTTGCTTTATTGGCAGCCCTTTATTGCCCCATGTATGTCAATGTTTTCAAGGTAGTGCACCACTTATGGGTTGTCACACTAGCTTTTCTTGTTGCAAAATATGTCCTTTTAGATTTTTACATATTTCATTGCTCTATTTTTTCCTGAGATGAACCCAACTCACCCCAACGGCCTTTTATTTTTAGGGGTGGTTACATAGAAGCTAAAGCTACTTTTAGAGCCCTCTGCTAAGTCAATGGCCATAGGCACTTATCCACCAAGGCATTATAACCTTTAGCACAAGCAATGTGAGTTTTATTCGATCCATGACGAAATTGTTTGGTTGGCTTACTTAGTAGATGATGAAATCATGTTTGGATACCCTTAGTTACCCATCTCCCCTGTAGTATGAGATAGACCTTTTAGATGCATCCCTCTATGCAGATTACATCGGGCCACCTTCTATATCACTACTTATTATGCTCACCACTTTGGGAACCTTTAGGATATTGTTCGGTGTTTATTAGTTTTTTTATGGTGGTCCAGTCTCTACCCCTTTTCTAATAGGCTAAGGATCTGGGAATGACTTCTTATGACGACTGTCGTTCCTAAGATTAGTGAAAATGACTTCACTACTCCCTTTACATATAATTAGTGGGTTATAAGTCCAACAATCAACATTAGGAAATTTCTTCTTAGACACTTGAAGGGAGAGAGCAATGTGATATAGATAGATTAGATTAGATAATATCATTAACTATGTTTTTGTTTTCATTTAGAACTTTTTAAATTTTGAACGTATGAAAAGAAAATGACTACTTTTGGATACATTAATAATGTTTTAGTTACATATGTGAATTTTTATTCTGATTTCAGTACATATGACCATTATTCAACATATCTTAATGACATATATCACTTAATCTAGAAATAAAATTTTGAAAACATTAGAATTCTTATAATCAATTAGCCCTCGTAGGTTTTCTTGATAGATTATTTTCTCTTAGGCCCTAATTTTTTCTCAAGATGCCTTTTTGCGATTTTCACCCCAACAGGATGCCTAATTTAAGCAAGGCCACAATTTGTTATGTTTTTCAACCTTTAAGGCTACTATTCTCTTATTTTTTGCTTTTTAGTATTAGCTACGGAACCTTTTCAATCTATCAACATTTACAAGCTTTTTAAACTCAAAACCATCATTGTTAATCAAAATAACATCTCTTTTGGATAATAAAATTTTTAAGTACAAAATGTCCTTCCTGTGTAGGCCTAAACATACCTTGAATGTCCAAAATACCGAGTCTCATCTATTTGAACACTAGATCTCCTTCCTTTAGAGGATGCTCCTTAACTTTTCTACTAAATGTGATAGCTAATCTCTTATGGAAAACTTAATTATGGTAGTAAGCTCGCTTCCTATCCCCATTTAGTAAATTAAGCTGTAACAACCTCTATCTAGCCCATTCTATCTTCGATAATTTAGCTTCTAAAGCCACCCTCAAAGATCAATGCTCAATTTCCACTAGCAGTATAACTTTTATCCCAAACAACCAAGAAACTATTCACTATCCATTACAAAATAAAAAGATAAAAGGATATAATAAACCCTAAAACTCATGGTGGAAGAATGCCTAGCCAAATCCAAGGCCTTAAATCTTCTTCTCTAATGCTTGACTAGAAAATAAGCTCTAAATTATGTAGATCTATACTTTTAAACTATAAATATGTGTTTAATCTATTTATTTTACTATAAATCTTTCTATTTTCAAGTAAATCTATGTATCTATCTATCTAAGATGAACAAAGGAATGAAAGAAAGAAGAAAGAAAACCTTAAAACTCTAAAAAAGACTAACTCTCTGATTCTGTAGATAATCTTCTATTTATAGGTCAACATGGGTCACGGTTACTATGAATTTCTTGCTAACTGTGACCCACCTTAAAAATCCCTCTTTTGACTGATATGGGTTATGGTTACTATGAAATTCCTAGTATCCATGATAAAGCTCCAAACTGCATCTGGAAGGAGGTAACAGTCACCATCCAAATCTTAGTAACCGTGAGATGGCTCTCTCTTTCATTCTAGATTAAAAACATGCCAACCTCATGGTTACTACCAAAATCCTAGTAATCGTGAGGTACTCTTCTTTTAGGTTATGTATTGAAAACTTCATAAGCCACGATGAACACTCTTTCATGCATAATTGCCTTGTAGATCATGATAAGCCTCAAATGGTGCATTTTGATAGAACACTTAAGTCACAGCTATTAGGAATTTCCAAGTATCTGTGAGTTACCTACAAAAATCAATGTTTAGCACAAAATTCCATGAAAAGCTCTCCAACTCTAACAAAAGCTAAAATTAACTGAGAATGGGATTAAATTATTATATACAAGTAAAATAGAGCAAATGACACTACAATATAGACTAAATTTAATCTAAAAACTAAAAACATAATTGGAGTTATCATCGAAGATTGTAGATGTTGTTTTTATTGATTATTTTTATGCTCTTGAACTTTTTGATGAGAACAATTCCATTTATTTTTATTATATATATAATATGAACAATTTTTCATACTTGTGTGATGTCACTTCTAATTTCAATACGCATAATCATGATCATAAATCATTCATATTTGACAAAAAATTTAACAAATACATATTCATTTAATCTCAATAGAAAAGAAAACCCAAAATAAAATTTATTGGCATCAATTATAACTCATAAGGAGAGAAAATTTTGAAAGAATATTAAAAAGTACAAAAAATTTTTTGCCCAAACCTATTGAGATACGTCATGGATTGATCAAAAGATAGCTAAACATGCCATTCTAACCTACACATGTTATAAGCCATTCAAGTGGAAGCTTAGAATACTTAAGCCAAAATGGGAAAAAAAGGTCTAAGAATAGGTAAAAAAGCAAATAGATTCCAAAATCTTAGTGGAGGTTTAATACCTAACATGGTAGGCCAATGTAGTCCCCATAACTAAAAAGGATGAAAGAGTTAGAGTCTGTATACACTATAGGAATTTGAAGAAAGCTTACCTTGAGGATGAATGTGCCCTACCTCACATAGATGTCTTAATGGATAGTGCACTTGCTGATGCCATGATTAGTTTTATGGATGGATATGCCATATACAATCAAATCTTGAATAAGATGTTTATAGGATCAATATAACTTTTATAATTGAATGGTGTACTTATGCCCATTGGGTTATGATCAAGTTAGCTACTTAAGAAGGCCAATTTGAGGTATTGGAGAAGTTCTTTCAAAAGATTGATAAGTATAACCTTTGCCTCAATCCAAAGAAGTGTACATTTAAGGTAACCTTCGGTAAGCATTTAGGACATATTATGAGTAAGAAAGGGATTGAGATCGACCTAGATAGAGTTAAGGCCATTCGGGAAATGCCTATTCCATTTAAAGGATTCTTGGGTAGGCTTTAGTACATTAGTAGGTTCATAACAAAGCTAACTTCAAATTGTGAGTGAATCTTCAAGTTGCTTATAAAGAATTAGCTAGTGGTTTGGAATGAAGACTATCAGAAGGTGTTTAACACCGTCAAAGAATACCTTTGGCACCCACTAGTGTTGCAACCACCATAAGTAGGTAAGCCTTTGATTCTATACTTGGCTATAGAAGATAGTTCGGTAGGAGTTATGATGGCTCAAGAAGATTATTTTAGAATCGAGTATATAGTGTATTACCTTTGTAAGAAATCCTACCAAATAAAGCCAAGTATGTAGAGATGGAGAAGATTTGTCAAGCACTTATCTAGGCTTCATAGAAGTAAAGGTACCACTTCCATTTATATAAAGTGTAAATAGTGACTAAATAGAACTTTTTCATGTACCTATAGGAAGTTCTTTCATTGTTAGGGAAGATGGGTTAGTTGTTAATCCTCTTATAGGAATTTGACATTGAATATATCACTAGGAAAGCCATTAAAAGGAGAGTTGTGACAAAATTTCTATCTGATCAATCACTATAAAGGGATGAAATGGTTTACGAGTTTCCTTTTAAGGATATCACAACCATAATAGTAAAAGATTTTAAGATGTACTTTGATGGAGCAGTAAACAATAAGGGAGTTGGAGTATAAGTTATTCAAGTGACCTTAGAGGGAGAAAAGTTACCATTGGCTAAGAAGTTGAGGTACAAGTCCATAAACAATGAAGATGAGTATGAAGTTTGCATCTTTAGATTAGAAGCCTTGCTAGTTGTGGGCGTAAAGACTGTAGAAGTCCTTAAAGAATCATCATTAGTAGTCTATCAGGTGAGAGCTGAATGGTCCATAAAAATGGAGTTGATATTAGACTATATCAAATGTCTCAAGACCCTAAGCAATCCAATTGAGGTGTGCACTTTTATATATGTGTCTAGATATGAGAATTAGCTAGCTGTGCTTTTTTTGTATCAATTTGGGATAACCCAAAAAGGGTGAGCATGAGGTCTTTTCTAATTTCTAGTTTCAATAAACCATACTTTAAAAGGGAAAAAGTGAAGGATATTAAGGTGGATGATGGGAAGCCTTGGTATTTTCATATTTATAACTACTTAAAGAGGCCAACATTTCCAAAAGAGGCAACTAAAAAGGACTAGAGGATGATCTATAAGCTATCTACTCATTTTATTAATATAGATGCAGTGTTTTACAAATGTAGCTTGACAAAATTTAGTTGAGTTGTTTGAACACGAAGGAAGCATGGAAAGTCATGAAGGAGGTCCATGCTGTTGTATCCAATGCTCACATGAACGATTTGGCATTAGTGAAAAATATTATTTGTCGAGGCTTCTTATGGCTTATAATGGATACGAACTACTCTAAATATGTAAATAGATGTCAACTATGCCAATAATGTGTGAAATTAAGGCATTTAGCAATTTGAAAATTATGTATATATACTTTACCATGGCTATTTGATGGATGGGGTATAGACATCATAGGTATGATTCATCTTGCAGCATCACACGGGTATAGATTTATCATAGTTGCTATAGACTACTTCAAAAAATGGGTTAAGGTAGATTCCTTAAACAAAGTGGATGCTAAAGACATGGCAAAGTTCATCGAAAAGAATCTAATATGTAGATATGGGTTGGCTCACCATATACTATCCAATAAAAGGATGTAGTTCTAGGTCGAAACTAAGTAGATGCTTAGGAATTATAGGGTCCATCACCACAAGTCTTCACGTATTGCCTTCAAGCAAATGGGGTAGTTAAAGTGACTAATGAAAATGGCAAAAAAATTTTAGCCAAGATGTTTTAGACTTATAGAGACTGGAATAATAAGCTTTATTTTTCATTATGTGGTTCTATGACTATTACTAGAACTTCAACCAAAGATACTTCATTCTCTTGATTTCTAAGACAAAACATGTGCTCTCATTGGAGATTAAACACTAATCTTTTAGCGTAGTTTTGGATGTTGAATTACTTGAAATTGAATGGACACAATAGAGATTACTTTATCTTAACCTATTTGATGGATATAAAATGCCAGCTTATTATCAAAATTAGGACTATCAGAAGAGGTTAGCTCACTCATTTGGGTAGAAGGTTGGAAAGCACCCTTTAAATAAAGTTGATTTCATGCTCAAATAGATAAGACTAGGAGTTTTAGAAATCAGGGGGAAGCTCAAACCCACTAGAAAGGCCTGTTTATGTTGAAGAAGTTATTATCTCAGGGAGTAGCTATCTTGACCGGTAGTGATGGAAATAAGTTCAAGCATCCATTCAACATTGATAGAAAAAAAAATGTTTCATGGTTAGGCTTAAAGAGAAAAAAGAGGAGAATGAAAGGCGTGTGGGCTGAAAACTGAAAAAATGGTCTTTGCTAAAATTGGGTGCCTCTTCGGGTAAAAATTGAAAAAAGGCATCTTATGCAAAATGTAGTACCCCAAAATTCATATATGACATGCTTGGTATGTTCTAGAGTATGAATAGCAACCTTAGGATAATTTTGCAATAATCAAAGTTGAATAGGATTGAGAAATTTGAAAGTGTATGAGGGTTAAACATGCCCAGGCTAGAAAAATCAGAGGAAGGGTGACCTCGTAGGTAGTTTGATTTAACATCTTATCATGAAAATAGATATTAAATGGAGTTCGATAGCATAATTTGAGATAAAATTAGCTCAAATGGACCCTCAAATAAGACAGAGAAGTTTTTACTCAATATCATAAAAAGAGTTGATTCAGAGTTTGACTAGGACTTTAAAAATAGCAAATGACCTTTAATAATCACCAAAACATTCAAATTAAAATAAAATGAGATGTAGAATATTTTAGGGCAAAAAAATAAAATTTACAATAACGCTGAAAGTGGTTGAAGCAGATTGATTTGAGTGAATCGGATAAAAATTGAACTCTGATTGGATTGAAAATTTTTTTAGAGATTTAATTTGTTATTTTAAGAATTATGAAATCTATTTTAAGTGAATTTGATCTTAGGATGATAGATAAATAATTTATAGTGCATTAAATGTGCTTAAAATGAATTTTAAGCTAAGATTAGGTCCAACAACTTTGATTGGACTAGACCAGCCCAAATTTTAGGCTATATAAGGCCAAAATATTATGATTTTTTAAAGAGAAGTCGATATTTTTGCCTCCCTCTTCATTCTTCTTCAAAACCATATGTTATTCTCCTTCATTCAATAATTTTCTTCATCTTTCTTCCAATCTCTATACAAATCAAGACTTCTATATTAATTTTAGACTCTCTACAACATCATAGTTGTTTCCACCCTTCAATTTTTGTAGTAGGAACAAGAGAAACCAAGGGTTAAAGTTTATGTGTCAAATAAAGTAAGAGAAATTGAAGGTTTTAATTTAGTTTAATGGTTCTAATGGGTAAATTAGAGTATATAGGGTATGATTATGTGATTATTTTGTATAAAGGAAGAAATAAATTGATGGATTTGATCCTTGGTATATTCTGCCACTTTAGAAAAAATTAAAGAGGAAATTGATTCATGGGTTTAAGGTATAGAAATAGAAGTTAAAGGAGTGAAGAATAAGGTTTAAGGTAAGTGGATACAAACTACACTTTATTTCATTCAATTGGTTTAAATTTGCTTAAAATTTACATTATGAAATTAGGTGACTTTCAGAAAAAATGAGAAACAATTTATGATAATGTGTTATAATGATGACTTAATGTGATTTAAATATAAATTTATGAAGGAAACAAATTGGAGAGGAGGGAAGCAATGTAGTCCGAATTGGTTAGTAAGGGATACCGTAAATTAATTAAATACCTTTTGGTATATTTAGGAATAAAATAGAAGTGGTTGGAATTAAAAATAATAAGTGTACATGACAATGTATAATTATACATAAAAGCATAGCTAAAGATGAAATGGGAATTATAAGTTAAATTGGATATATAACAACATATCAATATATTATATGGCACTAAAAATAAATACAGTGTAGCACCCCCTATATAGATACCCTATATAACTCATAAATTAAATACTATTAATTATGCTTATACTAAATATTCGTTTAACCATCATATTACCATTAATAATGTCATACTATTTCAATACCTATGTACGTGCTACAAGTCTACTCCTGTTTTGCATTTCATACTTAGAATCATACATACTGTACCATATGAAAACTACTTTATGCATATCACATGCACACATACTCTTTCTTAGCTTTACTACTAGTGAGTTACAACACTTCACATAGGTTAGATACATATTTATAAGATAACTTGCCATAATAGAAAACTTATGATAATAGTAATACAAAACAAAAACATCCTACATCAAGATTTAACAGTCTGTAGTTGGCCCTTCCTGATGCAGAGATCGTCCCTGAGCAAAAGTCTTGATAACTGAACCTAAACAGATAAATAACCCATGGTAAGCTATAAAGCTTAGTGGGGATTGTCTATAGATGGATGATCACTCACAACGGTCATCAAAATACACATACAGTATATATATATATATATATATATATAACATGTCAATAATAACAAATACCTTAAAGCTTAAAGCATATCCTCATGTACATAACCATTATACCCAAGAGAGTAACAAATATTTCTATATTCATAATTCATATAGATGACAATTTCCCATGTGAACATATTCAAATGAAGCCCAAATTTCTATGGACAAACCAACAATATGATCCACAATAACGATCTTTAGTATGATAAACTTTAACTGATTAATTATGATCATTACTATAAATAAGGTTTAGCCTGCCTTAGTTTTATCAGTGGATTATGAGAACTATTGATACACTTCGGTATCAAAATGAGGGATATCCGAAGATATCGGATCTATAGATCCAAACGGGGCCAAATTATACTTTAGACCTGTCAAACAGACCCAAACGGCATTGCTTAACAACCCAAACGGGGCTGTTCATGATCCAAATGGGATCAAACATACTTTAGACATAATTGGGCCAAACTATGGCAGCTGCAATTTTTCATATAGGCGCCTATCTATCCACATCTAAACTCTATAGCAGGCAAAACTATATTCATGTTCAATTCACATATCAAGATTGTATTCATAGTATACTATTTTCACATACACAAAGTTTTGTAAAACTATAAGTTCTCTAGTGCATAGACAGATACATGCACATTTCATATAACAAGTTATACATGTAGCTCATCCAATCCGTGTGACTATAAAATTTGCATCACGACATATAGGCATGACATATAATCATCACATCATTTACTTGAACATGTTCTCATTATGCATCTCACATGTTCATAGTCATGCTAAAGCATTTTCTACCTCATAAGGCAATTACATACTCATACACTCATATACATAATCATAAATGTACATACCTGTAGGTACATCCGTATATAGTAGGCTTATTCTTATAAGCATGTTTATCAATATGTATACCTTTATCATTATTCAAATCATGTGTTATACATATATCGATATGTTTCCATATGGGCATATACATATGTCATGTTCATACTATTATATTCCCTCTTTCATAGCATAGGTACATGTCAAAATATGCACTTTCTCATCATAGGGATACTTATGTATACATAAATTTCGCATATGACAATCATGTACAAATCCATTTACATATATAAAGGTTAGATATTTTCATCACTAATCTTTATCTATGTGCAAATATTAATATATATGTATGCATATTATCCTTCATTAATAGTCATATTACATGCCCTAACCAATTTATTTTGCAATCACATAAACACCTTTTTATCTCAATTAATTTAAAGTCATAAGATAAAATATAGCAAAAATCTGCATAGGGCAGCATTCTAGACTCGACTTGTGAGCCACATTTAAAATTAAAGATGTCACTTTTAGGAAAAATGATCTACTAAAATCTTCTCCCTTATGTCTCTAGTTTATAGAGCATCAAAATTCACCTCAATATCTCATCTATAGCTCGAGATATTTGAAAAATACTATAGGCTGTTTTTAAAACAAAAACTGTGTGTACTGTCACTTATAAAAATTCATAGCATAAAATTAAGAGGGATTTAGACCAACATTTCTCCATAAAATTTATACTTTCATGTCTCTAGTTTTACCATAATTTTTCTTTGTAGCATTTTAACAACTCTACAAAAAGTTATGCCCAATTTACTAAGGTTTGTCCCCTTAACAGTACATTCAGATTCAACGAATTTGAAGTCAACATTTGACATGCTTGCATATATTTTTAAGTCATACTTACTGCATATAAAATGTTTATTTATGAGTCTTTTTTACATAGGAATTAATCTCGTGTCATTATGATCATTGTACATATAGATATCTCAATTTTTCCCCAACCTCGTCCAGAATCCGAATTTAGAAGTTCTCCTAAATTCAATAAATCATAAAAAATATCTAGAGGCAGAATTGAAGCTAGGTCCCTTCTTCAAGTTTGTAGGAAAAGGTCTTATATAACTACATAAATTTGAATTGTTACAATTAGAGGTTTCTATTACAACATACACTAAAATTTCTGTCACTAGGTCAAAGGAATCACACCTAGACTTCATATGCATTTCTTATCTTGTATTCTCTTTAATTTACTCAAGATTTCAAGTCAACGACAACATGTTCCAGTAGATAATTTCATATGCAATATGAACAGCCCTAAGTTCCCATACCTTTGCCGAAAATCCCTATTTCTTCAACCCCTTGCAATTTCCTTTCCTTTACTCTTTCTACCCTCCTCTTCTCCTTCACAAACATCATCATCATCAATTAAAAATTTCGAGCACCTTATTCAACATTTACCTCCACCAAAATGAGTAAAAGAAGAAGAAGAAGAAGAAATTCAGATGATTAATTACCTTTAATTTGTTGCACATATACTTCTTGATTAAATTTCATGCATGTAAGAATTAGGAAGAGAGAATTGAGAGATGAAAGCTGAAGCAAAATCTGAAATTCTTCTCCCTATGCCATCCCACTCTCATCTCCATCTAACCTTTGCATTTCTCTCTTCCACATGCAAGAGTTAAGCCTTTATAAAGGGGTGAAAAAGTTCTCTTTTGGTCCCCCTAAAAATTGCATGTCTCACACTTACCTATTTATTCTTTGCATGTTAATCTTTAACCCCTCCTTTTAATTCTTTTCATACGTTGACCTATCAATTAATTACACCTTTTAAATTGACCTCTCAATATATGCTTTTATCGACATTGGACCCCTAAATTTCCAAAATTACAAAATTAGCCCAAATTAATACCTTTTTACTTCAATTGTACCCTCAATTAATATTTAACCATACTCTTAACTTTTATTTTCATGCAATTAACATAATAACATGATAATTTACCCCCTTGACCTATAATTATACAAAATTCTCATTTAATTTAATCTTAATCAAATTAAATTCCATACAAAAATATGCAATTTAAATTAGGGTCATGTTAGGGGCCATACAATTCTCTCCCCCTTAAAGAATTTCGTCCTTAAAATTCATATCTATTTTGAACAAGTGAGGATGTTGTTCCTTCATAGTTGTTTCTGGATCCCAAGTAACTTTTTGTAAATCGTGATGTTGCTAGAGCACTTTAACGAGTGGAATTTGCTTATTCCTTAGCTGTCTAACTTCTCTAGCCAGAATTACTATAGGCTCTTCATCATAAGTAAAATATGGTTGTACTTGCACATCTTGAACTGGTATTACATGAAATATCATCTTAACGATATCTTCGAAGCATAGAAACATGAAATACATCATGAAGTTTGGCTAATTCCTTAGGGAGAGCCAACCTATATGCCACTAGCCCAACTCTTTGAAGAATCTCATATGGGCCAATATACCTCGGGCTCAATTTACCCTTTTTCCCAAATCTCAATACTTTTCTCCAAAGGGACACTTTCAAAAACACTTTGTCACCCACTTGATATTCAATATCTTTTCTTTTTAAATCAGCATACGACTTCTGTCTATCACTAGCTTCCTTTAATCTCTGCTTGATAATTTGTACCTTTTCTTCTGTATCTTTAACAATATCTGGACCAATAATTTTATGCTCTGCCAATCCAGTCTAGTAAACAGGAGTTCTACATTTTCGGCCATACAAGGCCTTATATGGTGCCATCTCGATGCTCTTTTGATAACTATTATTATAGGAAAACTCCATTAAAGCTAAATATCTATCCCAACTTCCTGTAAAATCCAAAACACATCCTCCCATCATATCCTCTAGAATATGGATAACTCATTCAGATTTCCCATCCATCTGAGGCTGGAATGTTGTACTGTAATGAAGTTGAGTTCCCAGTACTTGTTGCAAACTTTGCCAGAATCTCGATGTGAATCTCGAATCTCGATCAGAAATTATTGACACCGGAATGCCATGCATTCCAACAATCTCATTTACATAAAGTTCCGCCAATTTATCCATAGGCTAATCCATTCGAACTAGTATGAAATGAGTTGATTTAGTCAGCTTATCAACTATAACCCAAACTGCATCATGCTTTTTTGTGTAAGGGGCAATCCTGTTACAAAATTCATGGTAATATCCTCCCATTTCCATTGTGAATTGGGATGGGGTTTAACAAACCAGAGGATAATTGGTGCTCTGCTTTCACCTTCTGACAAGTCAAACATTTGGAGACATATGCTACCACATCTTCCTCCATGCCAGGCCACCAATAACATTGTTTTAAATCCTGGTACATCTTATTTCCACCAGGGTGCATAGTAAATACTGTATTGTGAGCCTCATTCAATACTGTTCTATTTAATTCTTTGTCATCAGGAACATATAATCTATTATGATAATACACACCCCCATCCTCTTTCACTGAATACTTAGATTGGGTCCCTTCATGTGAAGAATTCAAAATCTGTTGCAACCTTTCATCATGTTTCTGAGCATCGATCACTGTTTGCTTCAAACAAGGTCTAGCCTGCAACTGTGCTATTAAAGCACCATCATATGTAAGTTTCCATCTTCAGTGATGTGCAATCATAGCAGCCATCATCTTACAGCTCAAGGCATCATCTACAACATTAACTTTGCCTGGATAGTAATCAACTATACAATCATAATCTTTAAACAGTTCTAACCATCTTTGCTGCCTTAAGTTAAGTTCCTTTTGAGTGAGCAAATATTTGAGACTCTTGTGATCTATATAGATTTTTCACTTTTCCCCATACAAATAATGTCGCCAAATTTTTAAGGCAAACACTACTGCTGCTAACTTAGGTCATGGGTTGGATAGTTTTGCTCATACAACTTCAACTGTCTAGATGCATAGGCAATTACTTTACCATCTTGCATTAACACACACCCCAAGCCAACTTTAGAAGCATCACTATGCATAGCATACTCCTTTCCTGTAACTGGTTGTGTCAAAACTCTAGCCTCTATCAAAAATTTCTTCAACTGATCAAAACTTGCCCGACACCGGTCAGTCCACTCAAACTCTATACCCTTTGTCAATAGTTTAATGAGTGGTGCAGCAATAATTGAAAAGCCTTTCACAAAACGACGATAATAACCTGCTAAGCCCAGAAAACTTCTCACTTCTATCACATTTTGAGGCGGCTTCCAATTCACTATAGCCTCAATTTTTGCTGGATCCACTCTAATGCCTTCAAAAGATACAACATGACCAAGGAAAGAAACTTCATTAAGCCAAAAATCACATTTGCTCAGCTTAGCATATAACTTATTCTCCCTCAGAGTCTGCAAAAAAATTCTCAAATGCTTAGCATGTTTCGCTTCATTTCTCGAATACACCAAAATGTCATCTATGAACACAACAACAAATTGATTCAAGTATGGTCTAAATACCCTATTCATAACATCCATAAACACAGCTGGTGCATTTGATAACCCAAATGGCATCACCAGAAACTCATAATGCCCACATCAGGTTCTAAAGGTTGTTTTGGAAACATCCATATCCTTAACCCGAAGTTGATAATAACCCGATTGCAAATCAATCTTGGAAAACACTCCAGCACCCTACAACTGATCTAATAAATCTTCAATTTTAGGTAAAGGGTACTTATTTTTCACTATTACCCTATTTAACTGTCTGTAATCTATGCACATCCTCATAGACCCATCTTTTTTCTTCACAAACAAAACCGGTGCACCCCAAGGTGATGCACTAGGCCTAATGAAGCCTTTGTCAAGCATCTCCTGTAGTTGAACCTTTAGTTCCTTCAATTCCAAAGGAGCCATCCTGTAGGGTGCCTTCGAAATAGGAGCTGTACCAGGTAAAATTTCTATAGACAACTCAACATTCCTTTCAGGTGGAAGACTAGGTAAGTCTTCAGGGAACACGTCAGGAAATTCTTTCACCACTATAATCTCTTGGAGATTCACTATCTCTTTTCTTGAATCAAGCATAAGTGCTAAGAAATCTTCACATCCCTTTCTTAGAAATTGCTTAGCTTGCATAACTGTTATTACATTAGCTATAGGTTTAGATCGAATGCCCTAAACTATAGTTTCTTTACCATCAGCACCAATAAGAGTTACAGTTTTAGCTTCATAATTAATCACTACATGATGTCTAGACAACCAATCCATACCCAGTATAATATCAAACTCCCGAAATGGCAATTTAATAAGATCAGCAAGATATTCTTTCCCTTGAATTACAATAGGACATTGTTTATGCACTCTATTAACAACAACATTGTGACAAAAAGGGTTGGTTACACATATATCATATTCCAATTCATGTACAGTAGACTCATTTATACCCATATCCCTACTGCAATCATAAGAATGAGTGGAACCAGGATCAATCAGTGCATTTATGTCAGAATCAAAGAGAGAGAAAATACCAGCTATGACTTTTGGAGCACTCTGATCCTATCTAGCTTTCATTGCATAAGCTCGAATAGAAACAACTGGTGTTGTGGGTCTGTCAACTGATTCAGAAATATTCTTGGACTGGGATCCCTGATGACTCGATCCCCCATGTCCTCTTCCTCTGCCTCTACCTCAAGATGGTGCATTAAAAGTTCTTTTACTGCCCTGCTGTCCAACACCCTGTTCCCTCTTTGACGGACAGTTTGCCATGAAGTGATCGGTACCACCACACTTGAAACACGGCCCAGTCAATTTCCTGCAACTACCCTAATGTTGCCTAGTACAATGGGGACACACTGGAGGTTACCCCTCACTCTATTTCCCTGAAGCTTCCCTTCCCTGCTTAGACACTGCAGATGATTCTTGTCTCTTCTCCCTTTTTATAGAACTATAGCTAGACTCAGCTGGCTGATTTCCTTGAGCTCCTCTAGCTCTTTTGCCAGTGAAAGATCCACCCTTGGACCCACTCCTTCTCTGTTCTCTCTCCCTTTTTGTGATTTCATTCTTTTCAACTCGCATGGCTGTTATAACCAGTTGAGTGAAGTTAACCACTTGTAAAAATGTAGATCCAATTAACTTTTCTCTGATACAATCATTTAACCCATCTTCAAACTGTCTACATTTAAAAGCATCAGTTAACATCTCATCAGGAACATATTTACACAGGTGACTGAATTCTTTCTCATATTCAGCTACAGACATAACTTTCTGCTTCAAGTTGAGAAATTACTTTAACTTCTCTTGCTTATATGCTTCAGTAACATACTTTTTCTTGAATTCAGTTGTGAAAAATTGCCGTGTAAGGGGATCCGGTAACTGGGGTTGCTTCAACACCAACTTCCACCAATCATAAGCTGCTCCCTGTAATAAAGACACAACATAAGATGCCTTATGACCCACTGGACAATGAATTTCATCAAAAATTCTCTCTAGCCTTTCCAGCAAAATTTAGCTTTCTCACACTATTCTAGATTAGTACCCAAAAACTCTTCAGCATCATGCTTCCTAATTTTTGATATTGGGGCTTTAGGTGCTATCATCCTTTGAAGAATTTGAGCCATATCCTGTGATATCTTTAACAATGCTTCTGTAGTGATGGCTGCTAGGACCTCATTTGGATTGGATGATGAAGATCCAAGATTAGAAGGATTAGTTCTATCCGGCCTGTTACTTTCAGCCGATTCCTCAAAAGCATCTCTAAAGCTCTCCATCTTCAATTTATAAGAAAACAGGGACTTTTGCATCAGGCCAACAAAACACTATATCATACTATAGAATCCTAGGTTCATTTTTATCCAGAAAAGGCTAAATCAGGCTCTGATACCACCTATACAAATAACCTATTATCTGATAATTTAAATACTATTAATCATGCTTATACTACGTTCAGTTAACCATCATTTTACCATTAATCATGTCATACGGTTTCATATACTTATGTATGTGCTACAAGTCTATTCCTGTTTTGCATTTCATACTTAGTATCATGCATACTATACTATAGGAATATTACTTTATGTATATTACATGCACACATACTCTTTCTTAGCTTTACTACTAGTGAGTTACAATACTTCACATCGGTTATACACATTTTATAAGATAACTGGCCAAAAAGCAAAACATAAGATAATAGTAATAAAAAAATATCCTACATCAAGGTTAACAGTCAATGGCTAGCCCTTCTTCATGCAAAGATTGTCCCTTAACAAAAGTCTTGTTAACTGTACCTATATGGATAAATAACCCGTGCTAAGCTATAAAGCTTAGTGGGGAATATCTACAGATGGATGACCACTCACAACGGTCATCAAAATATACATACAATATGTATTATAAATAACATGTACAACATAACATGACAATAATAACAAATACTTTAAAGCATAAAACATATCCTCATGTACATAAACATTGTACCCAAGAGAGTAACAAATATTCTCATATTCATAATTCATATAGATAGCAATTTCCCATGTGAACATATTCAAATGAAACATAATTTCTATGGGCAATCCAATAATATAATCCACAATATCAATCTTTAGTCAGATAAAATTTAACTGTTAAATTTTGATCATTACTATAAATAAAGTTTAGCCTGCCTTAGCTTTATCAGTGGATAACAGGAACTATCGATACACATCGGTATCAAAATGAAAAATATCCGAAGATATCGGATCTATAGACCCAAACGGGGCCAACATATACTGTAGATCAGTAAAGAAAACCCAAACGAGGTCGCCTATCAACCAAAACGGGGCTATTCATGATCCAAACGAGATCAATCATACTTTAGACCCAATTGGGCAAGACTATGGCAGCTGTAATTTCGCTATAGGCACCTATCTATCCACATCTCAAACTCTATTGCAGGCAAAACTATGTTCATGTTCAATTCACATATTATGACTGTATTCAGAGTATACTATTTGTACATATATAGAGTCTTGAAAACTATGAGTTCTCTAGTGCATAAACAGATATATGCACATTTCATAAGCCAAGTTATACAATTAGCTCATCTAATTCATGTGACTATAAATTTTCATCATGACATATAGGCATGACATATAATCATCATCTAATATACCTGATCATGTTCTCATTAAGTATCTCACATGTTCATAGTCATGCTACAACATCTTCTATCTCATAGGGCAATTACATGCTCATACACTCATGTATATAATTGTAAATGTACATACCTGTAGCTACATTCACATATAGTAGGCTTATTCCTATAAGCATGTTTACCAATATATATGCCTTTATCATGATTCAGATCATGTGCACTTTCATGTCATAGGATTACATATGTATACATCAATTTGGCATATGACAATCATGTATAAGTCTAATTACATGTATAGGTTAGATATTTCATCACTAATCTTTATTCATATACACAAATAAATGTACATGTATGCATATAAAACCGTTATTGATAGTCATATTACATGCCCTATCCAATTAATTTTACTATCATATTAACAACTATTTGTCTCAATTAATTAAAAATCACAATATCAAGTGTAGCAACAATCTGCACAGGGCAACATTTTGGACTCAATTTGTGAGCCACATTTGGAATGGAAGATGTCATTTTTAGTCAAAATGATCTTTTACAATCTTATCCCTCTATGTGTCTAGTTTCTAGAGCATCAAGATTCATCTTAATATCTAACCTATAGCTTGAGTTATTTGAGAAATACTATAGGTTATTTTTAAAACAAAAAAATGTGGACTGTCATTTAGAAAATTCATAACGTAAAATTTAGAAGGATTTAGACCAAAATTTCTCCATCAAAGTTAGACTTTCATGCCTCTAATTTTACCAGAATTTTATTTTGTAACATTTAAACATCTCTACAAAAATTTATGCCCATTATTGTAAATTTTGTTTCTGTGAGCAGTCTAGGGAACTAGTCCAGATTTAACCCTATATTCCATGTACTTAGAGGTAGATTTAAGTTTAGGTTTCTTCATATGCAATATAGGTATGGAAGTCTATTTTTCAATGCAAAAAGAATCATTCAATTTTCTACTCTATAGCTCAACTTATGAGCAAAACAATCTAGATAGATCAATCAGTCATGAAGAAGCGTTCGACTCGTGAAGAGATTTACAAGTGAAGCTAAAAGGCCAAAACTCACGTCTCGTGAAGGGGTTCACGAGTGGAGAAGAAAAGCTACATTTCACGACTTGTGAAGAGCTTCACGAGTCGGACTATAATTCATGACTCGTGAAGGTATTCACGAGTGAAAACCATTGATCACGAATGACCCAGAAGAATAAGGTGCACGACTAGTGAAGAGCTTCACGAGTTGGACAAAAATTCATGACTCGTGAAGAGCTTCGTGACTCGGCAGTGACTCTCACATCTGATATTTTATTCTTTAAAATTCATACCGAAACCCCAATAAACCCAGAAATATAACCCTAAATTCCCATACCTTGGCTAAAATTCCTA
This sequence comes from Excoecaria agallocha, assembly GCA_037975025.1. NCBI lineage: Eukaryota > Viridiplantae > Streptophyta > Magnoliopsida > Malpighiales > Euphorbiaceae > Excoecaria > Excoecaria agallocha. Next base: position 37,759,689 of record CM075806.1, read on the forward strand.
TATCTTCAACCTCTTGCAATATCCTTTCCTTTGCTCTTTCTTCCTTCCTTTTCTCCTTCATAAACATCATCACCATATAAAATTTCCAACACTTGATTAACATTTCCTCAGCCAAAATGAAAAGAAAAAGAAGAAGATGATGATGAAGGGTTAAATTAATAGCTTAATTACCTTAAATTAATGCATTAAACTCTTGATTAACCACATGCTCAAAATTTCCTCTTCAAGATTACTCAAAGAAATCAATTTGAATCTTAAATGAGAGAGGAAGAAGAACATTTTTCATTTCTTGAAGAAAATACCGTTCACTTACTCTCTCTTTCAAATCTAGCTCTTTATAAAAGCAAGGGATAATTCCCTTATAAGTCCTTAAGCCTTTTGCATGCCACAAAATCACCTAGCTAATCTTTTCATGTTAAACTTTAACCCCTTCATGTAATTCCTTTCAAACATTAACCTATCAATTTATTCCTTCTCTCAAATTGACCTCTAAAAATAAGCTTTTATCCACATTTGACCATTAAGTTTCATCCATTAACATTCTCATCCTTGTAAGCTTGTTAATTATCCATTAACATTCTCATCCTTGTAAGCTTGTTGATTAAGAACTTGTTAATTGAGTCCTTAAGTCATTAACAATGTATTTACAATTGTTCCTTCATGCTAAACATACTCACTCTGTACAATTCACTGTCCGATTTTTGCATAATATTTTTCACATGGAAAATGACATTTTTTAGGAAACTTTTCTCATAACAATTGATACTTAAGATCTTAAATATATGCTATAAAAATTTAAAGTAATTTTAATGTATATCCCATGAATTATAACATAAGAAACACCTACTGCTCTAATGACCAGCCAAATGCAAAAGGGCTACTGTTTTGGGCATTTGTGAAGACCTTGAAGGCAAATTTTCATTATTGTTACTTCTATAACATTTGTAGGTACATAATTCTCGGTTCTATCCCAACTAGAATCATCACAGTTGGAGTTCAAAAACTCAACTTATGATTAAAATAGTCATTGGAGGTTAATCCGAATTTCTGGACAGCATTTTCACATTAATGCCTAATATCTTAATTCAAGTCAATATACTTATAAAATCCATAATCAACACAAGTATTAATGCATGCAAGAAATAATAGTTCCCAAACCTTGACAAGTAACTCAAATCTTCTTCAAAATTCTCCTTTTTCTTTTACCATCTTTTTATTTCATGATCCTAATTTTATCCTTTTTTTCCTTTCACAATAATTTCATCCATTAACACAAACTTCCAACATTTAACTCAATATACTATCAACCAAAACAAGAAGATGAAGAAGAAGAATTACTAATTAATAAGCTTACCTTAATGATACTATTAAAGAGTATACCCTAGAGCCCATGTAGTAGTGATGTATTTCATATGTATGAACCCATATTCTTAATAAAAGGCATCATTCATTTTTTTAATGCTATGTTTAAGTACATGAGTTTGTAAATCTTAAATTAATAAATGAAGTCCTAGATATTATAAACATAGTGCAAAAGCAATCATGAAAGTGTTCATGGCATGAGATTTCTATTGCATGCAAATGTGTTAATATCTAAATATCCCTACTTATAGAATTAACAAGATAGGACATTGTTAATTTGGACAGACTAGCACATGTTATACTTCTTGAATGGTTCAAGCAGTGGTTCTCATAACTGTGATTTTGGAAGATAATCAAGGATAACATGTGGATGCTTGTTAGAAGAACAAGTTCATTGGAGACCTGCAAAAAGAATCCTCACATGGATATTAAATCAATGTCAATGAGGAATATCTTAATAGCAGTTGTGCGAGTATCCTTAGAATTAAGATCACCAAAGTTTCCTTAAGTAGCAAGTGGTATACTTTGACTCCATAACTGATTACTTCTAACTAAGGGTGAACATAGTTAAGAGGTTGGGTATATCATGACCTACTTGAAGATAGTTGAGTGATTAACAAAGGATTCACCATCCCAAATTTATTAAGGGAAGTTATATCGCATGATTCTATAAATGCCTTGTTCAGAGAATCTCTAGCCAGTGTAATATGCCAAGATGGATAGAGATCTATGAAGGGCATTTTGGGAACAATGGTTAAATTAATAGAACATACATAATTAGATTTATATGAGTTGATAGAAATCCATACTCAGAATCTAATTGAGATAAGAGTGGTGAAAGGAGTAATTACACGGTAACTATTTCAATGGAAGGCTATAGTAAAAACACTTGACTTTCCTGACATTTAGGTAGTCATGATGCCTAGCTAGAGGCCAACCATGACTTGCATAATAGTGTATCATAAATATCAATGGGGATAGATAAAATAATTTAAAGAAGTTTAAATCATCTGAGTTTTGAATATAAATCACAATTACATATTATATTGCCAATATGGACAGGAACCCAATAGGTCACACACATATAGAGAAAAGGATAAAATGGTAAAATTACAAGGATAATAATATTTTATATTATTATAGGAGTAGAGAAGTGAATAAGAGAATAATTAATTAAAGAGTTTAATTAATTATGGTCAAGTAAAATTGTTCGCATAACTTTTTAGAAATGTTTTATAAAATAGACCTAATTGAAATATTGTATTTCATAATTAATTATTATTGAACTATAAGTATTATATGTCTGATATAATAATTAATAAATCCATTGGAGAAATTAAAAGGGGCCCAAAAGAATGGTTTTGGCACAGAAACCCTTCAGAGGAAGGGTTACACGCCAAGCCCTGGTAAAAGGCCTTATAGGCCTAATTATTGGACCAAAAAAAAATTAAATATATTTCATAAGTGTTATGGAGCTAACATATTTAATTTGGATGGATATGGAAATCATTTGGGTGATTAAATCCAAGTATATGAAGAGAGGGCCTAGTTTATGGGTTTTGTGCATAGTCTTTTGTGAAATGACTTAAATTGGATTTAATTGATTCTAAATAAATTATTAATAAATCCTATTTAATATTTCTCCAGTAATTTTAAAGAGCCCAATCCTATTTTGAAGTTGGATTTTTAACCTAACTATAAAAATCAAAGTGATAGGGTATTAGGGTTAAGGTGAACATTTAAGAGAAAAAAATTTCTCACTCTCTCAACCCCAGTGGCCATCCCCTTGCTAGCATCAAGGGGTTATTGGCCATCCCTTGTTCTCTTCCTTTGTTGGTTCATTCAATTCTTCTCTAGTATAGATTACTCATTGGAGGTGTTCAATTTTGGACACTGTGGTTTGCGACAACCCGGTAAGAAGGAAAATCAACTGTTCAACAAAAATCAAAGGTGATTATTTCTTATTCTCATTAATATGTATAGTGTAAATTCATGGTAAGATCATATATATTGGTTAAAATTTTAAATTTTGCTTATGTATGAGATGGATGTAACCGATAATTCCCAACATGGTATTAGAGCCCAGTTTTGCCATGAATCTACAATTCTATATTTTGCAGAATAATTTTTATTTTTGAGTTATTTATTTCATGAAGTTTAAAATATCAGATTTAATTGTTTATGAATGAGAAATACTGAATTCTGGATGTATGTAATCAAAATATATAAATGAAAAATAAAAGCGATTCTTTTGAGAAAAGAACCATTGAGAATGGCGTGTAGGGTTTTATTTCTCAATAAAGTTTAGGGGCTGTTCTAAATTAATTTTTTTATTGATACACTCTAAGATCATTTTGATGAAAATTTATGTGTTTAATATGTGATATTAAGCCATAGGATCAAACAAAATTAAAATCGAACAAGTTTTGCATGTAAACTAGTTTAGTTGAAAAGTTTGATAAATTGGTGTTCTTTGTATATTCTTGGTATGTTCTTGGTGTGTTCATGTTTAGAATGATTTTTAATCTTCTAAATCTTATATATTTGATATATTAATGTGTTTTTCATTAATTGGATTAATTAAAATTCGCCTTAAATTAATTGGATTAATTTTAATTCATTAAAACCACGTAATGGCCTTAATTATGTTTACAGACTTGGTTTAAATTAGTGAATGAATTGGTGTGCCCAAGAAGCTGATTTAAATTAAATATTATAAACTATAATTAAGTTTATTAATGGGTTTTAAGGGCTGGAGTGGGCTTGGCTCATTCCAAAAGGCCCAAATGGTCCAATAGACACAAAACTAGTTTGTGTGTGAACACATCTTAGGTTTTATTGTGTGGGTTTTGGCCTACCCTTGTTTTAAGCTCAAAATTGATTATTTAATTATTTAATATGTTTAATTAATTAAATAATTAATTGATAATTAATTAATAATCAATTAAATTGGTAATTAAGCCAAGAACACATGCATGCAAAAAGGTTTCCTAAAATGAAAGTTTCCTAAATGGAAAAAGTTTTCTAATTTGATCACATTATTAAAATAACTCAAAAGTATGTTTCAAGAGTTGAAACAAAGTTAGTAATCCATTATATGTTTTACTTTATCCATTAGAAATGCATATAAGGGTGTATGATTGGCATGATGGATAGTTATGGACAAGGCCCAATGTGATCGAGCATAATGCATGTTTCGGCCCAATAAGGACTTTCATGTCCTAGCCACTTGTTTTTGGTGTGTATTTCTTTTCAAATTGTAATATGTAATTAGATTACTTAGATTAGAATTAGATGTAGAGATGGAGACCACTATCAAGGAGCAAGTTTGGCCGGATGGATATCCAACAAGTTTGAAGATAATGTAATTATTTTTACTTGTTTGAATCATGCATATTACCAAGGTGTGACCTTTTGATTTCCCTCTTGTCTCGGGGAAATCAATGTAGTAAAGCTCATAACTATACCATATTTTGATGCTTATATTTATGAGATAGATATAGGATGCATACCAATGTATACCAACCATATATGATGAGACTTAATTAACTAAAATCCCTCAAACTAATACTAAGGTATATAAGCCTTCCATTAATTTAAGGAGAACCAAAGTTCTTTATAGTATGGGTTGTTGACCATAGTTAAGCTCACATTATATCAAATATGTTCGAATCAAATTAAATGGGTCATCTTAGCTAGCCCATTAGCTTGTTGACCACAGTCAAGGCTAATGGTTATAGAGGCAAGATTAGGGATTGCATATATGATATGCATGTATCAAGAGTTGATAACCTAATGATCCAATAGTTATTTAGAGACACAATTGGTATAAATATACCTACATTTCAAAGGTATGAAGTTTGATTTGTTGACCAAAATCAAGGTCAAATTTCATATCAAGGATTGGATATTAACCCACTAAGAATACCTTCGGGTTTTCTCGGATTAAATAGTGAGGGCTATTGATTCGTAATAAAATAGTTGGAGTAAATAGATTAATTAAAGACCTAATTAATGCATACAAATATATGAACATACTCTCATATGTTTTCTTTTTCATGTCTAGGTCATCATCATGTAGCACCCCTTATGCAAAAACCCTATTTATCTGATAAATTAAATACTATTAATCATACTTATACAACATATTCACTTAACCATTATTTTACCATTAATCATGTCATACGGTTTCATATACCTATGTACGTGCTACAAGTCTATTCCTGTATAGCATTTCATACTTATTATCATGCATACTATACTATATAAATGAAGTCCAAAATATTATAAACACAGTGCAAAGGCAATCATGAAAGTATTCATGATATGAGATGTCTATTGCATGCAAATGTGTTAATATCTAAATATCCATAGTCATAGAATTGACAAGATATGACAATGATAATTCGGACAAACTAGTACATGTTATGCTTCTTTAATGGTTCAAGCAGTGGTTCTCATAACTGTGATTATGGAAGATAATCAAAGCTAACATGTGGATGCTTGTTAGAAGAACAAGTTCATTGGAGACCTACAAAGAGAATCCTCACATGGATATTAAATTTATATCAGTGAGGAATCTCTTCATAGCGGTTGTGCAAGTATCCTTAGACTTGAGATCACCAAAGTTACCTTAAGTACGAAGTGGTATACTTTGACTCCATAACTGATTACTTCCAACTGGGAGTGAACATAGTTAGAAGGTTGCGTATATCATGACCTACTTGAAGATATTTGAGTGATTAACAAAGGATTCACCATCCCAGATTTATTAAGGGAAGTTATCTCGCATGATTCTATAATTGCCTTGTTCAGAGAATCTCTAGCTAGAGTAATATGCCAAGATGGATTGGAATCTATGAAGGGCATTTTGGGAACAATGGTTAAATTTATAGAACATACATAATTAGATTTATATGAGCTGATATAAATCGATACTTATAATCTAATTGAGATAAGAGTGGGGAAAGGAGTAATTGCACGGTAACTATTTCTATGGAAGGATATAGTCAAACCATTTGACTTTCCTAACATTTGGGTAGTCATGTTGAATAGCTAGAGGCCAATCATGACTTGTCAAATATTGTATCATAAATATCAATAGGGATTGATAAAATGATTTAAAAAAGTTTAAATCATGTGAGTTTTGAATAGAACTCACAATTACATATTATACTGCCAATATGGACAGGAACCCAATAGGTCACACACATATAGAGTAGAGGATAAAATGGTAAAATGACAAGGATAATAATATTTGATTTTATTATGGGAGTAGAGAAGTGAATAAAGGAATAATTAATTAAAGAGTTTAATTAATTATGGTGAAGTAAAATTTTTCGTATAACTTTTTAAAAATGTTCTGTAAAATGGACCTAATTGAAATATTGTATTTCATAATTAATTTTTATTGGACTATAAGAGTTATAGGGCTGATACAATAATTAATATGTCCACTGGAGAAATTAACTGATAATTTCCAATATATACATACTAACTTCTCTTGATTAATTAAACACGCATGAATTTCTCTTCAAACATTTTTCTTAGAGAAAGATTAATTATAGAATATGAGAGATGAGAAGAAGAATAAATTTCAATAACTCTCTCTTTAGAAAGCCGTCGCCCTTCACTTCTCTATCTTTCTTGTGAATTATAATATATATATAGTGGCAAGGTAAATTTATTTCTTGGTCCCTCAAAATTTTGCTTGTTCTACTAACTTCTCTCAATTTCTTGCATGTTATAAATTAGCCAATCCAATTATTCTTTATCTTAAATTTGTAAGGACCACACTAGTTTATCCGGATTACTATTACTTATCTTAATATTTTAATAAACAATACATATAATACTAGTCGTATGTTCATCTGTCATACAATTGATTATACTTTGACTTTATAATTCATACATTAGAACAAGTTACATAAACATATACTTTATTACATTGTAAACATATTTTGAGTTAATAGTTACAAAACATGTTCATTACATTATTTTATAAGATGTACACAATTCCAAAAGAGAAAATAGTACAAATTAAATATCCTAATTTCTCTTCTTAGCTGGTGTTGGCCTTATCCCTGAAGCAACGACATATCTTGAACTTACACGGATAAACACCCGTGCTAAGCTATAAAGCTTAGTGGGGAACAATACATATATGAACAACCACTCACAGTGATTTTTCTCAAGCACACAATAAACAGTAATAATATCAAGATATTATAATCAACATTCACGAGTTATAATATAACACACATAGCATAATTAATCATATAATATTACTGTATAAAGATGGATCATCAATCACTAATCAAGTGTTCATCAATATTACATATATTGTTTAGTTCATATTGTAAAATGCCTACTAAAGCCCTATGGGTGTGGATAACTGGTGTTGTAGATACCCGTAGATATCAAATTTCTAAATACCCGAAGGTATTATTCTTGTGGATTCCCGAAGGTATCAAATATATATATATAGATCCGACTGGATCAAGCCTATGGTCCCAATCATGGACAAATAAAGACCAAAACGGGGTCAAACCTGTAACAGCTGCGATTGTAACCCTATAGGCATACCTATCTATACACAACCAAGTTTTGTGTGTAGGAAAATAATCATATCCCTAATTTTGTCTAGACTGGTCATGTGAATTCTAAGACGATCTTTCCCTTGTTTTCAACAAAACTTCCTATTTCAGTTTTCATTTAAGTTTAACATTTATTTTTCATGATATTCACTTAATATAACATCACCTATTACTAAACTTACATCATATGTATAATAAAACACACAAGTAAGGTTAAGTTCCAATACCTCTTAAAAGACTCCATCAATCTTTCATTCTTCTTATCTTTTCCTTACTCTACCTTCTCTCTTCATTTGTTCCTAGCTTTAGGTTGCTATAAAAGTCACCTCTATTTCTCTACAAAAGAAATGAATCTAAAGAAGAAAACAAAAGAAATGAATCGAAAGAAGAAAACAAAAGAAATGAATCGAAGGCAAAGAGTGGCCGGCCATTAAAAGAGGGAGAAGACCAATTTTATGCTTTCTTTCCTACCCTCAAAATTTTTTAACTCGCATTGGTTGAAAAATAAAAATCTTGGCAAACTTTATTTTGGTCCCTCTTTGTGTTTTTGTTTCTAAATTTTGTCTCTCATCTTCCTTTATTTCTAGTTTTACCACAATTCTTTAACTTTGTCTTTTCAATCAAGTCCCTAATTTTCAATTTTCCTTAATTAGTCACATAATTAATTTTTATCTCAAGAAAAATGACCATCTATCTCTCTTAAGGTACCATTAGGGGTATTACAATTCTCTTATTCCTTAAAGAATTTTGTCCACGAAATTCATACCTGTACATTAAAGATGGTATCCTATACTTATATAACACTACCATTTCTATACTTCTGTCTATACTCATAAATCTATCTCACTAATCTTGTAATTCTATACTGTTTCTAGTGGCTTTATTGGTTCTTTGTTTACTCCATATATATTTCTGCACTGTATCATACTTAAATTCAATCTATCTCTATCTCTTTATAACTATAACACTCTCTTGATTTTGTCTTTATCTTAATTCACTTTTCTTATAACTATATCTCCAAACAAAGATGGCCTAATCAGATAATCATATCATTACTATGCTCAAGGTATATCCTATCAAGTTCCTTTTGCAGTTAGGGATAAGTGTATGTCATATGATGCTATGCTATGAGTGAATGATGCTTCATGTATGCAATGGAGTGCAAATATGTAATGCACATGTTTTTCCCCATTCCCACTATAACATATTTCATCAACTACCCATGATTGTTAAGGAAACACTATCAGGTTTATAGAGCATAGCAATTAACCTCAATTTGTTTTCCACAGCAACTCCACATGTATATGTACATATATATATGGACTGTCATATCTTAGCTTAATAATCTATTCTAAATCTATAACTTATGATATACATGTACTCAAACTTTATACCTTTTCTCATACACTATAGAAAAATAGTCTTTATACCTATCATTTACTTTTCAATCCAAATCTAGCATTTCATTATTATACCATCATCATCATCACACTTTACTATTACTCAAGATATAATTATCGTCATCATATTCAATGCTAATTTAGTTCATTATTATCCTAGAACTTTTTTAATAAACTTGTAAACTCATAATATTTTGTTCATGATTTAACAGTGTTCTAGTATTTAAGTGGATGGGTGCCCATAAAGAAAAAGGGAACATATAACTATACACTATAAGAGGAATAAGGTCATTAATGACCAAACAAAGAAAAACTATAAATCATATACAGTCGGACAAAATAAAAAGCTAAAAGCTATACATATCTATCCGATCGATCATGAGGGACCGAGAGTCATAAGTTTGATCGGGCAAGGAAAAAAATTGGAAATCATATATTCAATTGAGTAAAGAAAAATCAAAACAAAACCATATACCCGATTGGTCCAAAGAAACTGAATGCCATATACCCGGTCGGATCAAGAAAATAATGCTAAAATTCAAAACCGATCGGTAAAGCAATACTAAAAATCATACCCGATCGGGAAAATAAGAAAGGCTTGATGAAACATAAACGATTGTGCAAAGAAATGCAAAGGCCATGCACGATCGGATAAAGAAAAGGGAAGAAAAAATATATCATGAGCGGTCGTACAAGGGAAAGAAGAAGGCTATAAGTGACCATCCTTAAGACTCAGTACTCACTTAACTAATAAATTCAAATATCTCTGTTAAGCCTCTCTACCATTACTACTAACATTTTATCTTGAGATACTATAAAAGGATTGGAGTTACTTAGACTCGAATTCCTAGAGTCACTGCTTCCTTTAGTTTCCATTCCCAATTCGATTGCTCATAGCAGTCATCGATACATATAATCAAAATGCAGCAAATGAAATATAGAGTTATCATGAGAATACCATCATAATACTTTTAGTCACAACACATTATATATATAAAAACAATGAATTATCCTAGCTCAAAAATTCATTTAACATACATATATCATGTAATTTCTTGATATGTTCTATATATTTAAATTTGTGTAACAATTTCTATGATTAGAACCAATCATGAGCACTGTTAATGATTCAGTTTAATTATACTTTAATGGTTACATTGTACCTATACTTTAAAAGTATAACATTTTTAATCAATAATGTAATCCTACATTCAATTTAGCATCCACAAATTTCTATTTTTCATGTATTGATCTACATACATATATATAAGTATATACATAAATATAATACATGTATTAGTAAAAACCCAGTTAGACATGATATTCCATAAACATATGTCTTACTATACTAAAATAGACTATGATGCAATTATACTATAACTTAGCCTGCTTAAGTTTTAAAGGTGGATAATGGGATTGATGGATACTTGAGAGTATCAAAACGGTGGATATTCGAAGATATCAAAACTATGGACCCTATACAGGCAGTTAAATTCCTTTACTTTATTTAACAATACTTTTCTTTACTCTATTTAATCAAATACATATATGTATATGTATAGCCATGTACCGAGTAATCATAATCATATCTATGTTACTGTATAATAACGAGTAGAGTATCATGTATTACTTATTCATATATCAAGGTCACACCATTTAGGTAGTTTATACTTATCAAGTATAAATAATCAATATTCGATGGCCTTATAAAGGCATAAGCACAATTATACTTATGAATAACCATAAACATTACGATATATATATACATACTAGATTGTCACTAATTAACATTTCAAGAACAGGTAGCTTAACATGTGATCATAATCATAACATAACACTCATCATCATGCTTACTACTCTCACTATCTTGCTTGAACAATTCTTTATCATTTTATGAAAGCGTACCTTTCCCCAATTTATCAACATGTTTAACTAAGAGCATTCTTATTTATCATCAGTATATGACTAAATACTTACCAAATAATAATAATAATATCCATTTTTCACGAACGTATATGTACATAGATATATACATGTGACTTGAGCACAACATCACATATTCACTCAAGTATACACCATTTATAAACATGATAACATCTTCATATAGTCATGTCCATACTCATAAATGGGGAAGCTGCAATTGAAAATTTTCATAAATACATATTATCATATACTTATAAAAACGTACATATACTACTCTTACTTACTTAAACACTATAATATATTACTCATCGGATTGTGGACATGTCATTCAATTACATTAAGCTTCACTTAAATTCTTAATTAGTTCACACAAAAATGTACCTTTGGAATTCTTCCTTGACTTACCTTTATATGAAACACCCTATACCACATATTTACTATATATAATGCAATCTATGACATTTTATCCATCTAATCATATGACTAACATAATAATCAGGTTTATCACATCGTTACTGTACATTTATTTGAACAAGCATCTTGACTTCATATGCAATCCCAATATCTTATTATTGATAATACTATATCATCATACTTTAGCTATTTATCTTTCATGTATAGTATTCAGCATTTCAGCACATTTATATAAAGTATTATAGCTTCTAGATGCATGCATAAACTAGTATTCTCACTATGAGCTTATTACAGTCTTCCCTTCCATATAATTTACATATATATTTATTACAAACTCTTATACATATTAAACATGTAAGGTACTAAACAAAGTTTATCAAAAGTTTCCTACATCCACTTCTATAGACTGGTGTTGGCCTGTCTTGATACAGAAATAGTTCCTGTACAAAAGCCTTGCCTACCAAAACCTACACGGATCAAAATAACCCATGCTAAGCTATATAGCTTAGTGGGGATTCTAAACATGAAAGACAACCACTCATAGTGGTCTTCAAAAATATAAAATAAACAAAATAATTGAAAAATAATAATAGCTTGCATAACAAGATAACCCTTCATAATTAATTCAGCATACTTGATTTCATACGATCCATAATGAGATATGTATATAATGTAAACAGATACCAATGAATGCCTAAATAATCATTGTTAAACATGATAAATCATATATTAGATGCGTAGTTTATACTGTGATTAACTTTGAAACATTATTACTTTACTTTAGCCTGCTTAGGTTCTAAGAGTGGATAACAGGATCGGTGGATACCCGAGGGTATCAAAACTATGGATGTAAGGACCCTAAAGAGGCCTTAGTGGAATTCAAAGGCAAACATATGTCATTAAAGTCAAATTGAGCATTAAGGGATAAATTAGTAGTACTTATGATATAATGGATTCATGGTTTTAAGAGATAGAGTATACCATAGTCAAATGACATTATAGCATAGTATGTTTAATTAGAGCAAAAATATAGTTAAGATATTGTTTGGGAACTATTATTTCTTGCATGCATTAATATTGTGTTGATTATGGATTTTATAAGTATATTGACTTGAATTAAGATATTAGACATTAATGTGAAAGTGCTGTCCAGAAATTCGGATTGACTTTCAATGACTAATTTAATCATAAGTTGCGTTTTTGAACTCCAAATTTGATTATTTTAGTTGGGATAGAACCGGGACTTATTTTTCTACAAATATTATAGAAATAACAATAATGACATTTTGCCTCTAAGGTCTTCAAAAATGCCCAAAACAGTAGCCCTTTTTCATTTGGTGGGTCATTGGAGCAGTAGGTGTTTCTTATGTTATAACTCCTGGGATATACATCAAAATGACTTGAACTTTTTATATCATATATTTAAGATCTTAATTATCAATTGTTAAGAAGAAAAGTTTCTTGAAAAATGTCGTTTTCCATGTGAAAAATATTATGCAAAAATCGGATAGTGAGCAGTAGAAAGTAAGTATGTTTAGCATGAAGTATTAATTAGGGGTCAATTTATAAATATGACATTTTAAGGGTCAAATGTGGATAAAAGCATATATTAAGAGGTAAATTCATAAAAGGGATTAAATAGAATGGTTGATTTAAGAAAAAGAGTTAGTGGAGGGGTCAATTTATAGCATGCAAAAAGTTGTATGTCTTTAGTGTGACATGCAAAACCTTGAAGGACCTAGAAAGACATTTACCAAAGAACTATATATAAATGTTGGTGTTAGTGGAATGAAAGAGAAAGGGAGAGTGGGACGGCACCAAAGGAGGGAATTCATTTCATCTCTTTCAATTTTCATATTCATCTCTCATAAATTCATGAAGGCCATTGCATGCATGAGGGATTGTTCAAGGAAATATTGATATAGATTAATAAGGTATGGTTTAATTTTGGTTATCTTCATTATCATCATCTCCTTCTTCATTCTCTACTTGGATTTTTGTTGGGAAAAGCTTCTGGAAATGATGGATTAGAGAATGATTTACATTGTAGATAAAGAAGGAGAAGATAAAAGAGACAAAGGAAAAAGGTCTTGCAAAGGATTAGTTGGCTCAAGGAAATTTTGGCCAAGGTATGGGAATTTTAGGGGTTTTCATGTGCATGTACTTTTCTGCTGGATATGATGAGGTGGACTTGAGATTTGAATGATTTGTTGAGAATGATTTGAAGGATTTGTTGAGAATGTGAGGTAAGTTGCATTTGAAATCTTAATAGGGTTTCTTTGATCTAGTAATGGTAATTCTGTTGTAAATTGAGTTAGAGACCTCAAAATGAACCAATTCAAAATTATATAGTTGAATGAGACATAAAACTACAAATTTGTAGAAGGGACCAGGCGTTGATTCTGCTTCTAACTAATTTTTATAATTTATTGAAGAATCAGGTGAACTGTTAATGTGGAGTCTGGAATAGCTTGTAATTAAATTGAGATAACTTCGTCTACAATGATCAGAATTATGTAAAGTTAATTTTTATGGAAAATATACTTCTATATCTACAATTCTTAAGAAGAAAGCTAAGCTTAAATCTGCCTCTAAGTATAGTGAATTTAGGGTTGAATCCGGACTAGTCCCCTGGACTGCTCATAGAAACAGAATTTACAATAATAGGCATAACTTTTTGTAGAGGTGTTGAAATGCTACAAAAAAAAAATTCTGTTAAAACTAGAGACATGAAAGTATAACTTTTAAGAAGAAATGTTGGTCTAAATCTCTCTCAATTTTACGTTATGAATTTTTCTAAGTGACAGCCCACACAGTTTTGGGTCTATGAACAGCCTATAGTATTTTTCAAATAACTCGAGCTATAGGTCAGATATTAAGATGAATTTTGTTGCTATGGAAACTAGACACATAGAGGAATAAGATTTTATAAGATCATGTTGCCTAAAAATGACATCTTCAATTTCAAATGTGGCTCACAAATTGAGTCCAGAATGCTGCCCTGTGCAGACTTTTGTGATACTTTATTCTATGACTTTTTAATTAATTGAGATAAATAGTTGTTTATGTGATAGTAAAATAAATTGGATAGGGCATGTAATATGACTATCAATGAAGGATTTATATGCATACATATACATTTGTATGTGTACATAAAAAAATATTGGTGATGAAAATATCTAACCTATATATGAAATTAGATTTGTACATGATTGTCATATGCAAAATTTATGTATATATATGTAATCCTATGAAGAGAAAGTGCATATTTTGACATGTACCTATGCTATGAAATAGGGAATATAATAGTATAACCATGTCATATGTATATGCCCCATATGGAAACATGTCGATATTTTGTATAGCACATGATTATGTATATGAGTGTATGAGCATGTAATTGCCCTATGAAATAGAAAATGTTTTAGAATGACTATAAACATGTGAGATGCTTAATGAGAACATGATCAAGTATATGATGTGATGATTATATGTCATGCCAATATGTCACGATGCAAATTTTATGATCACACGGATTGGATGAGCTAGATGTATAACTTGTTATATGAAATGTGCATATATCTGTCTATGCACCAGAGAACTTATAGTTTTACAAGACTCTGTATATGTACAAATAGTATACTATGAATACAGCCTTGATATGTGAGTTGAACATGAACATAGTGTTGCCTGCAATAGAGTTCAAATGTGGATATGAATACATACATGATAGTCAATATTAAGAATGCTACCCATGACTATTCGTATGATACTTATAGTTTGAAATATTAACTCTACTTGTAAAAAGAAGTAATATGACTAGTAGAATATATGTGTACATATAAATTGTCTTATGAATTATGCATATATGTTGATGCACTAGAGAAGATATATATTTGTATATAATGCACAGGAGCAAAAAGTATAGTATAGATACAACTATATTATACAAAATAGTTACATGATTGAAAAAGATTTCAAATACAGAATAGTAATATCCAATAGTGAGCATGTTCAAAGGTTTACATAAAGTTACACATGAGCATGTATATGAGTACATTGTTCGTTGTTACACAAGAGTATACATGTGCATATAAGAATATGAATGAATAAAGAAAAGATAAAGTAAAGAGATTGTACTGCCTGCGTTGTGTCTAGGAAGTGGATAGATAGGCATGCCTATAAGGGTACCTTGCAGCTGCTTCTGAACATTTTGACCTGTTTAGGTCCACTTGAATTTAAAAGTATAGTGACCTTGTTTGGGTTTAAAAGTTAAAGTTAATTTAAACAACCCTCGTGTGGGTTGTAGCCGACCCTGCTTGGATCCGCTTGATCGGTCCATGTTATTTGATTGACCCCGTTTGGGTCCATGTTATTTGATTGACCCCGTTTGGGTCCATGTTATTTGATTGACCCCGTTTGGGTCCATGTTATTTGTTCGACCTCGTTTGGGTCCACCGATTTATCATACAATTTTATCCCTACAAGGGATCATCGTTTAATACCTTCGGGTATCTTATTTGTACCTTTTGGTACCATCGTTATAATCAACAGTTTTGTACCTTTGGGTACTACCGTATATCCCGATATCCACCTCTTTAGAATAGTGCAGGCTTTATTGTCAAAGGTTAAGAAAAGTTTAATAAGGCACGCAAATTCTTAATTGACTTTATAGTATTCTATATATGAAATTCCTTTTATTGCACATGAAACTCACATCTAAAAGAATGTGCAATAGTATATGTATCTATACTGCTAGTATCCTAAATACATGCTAATCGTTAATTGATGAATTTGCATTATATTAATATTTTTATTAAATTGATCATATATATATGCCTTTGTGATCATAAACCTTATTTCTATATGTATGCCAATACATGATTGATGAAGGAATTTTTATTAAGTCCAAGAGTATTATAAAAGTCTAATGTGCGCAACAATTTTATAAGTGTTATGTTTAGTTGAAAGGCTTATTTTTATGATACATCTAATATGTTATAACATGAATATCTTGTGGAATATAAAATAAGCCTATAGTAATATAATAATTTCATGGTAATTGGAAGTGTGGATTTGCTATTTAATTCTAATGTGTATATATCAAAGACATGTTAAATAGATGAAAAGATAATAGATATTTATGCTTTTACGAATTAGTATCAATTCTGAAACTAGACACATGATAATTAGTTGAATTTAAAGCTATAAAACATTAGAGCTTACATGGTTATATATGTTGATTAAAGCATCAATGCAAATTTTATTGCTGAACTTTATGATTTTCATAATATGAATTAACTGCTGGATTTTGTTTATTTCTTGAAACAAAGCTTTGTTATATTTGAGGCATGCTGTGTACTTGTTGACGATCACTGTGAGTGGTCGTTTATCATGATTTAGTTCCCCACTAAGCTTTATAGCTTAGCACGGGTGTTTCATCCGTGTAGGTTGTTGGGGTGATATCTGCAGCAGGATGGCCAACTCAAGTCAATGAGAGAGACATTTATAGACTTTTATTTTGGCTCTTTGTATATAGTAAAGATTATAGGATAGTGGTATTGGTGATATTATATGTAAAAATGTTAAACAGTTGTTGTATTTTATAAAGAGACTTTAACGTACATTGAAAAGTTTTTAAACGTATAGCACTCTTATGTATTAAGTTTGATTATATGTTCTCTGTGCAGTTGGTATATGTTTATGTTACATGGTAAAACATGTGTATTGAGTTGGATAAAGTGATATGTACAGATTATAGGCTAAGGGTGCTACAATGGATATCCGAAGATATCAAAATTATGGACCCAATTAGGGCCAAATATACGGTGGACCGGTCAAGGACCCAAAAGTGCCAAGACTTTAACGTACATTGAAAAGTTTTTAAAAGTATAGCACTCTTATGTATTAAGTTTGATTATATGTTCTCTGTGCAGTTGGTATATGTTTATGTTACATGGTAAAACATGTGTATTGAGTTGGATAAAGTGATATGTACAGATTATAGGCTAAGGGTGCTACAATGGATATCCGAAGATATCAAAATTATGGACCCAATTAGGGCCAAATATACGGTGGACCGGTCAAGGACCCAAAAGTGCCAAGTAACAACCCAAATGAGTTGTGCAAGATCCAGCAGGATCAACTATACTGTGGACCTAAAAAGGTCGACTATGGCAGCTGCAATTCCCTATAGGCGCCTATCTATCCACAATTGAACTCTATTGCAGGCAATACTTTATTCATGCTCATATACTCATATACATATTCATAAATATACATACCTATAGGTACATTTGCTTATAGTAGGCTTATTCTTATAAGCATGTCCATCAATGTGCATACCTTTATCATTATTCAAATCATGTGTTATACAAATATCAACATGTTTACACAAGAGCATATGCATATGACATGGTCATACTATTATGTTTTCTATTTCATAGCATAGGTATACATTCATAGGTAAATTTTCAATGTAAGTGATACAATTTATTTACATACGAGTATATGACTCTAGTATACTTGCATTCAAGGTCTATTTTGTTCAGTCATATGTGCAACACATGGGGGTAGCCTAATATACTGATAAAGGAGAATAAAAAATATAGTTATGGGCCAAAATCATGCTGTCGCGCTCGCGGCAAGTGTCGCGCTCGCGGCAAGTGTCGCGCTCGCGGCAGTATACTTGGCTATACGAATTTTTCACCCTGTTCTTAAAATCCTGCAAACTGCTTAATAATTTTATTTTGTACATCGTTTTTGACATAATAAACGACCATTTTAAAACAATTTTTCTCTACAAAGTTGTAGATATACATTTCTAGTTTCTAGAACATCAAAAATATTTTCAATATCATTTCTAGAACTCGAGATATGTTGAAATTACTAAAGACTGTTCATCATAGTAGGCAACACATAATTTCCGATTTTCAAGTGAAAATTAGGCAATGTTGTAGACATTATTTGACTTCATTTTCTTCATAGAAATTGTAGGTTTTAAAGTCTACTTTAAGTAGGAATTAACCTCATGTCATTCTGATAATTTTACAATCAATTATGAAGATTTATCCCAAGCTGTTCAAAATTAGAATTATAGGTGTATCTAATATTCATTCCATATAGAGGTAAATTTTAAGGCCAAACTAGTGTTATTTTTCATTACACCTTTATACCTATATCTCATATTGAACTATCAAAATTACCAAAGTTTTAAATTAAGGACCTTAGCTCATTTTATAGCTTAAATTACAGTCAATAATTTTTCAGCAAATCTTCATACAATACCTATTGATACAAAGTCTAAATTCATATCTCATTCCCATTGTTTCATCTATCACACATAAACACCTTGTTGATTCAATTAAAAATTACTTGCATGCATGGAGAGTACAATCCCATACCTTAGTCGACCCTTATCACACCCAAGCTTTCAATCCCTTGCAATGTCTTTCCCTTTATCCTTTCTATCTCCTCCTTCTTTAACTACAACACAATTCATTCCCCATTATTCCATCATTTCCAGCACTTGTTCATCATTTACCACAACCAAGGTGAGAAGAAGAAGAAGATGATGATGAAATTCAATAGAAACCACTTACCTTAGAGTTAAGCACTTAAATGCCTTAATTAACCATCAAGATTTGTCACTTAACTTGCTTGAGGATTCAAAGACTTGAAAGAAAACGCAAGGAAGTAAATTTCTGGTTTTTCTCCTCTCTCAATGCCGACCACACCTTCACCCTCTCTCACTTTTCTCTTTCCATCCACTAAGATTAATCTATTTATAATGCTATGGTAAATGTCCCCTTTAGTCCTTCAAGATTTTGCATGTCACATTAATAACATCTAATTCTTTGCATGTCACAAATTATACCCCACCATTTAATTAATTCTTAATTCAACCTCATCATTTAACCTCTTTCTTACATGAGCCTCTCCATTGTTCTCAAATTCTCAATTGACCCCATTAAAATGTCACCCACCTGGTATTCGATATCCCTTCTTTTAAGATCAGCATAAGATTTCTACCTATCACTCGCTTCTTTCAGCCTCTGTTTGATTACTTGAACTTTTTCTTCTGTATCTCTAACATGGTCAGGACCAATTAACTTACATTCAGTCAACTCAGTCCAGCAGACTGGAGTTCTACATTTCCTGCCATACAAAGCCTCATATGGTGCCATTTGAATACTCTTCTGATAGCTGTTATTATAAGCAAATTACATCAAGGCTACATATTTATCCCAACTTTCAGAAAACTCCAAAGCACATCCCCTCATCATATCTTCTAGAATCTGAATAACCCTTTCAAATTGGCCATCCGTTTGAGGATGAAAAGCTGTACTGTACTTGAGCTGTGATCCCAAAGCTTGTTGTAAACTCTGCCAAAATCTCGATGTAAACCTTGGATCTCGATCCGAAATTATAGACACAGGTATACCATGTAACCGTACAATCTCATTCACATACAATTCTGCAAGCCTATCCATGGAATAATCAGTTCGAACTGGTAAAAAGTGAGCTACTTTTGTTAACTTATCCACTATTACCCAAACAGCATCATATTTTTTTTGAGAAAGAGGCAAACCAATAACAAAATCAATGGTAATGTCTTCCCACTTCCACTGTGGAATCGGAATGGAATTCAAGAGACCTGACGGAAATTGGTGTTCTGCTTTCACTTGCTGACATGTTAGACATTTAGAAACATAATCAACAATATCCTTCTTCATGCCAGGCCACCAGTAAAACTGTTTCAACTCTTGATACATCTCGTTCCCACCTGGATGCATAGTAAATGCAGTATTATGTGCTTCATGCAACAATATTCTTTTCACTTCTTTGTCATCAGGGATACACAACCTGTTATGGTAGTATACACCACCATCTTCTTTCACTGAAAAATCAGATTGATCACCTTCACAAACTGCTTTAACAATCTGTTGTAACTTGACATCATCCTTCTGAGCATCAATCATTGTCTGCTTAACCATAGGCCTAACTTTAAGTTGTGCTAGTAAAGCACCATCAGAAGCAAATTTCCATCTGCACTGTTTTAACATCAACACTGCCATTGACTTCCGACTCAAGGCATCAGCAACCACATTCGCTTTTCCTGGGTGGTAGTCAACTATACAATCATAATCCTTGAATAGTTCCAACCATCTTCTCTGCCTTAAATTAAGTTCTTTCTGAGTAAGCAAGTACTTGAGGCTTTTATGGTCAGTATAAATCCTGCATTTTCCCCATACAGGTAATGCCGCCAAATCTTTAAAGCGAATACCACAGCTGCCAGTTCTAGATCATGAGTCGGGTAGTTCTGTTCATTTGGTTTCAACTGTCTAGATGCATAAGCTACAACTTTACCATCTTGTATCAATACACAACCCAAACCAACCTTAGAAGCATCACTGTACATTGCATACTCTTTCCCTGACACAGGTTGAGTCAAAACTAGAGCTTCAGTCAACATCTTCTTCAACCTTTCAAAGCTTGCATGACAATGATCAGACCATTCAAACTTAGTATTCTTTCTCAACAGCTTAGTGAGGGGTGAAGCAATGACAAAAAAACCCTTCACAAAACGATGATAGTAACCTGCCAACCCAAGAAAACTTCTAATTTCATGCACATTCCTGGGTGGTCTCCAATTAACAATAGCTTCAATTTTATTTGGATCAACCCTAACACCTTCAGCAGATACAACATGACCTAGGAAAGAAACTTCCTTAAGCCAGAAATCACATTTACTCAGTTTGGCATACAACCCATTTTCTTTCAAAGTTTGCAAAACAATTCTCAAATGTTCAGCATGTTCAGCTTCATTTCTGGAGTAGATTAATATGTCATCAATAAACACAACAACAAATCGATCCAAATAGGGTCTGAATACCCTATTCATAAGATCCATAAATGCAGCAGGTGCATTAGTAAACCCAAATGGCATAACTAAAAATTCATAATGCCCATAACGAGTCCTAAATGCAGTTTTAGGAACATCCCCATCTTTAACTCTGAGCTGATAATATCCTAACTGCAAATCTATCTTTGAGAACACACCAACACCACTTAACTGATCAAATAAATCCTCTATTCGTGGCAAAGGATATTTGTTCTTCACGGTCACTTTGTTCAACTGTCTATAGTCGATACACATTCTCATAGACCCGTCCTTCTTCTTAACAAATAAAATCGGAGCACCCTAAGGTGACACACTGGGTCTGATGAAACCTTTGTCTAACATTTCCTATAATTGAACCTTCAACTCTTTTAATTCAGATGGAGCCATTCTGTATGGTGCCCTGGAGATTGGGGCCGTACCAGGTAACAGATCAATAGACAACTCAACATCTCTTTCTGGAGGAAGACCAGGAAATTCCTCAGGAAATACTTCTGGAAATTCTTTCACAATCGGTATTTTGTCAAGCTCCACCACATCCCTTTTTGAGTCAAGGACCAAAGCTAAAAATGCTTCACATCCTTTTCTAAGACAACGTCTAGCTTGCATTGCTGATATAACATTAGTTGATAGCTTAGAACAATTGCCTTCTACTACCACTTCCTTTCCTTCATCATTCCTGAGGGTTACTGTTTTCATTTCACAATTTACCACTGCATGATTCTTGGATAACCAATCCATTCCCAAAATTACATCAAACTCATGAAAAGGCAACACAATCAAATCTGCTGGAAACTCTCTCCCTTGAACTACTATAGGACAGTCTTTACACACCTTATTAACAATCGTACTATGTCCCAATGGACTAGTAACACATACATCAAAATCTAACCGTTGTGTTTTAAACCTATCTCTACCCGAAACCCCAATACAAACATGTGAGTGAGTAGAGCCAGGATCAATGAGTGCATGTATGTTACAATTATAAAGAGAAAAAGTACCAGCTATAACTTCTGGAGCATCCTGTTCCTCCCGAGCCTTCATGGCATAAGCCCGTCTAGCAACCATTTGAGTAGAAGGTCTATCAACTGTTTCTGACATATTATGGGACTGGGATCCATGATGAGCTACTCCAAACCTTCCTCTACCTCTACCTCTTCCAGATGGAGGTGCATTAGAAGCTCCCCTGCTATTCTGTTGCTTAAAACCTTGATTTGGTTTCAAAGGACAATTTGCCATGAAATGATCAGTACAACCACATCTAAAGCATTCTCTAGCCAGTTTCCTGCAATTACCCCAATGATGCCTAGAACAATGAGGACACTCAGGTGCTTGATCCCCACTCTGTCTTCCTGAAGCTTCCCTCTCATTTTTAGGCTTGGTAAAGGATTCTTGCTTCTTTCCTTTACTAGAAGAATTAAAAATAGATTTTGCAGGCTGGCCTCCTTGAGTCCCTCTAAATCTTTTTCCAGCAGATGATCCTCCCCTAGAATCACTTCTTTTATGCTCTCTCTCTCTTTTAGCTATCTCATACTTTTCAATTTTCATAGCAGTTGTGACCAGTTGATTAAAATCTACCACATTTAGAGATGTAAATCTAAACAATTTTTCTTTAATTCTATCATTCAGCCCATCTTCAAAGTGCCTGCATTTGAACACTCCTGTCAAGATCTCCTTGGGAACATATTTGCATAATCAGCTAAATTCTTTTTCATATTCAACCACAGATAGAACTTTTTATCTCAAGCTCAGAAACTGCTTCAATTTCTCCTCCTTGTAAGCCTTAGTAACATATTTCTTTCTGAACTCCCCCTCAAAGAATTCCCAGGTAAGTGGGTCAGGTAACTGAGGTTGTCTCAAAATCAACTTCCACCAATCATAAGCCATGCCTTGAAGTAAGGACACAGCACAAGATACCTTGTGATTTGCAGGACAGTTTATTTCATCAAATATCCTCTCCAGTCTTTCTAACCAGAACTCAGCTTCTTCAGATTGTTCTAGATTGGTGCCCATAAATTCTTATGCCCCATGCTTTCTTATTTCAAAGATTGGAGCCTTTGGCATAGTCATTCTTTGCAGAATCTGGGCCATATCCTGAGAAATTTTTAACAAAGCTTCTCCAGGAACTGTAGTAGGAATTTCATTTTGATGCTAAGAAGAAGTCATTGGATTAGGAGGATTTGATCTAACCGGCAAATTACTTTCAGCCGATTCTTCTATAGTATTCCTAGAAGAATTCTCCATCTTTAATCTATAAGAAAACAGGAACTTCTGCATTAGGCCAACACAACACTATCTCATATTAAAGTTTCTATACTTGCATTGCCCAGAAAAGGCTAAACCTAGGCTCTGATACCAAAAATTGAAACACCCTATACCACATATTTACTATATATAATGCAATCTATGCCATTTTATCTATCTAATCATATGACTAACATAATAATCAAGTTTATCACATCCTTACTGTACATTTATTTGAACAAGCATGTTGACTTCATATGCAATCCCAATATCTTATTATTGATAATACTATATCATCATACTTTAGCTATTTATCTTTCATGTATAGTATTCAGTATTTCAGCACATTTATATAAAGTATTATAGATTCTAGATGCATGCATAAACTAGTATTCTCACTATGAGCTTATTACAGTCTTCCCTTCCATATAATTTACATATATATTTATTACAAACTCTTATACATATTAAACATGTAAGGTACTAAACAAAGTTTATCAAAAGTTTCCTACATCCACTTCTATAGACTGGTGTTGGCCTATCCTGATACAAAAATAGTTCCTATGCAAAAGCCTTGCCTACCAAAACCTACACGGATCAAAATAACCCGTGCTAAGCTATAAAACTTAGTGGGAATTCTAAACATGGAAGACAACCACTCACAGTGGTCGTCAAAAATATAGAATAAACAAAACAATTGAAAAATAATAATAGCTTGCATAACAAGATAACCCTTCACAATTAATTCAACATACTTTATTTCATACGATCCATAATGAGATATGTATATAATGTAAACAGATACAAATTCATTCTTAAATAATCACTGTTAAACATGATAAATCATATATTAGATGCGTAGTTTATACTGTGATTAACTTTGAAACATTATTGCTTTACTTTAGCCTGCTTAGGTTCTAAGAGTGGATAACGGGATCGGTGGATACCCGAGGGTATCAAAACTATGGATATCCGAAGATATCAAAACTATAGACCCAATTAGGGCCAAATATATGGTGGACCGGTCAAGGACCCAAAAGGGCCAAGTAACAACCCAAATGAATTGTGCAAGATCCAGCAGGATCAACTATACTGTGGACCTAAAAAGGTCGATTGTGGCAGCTGCAATTCCCTATAGGCGCCTATCTATCCACAATTGAACTCTATTGTAGGCAATACTTTATTCATGCTCATACACTCATATACATATTCATAAATATACATACCTGTAGGTACAGTTGCTTATAGTAGGCTTATTCTTATAAGCATGTCCATCAATGTGCATACCTTTATCATTATTCAAATCATGTGCTATACAAATATCGACATGTTTACACAAGAGCATATGCATATGACATGGTCATACTATTTTGTTTTCTCTTTCATAGCATAGGTATACATTCATAGGTAAATTTTCAATGTAAGTGACACAATTTATTTACATACGAGTATATGACTCTCGTATACTTGCATTCAAGGTCTATTTTGTTCAGTCATATGTGCAACACATGGGGGTAGCCTAATATACTGATAAAGGAGAATAAAAAATATAGTTATGGGCCAAAATCATGCTGTCGCGCTCGCGGCAAGTGTCACGCTCGCGACAGTATGCTTGGCCATACGAATTTTTCACCCTGTTCTTAAAATCATGCAAACTGCTTAATAATTTTATTTTGTACATCGTTTTTGACATAATAAACGACCTTTTTAGAACAATCTGTCTTCTACAAAGTTGTAGATATACATTTCTTGTTTCTAGAACGTCAAAAATATTTTCAATATCATTTCTAGAACTCGAGATATGTTGAAATTACTAAAGACTGTTCATCATAGTAGGCAACACAGAATTTCCGATTTTCAAGTGAAAATTAGGCAATGTTGTAGACATTATTTGACTTCATTTTCTTCATAGAAATTGTAGGTGTTAAAGTCTATTTTAAGTAGGAATTAACCTCATGTCATTCTGATCATTTTACAATCAATTATGAAGATTTATCCCAAGCTGTTCAAAATTAGAATTATAGGTGTATCTAATATTCATTCCATGTAGAGATAAATTTAAAGGCCAAAATAGTGTTATTTTTCAATACACCTTTATACCTATATCTCATATTGAACTATCAAAATTACCAAAGTTTTAAATTAAGGACCTTAGCTCATTTTATAGCTTAAATTACAGTCAATAATTTTTCAGCAAATCTTCATACAATACCTATTGATACAGAGTCTAAATTCATATCTCATTCCCATTTTTTCATCTATCACACATAAACACCTTGTTGATTCAATTAACAATCACTTGCATGCATGGAGAGTGCCATCCCTTACATTAGCCGACCCCTATCACACCCAAGCTTTCAATCCCTTGCAATTTCTTTCCCTTTATCCTTTCTATCTCCTCCTTCTTTAACTACAACACAATTCATTCCCCATTATTCCATCATTTCCAGCACTTGTTCATCATTTACCACAACCAAGATGAGAAGAAGAAGAAGATGATGATGAAATTCAATAGAAACCACTTACCTTAGAGTTAAGCACTTAAATGCCTTAATTAACCATCAAGATTTGTCACTTAACTTGCTTGAAGATTCAAAGACTTGAAAGAAAATGCAAGGAAGTAAATTTCTGGTTTTTCTCCTCTCTCAATGCCGACCACACCTTCACCCTCTCTCACTTTTATCTTTCCATCCACTAAGATTAATCTATTTATAATGCTATGGTAAATGTCCCCTTTAGTCCTTCAAGATTTTGCATGCCACATTAATAACATCTAATTCTTTGCATGTCACAAATTATACCCCACCATTTAATTAATTCTTAATTCAACCTCATCATTTAACCTCTTTCTTACATTAGCCTCTCCATTGTTCTCAAATTCTCAATTGACCCCATTAAAATGTCATAATTACCAATTTATCCCAAATCAATAATTATACTCAAATTAAACCCTCAATTAAAAATTAAATCACATTAATCAATTTATTTCCCATGCCATTAAAATAAATAAGACATAATTTATCCCTTAATCACCATTAATACGAATTTCTCATTAAATTCTTAATCTTAATCAAATAAAAACTCCTCTCAAAACATAAAATTCATTTAGGGTCAAGTAAGGGTCTGACATCATATCCCTTAATAGTTAGGTCTATCAATACATAATCATATAAAAATAATTCATGGACTTATATGATCAATATATTATAACCAACAAGATTATTTACAATCTCAAATAATCACTCATTGGGGTCATCACATAACGTTCATACTATAATTATTTAAAGGTTATACATAAGCTATAATTATTAAGGTAAAATTCTTTACCTTAGAATATTTATATCTGACAAGGTAAAGATTCAAAATTGATTAAATGTATTTATATTTTAGCGGTTTCGAGCATCATTCAAAACCAAAACACTTTGAGTTTAACTAACTAAGCACATTACATTATAATGTTCAAACTGTGGGATTAATTTTTATTATTTGCATCCCTACTATAGTTGTTTATTTAAATATGGTGACCTGATAATACAAATATTCATTACATTAATATTATTATAATTATCATGTACATTTAAATCATTTATACATCTTATAAAACTTCATCACTTTTCCTTTATGTGAAATAACTACACGATAATGTATTTACTATTAATAGCTTGTCGTTACACTAATAAATGGTTTGTTGTTTATAAAATAAACAGTTTGCTGTAATATTAACCTTTTAGTTATTTTATTTATAGTCTACTAGATCATATTAACTAATCTTAAATACTGTTTAAAGGCTCTTTCATAATTTAACAGCTTACTTCGACTACATAATTATCTCTTACCATTAACTAGTTTTTTTTAACATAAATAATCATATGCTAAACATTTAATTCTTAACTAATTAAAGTATAGTTTATTTTGCTAAATTATTGTGAATGAAACCTATCATCACATGTTCATGTTAACTACATAAGATCAAATTCATATAATTACATAAGCTTATTCCAACACACAAGCTAATCTTATTGTGAGATTAACTCCCATTTTAATATTCTCATACCCTAGCCCTATACTTATCTACCAATATATCATGACCAAATAATATAAACATACCTATGTAAATACAATATTACAAGTAAGTATCCAAGGTTAAACTTGCCCCTGCTTACATCATATGTTTTGAACCACTACTATCAATCAATGCTCACGTTGCTTGTTCACATACTTACTATTTAAACATGTTATTTTAACTTATATTAAATTTTACAATAGGGTACCTATATACCTTAATACATCTTTAAACTATATTGAAACAAGAGAGGGACAAGCTACAATAAGCCAACACAAGAAACAATCTTCTATAATTGCTTATTTCTATACTCTTATTGGCTAGAACTGCCTAAACCAAGGAGCTCTGATACCAAAAATGTAAGGACCACACTAATCTATCCGGATTACTGTTACTTATCTTAATATTTTAATAAACAACACATATAATACTAGCGATATGTTCATCTGGCATACAATTAATTATACTTTGACTTTATAATTCATACATTAGAACAAGATACATAAACATATACTTTGTTACATCGTAAACATATTTTGAGTTAATAGTTACAGAACATGTTCATTACATTATTTTATAAGATTTACACAAATCCAAAAGAGAAAATAGTACAATTTAAACATCCTAACTTCTCTTCCTAGCTGGTGTTGGCCTTGTCCCTTAAGTAATGACATATCTTGAACCAACACGGATAAAAACCCATGCTAAGCTATAAAGCTTAGTGGGAAACAATACATATATGAACAATCACTCACAGTGATTGTTCTCAACCACACAATAAACAGTAATAATATAAAGATATTATAATCAACTTGAAAGAGTCATAATATAACTCACATAGCATAATTAATCATATAATATTACTGTATAATGATGGATCATCAATCACTAATCAAGTGTTCATCAATATTACATATACTGTTTAGTTCATACTGTAAAATGCCTATTAAAGCCCTATGGGTGTGGATAACGGGTACTGTGGATACCTATAAGTATCAAATATCTAAATACCCGAAGGTATTATTCTTGTGGATGCCTAAATACCCGAAGATATCAAATATCTATATATATATATATATAATACTGGATCAAGCCTGTGGTCCCAATCAGGGACAAATAAAGACCCAAACGGGGTCAAACCTGTAGCAGCTGCGACTGTAACCCTATAGGCATGCCTATCTATCCACAACCAAGTTATGTGTGCAGGCAAATAATCATATTTCTTATGTCATTAGCTCATATTATAACATTTCTTTATAAAGTAGAATAATTCCAAATAATAGGATACACTATATAACAATCATTATCGTATAATGGTATTGTATCTATAATTCACATTCGAATAACCAAATATAAGCATCACATATTATTATTTCAAAAAAATTGCCTTTACATTTCATTTCAATATATAATTTATGTATATATAAATTAAATGTTGTACATTCTCGTGTTTATCAGTCATGTAAACTCGTATTGAAAGGTCTATTATGTTCGGTTATAGTAACAACACATGGGGGGTAGCCTATTATAGCGAAAAAAGGAGAAAAATAGGCAAATATAGGGGAGAAGCGCTTGTTGCCGCGCTTGTGGCAAGTTTCACACTCTCGGCAGAGGGTGATGGCCCAAACGATAATTCCTCTGGTCACAAAATCTTATAGACTGGTTAAGAACATCAACTTGTACCTCAATTTAGGCATACCAAACAACTTTTTCTGACAAAGTTGTCTTCTACAAAGTTTTAGCCCTATGTTTCTAGTTTCTAAAAAATTAAAATCATATCAATCAGAGCTATAAATCTATTTAAAGGTTATACATAAGCTATAATTATTAAGGTAAAATTCTTTACCTTAGAATATTTATATCTGACAAGGTAAAGATTCAAAATTGATTAAATGTATTTATATTTTAGCGGTTTCGAGCATCATTCAAAACCAAAACACTTTGAGTTTAACTAACTAAGCACATTACATTATAATGTTCAAACTGTGGGATTAATTTTTATTATTTGCATCCCTACTATAGTTGTTTATTTAAATATGGTGACCTGATAATACAAATATTCATTACATTAATATTATTATAATTATCATGTACATTTAAATCATTTATACATCTTATAAAACTTCATCACTTTTCCTTTATGTGAAATAACTACACGATAATGTATTTACTATTAATAGCTTGTCGTTACACTAATAAATGGTTTGTTGTTTATAAAATAAACAGTTTGCTGTAATATTAACCTTTTAGTTATTTTATTTATAGTCTACTAGATCATATTAACTAATCTTAAATACTGTTTAAAGGCTCTTTAATAATTTAACAGCTTACTTCGACTACATAATTATCTCTTACCATTAACTAGTTTTTTTTAACATAAATAATCATATGCTAAACATTTAATTCTTAACTAATTAAAGTATAGTTTATTTTGCTAAATTATTGTGAATGAAACCTATCATCACATGTTCATGTTAACTACATAAGATCAAATTCATATAATTACATAAGCTTATTCCAACACACAAGCTAATCTTATTGTGAGATTAACTCCCATTTTAATATTCTCATACCCTAGCCCTATACTTATCTACCAATATATCATGACCAAATAATATAAACATACCTATGTAAATACAATATTACAAGTAAGTATCCAAGGTTAAACTTGCCCCTGCTTACATCATATGTTCTGAACCACTACTATCAATCAATGCTCACGTTGCTTGTTCACATACTTACTATTTAAACATGTTATTTTAACTTATATTAAATTTTACAATAGGGTACCTATATACCTTAATACATCTTTAAACTATATTGAAACAAGAGAGGGACAAGCTACAATAAGCCAACACAAGAAACAATCTTCTATAATTGCTTATTTCTATACTCTTATTGGCTAGAACTGCCTAAACCAAGGAGCTCTGATACCAAAAATGTAAGGACCACACTAATCTATCCGGATTACTGTTACTTATCTTAATATTTTAATAAATAACACATATAATACTAGCGATATGTTCATCTGGCATACAATTAATTATACTTTGACTTTATAATTCATACATTAGAACAAGAAACATAAACATATACTTTGTTACATCGTAAACATATTTTGAGTTAATAGTTACAGAACATGTTCATTACATTATTTTATAAGATTTACACAAATCCAAAAGAGAAAATAGTACAATTTAAACATCCTAACTTCTCTTCCTAGCTGGTGTTGGCCTTGTCCCTTAAGTAATGACATATCTTGAACCAACACGAATAAAAACCCATGCTAAGCTATAAAGCTTAGTGGGAAACAATACATATATGAACAATCACTCACAGTGATTGTTCTCAACCACACAATAAATAGTAATAATATAAAGATATTATAATCAACTTGAAAGAGTCATAATATAACTCACATAGCATAATTAATCATATAATATTACTGTATAATGATGGATCATCAATCACTAATCAAGTGTTCATCAATATTACATATACTGTTTAGTTCATACTGTAAAATGCCTATTAAAGCCCTATGGGTGTGGATAACGGGTATTGTGGATACCTATAGGTATCAAATATCTAAATACCCGAAGGTATTATTCTTGTGGATGCCTAAATACCCGAAGATATCTAATATCTATATATATATATATATAATACTGGATCAAGCCTGTGGTCCCAATCAGGGACAAATAAAGACCCAAACGGGGTCAAACCTGTAGCATCTGCGACTGTAACCCTATAGGCATGCCTATCTATCCACAACCAAGTTATGTGTGCAGGCAAATAATCATATTTCTTATGTCATTAGCTCATATTATAACATTTCTTTATAAAGTAGAATAATTCCAAATAATAGGATACACTATATAACAATCATTATCGTATAATGGTATTGTATCTATAATTCACATTCGAATAACCAAATATAAGCATCACATATTATTATTTCAAAAAAATTGCCTTTACATTTCATTTCAATATATAATTTATGTATATATAAATTAAATGTTGTACATTCTCGTGTTTATCAGTCATGTAAACTCGTATTGAAAGGTCTATTATGTTCGGTTATAGTAACAACACATGGGGGGTAGCCTATTATAGCGAAAAAAGGAGAAAAATAGGCAAATATAAGGGAGAAGCGCTTGTTACCGCGCTTGTGGCAAGTTTCACACTCTCGGTAGAGGGTGATGGCCCAAACGATAATTCCTCTGCTCACAAAATCTTATAGACTGGTTAAGAACATCAACTTGTACCTCAATTTAGGCATACCAAACAACTTTTTCTGACAAAGTTGTCTTCTACAAAGTTTTAGCCCTATGTTTCTAGTTTCTAAAAAATTAAAATCATATCAATCAGAGCTATAAATCTGACGATATCTTATAAAAACCACTGACTTGTCCCAATGACAGGGCAGCAGTCAAGACCCGGATTTAAGCAAATTTTTCTTTATACTACAATTTGATTCAGATTTCGTGTTCTTCATATGAAATAAATATAAGTAAGTATAGTTTCATATCCAACTAAAATTTCTTAATTTGTGTCACCGAAACTCATGATAGCAGAAATGTTTTCTAAATTGGTCATGTGAACTCTGAAACGATTTTCCTTTATTTTCAACAAAACTTCCTATTTCAGCTTTTATTCAAGTCTAACCTTTATTTTTCTTGATATTCACTTAATATAACATCTCCTATTAATAATCTTACATCATATGTATAATAAAGACACACAAGCAAGGTTAAGTTCCCATACCTCTTGAAAGACTCCATCAATCTTTCTTTCTCCTTATCTTCTCCTTCCTCTACCTTCTCCCTTCATTTGTTCCTAGCTTTAGGTTGTTATAAAAGTAACCTCTATTTCTCTACCATCTACTATTCTACCCACTAGAATCAGCATCATCATCATAGACTTGAGGGAAGATAAGAAACAAAGGAGAAAAAAATGGAAAGAAGAAGAAAACAAAAGAAATGAATACAAGGCTAATAGTGCCCGGCCATCAAAAGAGGGAGAAGACCAATTTTTTGCTTTCTTTCCTAGCCTCACAAGTATTTAACTCCCATTAGTTGATAAATAAAAATCTTGGCAAACTTTATTTTAGTCCCTCTTTGTATTTTTGTTTCTAAATTTTTTCTCTCATCTTCTTTTATTTCTAGTTTTACCATAATTCTTTCACTTTGTCTTTTCAATCAAGTCCCTACTTTTCAATTTCCCTTAATTAGTCACATAATTAACTTCTGTCTCAAGAAAAATGACCATCTATCTCTCTTAGGGTACAATTAGGGGTATTACAAAATCAACCTCTCAAATCTCTCTTTTATTCATATTTGACCCTTAAGATGCCGAATTTACAAATTGACCCTTAAACTAATACTTTATACTTCAATTACATCCTTGAATATTATTAAACCAACAATAATAATTTAATTATGCACTTATAAAATTCATACCATATAATTCATACATTTATCACATAATTAATGATAACTTAATAACATTTATGCCCTAAACAATAACTTAAATATATTTTTCCTCCAATTATACACACTTTACACTATAATATTAATTGACTATTATATACTCTATCACATAAGACCATGAATTCATTAGATTATAAATACTATAATTCATCCAATAATGCTTAATTAGACTTTAATAATGTATAATTGCCCTTGAATTCTACTAGGGCCTATTTAGGGTCTTTAAAAATTTTCTTTCTTATAGATTTTAATGATGTACCCGTTTTTCACACTTGTGTTGTACTTCTTTGTTATTTCACCCGATGTTTGCTAGTATGTAGCTAGGATCCCATGACTAGGGACTATAAGTTGTTCACGACAGTAAATGTCATATACCAAGGGTCTAATCCATTCCCTTTGATCATAGTAGAGACTGTTTTGTGCTTAGATGCAGTTCACAATGATCCTAACTTTCTTTT
Organism: Excoecaria agallocha; assembly: GCA_037975025.1. Classification (NCBI taxonomy): domain Eukaryota; kingdom Viridiplantae; phylum Streptophyta; class Magnoliopsida; order Malpighiales; family Euphorbiaceae; genus Excoecaria; species Excoecaria agallocha. The sequence goes on from CM075806.1 coordinate 37,793,539, forward strand.
TACTAGTAGTGCCTTACTTTTTTGTTAAGTCATTTATTTTAAGGTAGCATACCCCTTGTGGGTTTTCATGCTTGCTTTTCTTATTGAAATATACATCATTTTAGATATTAACATATCTCTATGCCTTATTTTGGCCTTAGATGAACTTAACTCATCTTAGCAACCTTTCTTAGGTATGGCATTGCAAGAAGTTGCTGCTACTTTTAGAGTCTTCTTCTTGAGTTAGAGCTATTGATCCTTGCCCCATACATCATGTCACACTTCATTGCTTACTTTGGGGTTTCCATTCGATATAGGAAGTAGTTAACTAGCTACATCACTTAATAGTTACTGGCATCATGTTTAGTTATGCTTGGTTGCCCATCAGCTACGTGGTTATGGATGGGGATCATAAGTGTGTCCCTTTATGTGGCTTCTATTGTGCTTCCTTCTATATCATTACTCGCTATGTTTGATAGTTCGAGGGTAGGCATGATATTATCAGGCGACCATTGGGCTTTTAAGCTGGTATGCTTTGCCATGCTTTTATATCAGAGTACTTTCAGAGAGTGTGGACCCAATTTTTTATGAGAAATACCATCTCTACCAATTGGTGCCAGTGACCTTACAACTTCTGATGCTTACTAACAATGGGTTTCTAGTTCAACTATCGATAATAAGCTTTGAGCTATTAATATTCCTAATGAGAGAGAAGTGATATAGATTGATTAAATTAGACACTATTGTGGACTATGTCTTTTATTTTTTATGGAATTTTTAACTTTGAACGTGTGAAGAAATATGCTACTTTTGTTACATGAATGGCTATATGTGCGATATTTCTCTTTGATATCAGCACACATGATCATTATTTGATGTTAACCCAATGACACATATTATTCAATCTCAAGAATGAAATTTTACATGCATCATAACTCCTATCTTCAATCAACCTTCTTGGGTTTTCTTGATTGATTATGTTCTCTCAATCTCTTATTTTTCCTAGGATGCCTTTTTTATATTTTCACCATAGTAAGATGCCCAATTTTAGCAAGGCCAAATTTTTTTTTTGTTTTTAACCCACAAGGCATTTATTCTCGTTTTTTTTCTTTTTAGTCTTTAGCAATCGAACCTCTTTAGTTTGTCGACATTCACAAGTTCTTTGAATTCATTGCCATCACTATCCGACAAAATAACGGTACATTTGGACAATAACTTCTTAAGAACAAAAGGGCCTTAACATATGGGCTTGAATTTGCCTCATCTCTCTGGAACTCCTAGTCTCATGTGTTAAAACACTAAGTCTCCCTCTGTCAATAGGTGTTTCTTCACTTTTTTTCCAAATAAGTGAAAGAGGATTTTCTGGTAAATTTGGTTATGATAGTAAGCCCTCACTCTGTCCTTGTCTAACAAGTTAAGTTATGCCAGCCTTTACCTAGCCCATTATGCTTTCGGTATCTCGACTTCTAAAGCTACCCTCAGAGATTGATGCTCAATTTCTATAGGTAATACTACTTCAATTCCATATACCAAGGAAAATGGTGTAGCTCCTGTTAAAGTTCTAGTTGTGGTCCTATAACCTTAAATTGCAAAAGGTAGTTTATCAAGCCAATCCTTTTATGTTTGAACCAATTTGACAAGGATCCTTTTTATGCTCATATTGGCTACTTTAACTGCCCCATTTGCCTACGACTTGTAAGGAGAAGACTTGTGATGTTGAACCCCATACTTGGTGAACATCCATCTAGTTTCTTTTAAAAACTTTAACCCATAGTTTGAGACAACCCATATTTGTATATTATATTATTATCAATGAACCTAGCAACATATACCTTTGTAAAAGAGCCAGGCTCTACCAATTTGGTAAACTAATCAATGGTCACTATGATGAACCTATGTCCATTCAAAGTAGGTGGATGAATCATTCCCATGATACTATACCCCATATAGCAAATGTCTGAAGTCAACATTTTGCTGGCATAACTGACATTCTTTGATGTACTTAGAGCAATCAGTGTCCATTATGACCCAAAAGAAACCTTTTCTCATAATCTTCCTTGCTAAAGCTAGATTGTTCATATGGGGTCCACACACTCCTGTATGTACTTCTTCCATTACCTTTCTTACTCCTTTCTCATCCAAACAACTCAATTGAATTTCATCAAGCTATCTTTTGTAAAAAAACCCATCCTATTGTAATGAACTAGAAGGATAACTTACGAATCAATATTTGGTCATTTTCAGCCACTTCTTTATGGAATATGGACCTTTCTAGGCAAATATGAATATCAAAGTACCATAGCTTCCTATCATTCACCTCGACATCCATTACATGCTCTTTCTCAAAACACAGTTTGTTAGAACTCAAAATTACCATAAGCTTCATAACTATTCCTTTTGTGTTTTTTCAAATGGATACCAAGATAGCCAAAACATCTACCAACTGATTCTCTTCCTTATGTACAAATTCAAATGTACAATCTTCAAATTGACCACTCAAAACCATTAAGTGCCTGAAATAAGGCAACAAATGCTCTTCTTTCACTAACCATTATCCCCACAATTGGTATATCACTAAGGATGAGTCTCCAAATACTTCTACAAAATTTACACCCATAACAAATAAAGCTTTTAACCCAAAAATGCAAGCTTCGTACTTTTATTTATTGTTCGTGGCTTTGCACCTTAACTTTTTAGCTAATGGCAATTTTTCTCCTTTTAGGGTAATTAAATTACTCCAATCCTTGCTCTGTTATTATTCACTGCTATACCAAATTACAATTGCCATCCTTGCACTATTATAGCTATGATGTGTTCATTTAGAAACTCATAAGTCACCTCCTCCCTTTCTAAAATGTTGTTCAGCCAGTAACTTTACTACTGCTCTTTTTTTATGGTTTTCATAGTGAAATATTATATATCGAACTCCTATAATAAAATCAACCAGCTTTCCATCTTTCCTAACAACGAAGAAGCTTTTTGTAAGTAACTAAGGGGTTTCTACTTGGCCATAGCTTGGATTTTATAGGAATGAAAATAGTGTCTTAGTTTTTATCGATGCCTATATGACTGCCAAACAAATCTTCTTAACTTTTATATATTTTGCCTCATAGGGAAGAAACTTCTTACTAAGATAGTATACTGCATACTGAATCCTAAAATCATCCACTTATGCCATCATGGTTCCCACTGAACTGTCCTTTTTTGCCAAATACAAAATCAAAGGTTTCCCTTTATGGGGCGGTTTTAACACTGGTGGATGTAATAGATAATCCTTAATGGTATCAAAGGCTTTTTGACACTCTTCTTTCCATAGACTATTCCTTTTATAGCAACTTGAATATTGGTTCACAAATTAAGGTTAACGTGGTTATGAACCTATTTATGTATTAGATCTTACCCAAAAATCCTCTAACTTATTTCTCCTTCTAAGGAATTGGCATCTCTCTAATAGCTCAAACCTTGTCATGATCAACTTTTATACCTTTTTGACTCACTATATGGACCAATAACTTGCCAGAGGTAACTCGAAAAATATACTTCTTAGAATTGATATGGAGATTTTACATATTGATCTTTTGAAAGAACTGCTCTAGTGCTTCAAAATGACCTTTCCTGGTGACCTACTAGATCATCATGTCATCTACATACACCTCTACTCTTTTATGGATCATGTCATCTAAGATCTTAGTGGCTATTCTCTGGTAGGTATCATCCACATTCTTAAGACCAAAAGGCATGACCTAGTAACCATATATCCCTACTCAGTTATGCATGCCATTTTGATCCTACCCACTATTTTGTTTAAAATCCGGTCATACCCAGCATACCTTTCCATAAAATTATACATGGCGTAAGCAACTACATTGTCAATTAGAAAATTTATGTGAGGTAAAGGAAAATCATCCTTAGGGAAAGCCTTGTTTAGATCCCTATAATCTACATAGAACCTGACTCCTCCATCCTTCTTCGTTATAGGGACCACATTCACTAGCCATGTGGGATATTTGACTTCCACCAAGAACTTATTCTCTATTTGATTTATGAGTTTATTTTTAACTTTCTCAACCAATACTAGCCTAAGACTTCTAAGTTTTTATTTAGCTAGCTTGTACCCTAGGTATTTTTGAATGGCATGTTTGGTGATTTATCGATCTATCCCTGGCATGTCTTCATAAGTCCAGGCAAAGACTTTTTCATATTTTTTTCAATTTTTTTTATTTACTCTCTTTTCAATAGTTATGTCCTATGCTAATAAATTTCTTTTGGGGTTTCCTTAGTTTCAAGATTGAAGGAACATGTGTTTGTTGAGTTAATCTCAAATATGGATGCTTTATGATCATGATAATGCATATTGATATCAGAAGAAATAGGACACAAGCAAGAGGAAATATTCATCTAATTAATGTAATAAGAAAAGCAAAATTTGCTCTCATAAAAAAAGTTCAAGAACATAAATAACATCAATAAAAGTATCTTTTTCAATCTTTTCGGCATTAGATGTCTCCCTCATCTCTAGGTCAGCTTTGGGTAGTTCTTCAACTTTCATCCTCTTTTGCTTTTCAATTTGGGTAGTAAGTAACTTCTCTTTTAGGACTTTTTTTTATGCTTCTTTATCACTGGTTGAGTTGTGTAACAAGATCTCTTCTTTCTAAAAATCCTCAACTAGCTTGATGATTCCCTTTTCCAAGTCGAAAATCTCATTGAACAACTCAAACCTTGCCACTAGCTCATTTACTATCACCTGAGGCTCATTCTCCCCACAATACTAATAAGGACCTAAAGCTTGCATAAAGCTCTGAGTGATATGTAGGATTCCCTTTGCCACCTCTTTTTCATTCCCTCTCTTGCTAGGACCTGTGAAGCCTAACCTCTTCTTATCCTTCTAGCCTTTAGTAGGTACAATGGTTTAAGGTCCATGAGAATTTTATGTTAAACCAATCCCCGATAAAAAAAACTCATTTTTAAGCATATTAATCACTTAAAAATTCTCAAAGAAACTCTCTTCGCTATTTTCATTACCAATAACTACCATTACAAACCTGCTGAATGGTTGCATTGCTATTTTGAGTACCAATATGTGATTCTCCCTCGCAGCTTTGATAGTAACCACCTACCCATTATGATGGATTTTAATCATCTGATGCAAAGTGGATGGCACACCTCCCAATTTATGAAACCATGGCCTCCCAAGGAGCATAAAGAAATTCACCAGGATAGGTAACACTACAAACTTCTCTTTTATCTCGAAAGGCCCTATCTTTACTGTAACCTTAAATGTCCCAGCTGTTTACCTCTTGGAATTTTTGTAGTTGGAAATAGGGAGATTGGACCTACTCAGCATATGTTTGTTTAATTAAAAAGCTAAAATTGCCACCTAGGGACACATAATAATAGAAGATCCATCATCCACCATCATGCAAGCTATATGTTTTCCATTAACCTAGGCCTTAATTTAAAGGGGACAATTATAATTCCATCCTTCTATAGGTAAGTAATCACCAGAGTATACCACATTCTCCTTACCTTTAACAAAGTCTAGCAATTTAGAGGGTGAGATAGTGGTAGCAACAGTAGCCTCACTCAAAGCCTCCACTAACTTCTATCCATGTGAATTAGACTATCTCAATAAATCCCAATTGCCTATTTGAGCCTGCATCTTTTTCAATTGCTTGATTATCTAATCATCCTTGATTTCTTTGTCCGTTGGCATTATAGTAGGAGTTGGTTGCCTTTCAATCTTAGGGGGTACTCTTTCACTCCTTGTAATTACCTTTACCTGCCTTCCCTTTTCTACTTCTTTAACTTTTTTGCTAGCTAAACTCCAGATGTCACTAGCCACCAAAGTCCCCTCATTCTCACTCTTCCTGGGAGTATCCCAAAAGTTAATCATAGAAACTTGCGATGTTCTTTAACTAGCTCTATTACCTTTGGGGTGGGGTGAGTAACAACTAGGTACTCATTCCCATACAAATCATGCATCACTTACCACTTAGGCAGGCTTGACCTTATCATGTACATGGTTGGAGGTACAATATTGTAACCACTTTTTTTCTTTTTATTCCTCTCCTCTAGATCCAAGAACTTCTTACTACCAATTAGATATTGAATCTTATTCCTTAGAGCTTGATAATAATTGGTCGATAGCTCCATCTATTGATGGCATGCACAATACAAGTCTTCTTTGTGATAAGGTGTCTCTTGACTCTTCGCAGGCTTTGATGGTAGAGGCTAGAGCTTCCCTTCCTTAACCAATCGATTTAGAACCCAAGACAAGGATTTCCCCAGGTTAAACTGAAGTTGTAACACCCTAATTCACTAATCATGGATAACCATCATTCATTATCAACATCGTCATCATAAACCTAGTAAAGTTAGGCAGACATAATAATAATTATAGAACAGGCCATAATCACATGCCACAATAAAATAATCAAGCTTATAATTATATAATTATAATGTAAATGGCCTTCAAGAATCTCGAAATCCTTAAGGCAACTACATCTAGCTTGTTCCTCTTGAGCTAAACTTGAAACCTACACGAATAAATGAACCCGTGCTAAGATTTAAAGCTTAGTGCGGAACCACATTTCTATGGATAATTCATAATAGTTATCATAAAATCAACGCAACTTTCATTATATAGAAAATATATAAACTTACGATATTAATCATTAATATAGCACTTTGAAGGAATGTCCAACCTTAACTAATTTTATTATTTTTACCCACCTAAAGCAAGTCATTAACTCGTCCAGTTCTTCAAAAGCACTCATAAAACAATTTGTATATTAATTCTTTCCTTATTATTCTAACATCATACATTTACTTCATAATCCTTTCATTATTGACTCTGACATTGATTACTAAGGAGCTAAGCTTCAATCCTATACCATTCAGTGTTTATTCAAAGCACAAGAAGTGCATACAACCAGTAGCACCTATAATCGATACTTTTAAGCATAACATACTTCTCATATATCATGCGATCATAATTATAGAATACATTTACAGTTTATAACTTCTGATCATATTCATGTATTTCTTAACGTTATCATATCGTGGCAAATAAATACCACACAACAACAAATTATATCCTACACTAACCTGTGATTATGTCTGAATTATTGTTATGCACAAGCATGTGTAACCTCAATGTGTAGTGTCTAACCGGTCTTGCATGTAATTATATAGAGAATGGCATTACATATCATGAGTACTTGGGAAGGTCCAATGTCATATGTATAGATTTCATGATTATCAAATCATATGAGACTCAATGAGGTATGTTATAACACAACTAGTTCTTATTATAACATTGTATGCATTCATAATAGCATGGCAAAGTAATTCTCATGGGTATCCATTCCAATATTTTATTTTCATAAAAACGGTTTATAGATAAAAGAATTATGATAACGAAATATAACAAGCCACACATCATGGTTCCATTATATAAGCAAATAAATCGATACATGGATTCCTTTATTTCAAACTCTTTCTTAATCTTTACTCATTGAAATGGTTTATAGCTAAAAGAAATCATGAAAAGCAATATAAAAGGCCATTCATCATGCTTACATTACATAAGTGAGGCAATTAATGCAAGTTTTACTTTATCTTGTGTACATTTTTATCATCTTTAATAGCCTGCCTAAACACTAGTTCAAAAGGTGGATAACGAGAGCAATGGATACTCGAAGGTATCAAACTATGGATATTCGAAGATATCAAACAATGGACCTGAATGGGGTAGAGCAATGGTTCCAGCAAGGAACAAGCTATGGACCCAAAAAGGGTCAATAAATGGTTCTATTAAGGAATAAGACCCAAACGGGGTCAACTATGGCAGTTGAGACTGTATCCCTCTACGTATGCCTATCTAATCCATGACTGAACTAAGACCCACAGGCTTAAACACTTAAAAACATCTTTTATTTAACATATCCTTCTTTACTTATCACATCATTTGGCATAAAGCTACTTTTCATAAAAGAATGTATATCATTCTTATCATACATAAATGTTGAGCTTTAAGTTTCATTACACCTAGTTACAAATCATGTAATGACAAAGCTATATAAACATCCTTCATACATTTCATAGTAGTTTACATGATAATGCAAACACAATAAAATATTACTTTCATTGATCAATCCCATCATACCTGGTATTATGCATTAAGCCAATAAGGCAACTGTAAATGTGTAGTTCTTGCAATTAAAAGTCTTCCTAAGATTATATGCATATCCATATATATAATCATAGCAGTTCATACTTTTGAGGTTCCCATATTGGTTCATCTTATGAAGCAGACTACACATCATAGCATGGTTTAATCAAGTATACCATATAAAACTTACATAACTCATAAATAGTACTTAATTGCATAACTTGTTGTTATTTGCCACGAGTAGCTTTCACACAGCATCATAGCTCCCATAAACACATTATTACTTTAAACAATACTCATGCATTTAGAATCCATATAAGAATATGAATAAGTTCCTTTTGGATTAAGATCAACACTTGTGCATCTTTCATCTTTTAGTTCACTTTTATAGTCTACTAGATCATGGACAATAGGTTATCTACCTTAACCCCATCATGCATGCTTCAACATCTTATTAATACTTTTTCATCGTATAACAAACTATACCCAGATAAAATATGTAAAAGTATTTCATCTTGCAAGTAGCACTATACTTGCAGACTTGATTTCCACATTAAGTCATGGGACATAAATAGGCAGGCAAGTAGTTTTCCCTTATATCTAGGCTAATTATTATTTTATATTATGACTTGGAGTATAACCAACTCCTATCACTCATGATTAAGTGCATTGCATGTACCCCTTTCTTAGCTTAGACAAGCAACCTTACCACTGCCCTCTAATTGCCACAGACTATATCATAGTAATTTACATGTCGTTGCAACAGAATATTAGCATGTGATATTGGGCAAAATCATTTACTATGATAGAGTACGTACCATATCCCAACTTTATAGGACACTACAACTAGCCTTTACATTTAAGATTACTAGGTTGGTCCTTACTCTACTTAGTTTTGTGCGTGTTATGCACTAAAACACATTCTACTTAAAGCAGTTCATGTACAAAGTGCCCTTGTCAAATCCCTCATATCAGCCTTCAAGTGAATACCTTTCCTTATTTCAATAGGTTATTATTCTAAATCTTTCATTGTTACTTCATTTGATAGCTAAGTCTTTATAAACTATGTCTTTCTAGTATTTCTTAATAAAAGAAACTTCAAGATTTACTAATTAATAAGCTTACCTTAATGATACTATTAAAGAGTATACCCTAGAGCCCATGTAGTAGTGATGTATTTCATATGTATGAACCCATATTCTTAATAAAAGGCATCATTCATTTTTTTAATGCTATGTTTAAGTACATGAGTTTGTAAATCTTAAATTAATAAATGAAGTCCTAGATATTATAAACATAGTGCAAAAGCAATCATGAAAGTGTTCATGGCATGAGATTTCTATTGCATGCAAATGTGTTAATATCTAAATATCCCTACTTATAGAATTAACAAGATAGGACATTGTTAATTTGGACAGACTAGCACATGTTATACTTCTTGAATGGTTCAAGCAGTGGTTCTCATAACTGTGATTTTGGAAGATAATCAAGGATAACATGTGGATGCTTGTTAGAAGAACAAGTTCATTGGAGACCTGCAAAAAGAATCCTCACATGGATATTAAATCAATGTCAATGAGGAATATCTTAATAGCAGTTGTGCGAGTATCCTTAGAATTAAGATCACCAAAGTTTCCTTAAGTAGCAAGTGGTATACTTTGACTCCATAACTGATTACTTCTAACTAAGGGTGAACATAGTTAAGAGGTTGGGTATATCATGACCTACTTGAAGATAGTTGAGTGATTAACAAAGGATTCACCATCCCAAATTTATTAAGGGAAGTTATATCGCATGATTCTATAAATGCCTTGTTCAGAGAATCTCTAGCCAGTGTAATATGCCAAGATGGATAGAGATCTATGAAGGGCATTTTGGGAACAATGGTTAAATTAATAGAACATACATAATTAGATTTATATGAGTTGATAGAAATCCATACTCAGAATCTAATTGAGATAAGAGTGGTGAAAGGAGTAATTACACGGTAACTATTTCAATGGAAGGCTATAGTAAAAACACTTGACTTTCCTGACATTTAGGTAGTCATGATGCCTAGCTAGAGGCCAACCATGACTTGCATAATAGTGTATCATAAATATCAATGGGGATAGATAAAATAATTTAAAGAAGTTTAAATCATCTGAGTTTTGAATATAAATCACAATTACATATTATATTGCCAATATGGACAGGAACCCAATAGGTCACACACATATAGAGAAAAGGATAAAATGGTAAAATTACAAGGATAATAATATTTTATATTATTATAGGAGTAGAGAAGTGAATAAGAGAATAATTAATTAAAGAGTTTAATTAATTATGGTCAAGTAAAATTGTTCGCATAACTTTTTAGAAATGTTTTATAAAATAGACCTAATTGAAATATTGTATTTCATAATTAATTATTATTGAACTATAAGTATTATATGTCTGATATAATAATTAATAAATCCATTGGAGAAATTAAAAGGGGCCCAAAAGAATGGTTTTGGCACAGAAACCCTTCAGAGGAAGGGTTACACGCCAAGCCCTGGTAAAAGGCCTTATAGGCCTAATTATTGGACCAAAAAAAAATTAAATATATTTCATAAGTGTTATGGAGCTAACATATTTAATTTGGATGGATATGGAAATCATTTGGGTGATTAAATCCAAGTATATGAAGAGAGGGCCTAGTTTATGGGTTTTGTGCATAGTCTTTTGTGAAATGACTTAAATTGGATTTAATTGATTCTAAATAAATTATTAATAAATCCTATTTAATATTTCTCCAGTAATTTTAAAGAGCCCAATCCTATTTTGAAGTTGGATTTTTAACCTAACTATAAAAATCAAAGTGATAGGGTATTAGGGTTAAGGTGAACATTTAAGAGAAAAAAATTTCTCACTCTCTCAACCCCAGTGGCCATCCCCTTGCTAGCATCAAGGGGTTATTGGCCATCCCTTGTTCTCTTCCTTTGTTGGTTCATTCAATTCTTCTCTAGTATAGATTACTCATTGGAGGTGTTCAATTTTGGACACTGTGGTTTGCGACAACCCGGTAAGAAGGAAAATCAACTGTTCAACAAAAATCAAAGGTGATTATTTCTTATTCTCATTAATATGTATAGTGTAAATTCATGGTAAGATCATATATATTGGTTAAAATTTTAAATTTTGCTTATGTATGAGATGGATGTAACCGATAATTCCCAACATGGTATTAGAGCCCAGTTTTGCCATGAATCTACAATTCTATATTTTGCAGAATAATTTTTATTTTTGAGTTATTTATTTCATGAAGTTTAAAATATCAGATTTAATTGTTTATGAATGAGAAATACTGAATTCTGGATGTATGTAATCAAAATATATAAATGAAAAATAAAAGCGATTCTTTTGAGAAAAGAACCATTGAGAATGGCGTGTAGGGTTTTATTTCTCAATAAAGTTTAGGGGCTGTTCTAAATTAATTTTTTTATTGATACACTCTAAGATCATTTTGATGAAAATTTATGTGTTTAATATGTGATATTAAGCCATAGGATCAAACAAAATTAAAATCGAACAAGTTTTGCATGTAAACTAGTTTAGTTGAAAAGTTTGATAAATTGGTGTTCTTTGTATATTCTTGGTATGTTCTTGGTGTGTTCATGTTTAGAATGATTTTTAATCTTCTAAATCTTATATATTTGATATATTAATGTGTTTTTCATTAATTGGATTAATTAAAATTCGCCTTAAATTAATTGGATTAATTTTAATTCATTAAAATCACGTAATGGCCTTAATTATGTTTACAGACTTGGTTTAAATTAGTGAATGAATTGGTGTGCCCAAGAAGCTGATTTAAATTAAATATTATAAACTATAATTAAGTTTATTAATGGGTTTTAAGGGCTGGAGTGGGCTTGGCTCATTCCAAAAGGCCCAAATGGTCCAATAGACACAAAACTAGTTTGTGTGTGAACACATCTTAGGTTTTATTGTGTGGGTTTTGGCCTACCCTTGTTTTAAGCTCAAAATTGATTATTTAATTATTTAATATGTTTAATTAATTAAATAATTAATTGATAATTAATTAATAATCAATTAAATTGGTAATTAAGCCAAGAACACATGCATGCAAAAAGGTTTCCTAAAATGAAAGTTTCCTAAATGGAAAAAGTTTTCTAATTTGATCACATTATTAAAATAACTCAAAAGTATGTTTCAAGAGTTGAAACAAAGTTAGTAATCCATTATATGTTTTACTTTATCCATTAGAAATGCATATAAGGGTGTATGATTGGCATGATGGATAGTTATGGACAAGGCCCAATGTGATCGAGCATAATGCATGTTTCGGCCCAATAAGGACTTTCATGTCCTAGCCACTTGTTTTTGGTGTGTATTTCTTTTCAAATTGTAATATGTAATTAGATTACTTAGATTAGAATTAGATGTAGAGATGGAGACCACTATCAAGGAGCAAGTTTGGCCGGATGGATATCCAACAAGTTTGAAGATAATGTAATTATTTTTACTTGTTTGAATCATGCATATTACCAAGGTGTGACCTTTTGATTTCCCTCTTTTCTCGGGGAAATCAATGTAGTAAAGCTCATAACTATACCATATTTTGATGCTTATATTTATGAGATAGATATAGGATGCATACCAATGTATACCAACCATATATGATGAGACTTAATTAACTAAAATCCCTCAAACTAATACTAAGGTATATAAGCCTTCCATTAATTTAAGGAGAACCAAAGTTCTTTATAGTATGGGTTGTTGACCATAGTTAAGCTCACATTATATCAAATATGTTCGAATCAAATTAAATGGGTCATCTTAGCTAGCCCATTAGCTTGTTGACCACAGTCAAGGCTAATGGTTATAGAGGCAAGATTAGGGATTGCATATATGATATGCATGTATCAAGAGTTGATAACCTAATGATCCAATAGTTATTTAGAGACACAATTGGTATAAATATACCTACATTTCAAAGGTATGAAGTTTGATTTGTTGACCAAAATCAAGGTCAAATTTCATATCAAGGATTGGATATTAACCCACTAAGAATACCTTCGGGTTTTCTCGGATTAAATAGTGAGGGCTATTGATTCGTAATAAAATAGTTGGAGTAAATAGATTAATTAAAGACCTAATTAATGCATACAAATATATGAACATACTCTCATATGTTTTCTTTTTCATGTCTAGGTCATCATCATGTAGCACCCCTTATGCAAAAACCCTATTTATCTGATAAATTAAATACTATTAATCATACTTATACAACATATTCACTTAACCATTATTTTACCATTAATCATGTCATACGGTTTCATATACCTATGTACGTGCTACAAGTCTATTCATGTATAGCATTTCATACTTATTATCATGCATACTATACTATATAAATGAAGTCCAAAATATTATAAACACAGTGCAAAGGCAATCATGAAAGTATTCATGATATGAGATGTCTATTGCATGCAAATGTGTTAATATCTAAATATCCATAGTCATAGAATTGACAAGATATGACAATGATAATTCGGACAAACTAGTACATGTTATGCTTCTTTAATGGTTCAAGCAGTGGTTCTCATAACTGTGATTATGGAAGATAATCAAAGCTAACATGTGGATGCTTGTTAGAAGAACAAGTTCATTGGAGACCTACAAAGAGAATCCTCACATGGATATTAAATTTATATCAGTGAGGAATCTCTTCATAGCGGTTGTGCAAGTATCCTTAGACTTGAGATCACCAAAGTTACCTTAAGTACGAAGTGGTATACTTTGACTCCATAACTGATTACTTCCAACTGGGAGTGAACATAGTTAGGAGGTTGCGTATATCATGACCTACTTGAAGATATTTGAGTGATTAACAAAGGATTCACCATCCCAGATTTATTAAGGGAAGTTATCTCGCATGATTCTATAATTGCCTTGTTCAGAGAATCTCTAGCTAGAGTAATATGCCAAGATGGATTGGAATCTATGAAGGGCATTTTGGGAACAATGGTTAAATTTATAGAACATACATAATTAGATTTATATGAGCTGATATAAATCGATACTTATAATCTAATTGAGATAAGAGTGGGGAAAGGAGTAATTGCACGGTAACTATTTCTATGGAAGGATATAGTCAAACCATTTGACTTTCCTAACATTTGGGTAGTCATGTTGAATAGCTAGAGGCCAATCATGACTTGTCAAATATTGTATCATAAATATCAATAGGGATTGATAAAATGATTTAAAAAAGTTTAAATCATGTGAGTTTTGAATAGAACTCACAATTACATATTATACTGCCAATATGGACAGGAACCCAATAGGTCACACACATATAGAGTAGAGGATAAAATGGTAAAATGACAAGGATAATAATATTTGATTTTATTATGGGAGTAGAGAAGTGAATAAAGGAATAATTAATTAAAGAGTTTAATTAATTATGGTGAAGTAAAATTTTTCGTATAACTTTTTAAAAATGTTCTGTAAAATGGACCTAATTGAAATATTGTATTTCATAATTAATTTTTATTGGACTATAAGAGTTATAGGGCTGATACAATAATTAATATGTCCACTGGAGAAATTAACTGATAATTTCCAATATATACATACTAACTTCTCTTGATTAATTAAACACGCATGAATTTCTCTTCAAACATTTTTCTTAGAGAAAGATTAATTATAGAATATGAGAGATGAGAAGAAGAATAAATTTCAATAACTCTCTCTTTAGAAAGCCGTCGCCCTTCACTTCTCTATCTTTCTTGTGAATTATAATATATATATAGTGGCAAGGTAAATTTATTTCTTGGTCCCTCAAAATTTTGCTTGTTCTACTAACTTCTCTCAATTTCTTGCATGTTATAAATTAGCCAATCCAATTATTCTTTATCTTAAATTTGTAAGGACCACACTAGTTTATCCGGATTACTATTACTTATCTTAATATTTTAATAAACAATACATATAATACTAGTCGTATGTTCATCTGTCATACAATTGATTATACTTTGACTTTATAATTCATACATTAGAACAAGTTACATAAACATATACTTTATTACATTGTAAACATATTTTGAGTTAATAGTTACAAAACATGTTCATTACATTATTTTATAAGATGTACACAATTCCAAAAGAGAAAATAGTACAAATTAAATATCCTAATTTCTCTTCTTAGCTGGTGTTGGCCTTATCCCTGAAGCAACGACATATCTTGAACTTACACGGATAAACACCCGTGCTAAGCTATAAAGCTTAGTGGGGAACAATACATATATGAACAACCACTCACAGTGATTTTTCTCAAGCACACAATAAACAGTAATAATATCAAGATATTATAATCAACATTCACGAGTTATAATATAACACACATAGCATAATTAATCATATAATATTACTGTATAAAGATGGATCATCAATCACTAATCAAGTGTTCATCAATATTACATATATTGTTTAGTTCATATTGTAAAATGCCTGCTAAAGCCCTATGGGTGTGGATAACTGGTGTTGTAGATACCCGTAGATATCAAATTTCTAAATACCCGAAGGTATTATTCTTGTGGATTCCCGAAGGTATCAAATATATATATATAGATCCGACTGGATCAAGCCTATGGTCCCAATCATGGACAAATAAAGACCAAAACGGGGTCAAACCTGTAACAGCTGCGATTGTAACCCTATAGGCATACCTATCTATACACAACCAAGTTTTGTGTGTAGGAAAATAATCATATCCCTAATTTTGTCTAGACTGGTCATGTGAATTCTAAGACGATCTTTCCCTTGTTTTCAACAAAACTTCCTATTTCAGTTTTCATTTAAGTTTAACATTTATTTTTCATGATATTCACTTAATATAACATCACCTATTACTAAACTTACATCATATGTATAATAAAACACACAAGTAAGGTTAAGTTCCAATACCTCTTAAAAGACTCCATCAATCTTTCATTCTTCTTATCTTCTCCTTACTCTACCTTCTCTCTTCATTTGTTCCTAGCTTTAGGTTGCTATAAAAGTCACCTCTATTTCTCTACAAAAGAAATGAATCTAAAGAAGAAAACAAAAGAAATGAATCGAAAGAAGAAAACAAAAGAAATGAATCGAAGGCAAAGAGTGGCCGGCCATTAAAAGAGGGAGAAGACCAATTTTATGCTTTCTTTCCTACCCTCAAAATTTTTTAACTCGCATTGGTTGAAAAATAAAAATCTTGGCAAACTTTATTTTGGTCCCTCTTTGTGTTTTTGTTTCTAAATTTTGTCTCTCATCTTCCTTTATTTCTAGTTTTACCACAATTCTTTAACTTTGTCTTTTCAATCAAGTCCCTAATTTTCAATTTTCCTTAATTAGTCACATAATTAATTTTTATCTCAAGAAAAATGACCATCTATCTCTCTTAAGGTACCATTAGGGGTATTACAATTCTCTTATTCCTTAAAGAATTTTGTCCACGAAATTCATACCTGTACATTAAAGATGGTATCCTATACTTATATAACACTACCATTTCTATACTTCTGTCTATACTCATAAATCTATCTCACTAATCTTGTAATTCTATACTGTTTCTAGTGGCTTTATTGGTTCTTTGTTTACTCCATATATATTTCTGCACTGTATCATACTTAAATTCAATCTATCTCTATCTCTTTATAACTATAACACTCTCTTGATTTTGTCTTTATCTTAATTCACTTTTCTTATAACTATATCTCCAAACAAAGATGGCCTAATCAGATAATCATATCATTACTATGCTCAAGGTATATCCTATCAAGTTCCTTTTGCAGTTAGGGATAAGTGTATGTCATATGATGCTATGCTATGAGTGAATGATGCTTCATGTATGCAATGGAGTGCAAATATGTAATGCACATGTTTTTCCCCATTCCCACTATAACATATTTCATCAACTACCCATGATTGTTAAGGAAACACTATCAGGTTTATAGAGCATAGCAATTAACCTCAATTTGTTTTCCACAGCAACTCCACATGTATATGTACATATATATATGGACTGTCATATCTTAGCTTAATAATCTATTCTAAATCTATAACTTATGATATACATGTACTCAAACTTTATACCTTTTCTCATACACTATAGAAAAATAGTCTTTATACCTATCATTTACTTTTCAATCCAAATCTAGCATTTCATTATTATACCATCATCATCATCACACTTTACTATTACTCAAGATATAATTATCGTCATCATATTCAATGCTAATTTAGTTCATTATTATCCTAGAACTTTTTTAATAAACTTGTAAACTCATAATATTTTGTTCATGATTTAACAGTGTTCTAGTATTTAAGTGGATGGGTGCCCATAAAGAAAAAGGGAACATATAACTATACACTATAAGAGGAATAAGGTCATTAATGACCAAACAAAGAAAAACTATAAATCATATACAGTCGGACAAAATAAAAAGCTAAAAGCTATACATATCTATCCGATCGATCATGAGGGACCGAGAGTCATAAGTTTGATCGGGCAAGGAAAAAAATTGGAAATCATATATTCAATTGAGTAAAGAAAAATCAAAACAAAACCATATACCCGATTGGTCCAAAGAAACTGAATGCCATATACCCGGTCGGATCAAGAAAATAATGCTAAAATTCAAAACCGATCGGTAAAGCAATACTAAAAATCATACCCGATCGGGAAAATAAGAAAGGCTTGATGAAACATAAACGATTGTGCAAAGAAATGCAAAGGCCATGCACGATCGGATAAAGAAAAGGGAAGAAAAAATATATCATGAGCGGTCGTACAAGGGAAAGAAGAAGGCTATAAGTGACCATCCTTAAGACTCAGTACTCACTTAACTAATAAATTCAAATATCTCTGTTAAGCCTCTCTACCATTACTACTAACATTTTATCTTGAGATACTATAAAAGGATTGGAGTTACTTAGACTCGAATTCCTAGAGTCACTGCTTCCTTTAGTTTCCATTCCCAATTCGATTGCTCATAGCAGTCATCGATACATATAATCAAAATGCAGCAAATGAAATATAGAGTTATCATGAGAATACCATCATAATACTTTTAGTCACAACACATTATATATATAAAAACAATGAATTATCCTAGCTCAAAAATTCATTTAACATACATATATCATGTAATTTCTTGATATGTTCTATATATTTAAATTTGTGTAACAATTTCTATGATTAGAACCAATCATGAGCACTGTTAATGATTCAGTTTAATTATACTTTAATGGTTACATTGTACCTATACTTTAAAAGTATAACATTTTTAATCAATAATGTAATCCTACATTCAATTTAGCATCCACAAATTTCTATTTTTCATGTATTGATCTACATACATATATATAAGTATATACATAAATATAATACATGTATTAGTAAAAACCCAGTTAGACATGATATTCCATAAACATATGTCTTACTATACTAAAATAGACTATGATGCAATTATACTATAACTTAGCCTGCTTAAGTTTTAAAGGTGGATAATGGGATTGATGGATACTTGAGAGTATCAAAACGGTGGATATTCGAAGATATCAAAACTATGGACCCTATACAGGCAGTTAAATTCCTTTACTTTATTTAACAATACTTTTCTTTACTCTATTTAATCAAATACATATATGTATATGTATAGCCATGTACCGAGTAATCATAATCATATCTATGTTACTGTATAATAACGAGTAGAGTATCATGTATTACTTATTCATATATCAAGGTCACACCATTTAGGTAGTTTATACTTATCAAGTATAAATAATCAATATTCGATGGCCTTATAAAGGCATAAGCACAATTATACTTATGAATAACCATAAACATTACGATATATATATACATACTAGATTGTCACTAATTAACATTTCAAGAACAGGTAGCTTAACATGTGATCATAATCATAACATAACACTCATCATCATGCTTACTACTCTCACTATCTTGCTTGAACAATTCTTTATCATTTTATGAAAGCGTACCTTTCCCCAATTTATCAACATGTTTAACTAAGAGCATTCTTATTTATCATCAGTATATGACTAAATACTTACCAAATAATAATAATAATATCCATTTTTCACGAACGTATATGTACATAGATATATACATGTGACTTGAGCACAACATCACATATTCACTCAAGTATACACCATTTATAAACATGATAACATCTTCATATAGTCATGTCCATACTCATAAATGGGGAAGCTACAATTGAAAATTTTCATAAATACATATTATCATATACTTATAAAAACGTACATATACTACTCTTACTTACTTAAACACTATAATATATTACTCATCGGATTGTGGACATGTCATTCAATTACATTAAGCTTCACTTAAATTCTTAATTAGTTCACACAAAAATGTACCTTTGGAATTCTTCCTTGACTTACCTTTATATGAAACACCCTATACCACATATTTACTATATATAATGCAATCTATGACATTTTATCCATCTAATCATATGACTAACATAATAATCAGGTTTATCACATCGTTACTGTACATTTATTTGAACAAGCATCTTGACTTCATATGCAATCCCAATATCTTATTATTGATAATACTATATCATCATACTTTAGCTATTTATCTTTCATGTATAGTATTCAGCATTTCAGCACATTTATATAAAGTATTATAGCTTCTAGATGCATGCATAAACTAGTATTCTCACTATGAGCTTATTACAGTCTTCCCTTCCATATAATTTACATATATATTTATTACAAACTCTTATACATATTAAACATGTAAGGTACTAAACAAAGTTTATCAAAAGTTTCCTACATCCACTTCTATAGACTGGTGTTGGCCTGTCTTGATACAGAAATAGTTCCTGTACAAAAGCCTTGCCTACCAAAACCTACACGGATCAAAATAACCCATGCTAAGCTATATAGCTTAGTGGGGATTCTAAACATGAAAGACAACCACTCATAGTGGTCTTCAAAAATATAAAATAAACAAAATAATTGAAAAATAATAATAGCTTGCATAACAAGATAACCCTTCATAATTAATTCAGCATACTTGATTTCATACGATCCATAATGAGATATGTATATAATGTAAACAGATACCAATGAATGCCTAAATAATCATTGTTAAACATGATAAATCATATATTAGATGCGTAGTTTATACTGTGATTAACTTTGAAACATTATTACTTTACTTTAGCCTGCTTAGGTTCTAAGAGTGGATAACAGGATCGGTGGATACCCGAGGGTATCAAAACTATGGATGTAAGGACCCTAAAGAGGCCTTAGTGGAATTCAAAGGCAAACATATGTCATTAAAGTCAAATTGAGCATTAAGGGATAAATTAGTAGTACTTATGATATAATGGATTCATGGTTTTAAGAGATAGAGTATACCATAGTCAAATGACATTATAGCATAGTATGTTTAATTAGAGCAAAAATATAGTTAAGATATTGTTTGGGAACTATTATTTCTTGCATGCATTAATATTGTGTTGATTATGGATTTTATAAGTATATTGACTTGAATTAAGATATTAGACATTAATGTGAAAGTGCTGTCCAGAAATTCGGATTGACTTTCAATGACTAATTTAATCATAAGTTGCGTTTTTGAACTCCAAATTTGATTATTTTAGTTGGGATAGAACCGGGACTTATTTTTCTACAAATATTATAGAAATAACAATAATGACATTTTGCCTCTAAGGTCTTCAAAAATGCCCAAAACAGTAGCCCTTTTTCATTTGGTGGGTCATTGGAGCAGTAGGTGTTTCTTATGTTATAACTCCTGGGATATACATCAAAATGACTTGAACTTTTTATATCATATATTTAAGATCTTAATTATCAATTGTTAAGAAGAAAAGTTTCTTGAAAAATGTCGTTTTCCATGTGAAAAATATTATGCAAAAATCGGATAGTGAGCAGTAGAAAGTAAGTATGTTTAGCATGAAGTATTAATTAGGGGTCAATTTATAAATATGACATTTTAAGGGTCAAATGTGGATAAAAGCATATATTAAGAGGTAAATTCATAAAAGGGATTAAATAGAATGGTTGATTTAAGAAAAAGAGTTAGTGGAGGGGTCAATTTATAGCATGCAAAAAGTTGTATGTCTTTAGTGTGACATGCAAAACCTTGAAGGACCTAGAAAGACATTTACCAAAGAACTATATATAAATGTTGGTGTTAGTGGAATGAAAGAGAAAGGGAGAGTGGGACGGCACCAAAGGAGGGAATTCATTTCATCTCTTTCAATTTTCATATTCATCTCTCATAAATTCATGAAGGCCATTGCATGCATGAGGGATTGTTCAAGGAAATATTGATATAGATTAATAAGGTATGGTTTAATTTTGGTTATCTTCATTATCATCATCTCCTTCTTCATTCTCTACTTGGATTTTTGTTGGGAAAAGCTTCTGGAAATGATGGATTAGAGAATGATTTACATTGTAGATAAAGAAGGAGAAGATAAAAGAGACAAAGGAAAAAGGTCTTGCAAAGGATTAGTTGGCTCAAGGAAATTTTGGCCAAGGTATGGGAATTTTAGGGGTTTTCATGTGCATGTACTTTTCTGCTGGATATGATGAGGTGGACTTGAGATTTGAATGATTTGTTGAGAATGATTTGAAGGATTTGTTGAGAATGTGAGGTAAGTTGCATTTGAAATCTTAATAGGGTTTCTTTGATCTAGTAATGGTAATTCTGTTGTAAATTGAGTTAGAGACCTCAAAATGAACCAATTCAAAATTATATAGTTGAATGAGACATAAAACTACAAATTTGTAGAAGGGACCAGGCGTTGATTCTGCTTCTAACTAATTTTTATAATTTATTGAAGAATCAGGTGAACTGTTAATGTGGAGTCTGGAATAGCTTGTAATTAAATTGAGATAACTTCGTCTACAATGATCAGAATTATGTAAAGTTAATTTTTATGGAAAATATACTTCTATATCTACAATTCTTAAGAAGAAAGCTAAGCTTAAATCTGCCTCTAAGTATAGTGAATTTAGGGTTGAATCCGGACTAGTCCCCTGGACTGCTCATAGAAACAGAATTTACAATAATAGGCATAACTTTTTGTAGAGGTGTTGAAATGCTACAAAAAAAAAATTCTGTTAAAACTAGAGACATGAAAGTATAACTTTTAAGAAGAAATGTTGGTCTAAATCTCTCTCAATTTTACGTTATGAATTTTTCTAAGTGACAGCCCACACAGTTTTGGGTCTATGAACAGCCTATAGTATTTTTCAAATAACTCGAGCTATAGGTCAGATATTAAGATGAATTTTGTTGCTATGGAAACTAGACACATAGAGGAATAAGATTTTATAAGATCATGTTGCCTAAAAATGACATCTTCAATTTCAAATGTGGCTCACAAATTGAGTCCAGAATGCTGCCCTGTGCAGACTTTTGTGATACTTTATTCTATGACTTTTTAATTAATTGAGATAAATAGTTGTTTATGTGATAGTAAAATAAATTGGATAGGGCATGTAATATGACTATCAATGAAGGATTTATATGCATACATATACATTTGTATGTGTACATAAAAAAATATTGGTGATGAAAATATCTAACCTATATATGAAATTAGATTTGTACATGATTGTCATATGCAAAATTTATGTATATATATGTAATCCTATGAAGAGAAAGTGCATATTTTGACATGTACCTATGCTATGAAATAGGGAATATAATAGTATAACCATGTCATATGTATATGCCCCATATGGAAACATGTCGATATTTTGTATAGCACATGATTATGTATATGAGTGTATGAGCATGTAATTGCCCTATGAAATAGAAAATGTTTTAGAATGACTATAAACATGTGAGATGCTTAATGAGAACATGATCAAGTATATGATGTGATGATTATATGTCATGCCAATATGTCACGATGCAAATTTTATGATCACACGGATTGGATGAGCTAGATGTATAACTTGTTATATGAAATGTGCATATATCTGTCTATGCACCAGAGAACTTATAGTTTTACAAGACTCTGTATATGTACAAATAGTATACTATGAATACAGTCTTGATATGTGAGTTGAACATGAACATAGTGTTGCCTGCAATAGAGTTCAAATGTGGATATGAATACATACATGATAGTCAATATTAAGAATGCTACCCATGACTATTCGTATGATACTTATAGTTTGAAATATTAACTCTACTTGTAAAAAGAAGTAATATGACTAGTAGAATATATGTGTACATATAAATTGTCTTATGAATTATGCATATATGTTGATGCACTAGAGAAGATATATATTTGTATATAATGCACAGGAGCAAAAAGTATAGTATAGATACAACTATATTATACAAAATAGTTACATGATTGAAAAAGATTTCAAATACAGAATAGTAATATCCAATAGTGAGCATGTTCAAAGGTTTACATAAAGTTACACATGAGCATGTATATGAGTACATTGTTCGTTGTTACACAAGAGTATACATGTGCATATAAGAATATGAATGAATAAAGAAAAGATAAAGTAAAGAGATTGTACTGCCTGCGTTGTGTCTAGGAAGTGGATAGATAGGCATGCCTATAAGGGTACCTTGCAGCTGCTTCTGAACATTTTGACCTGTTTAGGTCCACTTGAATTTAAAAGTATAGTGACCTTGTTTGGGTTTAAAAGTTAAAGTTAATTTAAACAACCCTCGTGTGGGTTGTAGCCGACCCTGCTTGGATCCGCTTGATCGGTCCATGTTATTTGATTGACCCCGTTTGGGTCCATGTTATTTGATTGACCCCGTTTGGGTCCATGTTATTTGATTGACCCCGTTTGGGTCCATGTTATTTGTTCGACCTCGTTTGGGTCCACCGATTTATCATACAATTTTATCCCTACAAGGGATCATCGTTTAATACCTTCGGGTATCTTATTTGTACCTTTTGGTACCATCGTTATAATC
This sequence comes from Excoecaria agallocha, assembly GCA_037975025.1. Lineage (NCBI taxonomy): Eukaryota > Viridiplantae > Streptophyta > Magnoliopsida > Malpighiales > Euphorbiaceae > Excoecaria > Excoecaria agallocha. The sequence goes on from CM075806.1 coordinate 37,817,706, forward strand.
AACAGTTTTGTACCTTTGGGTACTACCGTATATCCCGATATCCACCTCTTTAGAATAGTGCAGGCTTTATTGTCAAAGGTTAAGAAAAGTTTAATAAGGCACGCAAATTCTTAATTGACTTTATAGTATTCTATATATGAAATTCCTTTTATTGCACATGAAACTCACATCTAAAAGAATGTGCAATAGTATATGTATCTATACTGCTAGTATCCTAAATACATGCTAATCGTTAATTGATGAATTTGCATTATATTAATATTTTTATTAAATTGATCATATATATATGCCTTTGTGATCATAAACCTTATTTCTATATGTATGCCAATACATGATTGATGAAGGAATTTTTATTAAGTCCAAGAGTATTATAAAAGTCTAATGTGCGCAACAATTTTATAAGTGTTATGTTTAGTTGAAAGGCTTATTTTTATGATACATCTAATATGTTATAACATGAATATCTTGTGGAATATAAAATAAGCCTATAGTAATATAATAATTTCATGGTAATTGGAAGTGTGGATTTGCTATTTAATTCTAATGTGTATATATCAAAGACATGTTAAATAGATGAAAAGATAATAGATATTTATGCTTTTACGAATTAGTATCAATTCTGAAACTAGACACATGATAATTAGTTGAATTTAAAGCTATAAAACATTAGAGCTTACATGGTTATATATGTTGATTAAAGCATCAATGCAAATTTTATTGCTGAACTTTATGATTTTCATAATATGAATTAACTGCTGGATTTTGTTTATTTCTTGAAACAAAGCTTTGTTATATTTGAGGCATGCTGTGTACTTGTTGACGATCACTGTGAGTGGTCGTTTATCATGATTTAGTTCCCCACTAAGCTTTATAGCTTAGCACGGGTGTTTCATCCGTGTAGGTTGTTGGGGTGATATCTGCAGCAGGATGGCCAACTCAAGTCAATGAGAGAGACATTTATAGACTTTTATTTTGGCTCTTTGTATATAGTAAAGATTATAGGATAGTGGTATTGGTGATATTATATGTAAAAATGTTAAACAGTTGTTGTATTTTATAAAGAGACTTTAACGTACATTGAAAAGTTTTTAAACGTATAGCACTCTTATGTATTAAGTTTGATTATATGTTCTCTGTGCAGTTGGTATATGTTTATGTTACATGGTAAAACATGTGTATTGAGTTGGATAAAGTGATATGTACAGATTATAGGCTAAGGGTGCTACAATGGATATCCGAAGATATCAAAATTATGGACCCAATTAGGGCCAAATATACGGTGGACCGGTCAAGGACCCAAAAGTGCCAAGACTTTAACGTACATTGAAAAGTTTTTAAAAGTATAGCACTCTTATGTATTAAGTTTGATTATATGTTCTCTGTGCAGTTGGTATATGTTTATGTTACATGGTAAAACATGTGTATTGAGTTGGATAAAGTGATATGTACAGATTATAGGCTAAGGGTGCTACAATGGATATCCGAAGATATCAAAATTATGGACCCAATTAGGGCCAAATATACGGTGGACCGGTCAAGGACCCAAAAGTGCCAAGTAACAACCCAAATGAGTTGTGCAAGATCCAGCAGGATCAACTATACTGTGGACCTAAAAAGGTCGACTATGGCAGCTGCAATTCCCTATAGGCGCCTATCTATCCACAATTGAACTCTATTGCAGGCAATACTTTATTCATGCTCATATACTCATATACATATTCATAAATATACATACCTATAGGTACATTTGCTTATAGTAGGCTTATTCTTATAAGCATGTCCATCAATGTGCATACCTTTATCATTATTCAAATCATGTGTTATACAAATATCAACATGTTTACACAAGAGCATATGCATATGACATGGTCATACTATTATGTTTTCTATTTCATAGCATAGGTATACATTCATAGGTAAATTTTCAATGTAAGTGATACAATTTATTTACATACGAGTATATGACTCTAGTATACTTGCATTCAAGGTCTATTTTGTTCATTCATATGTGCAACACATGGGGGTAGCCTAATATACTGATAAAGGAGAATAAAAAATATAGTTATGGGCCAAAATCATGCTGTCGCGCTCGCGGCAAGTGTCGCGCTCGCGGCAAGTGTCGCGCTCGCGGCAGTATACTTGGCTATACGAATTTTTCACCCTGTTCTTAAAATCCTGCAAACTGCTTAATAATTTTATTTTGTACATCGTTTTTGACATAATAAACGACCATTTTAAAACAATTTTTCTCTACAAAGTTGTAGATATACATTTCTAGTTTCTAGAACATCAAAAATATTTTCAATATCATTTCTAGAACTCGAGATATGTTGAAATTACTAAAGACTGTTCATCATAGTAGGCAACACATAATTTCCGATTTTCAAGTGAAAATTAGGCAATGTTGTAGACATTATTTGACTTCATTTTCTTCATAGAAATTGTAGGTTTTAAAGTCTACTTTAAGTAGGAATTAACCTCATGTCATTCTGATAATTTTACAATCAATTATGAAGATTTATCCCAAGCTGTTCAAAATTAGAATTATAGGTGTATCTAATATTCATTCCATATAGAGGTAAATTTTAAGGCCAAACTAGTGTTATTTTTCATTACACCTTTATACCTATATCTCATATTGAACTATCAAAATTACCAAAGTTTTAAATTAAGGACCTTAGCTCATTTTATAGCTTAAATTACAGTCAATAATTTTTCAGCAAATCTTCATACAATACCTATTGATACAAAGTCTAAATTCATATCTCATTCCCATTGTTTCATCTATCACACATAAACACCTTGTTGATTCAATTAAAAATTACTTGCATGCATGGAGAGTACAATCCCATACCTTAGTCGACCCTTATCACACCCAAGCTTTCAATCCCTTGCAATGTCTTTCCCTTTATCCTTTCTATCTCCTCCTTCTTTAACTACAACACAATTCATTCCCCATTATTCCATCATTTCCAGCACTTGTTCATCATTTACCACAACCAAGGTGAGAAGAAGAAGAAGATGATGATGAAATTCAATAGAAACCACTTACCTTAGAGTTAAGCACTTAAATGCCTTAATTAACCATCAAGATTTGTCACTTAACTTGCTTGAGGATTCAAAGACTTGAAAGAAAACGCAAGGAAGTAAATTTCTGGTTTTTCTCCTCTCTCAATGCCGACCACACCTTCACCCTCTCTCACTTTTCTCTTTCCATCCACTAAGATTAATCTATTTATAATGCTATGGTAAATGTCCCCTTTAGTCCTTCAAGATTTTGCATGTCACATTAATAACATCTAATTCTTTGCATGTCACAAATTATACCCCACCATTTAATTAATTCTTAATTCAACCTCATCATTTAACCTCTTTCTTACATGAGCCTCTCCATTGTTCTCAAATTCTCAATTGACCCCATTAAAATGTCACCCACCTGGTATTCGATATCCCTTCTTTTAAGATCAGCATAAGATTTCTACCTATCACTCGCTTCTTTCAGCCTCTGTTTGATTACTTGAACTTTTTCTTCTGTATCTCTAACATGGTCAGGACCAATTAACTTACATTCAGTCAACTCAGTCCAGCAGACTGGAGTTCTACATTTCCTGCCATACAAAGCCTCATATGGTGCCATTTGAATACTCTTCTGATAGCTGTTATTATAAGCAAATTACATCAAGGCTACATATTTATCCCAACTTTCAGAAAACTCCAAAGCACATCCCCTCATCATATCTTCTAGAATCTGAATAACCCTTTCAAATTGCCCATCCGTTTGAGGATGAAAAGCTGTACTGTACTTGAGCTGTGATCCCAAAGCTTGTTGTAAACTCTGCCAAAATCTCGATGTAAACCTTGGATCTCGATCCGAAATTATAGACACTGGTATACCATGTAACCGTACAATCTCATTCACATACAATTCTGCAAGCCTATCCATGGAATAATCAGTTCGAACTGGTAAAAAGTGAGCTACTTTTGTTAACTTATCCACTATTACCCAAACAGCATCATATTTTTTTTGAGAAAGAGGCAAACCAATAACAAAATCAATGGTAATGTCTTCCCACTTCCACTGTGGAATCGGAATGGAATTCAAGAGACCTGACGGAAATTGGTGTTCTGCTTTCACTTGCTGACATGTTAGACATTTAGAAACATAATCAACAATATCCTTCTTCATGCCAGGCCACCAGTAAAACTGTTTCAACTCTTGATACATCTCGTTCCCACCTGGATGCATAGTAAATGCAGTATTATGTGCTTCATGCAACAATATTCTTTTCACTTCTTTGTCATCAGGGATACACAACCTGTTATGGTAGTATACACCACCATCTTCTTTCACTGAAAAATCAGATTGATCACCTTCACAAACTGCTTTAACAATCTGTTGTAACTTGACATCATCCTTCTGAGCATCAATCATTGTCTGCTTAACCATAGGCCTAACTTTAAGTTGTGCTAGTAAAGCACCATCAGAAGCAAATTTCCATCTGCACTGTTTTAACATCAACACTGCCATTGACTTCCGACTCAAGGCATCAGCAACCACATTCGCTTTTCCTGGGTGGTAGTCAACTATACAATCATAATCCTTGAATAGTTCCAACCATCTTCTCTGCCTTAAATTAAGTTCTTTCTGAGTAAGCAAGTACTTGAGGCTTTTATGGTCAGTATAAATCCTGCATTTTCCCCATACAGGTAATGCCGCCAAATCTTTAAAGCGAATACCACAGCTGCCAGTTCTAGATCATGAGTCGGGTAGTTCTGTTCATTTGGTTTCAACTGTCTAGATGCATAAGCTACAACTTTACCATCTTGTATCAATACACAACCCAAACCAACCTTAGAAGCATCACTGTACATTGCATACTCTTTCCCTGACACAGGTTGAGTCAAAACTAGAGCTTCAGTCAACATCTTCTTCAACCTTTCAAAGCTTGCATGACAATGATCAGACCATTCAAACTTAGTATTCTTTCTCAACAGCTTAGTGAGGGGTGAAGCAATGACAAAAAAACCCTTCACAAAACGATGATAGTAACCTGCCAACCCAAGAAAACTTCTAATTTCATGCACATTCCTGGGTGGTCTCCAATTAACAATAGCTTCAATTTTATTTGGATCAACCCTAACACCTTCAGCAGATACAACATGACCTAGGAAAGAAACTTCCTTAAGCCAGAAATCACATTTACTCAGTTTGGCATACAACCCATTTTCTTTCAAAGTTTGCAAAACAATTCTCAAATGTTCAGCATGTTCAGCTTCATTTCTGAAGTAGATTAATATGTCATCAATAAACACAACAACAAATCGATCCAAATAGGGTCTGAATACCCTATTCATAAGATCCATAAATGCAGCAGGTGCATTAGTAAACCCAAATGGCATAACTAAAAATTCATAATGCCCATAACGAGTCCTAAATGCAGTTTTAGGAACATCCCCATCTTTAACTCTGAGCTGATAATATCCTAACTGCAAATCTATCTTTGAGAACACACCAACACCACTTAACTGATCAAATAAATCCTCTATTCGTGGCAAAGGATATTTGTTCTTCACGGTCACTTTGTTCAACTGTCTATAGTCGATACACATTCTCATAGACCCGTCCTTCTTCTTAACAAATAAAATCGGAGCACCCTAAGGTGACACACTGGGTCTGATGAAACCTTTGTCTAACATTTCCTATAATTGAACCTTCAACTCTTTTAATTCAGATGGAGCCATTCTGTATGGTGCCCTGGAGATTGGGGCCGTACCAGGTAACAGATCAATAGACAACTCAACATCTCTTTCTGGAGGAAGACCAGGAAATTCCTCAGGAAATACTTCTGGAAATTCTTTCACAATCGGTATTTTGTCAAGCTCCACCATATCCCTTTTTGAGTCAAGGACCAAAGCTAAAAATGCTTCACATCCTTTTCTAAGACAACGTCTAGCTTGCATTGCTGATATAACATTAGTTGATAGCTTAGAACAATTGCCTTCTACTACCACTTCCTTTCCTTCATCATTCCTGAGGGTTACTGTTTTCATTTCACAATTTACCACTGCATGATTCTTGGATAACCAATCCATTCCCAAAATTACATCAAACTCATGAAAAGGCAACACAATCAAATCTGCTGGAAACTCTCTCCCTTGAACTACTATAGGACAGTCTTTACACACCTTATTAACAATCGTACTATGTCCCAATGGACTAGTAACACATACATCAAAATCTAACCGTTGTGTTTTAAACCTATCTCTACCCGAAACCCCAATACAAACATGTGAGTGAGTAGAGCCAGGATCAATGAGTGCATGTATGTTACAATTATAAAGAGAAAAAGTACCAGCTATAACTTCTGGAGCATCCTGTTCCTCCCGAGCCTTCATGGCATAAGCCCGTCTAGCAACCATTTGAGTAGAAGGTCTATCAACTGTTTCTGACATATTATGGGACTGGGATCCATGATGAGCTACTCCAAACCTTCCTCTACCTCTACCTCTTCCAGATGGAGGTGCATTAGAAGCTCCCCTGCTATTCTGTTGCTTAAAACCTTGATTTGGTTTCAAAGGACAATTTGCCATGAAATGATCAGTACAACCACATCTAAAGCATTCTCTAGCCAGTTTCCTGCAATTACCCCAATGATGCCTAGAACAATGAGGACACTCAGGTGCTTGATCCCCACTCTGTCTTCCTGAAGCTTCCCTCTCATTTTTAGGCTTGGTAAAGGATTCTTGCTTCTTTCCTTTACTAGAAGAATTAAAAATAGATTTTGCAGGCTGGCCTCCTTGAGTCCCTCTAAATCTTTTTCCAGCAGATGATCCTCCCCTGGAATCACTTCTTTTATGCTCTCTCTCTCTTTTAGCTATCTCATACTTTTCAATTTTCATAGCAGTTGTGACCAGTTGATTAAAATCTACCACATTTAGAGATGTAAATCCAAACAATTTTTCTTTAATTCTATCATTCAGCCCATCTTCAAAGTGCCTGCATTTGAACACTCCTGTCAAGATCTCCTTGGGAACATATTTGCATAATCAGCTAAATTCTTTTTCATATTCAACCACAGATAGAACTTTTTATCTCAAGCTCAGAAACTGCTTCAATTTCTCCTCCTTGTAAGCCTTAGTAACATATTTCTTTCTGAACTCCCCCTCAAAGAATTCCCAGGTAAGTGGGTCAGGTAACTGAGGTTGTCTCAAAATCAACTTCCACCAATCATAAGCCATGCCTTGAAGTAAGGACACAGCACAAGATACCTTGTGATTTGCAGGACAGTTTATTTCATCAAATATCCTCTCCAGTCTTTCTAACCAGAACTCAGCTTCTTCAGATTGTTCTAGATTGGTGCCCATAAATTCTTATGCCCCATGCTTTCTTATTTCAAAGATTGGAGCCTTTGGCATAGTCATTCTTTGCAGAATCTGGGCCATATCCTGAGAAATTTTTAACAAAGCTTCTCCAGGAACTGTAGTAGGAATTTCATTTTGATGCTAAGAAGAAGTCATTGGATTAGGAGGATTTGATCTAACCGGCAAATTACTTTCAGCCGATTCTTCTATAGTATTCCTAGAAGAATTCTCCATCTTTAATCTATAAGAAAACAGGAACTTCTGCATTAGGCCAACACAACACTATCTCATATTAAAGTTTCTATACTTGCATTGCCCAGAAAAGGCTAAACCTAGGCTCTGATACCAAAAATTGAAACACCCTATACCACATATTTACTATATATAATGCAATCTATGCCATTTTATCTATCTAATCATATGACTAACATAATAATCAAGTTTATCACATCCTTACTGTACATTTATTTGAACAAGCATGTTGACTTCATATGCAATCCCAATATCTTATTATTGATAATACTATATCATCATACTTTAGCTATTTATCTTTCATGTATAGTATTCAGTATTTCAGCACATTTATATAAAGTATTATAGATTCTAGATGCATGCATAAACTAGTATTCTCACTATGAGCTTATTACAGTCTTCCCTTCCATATAATTTACATATATATTTATTACAAACTCTTATACATATTAAACATGTAAGGTACTAAACAAAGTTTATCAAAAGTTTCCTACATCCACTTCTATAGACTGGTGTTGGCCTATCCTGATACAAAAATAGTTCCTATGCAAAAGCCTTGCCTACCAAAACCTACACGGATCAAAATAACCCGTGCTAAGCTATAAAACTTAGTGGGAATTCTAAACATGGAAGACAACCACTCACAGTGGTCGTCAAAAATATAGAATAAACAAAACAATTGAAAAATAATAATAGCTTGCATAACAAGATAACCCTTCACAATTAATTCAACATACTTTATTTCATACGATCCATAATGAGATATGTATATAATGTAAACAGATACAAATTCATTCTTAAATAATCACTGTTAAACATGATAAATCATATATTAGATGCGTAGTTTATACTGTGATTAACTTTGAAACATTATTGCTTTACTTTAGCCTGCTTAGGTTCTAAGAGTGGATAACGGGATCGGTGGATACCCGAGGGTATCAAAACTATGGATATCCGAAGATATCAAAACTATAGACCCAATTAGGGCCAAATATATGGTGGACCGGTCAAGGACCCAAAAGGGCCAAGTAACAACCCAAATGAATTGTGCAAGATCCAGCAGGATCAACTATACTGTGGACCTAAAAAGGTCGATTGTGGCAGCTGCAATTCCCTATAGGCGCCTATCTATCCACAATTGAACTCTATTGTAGGCAATACTTTATTCATGCTCATACACTCATATACATATTCATAAATATACATACCTGTAGGTACAGTTGCTTATAGTAGGCTTATTCTTATAAGCATGTCCATCAATGTGCATACCTTTATCATTATTCAAATCATGTGCTATACAAATATCGACATGTTTACACAAGAGCATATGCATATGACATGGTCATACTATTTTGTTTTCTCTTTCATAGCATAGGTATACATTCATAGGTAAATTTTCAATGTAAGTGACACAATTTATTTACATACGAGTATATGACTCTCGTATACTTGCATTCAAGGTCTATTTTGTTCAGTCATATGTGCAACACATGGGGGTAGCCTAATATACTGATAAAGGAGAATAAAAAATATAGTTATGGGCCAAAATCATGCTGTCGCGCTCGCGGCAAGTGTCACGCTCGCGACAGTATGCTTGGCCATACGAATTTTTCACCCTGTTCTTAAAATCATGCAAACTGCTTAATAATTTTATTTTGTACATCGTTTTTGACATAATAAACGACCTTTTTAGAACAATCTGTCTTCTACAAAGTTGTAGATATACATTTCTTGTTTCTAGAACGTCAAAAATATTTTCAATATCATTTCTAGAACTCGAGATATGTTGAAATTACTAAAGACTGTTCATCATAGTAGGCAACACAGAATTTCCGATTTTCAAGTGAAAATTAGGCAATGTTGTAGACATTATTTGACTTCATTTTCTTCATAGAAATTGTAGGTGTTAAAGTCTATTTTAAGTAGGAATTAACCTCATGTCATTCTGATCATTTTACAATCAATTATGAAGATTTATCCCAAGCTGTTCAAAATTAGAATTATAGGTGTATCTAATATTCATTCCATGTAGAGATAAATTTAAAGGCCAAAATAGTGTTATTTTTCAATACACCTTTATACCTATATCTCATATTGAACTATCAAAATTACCAAAGTTTTAAATTAAGGACCTTAGCTCATTTTATAGCTTAAATTACAGTCAATAATTTTTCAGCAAATCTTCATACAATACCTATTGATACAGAGTCTAAATTCATATCTCATTCCCATTTTTTCATCTATCACACATAAACACCTTGTTGATTCAATTAACAATCACTTGCATGCATGGAGAGTGCCATCCCTTACATTAGCCGACCCCTATCACACCCAAGCTTTCAATCCCTTGCAATTTCTTTCCCTTTATCCTTTCTATCTCCTCCTTCTTTAACTACAACACAATTCATTCCCCATTATTCCATCATTTCCAGCACTTGTTCATCATTTACCACAACCAAGATGAGAAGAAGAAGAAGATGATGATGAAATTCAATAGAAACCACTTACCTTAGAGTTAAGCACTTAAATGCCTTAATTAACCATCAAGATTTGTCACTTAACTTGCTTGAAGATTCAAAGACTTGAAAGAAAATGCAAGGAAGTAAATTTCTGGTTTTTCTCCTCTCTCAATGCCGACCACACCTTCACCCTCTCTCACTTTTATCTTTCCATCCACTAAGATTAATCTATTTATAATGCTATGGTAAATGTCCCCTTTAGTCCTTCAAGATTTTGCATGCCACATTAATAACATCTAATTCTTTGCATGTCACAAATTATACCCCACCATTTAATTAATTCTTAATTCAACCTCATCATTTAACCTCTTTCTTACATTAGCCTCTCCATTGTTCTCAAATTCTCAATTGACCCCATTAAAATGTCATAATTACCAATTTATCCCAAATCAATAATTATACTCAAATTAAACCCTCAATTAAAAATTAAATCACATTAATCAATTTATTTCCCATGCCATTAAAATAAATAAGACATAATTTATCCCTTAATCACCATTAATACGAATTTCTCATTAAATTCTTAATCTTAATCAAATAAAAACTCCTCTCAAAACATAAAATTCATTTAGGGTCAAGTAAGGGTCTGACATCATATCCCTTAATAGTTAGGTCTATCAATACATAATCATATAAAAATAATTCATGGACTTATATGATCAATATATTATAACCAACAAGATTATTTACAATCTCAAATAATCACTCATTGGGGTCATCACATAACGTTCATACTATAATTATTTAAAGGTTATACATAAGCTATAATTATTAAGGTAAAATTCTTTACCTTAGAATATTTATATCTGACAAGGTAAAGATTCAAAATTGATTAAATGTATTTATATTTTAGCGGTTTCGAGCATCATTCAAAACCAAAACACTTTGAGTTTAACTAACTAAGCACATTACATTATAATGTTCAAACTGTGGGATTAATTTTTATTATTTGCATCCCTACTATAGTTGTTTATTTAAATATGGTGACCTGATAATACAAATATTCATTACATTAATATTATTATAATTATCATGTACATTTAAATCATTTATACATCTTATAAAACTTCATCACTTTTCCTTTATGTGAAATAACTACACGATAATGTATTTACTATTAATAGCTTGTCGTTACACTAATAAATGGTTTGTTGTTTATAAAATAAACAGTTTGCTGTAATATTAACCTTTTAGTTATTTTATTTATAGTCTACTAGATCATATTAACTAATCTTAAATACTGTTTAAAGGCTCTTTCATAATTTAACAGCTTACTTCGACTACATAATTATCTCTTACCATTAACTAGTTTTTTTTAACATAAATAATCATATGCTAAACATTTAATTCTTAACTAATTAAAGTATAGTTTATTTTGCTAAATTATTGTGAATGAAACCTATCATCACATGTTCATGTTAACTACATAAGATCAAATTCATATAATTACATAAGCTTATTCCAACACACAAGCTAATCTTATTGTGAGATTAACTCCCATTTTAATATTCTCATACCCTAGCCCTATACTTATCTACCAATATATCATGACCAAATAATATAAACATACCTATGTAAATACAATATTACAAGTAAGTATCCAAGGTTAAACTTGCCCCTGCTTACATCATATGTTTTGAACCACTACTATCAATCAATGCTCACGTTGCTTGTTCACATACTTACTATTTAAACATGTTATTTTAACTTATATTAAATTTTACAATAGGGTACCTATATACCTTAATACATCTTTAAACGATATTGAAACAAGAGAGGGACAAGCTACAATAAGCCAACACAAGAAACAATCTTCTATAATTGCTTATTTCTATACTCTTATTGGCTAGAACTGCCTAAACCAAGGAGCTCTGATACCAAAAATGTAAGGACCACACTAATCTATCCGGATTACTGTTACTTATCTTAATATTTTAATAAACAACACATATAATACTAGCGATATGTTCATCTGGCATACAATTAATTATACTTTGACTTTATAATTCATACATTAGAACAAGATACATAAACATATACTTTGTTACATCGTAAACATATTTTGAGTTAATAGTTACAGAACATGTTCATTACATTATTTTATAAGATTTACACAAATCCAAAAGAGAAAATAGTACAATTTAAACATCCTAACTTCTCTTCCTAGCTGGTGTTGGCCTTGTCCCTTAAGTAATGACATATCTTGAACCAACACGGATAAAAACCCATGCTAAGCTATAAAGCTTAGTGGGAAACAATACATATATGAACAATCACTCACAGTGATTGTTCTCAACCACACAATAAACAGTAATAATATAAAGATATTATAATCAACTTGAAAGAGTCATAATATAACTCACATAGCATAATTAATCATATAATATTACTGTATAATGATGGATCATCAATCACTAATCAAGTGTTCATCAATATTACATATACTGTTTAGTTCATACTGTAAAATGCCTATTAAAGCCCTATGGGTGTGGATAACGGGTACTGTGGATACCTATAAGTATCAAATATCTAAATACCCGAAGGTATTATTCTTGTGGATGCCTAAATACCCGAAGATATCAAATATCTATATATATATATATATAATACTGGATCAAGCCTGTGGTCCCAATCAGGGACAAATAAAGACCCAAACGGGGTCAAACCTGTAGCAGCTGCGACTGTAACCCTATAGGCATGCCTATCTATCCACAACCAAGTTATGTGTGCAGGCAAATAATCATATTTCTTATGTCATTAGCTCATATTATAACATTTCTTTATAAAGTAGAATAATTCCAAATAATAGGATACACTATATAACAATCATTATCGTATAATGGTATTGTATCTATAATTCACATTCGAATAACCAAATATAAGCATCACATATTATTATTTCAAAAAAATTGCCTTTACATTTCATTTCAATATATAATTTATGTATATATAAATTAAATGTTGTACATTCTCGTGTTTATCAGTCATGTAAACTTGTATTGAAAGGTCTATTATGTTCGGTTATAGTAACAACACATGGGGGGTAGCCTATTATAGCGAAAAAAGGAGAAAAATAGGCAAATATAGGGGAGAAGCGCTTGTTGCCGCGCTTGTGGCAAGTTTCACACTCTCGGCAGAGGGCGATGGCCCAAACGATAATTCCTCTGGTCACAAAATCTTATAGACTGGTTAAGAACATCAACTTGTACCTCAATTTAGGCATACCAAACAACTTTTTCTGACAAAGTTGTCTTCTACAAAGTTTTAGCCCTATGTTTCTAGTTTCTAAAAAATTAAAATCATATCAATCAGAGCTATAAATCTATTTAAAGGTTATACATAAGCTATAATTATTAAGGTAAAATTCTTTACCTTAGAATATTTATATCTGACAAGGTAAAGATTCAAAATTGATTAAATGTATTTATATTTTAGCGGTTTCGAGCATCATTCAAAACCAAAACACTTTGAGTTTAACTAACTAAGCACATTACATTATAATGTTCAAACTGTGGGATTAATTTTTATTATTTGCATCCCTACTATAGTTGTTTATTTAAATATGGTGACCTGATAATACAAATATTCATTACATTAATATTATTATAATTATCATGTACATTTAAATCATTTATACATCTTATAAAACTTCATCACTTTTCCTTTATGTGAAATAACTACACGATAATGTATTTACTATTAATAGCTTGTCGTTACACTAATAAATGGTTTGTTGTTTATAAAATAAACAGTTTGCTGTAATATTAACCTTTTAGTTATTTTATTTATAGTCTACTAGATCATATTAACTAATCTTAAATACTGTTTAAAGGCTCTTTAATAATTTAACAGCTTACTTCGACTACATAATTATCTCTTACCATTAACTAGTTTTTTTTAACATAAATAATCATATGCTAAACATTTAATTCTTAACTAATTAAAGTATAGTTTATTTTGCTAAATTATTGTGAATGAAACCTATCATCACATGTTCATGTTAACTACATAAGATCAAATTCATATAATTACATAAGCTTATTCCAACACACAAGCTAATCTTATTGTGAGATTAACTCCCATTTTAATATTCTCATACCCTAGCCCTATACTTATCTACCAATATATCATGACCAAATAATATAAACATACCTATGTAAATACAATATTACAAGTAAGTATCCAAGGTTAAACTTGCCCCTGCTTACATCATATGTTCTGAACCACTACTATCAATCAATGCTCACGTTGCTTGTTCACATACTTACTATTTAAACATGTTATTTTAACTTATATTAAATTTTACAATAGGGTACCTATATACCTTAATACATCTTTAAACTATATTGAAACAAGAGAGGGACAAGCTACAATAAGCCAACACAAGAAACAATCTTCTATAATTGCTTATTTCTATACTCTTATTGGCTAGAACTGCCTAAACCAAGGAGCTCTGATACCAAAAATGTAAGGACCACACTAATCTATCCGGATTACTGTTACTTATCTTAATATTTTAATAAACAACACATATAATACTAGCGATATGTTCATCTGGCATACAATTAATTATACTTTGACTTTATAATTCATACATTAGAACAAGAAACATAAACATATACTTTGTTACATCGTAAACATATTTTGAGTTAATAGTTACAGAACATGTTCATTACATTATTTTATAAGATTTACACAAATCCAAAAGAGAAAATAGTACAATTTAAACATCCTAACTTCTCTTCCTAGCTGGTGTTGGCCTTGTCCCTTAAGTAATGACATATCTTGAACCAACACGAATAAAAACCCATGCTAAGCTATAAAGCTTAGTGGGAAACAATACATATATGAACAATCACTCACAGTGATTGTTCTCAACCACACAATAAATAGTAATAATATAAAGATATTATAATCAACTTGAAAGAGTCATAATATAACTCACATAGCATAATTAATCATATAATATTACTGTATAATGATGGATCATCAATCACTAATCAAGTGTTCATCAATATTACATATACTGTTTAGTTCATACTGTAAAATGCCTATTAAAGCCCTATGGGTGTGGATAACGGGTATTGTGGATACCTATAGGTATCAAATATCTAAATACCCGAAGGTATTATTCTTGTGGATGCCTAAATACCCGAAGATATCTAATATCTATATATATATATATATAATACTGGATCAAGCCTGTGGTCCCAATCAGGGACAAATAAAGACCCAAACGGGGTCAAACCTGTAGCATCTGCGACTGTAACCCTATAGGCATGCCTATCTATCCACAACCAAGTTATGTGTGCAGGCAAATAATCATATTTCTTATGTCATTAGCTCATATTATAACATTTCTTTATAAAGTAGAATAATTCCAAATAATAGGATACACTATATAACAATCATTATCGTATAATGGTATTGTATCTATAATTCACATTCGAATAACCAAATATAAGCATCACATATTATTATTTCAAAAAAATTGCCTTTACATTTCATTTCAATATATAATTTATGTATATATAAATTAAATGTTGTACATTCTCGTGTTTATCAGTCATGTAAACTCGTATTGAAAGGTCTATTATGTTCGGTTATAGTAACAACACATGGGGGGTAGCCTATTATAGCGAAAAAAGGAGAAAAATAGGCAAATATAGGGGAGAAGCGCTTGTTACCGCGCTTGTGGCAAGTTTCACACTCTCGGCAGAGGGTGATGGCCCAAACGATAATTCCTCTGCTCACAAAATCTTATAGACTGGTTAAGAACATCAACTTGTACCTCAATTTAGGCATACCAAACAACTTTTTCTGACAAAGTTGTCTTCTACAAAGTTTTAGCCCTATGTTTCTAGTTTCTAAAAAATTAAAATCATATCAATCAGAGCTATAAATCTGACGATATCTTATAAAAACCACTGACTTGTCCCAATGACAGGGCAGCAGTCAAGACCCGGATTTAAGCAAATTTTTCTTTATACTACAATTTGATTCAGATTTCGTGTTCTTCATATGAAATAAATATAAGTAAGTATAGTTTCATATCCAACTAAAATTTCTTAATTTGTGTCACCGAAACTCATGATAGCAGAAATGTTTTCTAAATTGGTCATGTGAACTCTGAAACGATTTTCCTTTATTTTCAACAAAACTTCCTATTTCAGCTTTTATTCAAGTCTAACCTTTATTTTTCTTGATATTCACTTAATATAACATCTCCTATTAATAATCTTACATCATATGTATAATAAAGACACACAAGCAAGGTTAAGTTCCCATACCTCTTGAAAGACTCCATCAATCTTTCTTTCTCCTTATCTTCTCCTTCCTCTACCTTCTCCCTTCATTTGTTCCTAGCTTTAGGTTGTTATAAAAGTAACCTCTATTTCTCTACCATCTACTATTCTACCCACTAGAATCAGCATCATCATCATAGACTTGAGGGAAGATAAGAAACAAAGGAGAAAAAAATGGAAAGAAGAAGAAAACAAAAGAAATGAATACAAGGCTAATAGTGCCCGGCCATCAAAAGAGGGAGAAGACCAATTTTTTGCTTTCTTTCCTAGCCTCACAAGTATTTAACTCCCATTAGTTGATAAATAAAAATCTTGGCAAACTTTATTTTAGTCCCTCTTTGTATTTTTGTTTCTAAATTTTTTCTCTCATCTTCTTTTATTTCTAGTTTTACCATAATTCTTTCACTTTGTCTTTTCAATCAAGTCCCTACTTTTCAATTTCCCTTAATTAGTCACATAATTAACTTCTGTCTCAAGAAAAATGACCATCTATCTCTCTTAGGGTACAATTAGGGGTATTACAAAATCAACCTCTCAAATCTCTCTTTTATTCATATTTGACCCTTAAGATGCCGAATTTACAAATTGACCCTTAAACTAATACTTTATACTTCAATTACATCCTTGAATATTATTAAACCAACAATAATAATTTAATTATGCACTTATAAAATTCATACCATATAATTCATACATTTATCACATAATTAATGATAACTTAATAACATTTATGCCCTAAACAATAACTTAAATATATTTTTCCTCCAATTATACACACTTTACACTATAATATTAATTGACTATTATATACTCTATCACATAAGACCATGAATTCATTAGATTATAAATACTATAATTCATCCAATAATGCTTAATTAGACTTTAATAATGTATAATTGCCCTTGAATTCTACTAGGGCCTATTTAGGGTCTTTAAAAATTTTCTTTCTTATAGATTTTAATGATGTACCCGTTTTTCACACTTGTGTTGTACTTCTTTGTTATTTCACCCGATGTTTGCTAGTATGTAGCTAGGATCCCATGACTAGGGACTATAAGTTGTTCACGACAGTAAATGTCATATACCAAGGGTCTAATCCATTCCCTTTGATCATAGTAGAGACTGTTTTGTGCTTAGATGCAGTTCACAATGATCCTAACTTTCTTTTTACTAGTAGTGCCTTACTTTTTTGTTAAGTCATTTATTTTAAGGTAGCATACCCCTTGTGGGTTTTCATGCTTGCTTTTCTTATTGAAATATACATCATTTTAGATATTAACATATCTCTATGCCTTATTTTGGCCTTAGATGAACTTAACTCATCTTAGCAACCTTTCTTAGGTATGGCATTGCAAGAAGTTGCTGCTACTTTTAGAGTCTTCTTCTTGAGTTAGAGCTATTGATCCTTGCCCCATACATCATGTCACACTTCATTGCTTACTTTGGGGTTTCCATTCGATATAGGAAGTAGTTAACTAGCTACATCACTTAATAGTTACTGGCATCATGTTTAGTTATGCTTGGTTGCCCATCAGCTACGTGGTTATGGATGGGGATCATAAGTGTGTCCCTTTATGTGGCTTCTATTGTGCTTCCTTCTATATCATTACTCGCTATGTTTGATAGTTCGAGGGTAGGCATGATATTATCAGGCGACCATTGGGCTTTTAAGCTGGTATGCTTTGCCATGCTTTTATATCAGAGTACTTTCAGAGAGTGTGGACCCAATTTTTTATGAGAAATACCATCTCTACCAATTGGTGCCAGTGACCTTACAACTTCTGATGCTTACTAACAATGGGTTTCTAGTTCAACTATCGATAATAAGCTTTGAGCTATTAATATTCCTAATGAGAGAGAAGTGATATAGATTGATTAAATTAGACACTATTGTGGACTATGTCTTTTATTTTTTATGGAATTTTTAACTTTGAACGTGTGAAGAAATATGCTACTTTTGTTACATGAATGGCTATATGTGCGATATTTCTCTTTGATATCAGCACACATGATCATTATTTGATGTTAACCCAATGACACATATTATTCAATCTCAAGAATGAAATTTTACATGCATCATAACTCCTATCTTCAATCAACCTTCTTGGGTTTTCTTGATTGATTATGTTCTCTCAATCTCTTATTTTTCCTAGGATGCCTTTTTTATATTTTCACCATAGTAAGATGCCCAATTTTAGCAAGGCCAAATTTTTTTTTTGTTTTTAACCCACAAGGCATTTATTCTCGTTTTTTTTCTTTTTAGTCTTTAGCAATCGAACCTCTTTAGTTTGTCGACATTCACAAGTTCTTTGAATTCATTGCCATCACTATCCGACAAAATAACGGTACATTTGGACAATAACTTCTTAAGAACAAAAGGGCCTTAACATATGGGCTTGAATTTGCCTCATCTCTCTGGAACTCCTAGTCTCATGTGTTAAAACACTAAGTCTCCCTCTGTCAATAGGTGTTTCTTCACTTTTTTTCCAAATAAGTGAAAGAGGATTTTCTGGTAAATTTGGTTATGATAGTAAGCCCTCACTCTGTCCTTGTCTAACAAGTTAAGTTATGCCAGCCTTTACCTAGCCCATTATGCTTTCGGTATCTCGACTTCTAAAGCTACCCTCAGAGATTGATGCTCAATTTCTATAGGTAATACTACTTCAATTCCATATACCAAGGAAAATGGTGTAGCTCCTGTTAAAGTTCTAGTTGTGGTCCTATAACCTTAAATTGCAAAAGGTAGTTTATCAAGCCAATCCTTTTATGTTTGAACCAATTTGACAAGGATCCTTTTTATGCTCATATTGGCTACTTCAACTGCCCCATTTGCCTACGACTTGTAAGGAGAAGACTTGTGATGTTGAACCCCATACTTGGTGAACATCCATCTAGTTTCTTTTAAAAACTTTAACCCATAGTTTGAGACAACCCATATTTGTATATTATATTATTATCAATGAACCTAGCAACATATACCTTTGTAAAAGAGCCAGGCTCTACCAATTTGGTAAACTAATCAATGGTCACTATGATGAACCTATGTCCATTCAAAGTAGGTGGATGAATCATTCCCATGATACTATACCCCATATAGCAAATGTCTGAAGTCAACATTTTGCTGGCATAACTGACATTCTTTGATGTACTTAGAGCAATCAGTGTCCATTATGACCCAAAAGAAACCTTTTCTCATAATCTTCCTTGCTAAAGCTAGATTGTTCATATGGGGTCCACACACTCCTGTATGTACTTCTTCCATTACCTTTCTTACTCCTTTCTCATCCAAACAACTCAATTGAATTTCATCAAGCTATCTTTTGTAAAAAAACCCATCCTATTGTAATGAACTAGAAGGATAACTTACGAATCAATATTTGGTCATTTTCAGCCACTTCTTTATGGAATATGGACCTTTCTAGGCAAATATGAATATCAAAGTACCATAGCTTCCTATCATTCACCTCGACATCCATTACATGCTCTTTCTCAAAACACAGTTTGTTAGAACTCAAAATTACCATAAGCTTCATAACTATTCCTTTTGTGTTTTTTCAAATGGATACCAAGATAGCCAAAACATCTACCAACTGATTCTCTTCCTTATGTACAAATTCAAATGTACAATCTTCAAATTGACCACTCAAAACCATTAAGTGCCTGAAATAAGGCAACAAATGCTCTTCTTTCACTAACCATTATCCCCACAATTGGTATATCACTAAGGATGAGTCTCCAAATACTTCTACAAAATTTACACCCATAACAAATAAAGCTTTTAACCCAAAAATGCAAGCTTCGTACTTTTATTTATTGTTCGTGGCTTTGCACCTTAACTTTTTAGCTAATGGCAATTTTTCTCCTTTTAGGGTAATTAAATTACTCCAATCCTTGCTCTGTTATTATTCACTGCTATACCAAATTACAATTGCCATCCTTGCACTATTATAGCTATGATGTGTTCATTTAGAAACTCATAAGTCACCTCCTCCCTTTCTAAAATGTTGTTCAGCCAGTAACTTTACTACTGCTCTTTTTTTATGGTTTTCATAGTGAAATATTATATATCGAACTCCTATAATAAAATCAACCAGCTTTCCATCTTTCCTAACAACGAAGAAGCTTTTTGTAAGTAACTAAGGGGTTTCTACTTGGCCATAGCTTGGATTTTATAGGAATGAAAATAGTGTCTTAGTTTTTATCGATGCCTATATGACTGCCAAACAAATCTTCTTAACTTTTATATATTTTGCCTCATAGGGAAGAAACTTCTTACTAAGATAGTATACTGCATACTGAATCCTAAAATCATCCACTTATGCCATCATGGTTCCCACTGAACTGTCCTTTTTTGCCAAATACAAAATCAAAGGTTTCCCTTTATGGGGCGGTTTTAACACTGGTGGATGTAATAGATAATCCTTAATGGTATCAAAGGCTTTTTGACACTCTTCTTTCCATAGACTATTCCTTTTATAGCAACTTGAATATTGGTTCACAAATTAAGGTTAACGTGGTTATGAACCTATTTATGTATTAGATCTTACCCAAAAATCCTCTAACTTATTTCTCCTTCTAAGGAATTGGCATCTCTCTAATAGCTCAAACCTTGTCATGATCAACTTTTATACCTTTTTGACTCACTATATGGACCAATAACTTGCCAGAGGTAACTCGAAAAATATACTTCTTAGAATTGATATGGAGATTTTACATATTGATCTTTTGAAAGAACTGCTCTAGTGCTTCAAAATGACCTTTCCTGGTGACCTACTAGATCATCATGTCATCTACATACACCTCTACTCTTTTATGGATCATGTCATCTAAGATCTTAGTGGCTATTCTCTGGTAGGTATCATCCACATTCTTAAGACCAAAAGGCATGACCTAGTAACCATATATCCCTACTCAGTTATGCATGCCATTTTGATCCTACCCACTATTTTGTTTAAAATCCGGTCATACCCAGCATACCTTTCCATAAAATTATACATGGCGTAAGCAACTACATTGTCAATTAGAAAATTTATGTGAGGTAAAGGAAAATCATCCTTAGGGAAAGCCTTGTTTAGATCCCTATAATCTACATAGAACCTGACTCCTCCATCCTTCTTCGTTATAGGGACCACATTCACTAGCCATGTGGGATATTTGACTTCCACCAAGAACTTATTCTCTATTTGATTTATGAGTTTATTTTTAACTTTCTCAACCAATACTAGCCTAAGACTTCTAAGTTTTTATTTAGCTAGCTTGTACCCTAGGTATTTTTGAATGGCATGTTTGGTGATTTATCGATCTATCCCTGGCATGTCTTCATAAGTCCAGGCAAAGACTTTTTCATATTTTTTTCAATTTTTTTTATTTACTCTCTTTTCAATAGTTATGTCCTATGCTAATAAATTTCTTTTGGGGTTTCCTTAGTTTCAAGATTGAAGGAACATGTGTTTGTTGAGTTAATCTCAAATATGGATGCTTTATGATCATGATAATGCATATTGATATCAGAAGAAATAGGACACAAGCAAGAGGAAATATTCATCTAATTAATGTAATAAGAAAAGCAAAATTTGCTCTCATAAAAAAAGTTCAAGAACATAAATAACATCAATAAAAGTATCTTTTTCAATCTTTTCGGCATTAGATGTCTCCCTCATCTCTAGGTCAGCTTTGGGTAGTTCTTCAACTTTCATCCTCTTTTGCTTTTCAATTTGGGTAGTAAGTAACTTCTCTTTTAGGACTTTTTTTTATGCTTCTTTATCACTGGTTGAGTTGTGTAACAAGATCTCTTCTTTCTAAAAATCCTCAACTAGCTTGATGATTCCCTTTTCCAAGTCGAAAATCTCATTGAACAACTCAAACCTTGCCACTAGCTCATTTACTATCACCTGAGGCTCATTCTCCCCACAATACTAATAAGGACCTAAAGCTTGCATAAAGCTCTGAGTGATATGTAGGATTCCCTTTGCCACCTCTTTCTCATTCCCTCTCTTGCTAGGACCTGTGAAGCCTAACCTCTTCTTATCCTTCTAGCCTTTAGTAGGTACAATGGTTTAAGGTCCATGAGAATTTTATGTTAAACCAATCCCCGATAAAAAAACTCATTTTTAAGCATATTAATCACTTAAAAATTCTCAAAGAAACTCTCTTCGCTATTTTCATTACCAATAACTACCATTACAAACCTGCTGAATGGTTGCATTGCTATTTTGAGTACCAATATGTGATTCTCCCTCGCAGCTTTGATAGTAACCACCTACCCATTATGATGGATTTTAATCATCTGATGCAAAGTGGATGGCACACCTCCCAATTTATGAAACCATGGCCTCCCAAGGAGCATAAAGAAATTCACCAGGATAGGTAACACTACAAACTTCTCTTTTATCTCGAAAGGCCCTATCTTTACTGTAACCTTAAATGTCCCAGCTGTTTACCTCTTGGAATTTTTGTAGTTGGAAATAGGGAGATTGGACCTACTCAGCATATGTTTGTTTAATTAAAAAGCTAAAATTGCCACCTAGGGACACATAATAATAGAAGATCCATCATCCACCATCATGCAAGCTATATGTTTTCCATTAACCTAGGCCTTAATTTAAAGGGGACAATTATAATTCCATCCTTCTATAGGTAAGTAATCACCAGAGTATACCACATTCTCCTTACCTTTAACAAAGTCTAGCAATTTAGAGGGTGAGATAGTGGTAGCAACAGTAGCCTCACTCAAAGCCTCCACTAACTTCTATCCATGTGAATTAGACTATCTCAATAAATCCCAATTGCCTATTTGAGCCTGCATCTTTTTCAATTGCTTGATTATCTAATCATCCTTGATTTCTTTGTCCGTTGGCATTATAGTAGGAGTTGGTTGCCTTTCAATCTTAGGGGGTACTCTTTCACTCCTTGTAATTACCTTTACCTGCCTTCCCTTTTCTACTTCTTTAACTTTTTTGCTAGCTAAACTCCAGATGTCACTAGCCACCAAAGTCCCCTCATTCTCACTCTTCCTGGGAGTATCCCAAAAGTTAATCATAGAAACTTGCGATGTTCTTTAACTAGCTCTATTACCTTTGGGGTGGGGTGAGTAACAACTAGGTACTCATTCCCATACAAATCATGCATCACTTACCACTTAGGCAGGCTTGACCTTATCATGTACATGGTTGGAGGTACAATATTGTAACCACTTTTTTTCTTTTTATTCCTCTCCTCTAGATCCAAGAACTTCTTACTACCAATTAGATATTGAATCTTATTCCTTAGAGCTTGATAATAATTGGTCGATAGCTCCATCTATTGATGGCATGCACAATACAAGTCTTCTTTGTGATAAGGTGTCTCTTGACTCTTCGCAGGCTTTGATGGTAGAGGCTAGAGCTTCCCTTCCTTAACCAATCGATTTAGAACCCAAGACAAGGATTTCCCCAGGTTAAACTGAAGTTGTAACACCCTAATTCACTAATCATGGATAACCATCATTCATTATCAACATCGTCATCATAAACCTAGTAAAGTTAGGCAGACATAATAATAATTATAGAACAGGCCATAATCACATGCCACAATAAAATAATCAAGCTTATAATTATATAATTATAATGTAAATGGCCTTCAAGAATCTCGAAATCCTTAAGGCAACTACATCTAGCTTGTTCCTCTTGAGCTAAACTTGAAACCTACACGAATAAATGAACCCGTGCTAAGATTTAAAGCTTAGTGCGGAACCACATTTCTATGGATAATTCATAATAGTTATCATAAAATCAACGCAACTTTCATTATATAGAAAATATATAAACTTACGATATTAATCATTAATATAGCACTTTGAAGGAATGTCCAACCTTAACTAATTTTATTATTTTTACCCACCTAAAGTAAGTCATTAACTCGTCCAGTTCTTCAAAAGCACTCATAAAACAATTTGTATATTAATTCTTTCCTTATTATTCTAACATCATACATTTACTTCATAATCCTTTCATTATTGACTCTGACATTGATTACTAAGGAGCTAAGCTTCAATCCTATACCATTCAGTGTTTATTCAAAGCACAAGAAGTGCATACAACCAGTAGCACCTATAATCGATACTTTTAAGCATAACATACTTCTCATATATCATGCGATCATAATTATAGAATACATTTACAGTTTATAACTTCTGATCATATTCATGTATTTCTTAACGTTATCATATCGTGGCAAATAAATACCACACAACAACAAATTATATCCTACACTAACCTGTGATTATGTCTGAATTATTGTTATGCACAAGCATGTGTAACCTCAATGTGTAGTGTCTAACCGGTCTTGCATGTAATTATATAGAGAATGGCATTACATATCATGAGTACTTGGGAAGGTCCAATGTCATATGTATAGATTTCATGATTATCAAATCATATGAGACTCAATGAGGTATGTTATAACACAACTAGTTCTTATTATAACATTGTATGCATTCATAATAGCATGGCAAAGTAATTCTCATGGGTATCCATTCCAATATTTTATTTTCATAAAAACGGTTTATAGATAAAAGAATTATGATAACGAAATATAACAAGCCACACATCATGGTTCCATTATATAAGCAAATAAATCGATACATGGATTCCTTTATTTCAAACTCTTTCTTAATCTTTACTCATTGAAATGGTTTATAGCTAAAAGAAATCATGAAAAGCAATATAAAAGGCCATTCATCATGCTTACATTACATAAGTGAGGCAATTAATGCAAGTTTTACTTTATCTTGTGTACATTTTTATCATCTTTAATAGCCTGCCTAAACACTAGTTCAAAAGGTGGATAACGAGAGCAATGGATACTCGAAGGTATCAAACTATGGATATTCGAAGATATCAAACAATGGACCTGAATGGGGTAGAGCAATGGTTCCAGCAAGGAACAAGCTATGGACCCAAAAAGGGTCAATAAATGGTTCTATTAAGGAATAAGACCCAAACGGGGTCAACTATGGCAGTTGAGACTGTATCCCTCTACGTATGCCTATCTAATCCATGACTGAACTAAGACCCACAGGCTTAAACACTTAAAAACATCTTTTATTTAACATATCCTTCTTTACTTATCACATCATTTGGCATAAAGCTACTTTTCATAAAAGAATGTATATCATTCTTATCATACATAAATGTTGAGCTTTAAGTTTCATTACACCTAGTTACAAATCATGTAATGACAAAGCTATATAAACATCCTTCATACATTTCATAGTAGTTTACATGATAATGCAAACACAATAAAATATTACTTTCATTGATCAATCCCATCATACCTGGTATTATGCATTAAGCCAATAAGGCAACTGTAAATGTGTAGTTCTTGCAATTAAAAGTCTTCCTAAGATTATATGCATATCCATATATATAATCATAGCAGTTCATACTTTTGAGGTTCCCATATTGGTTCATCTTATGAAGCAGACTACACATCATAGCATGGTTTAATCAAGTATACCATATAAAACTTACATAACTCATAAATAGTACTTAATTGCATAACTTGTTGTTATTTGCCACGAGTAGCTTTCACACAGCATCATAGCTCCCATAAACACATTATTACTTTAAACAATACTCATGCATTTAGAATCCATATAAGAATATGAATAAGTTCCTTTTGGATTAAGATCAACACTTGTGCATCTTTCATCTTTTAGTTCACTTTTATAGTCTACTAGATCATGGACAATAGGTTATCTACCTTAACCCCATCATGCATGCTTCAACATCTTATTAATACTTTTTCATCGTATAACAAACTATACCCAGATAAAATATGTAAAAGTATTTCATCTTGCAAGTAGCACTATACTTGCAGACTTGATTTCCACATTAAGTCATGGGACATAAATAGGCAGGCAAGTAGTTTTCCCTTATATCTAGGCTAATTATTATTTTATATTATGACTTGGAGTATAACCAACTCCTATCACTCATGATTAAGTGCATTGCATGTACCCCTTTCTTAGCTTAGACAAGCAACCTTACCACTGCCCTCTAATTGCCACAGACTATATCATAGTAATTTACATGTCGTTGCAACAGAATATTAGCATGTGATATTGGGCAAAATCATTTACTATGATAGAGTACGTACCATATCCCAACTTTATAGGACACTACAACTAGCCTTTACATTTAAGATTACTAGGTTGGTCCTTACTCTACTTAGTTTTGTGCGTGTTATGCACTAAAACACATTCTACTTAAAGCAGTTCATGTACAAAGTGCCCTTGTCAAATCCCTCATATCAGCCTTCAAGTGAATACCTTTCCTTATTTCAATAGGTTATTATTCTAAATCTTTCATTGTTACTTCATTTGATAGCTAAGTCTTTATAAACTATGTCTTTCTAGTATTTCTTAATAAAAGAAACTTCAAGATTTATTAGCCCATCAATATTCAATTAGCATATTAACTGTCGTAGTTATCCAAAGCAAGTCTTGCTTAACTATATCATATTTTAAACCTTAGCATTGTAAATACTTTTAGAACTATAATAATTCATCACTAATCAATTAACATAATATTAACCACTTGTATACCCAACCATAATCAATATTTCTTATTGCTAGCTCATTTCACCCTATTCATATCAATATCTTCATATGCACAGGCTATAAAATACTGGTTCACAAATTATTTATGAGTGAGCTATAGTTTTGGGGAGAAGAAAAACCAAATAAAAATAGTGTACAAGTGGTTGTTCATTACATAGAAATAAAGGTCAAGTAGTCTTGCATTTACATGGGTTGTATGGCCAAATGGCCATGTAGAAGAACCGAGAGAAAGGCATATATGGCCAAGCAAGGAAAAGAGAAGAAGTACACTACCATGCATTGGGGAAGAGACATTCATGTGTGGCCATACATGGGTGAGGAACTTCCCATACGTGGCCATACATGGGTGAGGCACTTCCCATGCGTGGCCATGCATGGGTGAGGAACTTCCCATGCGTGGCTATGCATAGGTGAAGAACTTCCCATGCATGGTCGTGCATGGGTGAAGAAATTCCCATGCGTGGGCGTGCTTGGGTGAGAAACTACAAGGCAAAATGTCAGGTGTGGCCGCGTGCTGGAAGGAGAAAGCTTTTGCGTGGCCACGTGCTTAATTTGGGTGAGAAACTACAAGGCAGAAAGTTAGGCATGGCCGCATGCTGGAAGGAGAAAACTTTTGCGTGGCCACCTGCTAAATAGAACAAGGGCCACAAGTCTATGCACGGCCATGCACTAGGAGAAGGAAACTCATGCATGGGCGTGCCTAGTGTAATACAGTCTCGATTCTGCAAATCAACTACCCAAACTCAAAAATCTCATCCTACCCACAATCATACTCATTGAGTTTTAAAACCTCTTAATCTTATCAATGTTGCTAACATCTAATCCTCAACCTCATCAAGGAGGATAAACACACAAGAAAAGGAAAACTTTGGAATTAAATCCAGGAAAACGTAACCATAATTCCCATACCTGGTTTGAAGCTCAATCTTCCTTAGCTCATCTTAATCTAGCTCTCTTACTGCTAATTTCCTATATTCCCTAACACATAAAGGCACAACAAGGTCTCTTAATCCTTTAAAACCAGAGTTCAAACCAAGAAAAGAAATGTAGAGAGAGAAAGAGATCTACAAGGATAAGTATTACCTTTTTAGATGCTGCTCACAAACTCTAAACTTTTCTGCCCATATCCTAATCTCCAACTTTCCTAGGAAGCCTTAAAAGAGTGAATGGGGTAAATATCTTAAGATATTCCAAAATTACCCTTATACATTTTTAACCCTTAAAACTTATTTTCTTAACATTTTAACCCCAAGCTTCTTATTTAATTCAATTGCATTCTTCCTTAGTATTTTAGCTACACTCCAATACCCATGTGCATGATTACCAATATACCCTTTATATGACTTAACTTTAATAATACAAAAATAACTAATTTCCCTTATTAAACCTTAATCCTCATTAGTTTATCGTAATTCAATTAGGGCCATGGTTGGGTCCTTACAGAAGCCTTCGACTAGCCTCTATAGTCTTCCCATCTTTGTTCTGCCTACTACTTTTCCCAACAATATTGTTATTACTAAAGTTCCTCCTTGCATTTTCACTTTTTTCTCTTCTAACTAGATACTCTCATTCAACTTCAATGGCTATATTCTTCAAAGATTCCAAATCATTCAAAGCCTTCATCTTCAATACATCTCTAAGGTATAGACTTGTATTCCAAATAAACAACCTAATTTTGTCAGCTGTGTCAGGTTTCCTCTTCATCTCCATCATGCTATTCCTCCACCTGGTGAGGTACTCATGAAAGGACTCATCGTGCTTTTGTTGAAGTAGCTCAAGGTCTTTCAAAGTGACTTCCATCCTTATGATATAGTCATACTACATATGGAATTTAATGATCAAAAGGTTCCAATCTTCCTTAGTTCGTCTATCCAATACATGATACTAGTCTATTGTAGGCCTAGTCAAACTTAAGCAAAAGTACTCCACCCTTCATTTCTTAAATAGAGTAGTCCACTTCATGATCAGAGTGTACTACTTGATATACATCGAAAGGTTTAAAGTGCCATCAAGCCTTGGAATATTAGTTATCTTTATCCTTTGAGGTAATGACTCATGGCTACCCAAATCTTTATCTTCAGGGTTTATCACCTACCAGTAAATAACAACCTATACATGGCTTCAATCTTTCCCTCCATCTTCTCCAAAGTTAGGTCCTCAAGACTAGGTCTCTTTATCCTTATGTTCATCACCGAGGGAACATAGTCCTCATCTTTCTCCTTTATAAATTCATCTTTCTCCTAGGTTCCCAACAAGAGATGGCTCCACTATCTCACAAACGGGTGCCATAGGCTAAGCTCTTGCATTAAGTGCTATGGAAGCCACCATCCAACTAATCATAACATGTATACTCTCTTTAAACTTCTGTAGATGTGTGTCCATCCTTCATTATAAGTCATCCCTTACTGTCGTAGGCCTAACAAGGGGGACATTAAGCTATCCTTTAAGAATGGAAATCTCACAATAGTATCATCAGCTGCTCTCCCACTTTTATTCCCTCTTTCAATCTCATTCATCCACTAATTTTCCATTTCCAAAATGATTCCCTAATTATATTCTAATAGTTGGCTTGACTTTCACTCGAAATTGACCTCTGAACCCAAATCTAAACTTTAGTCTAGCCTTGGTAGTTTGAATATATATCTTTAAACTAGGCGCCTGTCCAACCTTCTAGACCACTTCGATGTGTCTGTGATGGCTACAAAGGTCAAGCTTTAGGAATGATGCATGAATATAGCATACACCTGATGCATGAATGAATGCATGATTTGGTTAGACAACATAAGCTCTCTAATTAAAAGTGCAGGCATATGGGTTTTCACCATTATGTATTATGACTAACTCACTATATCGGGTGTGGCCTGTCAGGGCATGGCAGCCTTTGATTGGTACCCTTCTATTTTTTTTTGAGTTTGGTCAACACACAAAGACCCACACATGCAAATATTATTATGGTTGTACAGCCTATGGGAAGTTACTATTGTAATTACTTGGCTTGAGTCAAGGGTCATGAAACTTTAGGGCTGCCTAAGCATGATCCCTACAAATAGGTCTAGCTCATCACAAGCATAATGACAAATAACTCACCATTTTATGTACAAATTTGTACTAGGCTAGTTGATCTCCTTAACACATTCCCATATTAAGTGAACATAGGGCTTAATTCGAGATAGTACTAGGGCTGAAAGGGATCCCTAGCTTAATTCTAAAGCTTTAGAATGAATGCAATTTTAAAAAAGGAGATAGGATTAATAATAAAACCCATTTAAAAAGAGCTTAACCAATATGCTTTTTAGAGCAAGGTCACTTTGGTCCTCAATGAAGTTGCTATTGTGATGCATGCTAGAGCTATCTCTAGATTTTGGATTTGATTCTTGATGGTCGGCTTTTCGGGTTCGAGATCGGAGAAGGCTCGCTTGACTCATAAATTGGCCACTTTACCATAAAGAGGGATCAAACCTAGTCTATAATTAATAGTCAACTTATGAAGGCATCTACTAGTTGGCCTCAAAAGGCAGGTGTCATGGAGTTGCCACCTGAGAGAACATCGAGAAGTTTGTCTCGACCTTTTGATGCCCAAATAGAAATTAGTATTCGGGATGTCATTCTTATTTGACATCTTAGTTAGGTGTTATTTTTTAAGTGGGTTTTATATTTAATCGACTCTCATCTCTCACACGATGCAAGCAATAGAATTTAAGGAACATCCCATTCAGATAAGGAAAGCATTAAATAAAGTAAAATTCATACTTAAGATTATTGGATAAGTAAATTGTCCTAAAGAATAATATACAAAAATAAAAGAAACAAGGCACATAAAATGGGCTATTGATTACTTTGGGAACATTGGTTCCCTCATGCATATTTACAAATCAATATTTAAGGTAAAAAATTGAACATTGGTTCACATTTAGAAAAAAATCAAATTAATTCAATAGAAAATATTTTACTGCATTTTTATTTCAAAGCGCTTGAAAAATTCATTTTTTAGTAACTATTACAACCTAAAAAGAATAATATATCCAAAATGAATCCTACATAATACATTATGGCAAAAATAAATAAACAATTAAGAAAATCATAATTAAAAAGCAAAATAAAATAATTGGCACTATCGAGGAATGAAAAAGATTACGAGTAGGGAAGCACAATTTTCCATACAAACTATATATTCTATTGAATCATAAATGCACCAATCGCTCAAAAATCACAAAAGATAGATAAATTAGTACAGAGAGATAAAAAAAATCACATAATCATTTACATGAAGATAAAACACAAATTAATGCACACTGTATAGGAGTAAGTACTTGTCAAATTATGTATGATTATTATAATAGATGAATAAATGAGGCAAAATAGATGAAAGACCTAAAATATAGGAAATAACACCTAAAAAATAATCCAATGTTGCCCAAAAAAGTGAGGGATGGCCATAAAATGAGCAAAGGATGGGATGAAAAGACATACTATTTGTCAAACAACATATGGTCATTCGTCGATCTATCTTCCAATCTAGCACCTTTGGATAGAGTAGAAAACCAGAGGCCAACATCAAAAATGTAGAAAAATTATATAAAAATTATTCCTAGCTTCTAACATGCATTTATACAACTTAAATTGAAAGTGTAGGTATATGGATTTTGATTTTTAAGTATTTTAACTAACACATATAGATTTGGTTGGGTCCACCGAGGCATGGTAACCTTTATTGGTAACCTTCTAATTTGTTTAAATTTGGTCAATACATAAAGGTCCACAAAGTAGGCAAAAGTTATTATGGTTATAAAACCTAGGGGGAGTAGTTGTTGAAGTTACGTGGGTTTAAGATTGGGTGATGCTACTTTAGGGCCACCAAAGGACGGTCCCTAGAAATGTATTGGATCATTTTTGTTGAAGGTCACTTTAACTATAAATAACTTTGTTGGGAATTATCAGTTACATGCATCTCATACATAAGCAAAATTTAAAATTTTAACCAATAGATTTGATCTTGCCATAAATTTACAATATATATATTAATGTGAATAAAAAAAAATTACCTTTGATTTTTGTTGAATAGTTGATTTTTCTTCTCACCTGGTGTTGCAAACCACATTGTCTAAAATTAAACATCTCCAATGAGTAATCCACACTAGAGAAGGATTGAATGAACCAACAAAGGAGGAGATAAAGGGCTGGCTGTAATCCCCTTGTTGCTGGCAAGGGTGGTGGCAGCTAGGGTTGAGAGAGTTAGAGAAATGCTTTTCTCTTAATTGTTCACCTTAACCCTAATACCTTATCACTTGGATTTTTATAGTTAGGTTAAAAATCCAACTTCATAATAGGATTGGGCTCTTTAAAATTGCTGGAGAAATATTAAATGGGCTTTTGGAATTATTAATAATTTATTTGGGATCAATCAAATCTAATTTAAGTCATTTCATAAAAGACTATGGACAAAACCCACAAACTAGGCCCTTTGTGCATATACTTGGATTTAATCACCCAAATGAATTCTAAATCCATCGAAATTAAATATGTGGGCTCCATATTACTTATGAGCAATATATAATTTTTTTTGGTCCAAGAATTAGGCCTCTATGGCCTTCTACTAGGGTATTAGTAGATCTATTAATTATTATATCAGCCCTATAACACTTATAGTCCAATAATAATTAATTATGAAATACAATATTTCATTTAGGTCCATTTTACAGAATATTTCTAAAAAGTTCTGCGAACAATTTTACTTGAGCATAATTAATCACACTCTCTAGTTAATTATTCTCCTATTCACTTCTCTACTCCCATAATAATATCAAATATTATTATCCTTTTTGTTTTACCATTTTATCCTTTTCTCTATATGTGTGTGACCTATTGGGTTCCTATCTATATTGACAGTATAATAGGTAATTGTGAGTTCTATTCAAAACTCACATGATTTAAACTTTTTTAAATCATTTTATCAATCCATATTGATATTTATAATACACTATTATACAAGTCATGATTAGCCTCTAGCTAGGCATCATGACTACCCAAATGTCAGGAAAGTCAAGTGGTTTGACTATACCCTTCCATAGAAACAGTTACCATGCAATTACTCCTTTCACCACTCTTATCTGAATTAGATTATGAGTATGGATTTCTGTCAACTCATATAAATCTAATTATGTATGTTCTATTAATTTAACCATTGTTCCCAAAATTCCCTTCATGGATCCCTATCCATCTTTGGATATTACTCTGGCCAGAGATTCTCTAAACATGGCAATTATAGAATCATACGAGATAACTTCCCTTAATAAATCTAGGATGGTTAATCCTTTGTTAAAAACTCAACTATCTTCAAGAAGGTCATGATATACCCATCCTCCTAACTATGTTCACCCCAATTTGGAAGTAATTAGTTATGGAGTCAAAGTATACCACTTGCTACTTAAGGTAACTTTGGTGATCTCAAGTCTAATGATACTTGTATAACCGCTATGAAGAGATTTCTCACTGACATAGATTTAATATCCATGTGAGGATTCTCTTTGCAGGTCTCCAATGAACTTGTTCTTCTAACAAGCATCCACATGTTAGCTTTTATTATCTTCCATAATCACAGTTATGAGAACCACTGCTTAAACCATTCGAGAAGCATAACATGTGCTAGTCTGTTCGAATTAACAATGTCCTATCTTGTTAATTCTATAACCAGGGATATTTAGATATTAACACATTTGTATGCAATAGACATCTCATATCATGAACATTTTCATGATTGCCTTTGCACTGTGTTTATAATATCTAGGACTTCATTTATTAATTTAAGATTTACAAACTCATGTATTTAAACATAGCATTAATAAATGAATGATGCCTTTAATTAAGAATATGAGTTCATACATATGAAATAGATCCCTATTACATGGGCTCTAGGGCATACTCTCTAACAAACTTTTGTTAGGTTAAAAATAGTTTTAAAAATAAGCTTGAAAATCTATCTTAATGTATAATTGTTGGAAGAATTTACTACAATTTTGGTATACATTTTTGGAGAATTTTTTTAGCATTTAAATGAATTTAGGCATCTTTAGAATTTCTTTGTTTTTTTTATCTTTATGTATAAATTATCTTAATTATATTAAGTACATTTATAATGTAAAAATAATGCATAGAAAGGGTTAAGTTCATGGAATATATGAAATAATATAGCATAGTATACTATAAGTATAATTACTTATTGAAGCATATTTATTCTAAAGGTATGTTATTATTCACCTTATGGACATAACATAATCATGCTTATATGTTATAGTATTATGACTTGTCCCTACATTAAAAATGTCAATTTATATAGAGATATGACTACCAAGATATAAATGCTCATGTACAAATTGATCATAAGATTTTTTATGGTAGAGAATATATGTTTATATGCTAGAGATTATGTGTCTTTTGATATCACATGACTATATGATGAAGCATATGGATAGTGATTGCAAGCTAAGGTTAGTTATTATTTACCTATTTGAGATAACGTGAATATAGTATTATATGATGACTATGTCATGCCTATATGTTTTATGCCAAAAGATTAGTCACAATAATATAGTAAAGTACATGATATCATTGATAAAGGAGACTATATATACATGTATATACACTAGAGATGGTATGATTTTCCATTGATTTCTTATATTTGCTAATTGTTTGATTTGTACTATGAGTCATGCATACAAGCTTATGTACTAGTGATGGTATATCATTTACATGATTATTAGGCATTAACTAGTTAATGAAATAAATACAAGTTTGCCATACAAATTAAGTTTGATCACAATATTTCCTTATAGTAGTGTTTAAATTATGGATATATAGGTGTATATAGTTATAATTGTAGCTGCCACCATTTTGTCCAAATGGGTTTAAAGTATAGTTGATCCCGTTTGGATCATTAACCAACCCCGTTTGGGTTGCTTAACTAATCTAAAGTATAGTTTGCCCTCGCTTGGGTCTACCGATTTGATATCTTCGGATATAAATCATTTTGATACCTAAGTGTATCTATCATTTTAGTTATACTCATGTAGAACCTAAGCAGGCTAAAAATTAAAATTATATTAATGAATATAGTATTTTAATTAAAGCATGATTTGCTTAAATGTTATTGTTGTACTATATGATTGGTTCTAACAACATAAATTGTATCTCAAGTTTAAATGTTTATAGTATATTAATCAACCATATGAATTATGTATATTGGGATAGTTGTTTATCTTTGTTGCCTTAATGTTCATATGTTTGTGATGTTGCTAGAATAACATATTTGTTATCATTGATATTTATATAGTATGTTGCATCCGATGCATGTTGATTTTGTATCCGATGATCGCTATAAGTGCTCATCCATCATGAATTATTTTCCCACTAAGCTTTATAGCTTAGCATGCATTATTTTATCTGTGTAGGTTAAGTAGATACGACTTTTGCTTAGGAATATCCTCTACATCAAGAAAGGCTAATACAAGATTGATAACAGTTGATATAGGAAGATTTTGTAATAGTATTTTGAAATATTTTGTATTATAGTTATTAGACATATGAGGAGGTATTCAAATATGTGTATATAGAATTGTAACAAACTCATGATATGACTAAACAAGTATATACATGCACGTAGAAACTAAAGTAGCACATATATAAAATTGTATGCATGATACTAAACATGATATAAGCATGTAAATAGTTAAAGTAACATCTATATGAATATATATTACATAGCATAATATGAGTAATAGTAACATAATGATCTTATAATAAATAACATCAAGCATGGTAGTGATGGAAAGCATGATCAATATACCTAATCGAATATAGTTAATAAGTTAATTGCATAAGGGTGTGACAATTTTTGTATCAGAGCCTATGTTTATCATTTTTTGGGAAATAAAAACCTATGATTTTGTAATGTAGTACAAAGTCTTGGTTACCTAATGCAGAAGTTCCTATTTTTCTTATAGATATTATATGGAACATTATAAAGATGCTAACAAGAAATCATCCGAAAGCAATAAACCAGCTAGAATGAATCTTACTAATCCAAGATCTTCATCATCTATACAAAATGAGATTCCTACAGCTATTCTTAGATAAGCATTGCCAAAAAGTCTCAAGATATGGCTCAAATACTTCAAAGGATGATAGTGCCTAAAGCTCCAATATCTAAAATAAGGAAGCATGGTGTAATAGAATTCTCAGGCACTAATATAGAGCAGTCAGAGGAAGCTATATTTTGGTTAGAAAAGTTAGAGAGAATCTTTGATGAAATTAATTATCTAGTAACTCACAAGGTGTCCTATGTTGTATCCTTACTTTAGGAAGCAGCCTATGACTGGTGAAAATTTGTTTTGAAGTAACTGCAATTACCAGATCCCCTCACTTGGGAATTCTTCATAATTTAATTTAGTAAGAAGTATGTTATCGAGGCATTTAAATAAGAGAAGCTAAATCAATTTTTAAACTTGAGATAGAGAGTTATGTCTGTTGCTGAATATAAGAAAGAATTCAATAACCTATGCAAGTATGTTTCTTATTACATACTAACTCATGCTTTTAAGTATAAACAATTTGAGGATGGATTAAATGATTTGATTGGAGAGAAGTTAATAGGACCTACATCTTTACATGTCCTGAATTTTCATCAACTTGTTATAGCAGCTTTAAGAGTAAAAAAGAATGACATAGCTAAAAGAGAAAAAAACAAAAAAATAATTTCTTCTTGTTGTTGTTAATAAAGTGTATGAAAAATAACAAACCCATTGGGGCATAGTGTTGTTGTTAACAAAGTGTATAAAAAGTGTCCTATTTTAATTTAAGGGAAAGAATTTCTTGCTAATCTTATAGAATTATTCTTTCAGGAGTTTGACATTATACTAGGTATGTATCAGTTATCTAGACATCAAATAGTTTTTGACTGTGGAGCTAAGAATGTAACTCTTATTGATGATGATGGTTAAGAAATTTTAGTTCAAGGCATTCAAACTAAGCCATTAACCAATGTGATAATGGCAATACAAGCTAAATGATTTCTTAGAAAAGGGTGTGAAGCTTTCTTTGTCAAAATGCTTGATTCAAAAAGAAAGAACGTAAAACTTCAGGAGATTTTAGTGGTGAATGAATTTCCTAATGTGTTCCTTAAAGACTTGCCAAGTCTTCACCCTGAGAGGGATATAGAGTTATCTTTAGAAGTTCCATCTGGTATAACTCCTATTTCCTAGGCACCCTGTTGAATGGCTCATTTGGAAGTGAAAGAATTGAAGATTTAGTTACATAAATTGCTAGATAAAGGATTTATTAGGCCCAATATATTGCCTTGTGGTGCACCAGTTTTGTTTGTAAAGAAGAAAGATGGATCTATAAGAATGTGCACCGACTATCGATAGTTAAACAAAGAGACAGTTAAGAACAAGTACCCTTTACCAAGAATTAAAGATTTAATTTATCAATTGAAAGGTACAAGAGTGTTTTCTATGATCGACTTACGATCAGTGCACTACTAGCTTCGGGTGAAGGATGTCTATATTCCCAAAATAGCGTTTAGAACCCCATATGGACATTATAAATTTTTAGTAATGCCATTTGGTTAAAAAATGTACTGGATACCTTTATGGATCTCATAAATAGGGTATTTAGAATCTACTTGGATCAAATTGTGGTTGTGTTCATATATGACATATTAGTTTATTCAAAAAATGAAATAGAGTATGCTAACCACTTGAAAAATGTACTACAAACATTGAGGGAGAATAGTTTGTATGCTAAGTTAAGCAACTGTGATTTTTAGCTTAATGAAATTTCTTCCCTTGGGCATATAGTGTCTTTTGAGAGCATTAGAATGGATCTAGCTAAAGTAGAGGCTATTGTGAATTTGAGGCTACCTTGAAATGTTACTGAAGTGAGAAGTTTTGTAGGTTTAGCAGGATATTACCATCACCTTGTGGAAATTTTTTTTGTTATTGCCACACCACTCACAAAATTGTTGAGAAAGGGTATTAGATTTGAATGGACTTATAGATGTCAAGCAAGTTTCGATCAGTTAAAGCAAATGTTAAAGGAGGCTCTAATTTTGATGCAACCAATTTTGGGATAAGAGTATGCCATGTATAGTGAAGCTTCTAGAATTTGTTTAGGATGTGTACTAATGCAAGATGGCAAGGTTGTGGCTTATGCATCTAGACAGTTAAAACCACATAAGCAAAATTACCCAATCCTTGACTAAGAGTTTGTAGCAGTGGTATTTTCCTTGAAGATTTGGCGATATTATTTTTGTAGGGAAAGATGCAAAATTTATAAATATAATAAAATTCTCAGGTATTTGCTTACTCAAAATAGAACTTAACTTAAGATAGTGTAGATAGTTAGAATTATTTTAGGATTATGATTGTATAGTGGATTATCACCCTGGAAAAGTAAATGTAGTAGTTGATGCTTCAAGTCAAAAGATAATGGCAGCTATGATGTCATAACAATGAATATGAAATTTTTCATCGAATGGTGCTTTGATAGCTTAGTTAAGGGCTAGACCTTGTTTAAGGCAAATAGTGATCAACGCATAGAAAGATGATAAAAAGTTGCAACAAATTATCAAATCCACACATAAAAGGGTTTAGTCAGAGTCTACAGTGAACGAAGATGAGGGTGTGTATTATCAAAATAGAATATGTATACCAGATGTTAGGAATTGAAAATAACAGTATTACATGAAGCACACATCACATGATTCACTATACATCCTGGTGGGAATAAGATGTATTGGGATTTAAAATAATTCTATTGGTGGCCTGCAATGAAGAAGAATGGGATAGAGTATGTCTCTAAGTGTTTAACTTGTCACCAAATGGAAGTAGAACACCAGTTGCCCTTGGAATTGTTGAACCCTATTTCTACTCCATAATGGAAATGGGAAAATATTACCATGAATTTTGTGATAGGATTGCCCCTTACATAGAAAAAGCATTATTCAGTATTGGTTGTTATTGATAAGTTGACTAATTCCGCTTATTTCATAGCAAATCAAATGGATTATTCCATGGATAAATTGGCAGAACTCTATGTGAATGAGATTGTTAGGTTACATGGTATTCCGGTGTTAATAATTTTGGATTGTGATCTAAGGTTTACATCAAGATTTTGCCAAAGTTTACAATGTGCATTGGGAACATAGTTTCATTACAATACAACTTTCCATCCTCAAATAGATAGACAATCTAAAAGGGTTATCCAAATTTTAGAGGATACGATTTGGATTTTGTAAGAAGTTGGGACATGTATTTGTCTTTAATGAAATTTGCTTACAATAATAGTTATCAGGGGAGTATTGAGATGGAATCCTATGAAGCATTATACGGCAAAAAATTTTGAACTCCAATTTATTAAACTGAGTTACCTGAATTGAGAATAATTTATTCTCATATTGAATGCCATTTTGCTGGATGATGAATGTTGGAAATCAACGCTTATAAGAATGGTTTTTTGTAGTTGAAAAAGGGAGTAGTGGAAAGAACAAAAGGTAAGACTTAGTTCAAGATTGAAACTTGGATTTGGTGATTCGGCCAAAGTATGGTAATGGGTGTTTTTGTGATAGTTTTCATTGTAATCAAATGCTGGAAATTTTAGTAAAAATGAGGATTATGGCATGAGTTAAAAAACCAAAGAGAATGAGGTTTAATTTTTCAGATAGGATTTATTAATGGCAATGCATGCAATCAATTGTTAACATCAGCTTCTATAATTTAAGTATATCTCAAGCTATAGACCTTTAATTGAGTTGATTTATGTTGGTAAATAAACCAATTTTGTAAAAGAAAATTGAACTTGGTTTTGCTTCTAAATAGTTATAATTTGTAATTGAATTTGGAACTAATGTGCAGTATATTATAGTGGATAGTTTACAGTGTTTTGTGCACAAGTTGTTGTATATAGGTCGAAATACTATCAGTCTGATTTATGGTGAAAATAGACTTATATTTCTACAATTTCTAACATTAAATCCTAATTTAATTCTAATTATAAATATTTCAAATTATGGGTTGAAATCGGGATTGTTGGAAGCACTATTTTCAAGAATAGCTCTTCATGTTTTAGCAATATCTTTAAACTTAAAATGCTATTGATGTGATTTTTAATGTTGCTAAAACTAGAAATGTATTGGATCATTTTTGAAGAATATCACATTAACTATAAATGGCTTTTGGTAGGTCAAAAATAGCTTTAAATATAAGCTTGAATATCTATCTTAATGTAGAATTGTTGCAACAATTTACTACAATTTTTGTGTACATTTTGGATACATGTTTTTTAGCATTTAAATGAATTTAAGCATCTTTAGAACTTCTTTGTTTTTCTTATTTTATGAATAAATGATCTTAAGTACATTTATAATGTAAAAACAATACATAGATAGGGATAAGTTCATAGAATATATGAAATAATGTGACATAGTAAACTATAAGTGTGATTACTTTTTGAAGCATATTTATGATAAAGGTATGTTATTATTCACCTTATGGATACAACATTATCATACTTATATCTTATAGTTGTATGACATTTCTCTACATTAAAAATGACAATTTAGATATAGATATGACTATCAGAATATAAATGCTCATGTACAAATTGATCATAAGTTTTTTTGAGGTTGAGAATATATGTTTATATGCTAAAGACTGTGTCTTTTGATATCACATGACCATATGATGAAGCATATCTATAGTTATTTCAAGCCAAGGTGAGTTATTATTTACCTATTTGAGATAACATGAATATAGCATTATTTGAATACTATGTCATGCCCATATGTTTTATGACAAAAGATTTGTTAAAATAATATAGTAAAGTACATGATCTCATTGATAAAGATGACTGTGTATACATGTATATACACCAGAGATGTTATGATTTTTCATTGATTACTTTTATAAGCTAATTGTTTGAATTATACTATGAGTCATACATACATCCTTATGTACTAGAGATGGTATATCGTTTACGTGATTATTAAGCATAAACTAGTTAATAAAATAAATACACACTCACAATTCAAATTGAATTAGATTACAATATTGCCTACTCGTAGAGTTTAAATTGTGGATAAATAGGTGCCTATAGGGATAATTATAGCTGCCACCATCTGGCCCAAATGGATCTAGAGTACTGTGAGACCCCTAAATGACCCTAATTGAAATTTTCATGATTTGAGTAGGATTTATTTGATTAAGATTAAAATAAAAATGAAAATTTCATACAAAATATGGGACAAGTGATAAATTATTGTGTTATTATATTATTTGCATGAAAATAAAATTTAATGTTGCAATTTAAAATTACTCAAGGGTATAATTGATGTATAAAGTATTAATTTGGGGTAAATTTGTATTTATGGCATCATTTGGGGCAAATGTGAATAAATGAATAATTGAGAGGTTGATTTAAAAGATAGATTAAAAGGAGGAGTCAAACTATAGCATGCAAAAAGGTGTGTGATAGTTGTGTGTCGTGCAAATTCTTAAGGGACCAAAAAGGGGATTATCCTTTGATATTATAAAAAGAAAAAGCTTAGGAGAGAGAGGAGAATGGGATGGATTTTTCTTGAAGAAAATCCAAAAATGCTCTTCTCTTTACTCTAAAATCCTAAGTTGATTTCTTTAAGTGATATTGAAGAGGAAATTGTGCATGTTGGTTAATCAAGAGTATTTGTGTAACAAATTAAGGTAAATATTCTCATCTAATAATTAATATCTTCTTTTTCATTGTCATCTTTTTCTTCTTCTTCTTCTTTAAATGATGGTGGATTGAATTGAATGTGCAGGTTGATGCTGAAATTAAATGAATGAATTATTGATTAAGAAGAAGAAGGAGTTAGGAGCAAAGAAAAAAACGAAAGCTCAAGAGTGAGATTAGAGAGTGATTTCAGACAAGTTATGGGATAGGGTTTATCTTGCATCATGTGACTATTAATTGTATCATTAAGATGCATATGTGTCATGGATTGAATAAATGGGATGAGGTAAGAAGTTAGGATGTGTTACAATAAGTGTTACATAAAGAATTGATGAAACTAATGGTTGTAATTTGGACATAAAATGAGTTAGGGACCTTAAATTGAGACCATGTTAATTTTTATAGTTACAGAAGAGTTATACGTATAAATGTGTAGTTGAAATCTGGCACTAATTTGGCCTCTAAACTATCCTTATATTTATTGAATGTTAGGTGTATTGTTAATTCCAATTTTGGAATAGTTTGTGGTAAAATCTCAATATTTGTTTGTACAATGATCAAAATGACATGAGATTAATTCATACTCAAACTAGACTTTAAAACCTATAATTTCTATCAAGAAAGTAAAGTCTAATAATGCCTATAATATTGCCTAATTTTCACTTAAAAACCAAAATTCTGTGCTGCCTATCCTAATGAACAGTCTTTAGTAAATTCCATATATATTGAGTTATAGAAATGATATTGCAAATATTTTTGATGTTTTAGAAACTAAAAACATAGGGGAACAAAGTTGTAGAAGATCATGTTTGCTGAAAATTCCATTTTGGAGGTCTAAAATGATGAACCATTTGAGGTAGAAAAACTGTTTTGCAGAATTTTCATAAGGTATTTAGGGAAGGCATGGGCGAGACCATTTATCTCAGCCATAAACAACTTCTTGAATCAATTTCAGCCTTTAGTCTTGGATGGAACAAATTGTCTCAGCCGTGGCCCTTTTATTTAGTAGTCATACATGATTTTTTGACTCCTCAAATATCAATATTTACCTTAACATTTTGAAACTCATCTAAAGTATGTTAAAACATGAAATTAAACTTAAAATATGGTATTAATATGTGAGTTTAGGACATTTTAAGAATATAAATAAGAGAGTAAAATGTAAGAGCAACACATGAGATTAATTTAATGATTTATAAAAACAAAGTTGTAAAGATATGTTGTCACCATATATTGGAACTCTCATTGAAGTATTTGAATATGTGAAAGTATGAAGTTATGAAATTATCACTAACCATATATTTATGTTAACATGAAGGTGATATGGTGTGTTGCCAAAAAGAATAGTATGTTCAGGTATAAGTTCATGATGAGAGGTATGTTCAATTACCGACACTCAAATTTCTACATGTGTGCATGAATGCATGTTTATACAGTGGAGAATTGTGTACTATAATATGAATATATGCATGTACACGATGTATGATTTAAGTACAAGTATGATATTTTAAATGAACTTGAAAAACTATATTGCCTGCTACTAGAGTTTAACTGTGGATAGATAGGCGCCTATAGGGATATTGTAGCTGCCACCGTCGACCTTTTACTTCTAAAGTACAATTGATCCAATTGGATCATTCACAGCCCTGTTTGGATTTTTGACTGGTCCACCGTACAGCTAACACTGATTGGGTTCATAGCTTTGGTATCATCCGATATCCACCATTTGCTACCCTCGGGTATCCACCGATCCCGTTATCCACTCTTAGAACTTAAGCAGGCTAAATTAAAGCATTGATGTTTCATAGTTAATCACAGTATGAATTATGCATCTGATATATGGTTTATTATGTTTAACAGTGTTACCTTAAGCATTTATTGGAATCTATTTACATTATATACAGATCTCCTAATGAATTGTATGAATTCAAGTATGCCAAATTAATTGAAGGGTTATCTTGTTATGTAAGATATTGTGCTTTATCTTATACTTCTTCTTAATATGTAAACATTATTAATTTCAATTGTTTTGTGTATCCTATATTTCTGACAACAACTGCAAGTGGTTGTCTTTCATGTTTAGAATCCTCACTTAGCTATATAGCTTAGTATGGGTTATTTTGATCCGTGTAGGTTTTGGTTGTCAAGGCTTTTGCACATGAATGTTTTTTGCATCAAGATAGGCCAACACCAATCTATAGAAGTTGATGTAGGAATTTTGATAAATTTTGTATAGT
The DNA here is from genome assembly GCA_037975025.1 of Excoecaria agallocha. Taxonomy (NCBI): domain Eukaryota; kingdom Viridiplantae; phylum Streptophyta; class Magnoliopsida; order Malpighiales; family Euphorbiaceae; genus Excoecaria; species Excoecaria agallocha. Next base: position 37,861,738 of record CM075806.1, read on the forward strand.
TCCTTACATGTTTAATATGTATAAGGTTTGTAATATATATGTATGTCATATGGGGGTTAAGGTTGTAATAAGCTTATAGTGAGAATGCTAGTATATGCATGAATCAAAAAGCTATAATGACTTTATTCAAATGTGCTGAAATGCTTAATGCTATGCATGATATTGAAATGACTAAGATAGTAGAATCTAGTGTTAGTAAGATAATGGGCTGCATAATGAGTCACTATACATATACAAAATGAAATGTACATGAAAGATGTGAGAAGCCTAATTAGAATACCATATTACATGATTAAATGGATCAGATGACATGAATGCTTGTAGACATTAATCAAGTTAATTGCTTAACATAACATGATTTAAGTAGATTGCATTAGATTTAATAAAGATGTTAGTTGGGGTGTTTCAATTTGGTATCAGAGCATAGTTTAGCCTTTTCTGGGCAATATGAGTATATGATCTTTTAATATGAGATAGTGTTGTGTTGGCCTAATGTAGAAGTTCCTATTTTCTTATAGATTAAAGATGGAGAATTCCTCTAGGGATACTATAGAAGAATCAGCTAAAAGTAATTTTCCGATTAGATCAAATCCTCCTAATATAGTGACTTCATCATCACATCAAAATGAAATTCCTACTGCGGTTCCTGGAGAGGCCTTGTTGAAAATTTCTTAGGATATGGCCCTGATTTTGCAAAGAATGACTATACCCAAAGCTTCAATATCTGAAATTAGGAAGTATAGGGCATAAGAATTTATGGGCACTAATTTAGAACAATCTGAAGAAGATGATTTATGGTTGGAAAGGCTAGAAGGGATATTTGATGAAATGAATTGCCCTGCAAATCACAAGGTATCTTGTGCTTTGTCCTTACTTTAAGGCATGGCTTATGATTGGTGGAAGTTGATCTTGAGACAACCTTAGTTACCTAACCCACTTACCTGGGAATTCTTTAAGGAGGATTTCAGAAAGAAATATGTTACTAATGCTTACAAAGAGGAGAAATTGAAGCAGTTTTTGAGTCTGGGACAAAAAGCTCTATCTGTGGCAGAATATGAAAAAGAATTTAGCCGGTTATGCAAATATGTTCCCAATGAGATGTTGATAGGAGTCTTTAAATGTAGACACTTTGAAGATGGGCTAAATGATCGAAACAAAGAAAAATTATTCGAATTTACATCTCTAAATGTGGTAGATTTTAATCAATTGGTTACAACTACTATGAAAGTTAAAAAGTATGAGATAGCTAAAAGAAAGAGGGAGAACAAAAGAAATGGTTCCAATGGAGGATCATCTACTGGAAAAAGATTTAAAGGAACTCAAGGAGGTCAGCATATAGAGTCTATTTTTAGTTCTACTAATAAAAGAAAGAAACAAAAGTCCTTTGCCAAGTCTAAATCTGATAAGGAAGCTTTAGGAAGATAGAGTAGGGTTCAAGCACCTGAGTGTTCACATTGTTTTCGACACCATTGGGGTAATTGCAGAAAATTGGCTGGAGAATGCTTTAGATGTGGCAGTGTTAACTATTTTATGGCACATTGTCCATTGAAATTGGATCAAGGTTTTAAGCAACAGGATAGTAAGGGAGCTTTGAATGCACCCCTATCTGGAAGAGGTAGAGGCAGAAGAAGGGGTGGATCAGCTCATCATGGATCTCAGTCCCAGAATATGTCAAAAATAGTTGATAGACCTTTTACTCAATTAGTTGCTAGACGAGCTTATGCAATGAAGGCTCGGGAGGAACAGAATGCTCCAGAAGTTATAGCTGGTACTTTTTCTCTTTATAATTGTAACATACATGCACTCATTGATCTTGGCTCTACTCATTCATATGTTTGTATTGGGGTTTTGGGTAGAGATAGGTTTAAAACACAATAGTTAGATTTTGATGTATGTGTAACTAGTCCATTGGGACATACTGTAATTGTTAATAAGGTGTGTAAAGACTGTCCTATAGTAGTTCAAGGGAGAGAGTTTCCAGCAGATTTATTCGTGTTACACTTTCATGAGTTTGATGTAATTCTGGGAATGAATTGGTTATCCAAGCATCATGCAGTGGTAAATTGTGAAAAGAAAACAATAACTTTCAGGGATGATGAAGGAAAGGAAGTTGTAGTAGAAGGCAATTGTTCTAAGCTACCAACTAATGTTATATCAGCAATGCAAGCTAGGCATTGTCTTAGAAATAGATGTAAAGCATTTTTAGCTTTAGTCCATGACTCAAAAAGGGATACAGTGAAGCTTGAGAATATACCAATTGTGAAAGAATTTTCAAAAGTATTTCCTAAGGAATTAATTGGTCTTCTCCAGGAAGAGATGTTGAGTTGTCTATTGACCTGTTACCTGGTACAGCCTCGATCTCCAGGGCACCATACAGAATGGCTCCATCTGAATTAAAAGAGTTAAAGGTTTAATTATAGGAATTGTTAGACAAAGGCTGCGGCAGACCTAGTGTGTCACCTTAGGGTGCTCCAATTTTATTTGTTAAGAAGAAGGACGGGAATATGAGAATGTGTATCGATTATAGACAGTTGAACAAAGTGACAATGAAGAACAAATATCCTTAGCCTCGAATTAAGGATTTATTTGATCAGTTAAGTGGTGCTGGTGTGTTTTCAAAGATAGATTTATAATTAAGATATTATTAGGTCAGAGTTAAAGATGGGGATGTTCCTAAGACTGCATTTAGAACTCGTTATGGGCATTATGAATTCTTAGTTATGCCATTTGGGTTGACTAATGCACCTGCTACATTTATAGACCTCATGAATAAGGTATTCAGACCCTACTTGGATCGATTTGTTATAGTGTTTATTGATGACATACTGATTTACTCCAGAAATAAAGTTGAGCATGCTGAACATCTGAGAATTGTATTATTGAGAAAAATTAGTTGTATGCCAAATTGAGTAAATGTGACTTCTGGCTTAAGGAAGTTTCCTTCCTAGGTAATGTTGTATCTACTGAAGGTGTTAGGGTTGATCCAAATAAAATTGAAGCTATTGTTAACTGGAGACCACCTAGGAATGTACATGAAATTAGAAGCTTTCTCGGGTTGGCAGGTTACTATCATCATTTTGTGAAGGGTTTTTCTGTCATTGCTTCACCCTTCACTAAGCTGTTAAGAAAGAATATTAAGTTTGAATGGTCTGATTGTTGACAAGCAAGCTTTGAGAGGTTGAAGAAGATGTTGACTGAAGCTCCAATGTTAACTTAACCTGTGTTAGGGAAAGAGTATGCAATGTACAGTGATGCTTCTAAGGTTGGTTTGGGTTGTGTATTAATGCAAGATGGTAAAGTTGTAGCTTATGCATCTAGAAAGTTGAAATTGCATGAATAGAACTACCCGAATCATGATTTAGAACTGGCAGCTGTGGTATTTTCTTTAAAGATTTGGCGACATTACTTATATGAGGAAAATGCAGGATTTATACTGATCATAAAAGCCTCAAGTACTTGCTTACTTAGAAAGAACTTAATTTGAGTCAGAGAAGATGGTTGGAACTATTCAAAGATTATGATTGTATAGTTGACTACCACCCAGAAAAAATGAATGTGGTTGCTGATGCCTTGAGTCATAAGACAATGGTAGTATTGATGTTAAAACAGCACAAATGGAAATTTGCTTTGGATGGTGCATTACTAGCACAGCTTAAAGTTAGGCCTATGGTTAGGTAGATAGTGATAGATGCTCAGAAGGATGATGTAAAAATACAATAGATTGTCAAAGCAGTTTGTGAAGGAAATCAATCAGATTTCTTAGTGAAAGAAGATGGTGGTGTATACTACCATAATAGGTTGTGTATTCCTGATGACAAAGAAGTGAAAAGAATATTGTTGCATGAAGCACATAATACTGCATTTACTATGCATCCAGGTGGGAACAAGATGTATCAAGAGTTAAAATAGTTTTACTGGTGGCCTGGCATGAAGAAGGATATTGTTGAATATGTTTCTAAATGTCTAACATGTCAGCAAGTGAAAGCAGAACATCAGTTTCCTTCAGGTCTCTTGAATCCCATTCAAATTCCACATTGGAAGTGGGAAGATATTACCATGGATTTTGTTATTGGTTTTCCTCTTTCTCAAAGAAAATATGATGTTGTCTGGGTGATAGTGGATAAGTTAACAAAAGTAGCTCACTTTTTACCGGTTCGAATAGATTATTCCATGGATAAGCTTGCAAAATTATATATGAATGAGATTGTACAATTACATGGTATACCTATATCTATAATTTCGGATCGGGATCCAAGGTTTACATCAAGATTTTGGCAGAGTCTATAGGAGGAATTGGGAACACAGCTCAAGTACAGTACAGCTTTTCATCCTCAAATGGATGGATAATTCGAAAGGGTTATTCAGATTCTATAAGATATGATGAGGGGATGTGTATTGGAGTTTTCTGGAAGTTGGGATAAATATGTAGCCTTAATGGAATTTGCCTATAATAACAATTGTCAAAAGAGTATTCAAATGACACGATATGAGGCTTCATATGGAAGGAAATGTAGAACTTTAGTCTATTGCATTGAATTGACTGAATGTAAATTAATTTGTCCTGACCTTGTTAGAGATACAGAGGAAAAAGTTCAAGTTATCAAGCAGAGGCTGAAATAAGCTAGTGATATGCAGAAATCATATGCTGACTTGAAAAGAAAAGATATCGAGTACTAGGTGGGTGACAAAGTGTTTCTGAAGGTATCTCCTTTGAGAAAAGTGCTTAGATTTGGACAAAAGGGAAAACTCAGTCCGAGATTCATTGGTCTATATGAAATTCTTTAAAGAGTCAAACCAGGGGCTTATTGGTTGGCTCTTCCTATAGAATTAGCCAAGCTTCATGATGTATTTCATGTTTCCATGCTTCGAAGATATCGCTTTGATGAATCTAATAAGTTACAAGTTCAATATATTCAATTATAGATGGATTTCACATACGATGAGGAAAAGAAGGAAATCCTAGCTAGGAAATTCAAGCAATTGAGGAACAAGCAGATCCCTCTGGTGAAAGTACTATGGCAACATTATGGTATGCAAGACGTAACTTGGGAGCTAGAGGCAGTCATGAGAAAGCAATATCCTTAATTGATTAAATCTGGTATGAATTTCTAGGACAAAATTCTTTAAGGGGGAGATATTTGTGAGGCCCCTAAATGACCCTAATTGAAATTTTCATGATTTGAGTATGATTTATTTGATTAAGATTAAATTAAAAATTAAAATTTCATATAAATTATGGGACAAGTGATAAATTATTGTGTTATTATATTATTTGCATGAAAATAAAATTTAATATTATAGTTTAAAATTACTCAAAGGTATAATTGAAGTATAAAGTATTAATTTTGAGTAAATTTATAATTATGGCATCATTAAGGATAAATGGGACTAAATGAATAATTGAGATGTCAATTTATCAAAGGGATTAAATGGAGAGGTTGATTTAAAAGATAGATTAAAAGGAGGGGTCAAACTATAGCATGCAAAAAGGTGTGTGATAGTTGTGTGTCATGCAAATTCTTAAGGGACCAAAAAGGGGATTATCCCTTGATATTATAAAAAGCAAAAAATTAGGAGAGAGAGAAGAGTGGGGTGGATTTCGCTTGAAGAAAATCCAGAAATGCTCTTTTCTTTACTCTAAAATCATAAGTTGATTTCTTTAAGTGATCTTGAAGAGGAAATTGTGCATGTTGGTTAATCAAGAGTATTTGAGTAACAAATTAAGGTAAATATTCTCATCTAATAATTAATATCTTCTTTTTCATCATCATCTTCTTCTTCTTCTTTGAATGATGGTGGATTGAATTGAATGTGGAGGTTGATGCTAAAATTAAATGAATGAATTGTTGATTAAGGAGAATAAGAAGGAGTTAAGAGCAAAGGAAAAGGAAAAGCTTAAATGTGAGACTAAAGAGTGATTTCGGCCAAGGTATGGGATAGGGCTTGTCTTGCATGCTTGTGACTATTAATTGTGTCATTAAGATGCATATGTGTGATGGATTGAATAAATGGGATGAGGTATGAAGTTAGGATGTGTTACAATAAGTGTTACATGAAGAATTAATGAAACTAATGGTTGTAATTTAGACATAAAATGAGTTAGGGACCTTAAATTGAGACCATGTTAATTTTTATAGTTACAGAAGAGTTATACGTATAAATGTGTAGTTGAAATCTGGCACTAATTTGGCCTCTAAACTATCCTTATATTTATTGAATGTTAGGTGTATTGTTAATTCCAATTTTGGAACAGTTTGTGGTAAAATCTCAATATTTGTTTGTACAATGATCAAAATGACATGAGATTAATTCATACTCAAACTAGACTTCAAAACCTATAATTTCTATCAAGAAAGCAAAGTCTAATAATGCCTATAATATTGCCTAATTTTCACTTAAAAACCAAAATTCTGTGCTGCCTATCCTAATGAACAGTCTTTAGTAAATTCCATATATCTTGAGTTATAGAAATGATATTGCAAATATTTTTGATTTTTTAGAAACTAAAAACATAGGGGAACAAAGTTGTAGAAGATCATGTTTGCTGAAAAGTCCATTTTGGAGGTCTAAAATGATGAACAATTTGAGGTAGAAAAATTGTTTTGCAGAATTTTCATAAGGTATTTAGGGAAGGCATGGGCGAGACCATTTGTCTCAGCCATAAACAAGTTCTTGAATCAATTTCAGCCTTTTGTCTTGGATGGGACAAATTGTCTCAGCCGTGGCCCTTTCATTTAGTAGTCATACATGATTTTTCGACTGCTCAAATATCAATACTTACCTTAACATTTGAAACTCATCTAAAGTATGTTAAAACATGTAATTAAACTTAAAATATGGTATTAATATGTGAGTTTAGGACATTTTAAGAATATAAATAAGAGAGTAAAATGTAATAGCAACACATGAGATTAATTTAATGATTTATAAAAACAAAGTTGTAAATATATGTTGTCACCATATATTGGAACTGTCATTGAAGTATTTGAATATGTGAAAGTAAGAAGTTATGAAATTATCATTGATCATGTATGTATGATAACATGACGATGATATGGTGTGTTGCCAAAAAAATAGCATGTTCAGGTATAAGTTCATGATGAGAGGTATGTTCAATTACCGACACTCGAATTTCTACATGTGTGCATGAATGCATGTTTATACAATGGAGAATTGTGTACTATAATATGAACATATCCATGTACTGGGTGTATGATATAAGTACAAGGATGATATAACATGAAAAACTATATTCCTGCTACTAGAGTTTAACTGTGGATAGATAGGCGCCTATAGGAATATTATAGCTTCCACCGTCGACCTTTTAGGTCTAAAGTACAGTTGATCCAATTAGATCATTCACAGCCCTGTTTGGGTTTTTGATCGGTCCACCATACAGCTAACTCTTATTGGATTCATAACTTTGATATCTTCGGATATCCACTATTTGATACCCTCGAGTATCCACCGATCCCATTATCTACTTTTAGAACTTAAGCAAGCTAAAGTAAAACATTAATGTTCCATAGTTAATCACAGTATGAATTATTCATCTGGTATATTATTTATCATGTTTAATGGTGTTTCCTTAAGCATGTATTGGTATCTATTTACATTATGTACAAATCTCCTAATGAATCTTTTGAATTCAAGTATGCCGAATTATATAAAGGGTTATCTTGTTGTGTAAGATATTGTGCTTTATCTTATACTTCTTCTTAATATGTAAACATCATTAATTTCAATTGTTTTGTGTATCCTATATTTATGATCACCACTGTGAGTGGTTGTCTTTCATGTTTAGAATCCCCACTAAGTTGTATAGCTTAGCACAGGTTATTTTGATCCGTGTAGGTTTTGGTAGTCAAGGCTTTTGCACAGGAACATTTTCTGCATCAGGACAGGCCAACACCAGTCTATAAAAGTTGATGTAGGAATTTTGATAAATTTTGTATAGTTCCTTACATGTTTAATATGTATAAGGTTTGTAATATATATGTATGTCATATGGAGGTTAAGGTTGTAATAAGCTCACATTGAGAATGCGAGTATATGCATGCATCTAGAAGCTATAATGACTTTATTCAAATGTTTTGAAATGTTGAATGCTATGCATGATAGTGAAATGACTAAGATACTAGAATCTAGTATTAGTAAGATAATGGGCTACATAATGAGTCACTATACATATTCAAAATGAAATGTACATGAAAGATGTGATAAGCCTAATTAGAATACCATATACATTATTAGACGGATCAGATAACATGAATACTTGTAAATGTTAATCAAGTTAATTGCTTAACATAACATGATTTAGGTAGATTGCATTAGATTTAATAAAGATGTTATTTGGGGTGTTTCAAGTACAGTTGATCCCATTTTGATCATTTGCCAACCCATTTAGGTTGCTTGACTAGTATAAAGTATAGTTTGGCCTTGCTTTGGTCTACCGATTGGATACCTTTGGATATCCACCATTTTGATACCTAAGTGTATCCACCATTCCCATTATCCACATACAGAACATAAGTAGGCTAAAAATTCAAATTGTAGTAATTACTACAATATTTGAATTAAAGCATTATTTGGTCAAATGTTACTGTTGTACTATATGATTGGTTCTAACTACAAAATTTTATCTCAAGTTTAAATATTAAATATATATTAGTCAACCAAATGAGCTACTTATATTGTGGTAGTTGTTTATCTCGGTTAGCTTAATGTTCATATGTTTTAGATGTTGCTATAATTACATATTTGTTATCATTGATATTTATATAGTATGTTGCATCTAATGTATGTTGGCTTTGTATCTAATAATCGCTGTGAGTGGTCATGCATCATGAATTATTTTCCCACTAAGCTTTATAGCTTAGCATGGGTTATTTTGTCTGTGTAGGTTTAGTAGATAAGACTTTTACTTAGGAATGTCATTCGCATCAGGAAAGGTCAACACAATATTGATAAGAGTTGATGTAGGGAGATTTTGTAATAGTATTTTGAAATATTTTGTATTATGGTTATTAGACATATGAGGAGGTATTTAAATATGTGTATGTGGAATTATAACAAATTCATGATATGACTGAACAAGTATATGCATGTGCATACAAGCAAAAGTAGCACATATATAACATGGTCTGCATGATGCTAAACATAAGATAAGCATGCAAATAGTTAAAGTAGCATCCATATGAATATATATGACATAGCATGATCTGAGCAATAGTAACATAATGATCTTATTACTAATAACATCAAGCATGGTAGTGATGGAAAACATGATCAATATGACTAATTGAATATAGTTAATAAGTTAATTGTATGAGGGTGTGACAATCCTTGATCATGTTTGAATATTATTAAAATAAATGTATTCATATGTTGTGATTTATCGATTTACATGTTTAAATTTAATGATGTATTAATATTGATTTGTGTGTATGATCATGATAAGATAAAGTTGTGATTGTCTCCATTGTTATATATTTTGAATCTTTGTTTTTATTTTGTTATTCTATATTTTAATGAGTTTTTGTATGGTTAATGTATGATTTAGGTTACAATCCCAGTTTGGCATGATCTAGACTTTAATACTTGAGTGTTTAGGGGTTTGCTTGCAAATTTATGTGAGTTTTGGGTGATTTTCCAGCTTTCTATTATATTTTGCCAGTGATAGATGGGAAAAAGCTCCCATGAATGGTCGTTTATCAATACGATAGGTGGGAAATCATTAGAGTTCCTTCTTATTTTGTCCCTCCCTCAACTATGGCCATCCATCACCAATATAAAAACATTTATATTTGATTTTTAGGCCTTTATTTATGCATTTTATGAAATTTTGTTATATATATTATTTCTTTGATCCTTGAAGTTTTAATTTGTCATTTTGTATACATGTTTTAATGTTCGACGTGTTAAAATAAGTGATTTTCTTTTTTGCATTTTGTTAACTAATTTTATTTTTCGTTATAATGCTAATTTACTACTTTCTTGTGATTTTTTGCAAGTATATAACTTCTTTCACTTTAGGGAGAATTTGTGAGGAATTTTGTGTATGGCATCATATCCTGATTGGATGATGACTACCACCTGGCCATTCAGTTATTTAATTTATTTAATTCATTTATTTATTATTTAGTTCATTATTTTTGCCTATTATTTATTATTTTGATATTTTTGGATGCATTTTTATTTAAGGAATGTAATAGTTAGTAAAAAAGGGTTTTTTGTGCATGTCTAAAAGAATAAAGTAATTAAAATGATTTCTACTAATTAACGTAGTTTTTCACTCAAAACTTGGACCAATGTTGAATTTCGCATCCAAAACCAAACAAAAGAGAAATTATAATGTTTGTGAAATGTGCATGAGGGAACCAATGTTCCAAACCTAAATGGATGCTCCAATTGAAGTATGTACATCATTTTGTTTTTGGATAATTTTCTTCTATAATAAGCTTAAGTAGTTTGAATTATTTATAGCTTTTATTGTTTGCTTGGAATGTTAGTTTAAATCTACAAAAGGCCCAAACTATCGGGTGTTTTTTAATGTTGGTACTAAACTTCATTATCTTGCAATATCAACACTGTTAAAGAGTATGCCCTAGAGCCCATGTAAAAAGGATGTATTTCATATATATAAATTCATATTCTTAAGAAAAAGCATAATTCATTTATTAATGCTATGTTTAAATACATTAGTTTGTATATCTTAAATTAATAAATGAAGTCCTAGATATTATAAACACAGTGCACAGGCAATCATTAAAATGTTCATGATATGAGATGTCTATTGCATGCAAATGTTATGATATCTAAATATCCCTAGTCATAGAATTAACAAGATAGGACATTGTTAATTAGGATAGACTAGCACATGTTATGCTTATTGAATAGTTCAAGCAATGGTTCTCATAACCGTGACTATGGATGATGATCAAACCTAACATGTGGATGCTTGTTAGAAGATCAAGTTGATTGGAGACCTACAAAGAGAATCCTTAGATGGATATTAAATCTATATCGGTGAGGAATCTCTTCGTAGCGGTTGTGCAAGTATCGTTAAACTTGAGATCACTTAGGTTATTTTAAGTAGTAAGTGATATACTTTGACTCTATAACTGGTTACTTCAAATTAGGGGTGAACATAGTTAGGAGATTGAGTATATTATGACCTACTTATAGATAGTTGAGTGATTGATAAAGGATTCACCATCTCAGATTTATTAAAGGAAGTTATCTCGCATGATTCTATAATTGCTTTGTTCAGAGAATCTCTGGCCAAAGTAATATGCCAAAATGGATAGGGATCCATGAAGGAAATTTTAGGAGCAATGATTAAATTAATATAACATACATAATTAGATTTATATTAGTTGACATAAATCCATACTCAGAATCTAATTGAGATAAGAGTGGTGAAAGAAGTCATTGCATGGTAACTGTTTCTATGGAAGGGTATAGTCAAAATCACTTGACTTTCCTAACATTTGGGTAGTCATGATGCCTAGCTAGAGGCCACTCATCACTTGTATAATAGTGTTTAATAAATATATATATATAAAGGATTGATAAAATGATTTAAAGAAGTTTAAAGCATATGAATTTTGGATAAAACTCATAATTATATATTATACTGCCAATATTGACATGAACCCAGTAGGTCACACACAAATAAAAGGCCTTAGAGGCCTAATTATTGGACTAAAAAAAATTAAATACATTTCATATGTTTTAAGGAGCCTATATATTTAATTTGTATGGATTTAGAATTAATTTGGATGATTAAATCTAAGTGAATGCATAAAGGACCTAGTTTATGGGTTTTGTGCATAGTTTTTTGAGGAAGTACTTAAAGTGGATTTAATTAAGCCCAAATAAATTAATAATAATTTCAAAAGCCCAATTAATATTTCTCTAGCAATTTTAAAGAACCCAATCTCATTATGAACGTAGATTTTTAACCTAACTATAAAAATCCAAGATGATGGGATTTATGGTTAAGTGAATTTCATAAGAAAATAAATTCTCTATTCTTCTCTAATTTTAGGTCTTGCTAGCTTCAAGGAGAATTTGGCCAGCCTTGTGATTCCATAAATTTTTGGTTCATTTGATCCTTTTTTAGTATGGATTACAATTGGAGGTGTTATATTTTGCACATTATGGTTTGTGACAACCAGGTGAGAAGGAAAAACAACTTTTCAACAAAAATCAAAGGTGATTTTTCTTATTCTCATTAATATTTATATTGTAAATTCATGGCAAGATCAAATATATTGGTTAAAAATTTTAATTTTTGCTTATACATGTGATGTATGTAATCGATTAATTTCCAACAAACACCAATCTTACAAAATCTTACAATCTTAGAACTCCATTACTATTCCATTACTATTGAAAGGGGAATGATGGAATAGCGATAGAGTTCCTAAATTGCAAGATTGGTGTTGACATTGCAAAGTAAAATTGTAAAGTAATGAAGTTTAGCACCAACAGTGAAAAACACTTTATAGTTAGGGCCTTTTTTGTATTTAACCGTTGATTCTATATCTTTGCATTATGTGAGAGAAGAGAGTGGATTAATATCTAAAACTTAATTATAAATTAACATATAACCAAGATTACTAATAAGAGTGATGTCCCAAACACTAATCTTTATTTAGGCATTAAAAGGACGAGAAACATTCCCCAATATTTTTTTCGATCGTGACTTCATGACACTTACCTTTTTAGACCCATTAGTAGATGCCTTCATCGGTTGAGTACCAACAATAATTCGGACTTAATCATTTTTTTTTCAAATTAGCCAATGTATTATTAATAGTGAGCCTTTTTTTGTCTCAAAACCTAAAATTGGGCCCATAAGAGCTAACCAAGAAATGAGTGGAGCTCCAATACGCATCACTGTGGCAACTGCACTGGGGACCAAAGAGACATTGCTCCTAAAGCATCCCTTATTAGCCCTAGTTGTGAGGAGCCAAATTGGGCCCTAGTAGAATCCAAAGACATAATTCCGATTATTAATGTTTAATCAAGCTTAATTAGATTAATTATTATAAGTTTATATATTGAAGGATAAACTAGTTATTTATTTATGTGTGTAATTGAAAGAATATTTTTATTTCAAGGATCAATTGGGATATAAGTGTAATTAGGTTGTAATTAATTATGTTATCAATTTTATAATGGTATAATTTAAAAAAATATATAGTTTGAGGGCTTAATTAAAATAGGATATAAACTTAAAGGTCAATGTTAAAAATAATAAATGAGTGGGATCAATTTTATAAGAGATAGCATATGATAGGGTAAATTTGAAAGTAAGAAGATAATTTGTGGGTCAATGTTGAAAGAAGCTTTAACTGGGGTTGATTTAAGAGAATTATAAAATGTTTGGGTCAATGTTAAGCATGCAAGAAATTGAGAGGAAATGGTGTAACATGCAAAAAGGTGAGAGGTTTTAGTGAGACATGCAAAAAGAGGAAGGATCAAAAAGGAAATTTTTCCTTGCTATTATAAATAGTGAATTACATAAGTGAGAGAGAGGCAAAAGAGGAGAAGGGGACGCCATTCCTAGTGGGAATTGCAAAATTTCCATTCTTCTCAACCTTTCATTCTTTGATGAATCTCTTTAAGAAATCTTTGAAGAAATTCTTGCATGTGATGATTAATCAAGAGAAATTGTGCATCAAATTAAGGTAATAGCTTCAATTGAATGACATCTTCTTCTTCTCCTTCTTCTTTTCATTTTGACGAGGCAATGGTAGAGTAAGGTGCTGGAATTTTATTTGAATGATGATGATGTTTGTGAAGGAGAAGAGGAGGGTAGATAGAGTAAAGGAAAGGAAATTGCAAGGGGTTGAAGACAAGGGATTTTCAGCCAAGGTATGGGAACTTGGGGCTATTCATAATTGCTTGTGAAATTTGCTGGAACATGTTGTGGTTGACAGAAATTTAGGGTTGTGTTTTTCTGGGTTTTATCGGGGGTTTTATCAAAATGAGGTGGAAGAGCATAATGCATTATTGCCGAGTCGTGAATACCTTCACGAGTCATGAATTATTGTCCGATTCATGAAGCTCTTCACGAGTCGTGCATCCTTTTTCCTCTGGGTCACTCATAAATGTCAGTCTCACTCATAAATACCTTCACAAGTTGTGAATTTTAGTCCAACTTGTCAGCCCCTTCATGAGTCGTGAATTTTAGTCCAACTCATGAGCCCCTTCACGAGTCATGATATGTAACCTTCTTCTCCTTCACTCGTGAACCCCTTTATGAGTCGTGAAATGTAACCTTCTTCTCCTTCACTTGTGAGCCCCTTCATGAGTCGTGAAATGTAACCTTCTTCTTCACTCCTGAACCCCTTCACGAGTCATGAAGTTTAGTCTTTTTACTTCACTCATGAGTCTCTTCACAAGTAGAACATTTCTTCATGACTGATTGACCTATCTGGATTATTTTGCTCAAAATTTGAGTTATAGAACAGAAAATTGAGTGTTTCATTTTGGTTTGTAAACTAGACTTCCATACCTATATTTCATATGAAGAAACCTAAACATAAATCTGTCTCTAAGTACATGGAATTTAGGGATGAATCAGGACTAGTCCCCTAGACTGTTCATAGAACCAGAATGTACAATAATGGGCATACCTTTTTGTAGAGATGTTGTAATGCTACAAAATAAAATTATGGTATAACTAGAGACGTAAAAGTATAACTTTGATGAAGAAATGTTGATCTAAATCTCTCTCAATTTTATGTTATGAATTTTTCTAAGTGACAGCCCACCTTGTTTTGGTTCTATGAACAGCCTATAGTATTTTTTCCAATAACTTGAGCTATAGGTCAGATATTAAGTTGAATTTTAATGCTGTGGAAACTAGACACATAGGGAGAAAAGATTGTAGAAGATCAATTTGGCTAAAAATGACATCTTCATTTTCAAATGTGGCTCACAATTCAAGTTCAGAATGCTGCCCTGTGCAGATTTTCTTTAACGTACTTAATTTTATGGTTTTCAATTAGTTAAACTAAATAAGTATTTGTCTGATTACAAAATGAATTGGATAGGGCATGTAATATGACTATTAAATACAAGATTATATGTATGCATATACATTCATACGTGTGCATAGGTAACGACTAGTGATGAATATATCTAACATATATTTGTGATTAAATTTGAACATGATTGTTATATGCAAGGTTAATGTATGTATGTACTCTTATGATGATATATGCTCATTTATCATTAATCAATGTCTAGAATAGAAATACATGTAACTAAGGATGTAAATCAAGCTATGATTACATATGTATAGCTTAACTACATGTTGTTATGATAAATTCATAGCTATATGGAAGCACATTGAATTAAGTATGGCATGTAATATGATTGTTGATAAAGGTTTACATATATTTATATTTATACCTAAGTAGGGATTGTTGGTAATGATATATAAATATTCATATGTGATCAAACTTATGTATATGGTTGTTGTTATGCAAATATGCTTTCATGTACATATTTTTTTTAATAATGGAGTAAATGTTTATTTGAAGCATGCATCTGTACTATGAAGTTAAGAAATGCTTAAATATAATAAATGAAGGTTTTTAATGTACGACTATCACATGATTACATGAATGTAATATATATATATATATATATATATATATATATATATATATATATGTCAACGTCTAAATTATTATACACGATTTTTATTGATCTTTTGAAGTTACTATGATACTTATAGTTTGAAATGTCAACTTTACCTGTAGAAAGAAGTAATGTGATTTGTAGATTATATGTGAACATATAAACATATGTATATATATATAATATGATCTTACATGATTGGGTTTGAATTTTGAAAGACGTTTTAGAGTAATGATTCAAAGAATATGTGTAAAGTGAAATGTATGAATATGTCTTTACTTAATTGAAATGACATGATTAAGCATATGTGTTGTCACATGTTAACATACTGAAATATAGATCTACAGTGCAATAGACTCCATTATAGAAATGTTATTAAAGCATATAATGGTAATGTTATATGAGACTATGTATACAAGTGTATGCATTAGAGAAGGAGTATCTTGTCATGTGATTATTATATCAGAAAATTGTAAAAATTGTTTATGAGTTGTGCATATATGTATATGTACTAGAGAAGATATATATTTTTACATGTTTATGTACGGGTACAAATGGCATTATATAAGTATAGTCTTGGCATACGGAATACTTACATGATTGAATAGGATTACAAGTACAGAATAGTAATACCCAACAGTGAAATGTTCACGGGTTTACAGAAAGTTACACATGAGCGCTTTTATGAGTATATTGTTCATAGTTATACAAGAGTATACATGTTCATATAAGAATATGAATGTATAAAGAAAAGATAAAGTAAATAGATTTTATTGCCCATGTTGAGTCTAGGAAGTGGATAGATAGGCATGCCTATAAGGGTACCTTGCAGCTGCGATAGTTTCAACCCCGTTCGGGTTGTAGTTAACCCCGTTTGGGTGGCTAAACAGACATGGTCCCATTTGGATCATATTCAACCCCATTTGGGTGACTAAACAGACTTGTACCTTCGGGTGCTACCGTATAACCCATTATCCACCTCTTTAGAATAGTGCAGGCTTTATACCAAAGTTAAGAAAAGTTTGATGTTTAAACTTAAAGTTTTATGAAGTATGACAATTCATAAATTGATTTCATAATCTAATTTTTATGTGAAATTCTTTTGCATCACATATGGAAATTATGATATTAAAAGATGTTGCGATATACACTTATGCATGATTATCGCATATAGAAATAGTATGTACAAAGTTATATAAATGAACTAGTGCATCACTAATATCTAGTTATGGACTATATTAGAGATTGTATGTTTTCTATAGTAATATGTTGCTTGCTTGAGGTAGATAAATGACTTGCAAGATTCGTCATGAATGAAAGCTATGAAAAATGTTTTTGCTGAAATAAGTGTTTTCTATAGCAATGGAATATAAGAGTTATTTATAGGTATTCATGTTGGTGATTGCTTTTCAATTAATACATTAGGTTATATGTTTTCCCTATATCTACTCATTCTTGCTTTTTATTGAGAATTGATGTATAATGTCTTGTGCATACACATAAAATATTTACAGATTTACAAGTGATAAAGTTCACATGATAATGGTTTTTGAGATGGAAGCGAGCTAGAAATTTTGGTACAATAAGTATTATGAATATATTTTGAAATTGATAAATGATAAACTTTCATGGTACTAATGCTCTATCTTACTTTTGAATATGCATATGTCCTTGTTGATCATAAGCTTATATGTCAATATATATATATTCCTAGTATATGTTAAAGTGTGTAGTAAGTGGAAGGAATGACTGAGTATAAACAGTGGTATATGATTCAATGAATGAATCACAAGTCTAAAGGATAAATATGCTTATATGATTAAATGTTGTGTATATAAAGCATCAATGCCGAATTTACTATCATTAAGTCATTTGGTTATCATGTGTGGACACTTGTCTGCATTTTGTTTTTTTTTTTGTTTTTAAATTGGGTATAAGTTATACTTATCATTCATAATGTATGCTTGTTAACGACCACTGTGAGTAGTTGTTTGTCATATTTTGTGTTCCCCACTAAGCTTTATAGCTTAGCACGGATTTTTGTTTATCCGTGTAGGTTGTGAGAACATGACTTTCTTCCAAGACCGATATCTGCAGCAGGTTGGCCAACACATTTCTTGGAAGATTGATTATAGAGTCTTCTTTTTGTCCTTATATTTTGTAGTATTGGATACTTTAATTATGTTGGAAATTTTGTAATTACTATAGATGCTTTGTATATGTAATATTTGATGTTAATGAGAAGCACCTGTAAGTAAAGCTCCTAATAGTTAACTTTTAGATATCTGTTTAGTATAATAACAAATGAAATGTTATGATAAGCATGCTTAATTAATTCTAAATAAAGTGTTATAACTAAGTATAGGGTAAGGGTGTTACACTGGTGTTATCCTAAAACATGCCCTATGTTCAGTCAATGTAGGAAGGTGTAAATGAGACCTACCAGCCCAAATTTAGTAGTAAATGGTATAAAAAAATGGTGACCTATCGATGGTTATGCTCATAAAGAGCTAGACCAATTGTTAAAGACCACGCTTAAGTAGCCTTAAAGTATCATCACCTGTGAATCAAGCCTCTATAATGATAATAGCAACTTACCCTAGGTTGTATAACTATAATAATGTTTGCCTACTGTGTAGACCTTTGTGTAGTGACCAAACTCAAGCAAATTAAGAGGGTACCAGTCAAAGTTTGCAATACCCTATTGGGGCTAATCCAATCTATATGAGATATTAAAATACATAATGGTTAAAGGCCATATGTTTTCACATTCTATTAGAAAGGTTATGTTATCATTTTCCACTATACACCATACGTATCCATTGGGTATGTTGTTTACCCATGGGTTAAGCCTACCAAGGAAAAAGATTGAACAACCTCTTATTTCATAGAAATAAGGTTTGAAGGTTATTATTATACTTTTGTGTTATTGTGGTTGATGCCTGATGAAAGCATTCATTGCATTCATGTATCATGTATATGCCATGCCCGTGCATCATTCATCATGCATTATTCCTAACATTTTATTTTTACAGCCATTATAGATTCATCTAGGTGCTTTAGGATGTAAGATGATCACCTTAACATGATGCCAAAATTCAAGTTTCCAAGACCAAGCTCAAGTTTAAATTTGGATTTAGAAGTCATTTTAGACTTAACTGCAGGTAGTTAAGAAATAAGCTTATATTGGGAGAAAAATAGTTGAATGAAATCATAAGAGTCATTGAGGAGATTGAGAGGTTACCATCTTTAAGATAAAGGTTAGTCGCATATGTTGTTGGGATCTTAATGACAAGGGATGAATTAAATAAAAGGCTAGATAGGCATCTCCAAGTGTTTGAGGAAAGAATTTTGGCTATGATTGGCAGATTGGTGGCCGCTGTGACACCAAATGCCAGAACTCGGCTTCAAACATCCATTCATGAGATAGTAGAGCCAACCCATGTTAGAAATACTGTAGTAGTAGATGTTACTATACATCGAGACCTACCAAAGAGAGAAAGGAGACATGACCTGAAAAATTTTTACATTGAAGAGGAAGATGAAGACTATATCACTCATGTGTCAAATATGAGGAGTAAAGGTCATAGTGTAAAGGATCTAGCCTTCAAAAAATGGAAAAGAAGGTTGAGGCTATGCCCAAGCTGTTATATGCTGGTAGGGGGATGAACCTTAAGGATAAAGACTTGGATGGATATGAGCCATTACCTTAGAGGTTTGAGATACATTACTTGTAAAGGTTCTATGGTACTTTAGATCCTTTATCACATGTTAAATAATATACATTGATCATGAAAGGGACCACCATGATAAAAAAAATAAAACGTGGAGTACTTTTACATAAGTTTGATAGTGCCTATGATTGAATGGTATCACTGGTTGGATAGGCGCACAAAGAAAGATTATGATTTATTGACTAAGGATTTTGTTTCCATGCAAAATTTCCTAGTATTTAGTATGTGTTTTCTTTAATTTTTATTGCAAAATGTGTTAAACTATCTTATTTTCAATGTTTAAGTTAGTTATGTGCATTTGAATGTTTTTGTCAATATTTCCAAGTAAGGATGCATTTTTTATATTTATTGGATGTAGAGAATGGAAGAATAAAGGGACTAGTAGTTCCC
The DNA here is from genome assembly GCA_037975025.1 of Excoecaria agallocha. NCBI lineage: Eukaryota > Viridiplantae > Streptophyta > Magnoliopsida > Malpighiales > Euphorbiaceae > Excoecaria > Excoecaria agallocha. The sequence continues at coordinate 37,881,525 of CM075806.1, forward strand.
AATAGGACCACTCATGATAGGAAGCAAGAAGGGACTAGTAGTGCCCAAGAGCATAACTCAATATAGAGAGGAAAGGAGGATGACTCGCAAGCAAGGCTTGAGTCAGTACAGAGAGAAAAGTGGGACTACTAGTGATAGAGGACACAAGTCATGATAAAGTAAAAGGGGCAACTCAACATGTATGATACGAGTTGGCATAGGTACCAATTCCTAACCAACGTCACTTTTTGTTTAACCTTTTCACAACCATCAAGCCTTTTCATCAAACCTTCTCGTGGTATCTTTTAGTACTTACACCTATTCTTAAAAGGCATAAATAGGGGTGCAAACTTATCTATAAATTAAGAGAATTGGGATAGAATTGAGGATTGAAAAAATTATAGATGATTAAGAGACAACGTCAAAAGAATAAGAGAACAGTGAAGAGGTTAAGTAAAACTAAAGTTAATTTCTAAAGAGGATTGAAGGATTCATCTACATCATTTCTTCTTCTCTTTTGTTGCTTAATTTCTTGATGTTTTATATTACAACATTGTTATTATTTAATATGTATTTTGGTTGTAGTCTATATGTATTAGGGTTGCAAACATGGAATTATCTTAAGAACTAAATTTATTTGTTTATAGATGATTTTCTTAGATTCAATTGAGTTTTTGATTGTGTTATATACACTTGATCACTAAATGTAACTTGTTATTCAAATTTTTCATAATAAGAATTGGGGAATTTTTGTGAAAATACAATTTGTTCTAAACAAATATTTGTAAATCACTTAGATATAAGGATTTCACTTTGAGGGACTAAATAATTGACTTAAATTCTAATTGTTTTTATTTCTCTTCGTAATGACATGAGAATGATTTTGGACTCTTAATAAGAATGCCTTTAATTGACAATGAGAGTTGCTTTTAAAGTTTTTTTGTCAAATTCTCTAACCAATTTATGTATGAATGTGTTTGTCAATAACTATAGTTCTTAATTGATTTCTATTTGTTATTATAATTAATGTAAATTAACATCTGGATTTTATTTAACAATTTAACTAGAAAGCATATTCATAGTATTTAGGATAATTAGAATTATTTAGGATAATTAGAATAAATTAACTCCATTTTTCATTATTGCCTATCCATCTAACAGCCTATTCGATTATCAACTGTAGCTAAATACCTATTTAATTTTCAATTTTTGTTTATATTTTTGTAATTTATGTCTATTTATATATAACTTAGTGCTTAATTATTATGTTTTTATCATTTTTTTTTCAGTTTTTGTTTTGACGAACGAAATTTTTGAAGAATGGAGCAGTTAATGGATTAGTTATTCCACTAAGGATCACATAAAACAGCGATGTACGTGGGATGTGTTACACCATTAAGATGACTTGTGTCTATGATATCAGGGAGAGTCATGCTAGGTGTGGTGAGTTATCCTTGGCATGGCATATCCTGCCTCCTTGTATGAGTCGTGCTCAAGGTGTATAAGTCGTTCTTCCTCTTTTTTCTTTTTCTTTTCTTTTTCCTTCCCATATGTTTTTATTTATTAATTTTTTAAAATATAATTTGCTTACTACATAGTCAAACCCTAATTCATTGAGAGGTCATGTCTTTTAATATTTGCGCATACCTCCTTTTATTCCCAATACATCTTTTCAAAATTCTTTTCCCACACTATTCACTAAAGCACACTGTTTCATATTTTTATTTTATTTAGTTTTTATTTTATTTTATTCTCTTAAAATACATATTTTTAATTTCTTCTTTCCCTCAATTCATTCATTTCTTATATTCCTATTTTCTTTTTTTTTTCACATTCTTTTCTTTTATTTTCTCTTGTCTTGTTTTTTCTTCTTCTATTCCATTCCTTATTCATTTATCCACCATGGTTAGAATAAATAACCCCTTATCTTCACATATCAAACAAAAGAATAAACCATCTAGACAAAGAGACCTTTCATATGCTTATAATGCCAAGTTCCTTATCTACTATGAAGAAGAAGGTATTCGTTTCTGATTTCTTAATCATAGGCATATAATGCCCTATAATTATTTTTCTTCTTCTCTCCTTCAACATTAGATAAACTTAATAATATGTTTTCTAAATGTGGCCTTTTAAAATTTGTGTTTATGTATGAGCATACACATGTTGATTTGATGATGGAGTTTCATGAAACTTTAAACTTCAATGCTAAAACTCTAGGATACTTGACTTTTATTTGGATGGCAAGAGCACACACTTAATTTTATCTTTGTGCATATATCTTTTGGCTTCAAACAACAAGGTTTGTGTGGTTCACCTTTAAATGTTAAATAAAATGAATTATAGACATTTATAACTAATTTATCAATTTCATTTCTACTAAGGACAACCAAAGCTATATTTATTAAAGAATTGAAATATCGGGTTTTACATAAAATTCTTACTTCGGTGATTTTTAATCGTTATGAGTCAAATAAAGTTTCTTACCAAGAGTTATTTTTAATGTGGTGTGTTTATAATAAAAGGGTTATATGTTGGACATGCTAGATTTTTAATCAACTCTTATTCTGTGTTGCATATAAAAATGCTCCACTCACTCATAAGCCTGTCATTTATATCCTTACTAACAGTCATAGTATTGACCTTGCTAAATATCCTCGTGTTGTTAAGCATACATACTCTACAAAGTAGGCTTTTATATAAGGTGAGGTTTTGGACCTTGCCTTTAGATTGATTCCTCATATTCTAGGTCATATTGGAAGAGCCTTCCTATCCTTCCTTTACTCCCCCTAAATTTGTTGATGAGCCCTAAACTATTGAGAAGTAGGATGATAAAGATTCTTTTGATGATGCTTTCGTTGACTATGAATCCATTCCTACAATTCCCAATTCTTCATCAAGTGGGGTGATTCGTATGTTGGAATAAGTTCTAAAAAATCATAATGCTCTACAACACCAACTCACTTTTCTTGAGCAAGCACATCACCAGTGGGTTCACCGTTAATGTAAGAAGGAACACCAAATAAACCAATTTATAGTCCAAGCAGGATATATGGCTAACTCTTCTCTAAATTCTTCCAATAATTAGGGGATTATTTCTTTCTCATCCATTATTTTGGTTCAAATTAGGGTTAGTGCGCACTTTTAAACATGGGGGAGGGTTATATAATCGCATATTATAGCATTACATGTCTGCATGATTAGTTCATAGGCCATTTTTGGAGCATTTATCATTATAAGTTCATCTTCCTTACCGTTGATTTATTTGTTACTATTGTGTTGATAATTAGTCATTTTACGCTCAACTAGTAAGATTTTAAAGTTACATGTAGCATACATTCTAAACTTAATTTTGTCTAATTTTATAATTTTAAAGGTTTTTAGAATGTTTAATCAATTTACTAATTGTACTTATTCCTATGATAGTGAGGAGTTGAGTTTAGATTTTGAAGAATTTAGTAGCCTTGGGAAACTACAACCATAATTGGGTAGCTCATTGTTCAATAATGGATTAGGATAATAAAATTAAAAAAAATAAAGAAAACTCCTTCATAACCAAACATTTGCTTGATTGGTACCAAGTATTTCAATTATGTTATGTGTAAGTAATTAGGCTCCTCATTTACTTTCATTAAGAAATAAAGTATGATGTCACAAGTAGATTCATAAGAGAAAAAAAAAAGAAAGAAAAAAATAAGCAAAGAAGTGGGATGGAGCATAAAATGCATCCACTAAGTTAAAAAAAAAATAAAAATATCCAAAAATGCCATGAGATTTGTGAGTTATTATGTGTGCTTTATTTCTTATCCCAAGGGTTACTTTTGGTTCTTATAATTCTAAGTTTGATGACTGATATTCAACATAGATAGCTTGATTAATTTATTGACATTATATTCCTAACTTTGGTATTGATAAATGGAGATAATTTATTAAGTTTATTATGTAAGTTATGTAGCTTGTTCCTTTTATCATTGTTGAGCATTGAAAGATTAGTTGTCAACCATCATTTCCTAAAGCCTTTTTGCTTAATTAAGATCACTTACTAGGATTATTGCATCCATTTTTGATAAGATAAATTTTTTCAACTCATTTTACTTTTCGATACTCTTGCTTGAGGGCAAGCAAGATTTAAGTATGGGGGAATTCAAAAACATGCAAAATGACCTAGTATTTAGTATATGTTTTCCTTAATTTATATTGCAAAATGTGTTAAATTATCTTATTTTTTAGTGTTTAAGTCTAGTTTATGTGAATTTGATTGATTTTAAAGGCATTTTCAAGTAAGTATGCATTTTTTATACTTATTGGTATTACAGAAAAGAAGAACAAAGGGACTACTAGTGCCCAAGTGACCACTCATGATAAAAAGTGAGAAAGGACTAGTAGTGCCCAAGACCATAACTCCTTAAAAAGAGGAAAGGTGGATGACTCGCAATCAAGGCATAAGTCATTACAGGAGGAAAGTGAGACTACTAGTGACAAGTAGAACTATTAATGATAGAGGACATAAGTTATGATAGAGGCAAGGGGACAACACAACATGCATGGCATGAGTCAGCCTAGGCACTAGTTCTCAACCAATGTGACTTTTTATTTTATCTTTGCACAACAATAAAGCCTCTCTATCAAACCTTTTGAAGGCAACTTTTTGCACATACACCTATTATTAAGAGGCATAATTAAAGGTGCATTTTTTTTATAAATTGAGGGAATTAGGATGAAATTAAGGAAGAAAAAATACTAGATGAGTAAGAGGCAATGTCAAAAGAACAAGAGAATAGTGAAGAGGTTAAGTCAAATTGAAGTTCATTTTTGATGAGGATTGAATGATTCATCTACATCATTTATTCTTCGCTTTTATTGCTTAATTTTCTTGAAGTTTTATATTACAACATTGTTATTATTTAATATGCATTTTGGCTAAAGTTTCTATGTATTAGTATTGCAAATATGGAATTGTCTTAAGAACTACATTTGTTTGTTAATAAATGATTGATTTAGATTCAATTGAGTGTTTGATTGTGTTATATATACTTGATTACTATATGTAACTTGTTAGTCAAATTGTTCACCATGAGAATTGGGGCATTTTGGTGGAAAAGAATTGATTCAACTTAAAGATTTGAAAATCACTTAGAGATAAGGATTACACTTTAAGGGAATTCTTCAAAACTGAATTTAGAAAGAAGTATGTTATCAAGGCATTTAAATAAGAAAAGCTAAAGCAATTTTTAAACTTGAGACAAAGAGTTATGTCTGTTGCTTAATATGAGAAAGAATTCAATAACCTATGCAAGTATATTCCTAATGAGATGTTAATTGATGCTTTTAAGTGTAGATAGTTTGAGGATGGATTAAATGATCGGATCAAAGAGAAGTTAATAGGACCTATGTCTCTATATCTTGTGAATTTTCATCAACTTGTTGTAGTAGCTTTACGGGTGGAAAAGAATGAGATAGCTAAAAGAAAAACATAACAGAAAAGAAGTTCATCTAGAGGTGGATTTTTCACTAGCAAGAGAGTTAGAGGAGCTTAGGGGAATCAGTCAACTAAGTCTGGCTATAGATCTACAAAAAGAGATAGAAATAAGAATCTTTTATAATGTCCAAGTCTGAGATAGAAGCTATAGGATGATAGAGTGGGGGTCAAGCACCAGAATGTCCTTATTGTGCTAGGCATCATTAGGGTAATTATAGGAAACTAGTTGGAGCATGTTTCAGATGTGGTGGTAGAAACCATTTTATTGCTAATTGTCATTTGAAGAGGGATGGAGGCTTGGGATAACAGGGTAGTCGAGGAGCATCTAATGCACCCTCTTTTGGTAGAGGCAGAGGTAGCAGATATAGGGGATAAAATCATCATGGATCCTAGTCCAGAAACATATATGAATCAGCTGATAAACTGACAGCTCTAACTTTTCCTAGAAAGGCTTACCCAATGAAGGCTCTAGAGGATCATAATGCTTCAGAGGTTATAGTTGATATTTTTTCACTATTTGATTATGATATGCATGTACTTATTGATCCTGGTATAACTCATTCTTTTATTTTTAATAAGGATATGGGAAGAAATATGACTACTGTACATGAACTAGAATATGATATACGTGCAACCAACCCATTAGGTCACAATGTTGTTGTTAACAAATTGTATAAAAAAGTGTCCTATTTTAATTAAAGGGAAATAATTTCTTACTAATCTTATCAAATTACCCTTTTGGGAGTTTAAAATTATATCAGGTATGCATTGGTTGTTTGGACATCATGCAGTTGTTGACTATGGAGCTACGAATGTAACTATTATTGATGCTGATGGTAAAGAAATTTTAGTTAATGGTATTGGAACTAAGCCATTAACCAATGTGATAATGACAATGCAAGCTAGGCAATTTCTTAAAAAAAGGGTGTTAAGCTTTCTTAGCCTTAGTAATATATTCAAGAAAGAGAAAAGGTAATTCTATTGGTGAATGAATTTCTTGATGTGTTCCCTAAAGACTTACCCAGTCTTCCTCCTAATAGGGATGTAGAGTTATCTATTGAAGTTTCTTCGGGTATAACTCCTATTTCTAAGGAACTATATAGGATGACTCCTTTAGAATTGAAAAATTGAAGATTTAATTATAGGAATTGCTAGATAAAGGATTCAGTAGGCCTAGTGCATCTCCTTAAGGTGTATCGATTTTGTTTGTAAAGCAGAAAGATGGGTCTATGAGAATGTGCATCAACTATAAATAGTTAAACAAAGTGACAATTGAGAATAAGTACCCTTTACCAAGAATTGAAGATTTATTTGATCAGTTGCAAGGTGCGGGAGCATTTTCTAAGATCGACTTACTATCAAGGTACCACTTGCTTAGGGTGAAGGATGTGGATATTTCCAAAAGAACATTTAAAACCCGATATGGATATTATAAATTTTTAGTAATGCCATTTTGCTTACAAATACATTGGCTGCCTTTATGGATCTCATGAATAGGGTATTTAGATCCTACTTGTTGTGTTCATAGATGACATATTGGTTTATTCAAGAAATGAAGTAGAGCATGCAAAAATTTTAAAAATTGTGTTACAGACTTTAAGGGAGAATAAATTGCATGCTAAGTTGAGTAAGTGTTATTTTTGGCTTAAGGAAATTTTTTTCCTCTGGAATATAGTGTCTTCTAAAGGCATTAGAGTTGATCTAACTAAAGTAGAGGCTATTGTGAACTGGAGGCCACCTACAAATATGGCTGAAGTGAGAAGTTTTTTGGGTTTAGCAGGATATTATAATCGCTTTGTGAAAGGCTTTTCAGTTATTGAAACTAAATTGTTGAGAAAGGGTATCAAATTTGAATGGACTAATCTATGTCAACCAAGTTTAATCAGTTAAAGCAAATGTTAACGGAGGTTCCAATTTTGATTAGCCAATTTCGGGAAAAGAATATGCCATATTCAGTAATGCTTTGAGAGTTGGTTTGTGATGTGTTCTAAAGCATGATGGTAAGGTTGTGGCTTATACATCTAGATAGTTAAAATTTTATGAGCAATATTAGCCAACCCATGACTCAGACTTAGTAGCAGTCGTGTTTGCCTTGAAGATTGTGCAACATTATTTGTATGAGGAAAGATACAAAATTTATACAGATCATAAGAGTCTCAAGTATTTGCTTACTCAATAAGAGCTTAACTTAAGATATTGCAGATGGTTAGAATTATTTAAGGATTATGATTGTAAATTGGATTATCACCCAAGAAAAGCTAATGTAGTAGCTGATACTTTAAGTTGAAATATAATGGCAGCTATGATGTTACACTGATGTAGATGGAATTTTACACCGGTTGGTGCTTTGATATCTCAATGAAGGGCTAGACCTTATTTGAGGTAAATAGTGATCGATGCACAGAAAGATGATTAAAAGTTACAAAAAATTATGAAATCTACACACAAAGAGGTTCAGTCAGAGTATACAGCGAAGAAAGTTGGGAGTGTGTATTATTAGAATAGATTATGTGTACTAGATATCAGGGAATTGAAAAGAACAATATTACATAAAGCTCCCAACATAGTTTTCATTATGCATCCTGACCGGTGCTTAGCAAGTATTCTAGATCGGCTAGTAATATAAGAAAATATAGATTATGATCCCAAATATTATACTAAAGAGAAGATGGATTGCTAAGGAGAATATCTATGTATCAATTAAATTAACCTGAGATTGTTTCTCAAATGTTTTTGATTTAAAAGCAAAGATTAAAAAAAATAAACAATGAAACAAAACAAAAACAAAAATTAAACTAACATGAATTAAAAACAAAACAATAACTGAAATTCTCTTGCTAAAGGAACTATTCACCTTAACTTTCATTGTAATGTCTTAAATTCAATAAAAACACTAGTGATTACAGAACAAACTAGTAATAAAGCAAGATATCTTTATTCAAGTATATCATTCTTAGTATTAAACTCATAGACAAATCTAATACTTAGCATGAAAATCTAGTTTTAACTTCGTAAATATTCATTGAACTTTTTTTCCAATAATTCAACTCCAATTTATTCTTAGTTCTTCCTCTCTTAGTATTAATCAATAAAATTAACACATAATTATCTCATATTTCATATAACAATCATGCATAAATATTAAAGAGTTAACCCAAGAATATGCAAATCATTAACTATGTCAAAACCAATTTTAGTTATTTACTCAATAAACCAATAATTAATCTTAACACAATCAAAGATAAGGATATGCTTAAAACCAAGAAATAATCAACCGATATTGAAATTAAGCTCAAAATAGATTCATAACAATGAAAATATAAGCTTTCAATAATCCATTAGCAAAAGAAGAAAAAACTACTTCCTAAACATGGTTAAAAACTAAAACAACGTAAAAAAACTAAAACAAAGTTGAAAAGGAAAATATTAAACAAAAATAGAAAAACTGAAAAAACAACGTAAAACTAAAACTATTGAATTTTACTAGTTTATTCTACTTGATTCCTCTAATTGATGCTTGATCTTTGGTGTTAGAGTCTTCTATTTATAGGCAAAATATATTGTAGAAGCTTTCTATATTTCCTCAATTGGAATAGGAAAAGAACCTTTCTTGAATTGGAGAAATGAAAATCCTTCGTTGCATAAGAGTCAATTATGCGGGCCACTCAATTTTTCCCTTTGATGGATGCACTGCCATGTATCCTTCCATGTAGGGATACACGGGCACTTGATTTTCTTTGAAGTAATTCACATGGACACTCAATATTTTCTTCTTTGAAACACATGACCACTCATCTTCACTTCAACTAAAACACATGGCCACTCATCTTCACTTCAACTAAAACACATGGCCACTCATCTTCACTTCAACTAAAACACATTGCCACTCAAAGAACAAAGAAGAAAAATACATTGCTGCTCATTTTTCCAAGGCTTAAAACACACGGCCAACTAAGGAGGAAAACATTCATGCACGATCAAGCAATTCTCCAAGGCATAAAACAAATGGCCAAACATTGAGCTATTGGTCCTCACGATCATTCATTAACATGAATTTTCCAAATTCATAGTTTTAGCCCAAATCTTCTTGCATTTTTGCAATTAAGTCCTTTTTCTTGCAAAATAACCCTGAAAAATACCAAATTTATAATTAACTCTAAAAATATAAAATAAACCAATTAAACTCAAATTCAACCTAATTAACACAAAATTAACTTAATTAAATACCTAAAAATACATTAAAAACATCATATAAATCACCATTATCAAATACCCCACACTTAGACTTTACTCACCCTCGAGCAAATTAGAACAATCAAACTCCTCAAAATCATCAAACTTAAATAAACAATCATGCATTTCAAAATCAAGCTTAGCAATTAACAAGAGCACTTAATAAAATTTTCAACTAGAATAAATTCAACCAAGATAATATGAGTTAGTTTCCTTGTATGTGTGCAAGACCAAAACATTTTAAGCATTAAAAAAACACAAAACACCAATTCAAATACATAGTTAAGCTTAGAATGAATGTACACATGAGTATACAAATGGTTTCGTGCTTGAAACTCTAGAAACACCATAAGCCTCTCCTTTAGTATCGAAACCTAAAGGTCATCTCTGCTAAACAACTCAAAAACAAAACTTAAAATCACTTAGGTCTTTTAAAGGTTATAATGGGCCTAAGGTATTGGTTATCAAAGAATGGACAAAAGATCAGCAATAAGAATAGCTAGTCTAAGATAAAATAGACTAACACTTCACAAATTTCATCTCATTAACTTAAATAATAAAGAATTTAGCCAAAATTTCCCAACCCTTCACAATTCAAAGCTCTTATTAAAGAGAAATAATAATTAAAACTCTCTTACATTCACAATTCATACCCTCCTAAGAAGTCATAACCATTTTTCCTTGTAACTATCCCACATTTAAGATTTTTACCACTCATGCTAGTTTATTTCAATATGTTCTTTCTCTTTCTTTTTCTTTCTTTTTTAATTATATATATATATATTTTCACACTAGCTCTAATATTAGCAATAATAAAATGGATAATCACAAAGTTACAATTCACTATTCACTTAACTTCAACAATAGCCCTTTATAATAAAATAAAAAATGTCTTATCACACCCATCAAAATACTCAATTCCTATTAATCCATCTATCCTAGAGTGACCAATTCTAGATGGTAAGATAAAAACTTTTTAGGCTATATGGTAAAATATATGAGTGTAACAAAAATTAAAAATGGCCCACATTAAGCATACCTCATTAGGCTCAAAATGGCTAACAAAGGATAAATATGCAAAAAGGGTAGGAAAATAATCTAAGATATGGCTCATCAAAAAATATTGCCTAGATCACTTTCTAGCTTGAATTGAGTTGCTTTTATGCTTTGAAGGGTGATGAGGAAGGTTCTAGTGTTCTAAAATTCATCACTTAACAATTTCAATGCATTATTTTTTCTTCAAGTTCAAAACTTGGTCTTAAGTGCTCAAAAAGCGAGAAACTAACAAATATAAGCCAAGTTGAATGTTAAACTAGCTAAAAACTCATTAAACAACATGCCTGTTCTAATGCTAAACAAGAATTTTGAAATATTGTACATTTTAAATTCAAGTTCAATATGTTCAACTTTTGAGAAAAAACTAAAGCAAATTAAGTTAAATGTACAATAAATGATAAATAAATTAACTAAACTATTATGCAAAATAAAACCAAACATGCAAACTAAAAACAAAATAGAACAACTAAAACAAAAAAAAAACAACATAACTAACCCAATTAATGAGTAAGAAAATGGGCAAGGTAAGAGAAACTCCCTTAAATTGTCTTTAATTTCTAGCTCAGCTGAGCTATATCCTCCTCTTTAAAATTTTGTTGTGGGCAGCAAAGAATGAAAATCTTCAGCTTACTACATAACTTTTGAGAAACAAGTTAGTGCCCAAGAGAAATTTAAGTAAAAGAATTGCACACTTAGCTCAAAGTAAAAATAAAGAACCACAACTAAGCCCAAAATAGTCATGAAATCTAGTGAACTAATTTAACAAGCAAACATGCCTCTAAAACCAATTTAGTGCAATAAACAAGACATAATAATCACGGGGACTAAGTGAACAATCACAACTAAGCCAACTTGCTTGAGTGCTCAGTGTTTAATATCAATATGTTATGAGATGGATAGTGTGTGAATGCATAATTTCAAGTGTAAAGTGAATTGGTGATGGTTAGGATTAAATAAAAGGAAGAGAAAGATTTTAATTGGTCATGGTAAGCACAAAATAAAATAAGCCAATTCAAATACAAACTCCACCTCTATCAAGCCCATAATAAATTTCAATTCCAAACTATTGGTAGCTAAAAGTCATGAAATGTAAATGAACATAACTCAATTCAAAATGAAACTCTAAGTAAACCTATATTTAAGAACAAAAAAGGCATACCAATACATGCATATTAATCTCAACAAGCAAAGTGAAGTTTTAAGCAGATAAAAAAAATAAAAATTGCCCTTAAAACTTCAAATTGAAAATTGAAAGTTTAAACATCATTTTTAAGGCCCAAAATGAGCTATTATATAAGGCGAAGCCCTTGTAGCGAATGGCCATCTCGAAATAAGCTTTCTGAAAACATATTGTAATAGTCAATCAGATACTTGTAGCAAAAGTTATGATCAAAACAGTACATACCGTAATAAAAATTTTAAACAAATGAAAATGTGCAAGTGAGTGCATTGCTTAAGTGTGTTAAGGTGAGTGTTTGAATGTTCTTATGTGCTTGAGTGAGTGAGATGTGTGTATTTAAGGGGTGAGTGCATGATTTAGTGAACGTATGGGTGAGTGTGTGGTAGTGGAGCAAACTTAAATGGAAGAGTGAAAGAACAAGGAAAGGTGAAAATTCATTTAAAGGCAATTTCACATGGCCAGGCAATCCCAAGCACGTGGGCACGCATGGGAATAGGGGGAAATGTGTGGGCGTGCATGGCTAGGAGGAATGTCACATGGCAGCGCAGGTGGGATATTAAAATGAGTGGGCATGCGATGGTGAGGGAGAAATTTCAAATGGCAGTGTAACTACAAGAGAGGGAAAATATGTGGGCATGCACTACAAAGAGGAAATGGCCACTTGACCATGCACTCCATGAAGGAAATGTCCCCTTGGTCATGCCTTGCAAGAAGGAAATGGCAACTTGTCCATACACTGCAAGAAGGAAATGGCCACTTAGCCGTGAACTACAAAAAGGAAATAACCATTTGCCCATGCACTGCAAGGAGGAAATGGCCACTTGGTCATGCACTGCAAAGAGGAAATGGCCACTTGGCCATGCATTGCAAGAAGGAAATGGCCACTTGGCCATGCACTACAAGAATGAAATGGCCACATTGTCATGCACTACAAAAAGGAAATGGCACTTATTCACGTAAGAAGAACTAGGCTATGCACGAGAGTGGAAGAGAAAAGTAAAGTCCATGAACGACCAAGCAAGAAAAGAACAAAGGCCATGCACATCCATGTAAAAGAAAAGCAAAGGCCATATACAGCCATGTAAGAAAAGACCAAAGGCCATGCGCGGCCATGCACTCAGCCTTTGCAAAAAACAAAATCCCAATTATGCTGATCAAACACTTGAACTCAAGATCTCAACCTAACATATTACAACAATATTCATTAAGCCATTAAATCTTTCTAACTCCTCTTAGCTTTAACATAACTCAACTAGTCATCCAGAAACTAATTACTTCTTCATTGTACTCAGATAACCCTAATCTTATTAGATTAGTTAGTTTCTTATTACATAGTTAACTATATAACATACACAATCAATATAATATGCCCATGCCTATTATTGAAGCTTCATCTCCTTTGGCTCTTTTGTTTTGATTTCTTCCTTCCCTACTTTTGACCTAACTTCTTATCTTTCTTTCCTTACATAATAGAGATAACAAGTGTGATTATCATCTCCCTAAATCCCTAATACTAGAAATTAAATCCAAGATTTGGGGCAGAAGGATTGTAAGAGACAAGGAAAAAAACCATTAGGTGACTAACTCATCTAACTCAAGCCATTCACCTCTTTCATCTGAAACTAGAAGAAAAAAGAATGTGAGAGAATGAAAAAAGTTAAATCTGGCCTTCTCTTTCCTTTCCTATGATCTCAACAACTTAAATCCAATAAGGCCCCTTCCACAATAAGCTATTGAAAGAGTTAGTGGGGTAAATATCTCACTAAGGGTGTGTAAAGACTGTCCTATAGTAGTTCAGGGGAAAGAGTTTCCAATAGATTTGATTATATTGCCTTTTCATGAGTTTGATATAATTCTGGGAATGGATTGGTTATCCAAACATCATACAGTGGTGAATTGTGAAATGAAAATAGTAACTCTCAGGGATGAAGAAGGAAAGGAGGTAGTGATTGAAAGCTATTGTTCTAATCATCTGACTAATATTATATCAGCAATACAAGCTAGACGTTGTCTTAGAAAAGGATGTGAAGCATTTTTAGCTTTAGTCCTTAATTCAAAAAGCGATATTGTGAAGCTTGAGAATATACCTATTTTGAAAGAATTTTCAAAAGTATTTCCTGAGGAATTGCTTGGTCTTTCTCCAGAAAGAGATGTGGAGTTGTCTATTAATTTGTTACCTGGTACAACCCCAATTTCTAGGGCACCATATAAAATGGCTCCATTTGAATTGAAAAAGTTAAAAGTTTAATTATAGGAATTGTTAGAGAAAGGTTTCATTAGACCTAGTGTGTCCCCTTGGGGTGCTCTAATTTTATTTGTTAAGAAGAAAGACGGGTCTATGAGAATGTGTATCAATTTTAGATAGTTAAACAAAGTGATAGTAAAGAACAAATATCCTTTGCCTCAAATTGAGGATTTGTTTGATCAGTTGATTAGTGTTGTTGTGTTTTCAAAGATAGACTTGCAATCAGGTTATTATTAACTCAGAGTAAGGGATGAGGATGTTTCTAAAACTGCATTGAAAACCCGATATGGACATTATGAATTCCTAGTTATGCCATTCGGATTAACTAATGCATCTGTTGCATTCATGGATCTCATGAATAGGGTATTCAGACCTTACATGGATCAATTTGTTGTAGTTTTTATTGATGACATATTGGTTTACTCCAAAAATGAAGCTAAGCATGCTGAACATCTGAGGATTGTGTTGCAAACTTAAAAGAAAATCAGTTGTATGCCAAATTGAGTAAATGTGATTTCTGGCTTAAGGAAGTTTCTTTCCTACATCATGTTTTATCTGATGAATGTGTATGGGTTGATCCAAATAAAATTAAAGCTATTATCAATTAGAGACCACCCATGAATGTATATGAAATTATAAGTTTTCTCGGGGTTGGCAGGTTACTATCGTCATTTTGTGAAGGGTTTTTCTATCATTGCTTCACCCCTTACTAAGTTGTTAAGGTAGAATATTAAGTATGAGTGGTCAGATCATTGTCAAGCAAGCTTTGAATGGTTAAAAAAGATATTTACTAAAGCTCCAGTGTTAACTCAACTTGTGTTAGGGAAGGAGTATGCAATGTACAGTGATGCCTCTAAAGTTGGTTTGGGGTGTGTATTAATGCAAGATGGTAAAGTTGTAGCTTATGCATCTAGACAATTGAAACCACATGAGCAGAACTACCTGACTCATGATCTAGAGCTGGCATCTATGGTTTTTGCTTTAAAGATTTGGCAAAACTACTTGTATGGGGAAAAATACAGGATTTTTACGGATCACAAAAGCCTCAAATACTTGCTTACTCAGAAAGAACTTAATTTGAGGCAGAGAAGATGGATGGAATTATTCAAAGATTATGATTGTATAGTTGACTACCATCCAAGAAAAGGGAATGTTGTTGCTGATGCTTTGAGTCATAAGACAAAGTCAGTATTGATGTTAAAATAGTGTAGATAGAAATTTACATCAGATGGAGCACTGCTAACACAGCTTAAAGCTAGGCCTATGGTTAAAAAGATAGTGATAGATGCTTAGAAGAATGATGAAAAGTTACAGCAGATTGTCAAAGCAGTTTGTGAACGAGATTAATAAGATTTTTCTATGAAAGAAGATGGTGGTGTCTACTACCATAGTAGGTTGTGTGTTCCTGATGATAAAGATGTAAAAAGAATATTGTTGCATGAAGCACATAATACTGCATTTACTATGCAACCAGGTGGAAATAAGATGTATCAAGAGTTGAAACAGTTTTATTGGTGACCTAGCACGAAGAAGGATATTGTTGAATATGTTTCTAAATGTTTAACATATTAGCAACTGAAAGCATAACATCAATTTCATTCAAGTCTTTTTGAATTCCATTCCGATTCCACAGTGGAAATGGGAAGATATTACCATGGACTTTGTTACCGGTTTACCTCTTACTCAAAGAAAATATGATGCTATTTGGGTGATAGTGGATAAGTTAACAAAAGTAGCTCACTTTTTACAAATTCGAACAGATTTTTCAATGGATAAGCTTGCAGAATTGTATGTGAATGAGATTGTACGATTACACAGTATACCAATATCCATAATTTCTTATCGAGATCTAAGGTTTACATCGAGATTTTGGGAGAGTCTACAGCAAGCTTTGGGAACACAACTCATGTACAATATAGCTTTTCATCCTCAAATGGATGGACAATCCGAAAGAGTTATTCAGGTTCTAGAAGATATGATGAGGGGATGTGCTTTGGAGTTTGCTGGAAGTTGGGACTAATATGTTGCCTTAATGGAATTTGCCTACAATAATAGTTATCAAAAGAGTATTCAAATGGCTCCATATGAGGCTTTATATGGTAGAAAATGTAGAACTCCAGTCTGTTGGACTGAGCTAACCGAAGGTAGAATAATTGGTTCTGACCTTGTTAGAGATACAGAGGAAAAAGTTCAAGTTATCAAATAGAGGTTAAAAGAAGCTAGTGATCAAGAGAAATCTTATGCTGACTTGAAAAGAAAGGATATCAAGTATCAATTGGGTGATAAGGTGTTTTTGAAGGTATCGCCATAGAGAAAAGTGTTTAGATTTGGTAAAAAGGGAAAACTCAGTTCGAGATCCATTGGTCCATATGAAATTCTACAAAGAGTCGGACCAGTAGCCTATAGGTTGGCTCTTCCTATGGAATTAGCCAAGCTTAATGATGTGTTTCATGTATCCATGCTTTAAAGATATCACTCTGATGAATCTCATAAGTTACAAGTTTAAGATATTCAAATACAGCCAGATGTCACGTATGATGAGGAACCAAAAAGAAATCCTGGCTGGGGAAATCAAACAATTGAGGAACAAGAAGATCTCTCTGGTCAAAGTACTCTGGCAAAATCATGGTATACAAGAAGTAACATGGGAACTAGAAGCAGTCATGAGGGAGCAATATCCTAAACTATTTGAATTAAGTATGAATTTCGAAAACGAAATTTTTTAACAGGGAGAGATTTGTGACCCCCTAACATGACCGTAATTGGAATTTCATGTTTTAAGTAGGATTTTATTTGACGAAGATCAAATTATAATGAAAATTTCATATAAGGTATGGGTCAAGTGATAAATTTTTTATTATATTAATCGTATGAAAGAAATTAAATTATTATTTTGGTTTAATAATGGTCAAGGGTGTAATTGAAGCATGAAGTATTTAATTAGGGGTCAATTTATAAATATGGCATTTTAAAGGTCAAATGTATATAAAAAAATATTTGAGAGGTTTATTTAAGGGAAGGAATAAATGGAGAGGTCAATGTATCACATGCAAAAATTATAGAGAGATTTGTGGGACATGCAATTTTTAAGAGGACCAAAAGAGAACTTTTCACCCATTTATAAAGGCTTAACTCTTTCATGTAAGAGAAAGAAATGCAATAATTGGTTGGATTAGTGAGTGGGATGGCATAGAGTTGAAATTAGGATTTTCATACTTCCATGTAGATAAATTAGAGTTGAAATGATGATTTCAATGTTGGGTATGATTAATTGAAAAGAGAAATAATTTTAGAAAGTGTTACAACAAGTGAAGACATGAAAAACCTTATTGAGTAATGGCTGGAATTTTATCATAAACTGAGTTAGAAAACTCTAATTGAGTCCATTCTAGTTCCTAAGGTCATATAAGAGATATTTCTACAAATTTTTAGAAGGGACTTAGCACTAAATTTGCCTTTAAGCCATTCTAATATTTAATTGAAATGCATGAGAGCTGTTGTTTGTGATTCTGGAATAGTTGGTAGAAATTATAGCGTATTTTCGTTTACAGTTGTTGGATTGCTATGAGGTTAGATTCTTTGAAAAATATACTTCTAATTATACATTTCATATGAATGAAGTAATGCCTAATTTTATTTCCAAGCATGTCAAATATTAGCATGAAATTCATTGATTCTATTTGTACTGTTAAGGTATAGATTTTGGTATTTTGGGCATAAATATTAGTAGAGAAGTCAAAATGTTATTCTATAAAATTATGGGTAAACTAGATACCTAGGAGCACGTTTTTGGTGAAGGAATAATGGCCAAATTCTGTTCTCATTTTATTGTATGAATTTTATGATTTGTTGATAAAAGAAAAATAAAACTGGTTTTGGCAGTTTGAACAGCCTATGATGTTTCTCAGATATCTCGAGATACAAATGTTCTATTGAGATGAATCTTGATGTTTTGGAAGCTGGATACATAGGGGAATAAGTTTTTATAAGACCATTTGTCTTAAAAATGATGTTTTCTAAATCAAAAATGACATGCAAATTGGATCCCAGAATTTTGTAGATAGAATTCTGCCCTGTGCAGAATTTTGTAGATAGAATTTTTAATGTATTTTTCTATTAAGGTTTAAATGTGACTATGCTAAATATGTAACTATATGAAAATATACGGAACAATATATGGCATATAATATGATTTTTGATAAATTTTTACATAAATAGTCTTATATATATACATAAGTAAGGAGTAATGTTAATGATATAAAATAATTATACATGATTAATCTTGTGTACATGATTGTTTTATGCAATTAATCTTACATATTCATACTCTAATGATAGAGTGAATTATATTTGAACCTGAACTTATACTGTGAAATAAGAAATACTATGTATGACTGTGTTCATGTGTGATGCCTGAATGATAACAAATAAAGTATATTATTATGATGTTATATGTTCAATTTTTAATGCTCGTATCGTTATATGACTATGAATAATTGGGTGTCTATATATATTCATATTCACTAGGGATTATGTATTTGTATACATGATCATGTATATACGATATGCTAAATTTTAAAGTTTTAAGAATGAGCACTTGAATAGGTATGATGCATTACTTGGTTGACATATCATGATTATGGTAATATGAGATATCTAATAATGGTATGTAAAAAGTAATTGTATAATTAAATGAACTTACATATGCAGTTATGTGCTATCATATGATTATACATGTGCAAAATGAATAATATAAGTGCAAGCATGATATATGAAAAGAAAGATTAAATAGAATAGAGTTTTACCTGCAATTAGAGTTCAATTGTGGATAGATAGGCGCCTATAGGGAATTGCAACTGCCACAGTTGACCTTTTTAGGTCCAAAGTATAGTTAATCCTGTTGGATCTTGCACAACCCATTTTGGTTGTTCCTTGACCTCGTTTGGGTCCTTGACTGGTCCATCGTATAGTTGGCCCTGATTGGGTCCATAGTTTTGATATCTTTGGGTATCCACCATTTTGATACCCTTGAGTATCCACCGATCCCGTTATCCACCTTTAGAACTTAAGTAGGCTAAATTAAAAATATAAATGTTTCACAGTTAAATCACAATATGATTTGTTCATATGATATATGGATTATCATGTTTAACTGTGGTTTCAAGTACATGTATGGATATTTATTTATATTATGTACAGATCATCTATAAACTATTTAGATTCAAATATGCTAAATTTTGATGAAGAGTTACATTGTTGCTAAGATATTATGCTTTGTTTTATACTTATTTCTATTATGTAAACTGTATTATTTTCTTTTTTTTGTATATTAAATATTTCTGTCGACCACTGTTATTAGTGGTCTTTCATGTTTAGTTTTTCCCCACTAAGCTTTATAGCTTAGCATGGGTTATTTAATCCATGTAGGTACTGTTGTAAAAGCTTTTGCTTAGGAACAATCTCTGCATCAGGATAGGCCAACACCTAAGTCATAGAAGTTCATGTAGGATTCTTTTTGGTTATGTTTGGTACAAGTTCTTTTGCACATTTAATATGTATAAAAAGGGCTATTATATATTTATATATATGTACTATAAAGTAAGTGATGTAATTAAGTTTAGTAAAAGAATACTAAAGCATGCATGCATATAGTAGCTAAAATGCTTAGTCATATATATGCTAGATCAATTGATAAATGTTATGCATGGTAAGATAAAAAGTTAAGATAGTTATAACTAGCATGAAAATGATGAGTATGTTATAGAATAAGCCATTATGCATATGTAATTAGGATATTGAAGTTGTGGGAAACACCTAATTGATGTATAGGATACCTACATAAATAGACTATTTGATATGATAAATGTATACCACTTTGGGTTAATAACCTACTATAATATGATTGAAAAGTATAACATGATACATGATAAAGGCATTAGATTAGGGTGTTTCATACCCTTTCCATATACCAAGAATATATGCTTAGTTCTTCTAGAGTACTTAAGGATATTTTTTACAGCTGCCCAGTGCCCTTCTATAAAATTGGATTAGAATCTACTTGTGAAACTCTTCAATACTTTATCTATATATATACTTTAAGAAAGTCCTAACAACCTATTGGATCTGTCTATATAGATCCTTATTGCTAGAATATAGGATGCTTCTCCAAGGTCTTTCATGGAGAATTGCTTAGATAACAATATTTTAACTAATTAGAGAAGAGAAATGTCATTTTCCATGATCAATATGTCATCCATATATAGAACTACAAAGAAAATTGTACTCCTACTGACTCTTTTATACACACAAGGTTCATTTTCATTTTGTGAGAAACCAAACTCTTTGATTGTCTCATTGAATCGAATATTCCAGCTCCTAGAGGCTTGCTTTAATCCATAAATAGATCTTTGAAGCTTGCATAGCTTTTCGCCATCCCCATATGTGAACCCTTCTGGTTGTGTCATATAAACATCCTCAGTCAAATTTCCATTTAGAAAATCTATCTTCACATCCATTTGCCAAATCCCATAATGATAATAAGTTACAATGGCTAAAAGTATTCTTATAGAATTAAGCATTGCCACAGGGGAAAAGGTTTCATCAAAGTCAATTCTTTCTCTTGAATGATAGCCTTTTGCTACTAAGCGAGCTTTATAAGTAACTATATTACATTCCATGTCGATTTTCTTTTCGAAGACACATTTGAACCCTATGGGTTTTATCCCTTCAAGTAGTTGAGCTAAAGTCCACACTTTTTCTCATACATGGAGTCCATTTCAAAATGCATAGCCTTAAGCCATAAATCATGCTCTTAATTGTTCAAAACTTCCTGATAGCTTGTAGACTCATTGTCCTTTGTCATAGTTATGTCTTTATCTGAATTAATGTCAAATCCACATCTCACAGGGATAGAACGCATCCTAGTAAACCTTCTAGGATTTTATGCATAATTAGGTTCAATTATAATCTCAACAGTATAAGATTCAGTCTCAGATTCAATCAGTTGATATGCTTTTATTTATGGGTTTTAAACTTCACCAAGTTCAATTTTACTCCCACTGTCCTCTTGTAGAAGAAACTCTCATTCTAAGATGATAGCATGCCTTGAAACAAACACTTGTTGTTCTAAGGGATGGTAGAAATAATATCCAAATGTTTCTTTTTGTTATCCCACAAATAAGCATTTGTCAAACTTAACATCTATTTTATCTTACATTGTCCTTTTTACATAAGTAGGACAGCCCCATACCTTCATATGAGAAAATGCGGGTTTCTTGTTCTTCCATATGTCATATTTAGTAACATCAACCAATTTACTAGGAACTCTGTTCAACATATAAACAACAGTTTCTAATGTATATACCCAAAAGGACTTAGGCAAAATTGGTCGACTCATCATGGATCAAACCATGTCTAATAGTGTTTGATTTCTCCTTTCAGATACACCAATATGTTGTGGTGTATATGGTGGAGTCCATTGAGATAAAATCCCATTATCTCTAAGATAATCTTGAAACTCTTGACTTAAGTATTCTCTACCTCGATATGATATAAGTGTCTTAATACTTTTTCTAAGTTGCTTTTCTACTTCATTTTTTAATTCTTTGAACTTTTCAAATGCTTCTTATTTATATATAATTTGATAGATATATCCAAACCTGGAGTAATCATCTCTGAAAGTAATGAAGTAGGAGTAACCTCCTTTGGCATGTTTAGTCATTGGACCACATACATCTGAATGTATTAAGTCCAAAATCATTCTAGCTCATTATTCTTTACCAATAAAGGGACCTTTTGTCATTTTTCCTAATAAACAAGATTCAAGTGTATCAAATGATTCATAATCAAATGATCCCAAATCACCTGACTTGTGCAATTTGGTCTTGCATTTCTGATTTATATGGCCTAAACGACAACGCCATAAATATGAGGTGTTTAGATTATCTTGTTTCATTCTCTTGCTATCCACATTATGTACTTCTTTATTAAAGTTAAGAACAAATATATCATTCTCAATGATAGCTTTATCATAAAATGTATTGTTCTTAAAAATGTAACAACATTTTTCCTTTCAAGAAATGTCATAGTCGTTTAATAAATGATTGAAAGAAATAATACTTTTATATAATGCTGGAAGATAATAACAATTATTTAACTCCAGTATTAATCCACTTGGAAGAGGCAAATGTTAAGTCCCTACAAATGATGTAGAGATATTTTGTCTATAAGCTGACTATAGACATATTTATGCCTTTCTAACTCTTCTACTACTTTTAAACCCCTATAGATCTTTACAAAAACTAGATCCACATCTAGTATCTAACACCCAAAGTTGTTTTGAAGCAATAGAAAAAGTATTAATTTCAATCATATGAATGCTTAAAGTTAAAGCATCGGCTTACTTCTTCTCCTTGAGATAATCTAGATAGGCCTTACAGTTACACTTCCAATGACCATCTTTCTCATAGTGGAAGGAAGTTCCTTTGGGATTCTCCTTCTTGGCAACCTTCTTCTTAGAAATCCCACCATGCTTTGGCAATGCCTTGTTCAACTTCTTCTTTTTTCCTTTAGCAAAAGTGATAACCATGACACTTTTTTAATCTTTTTTGAAAGATCTATCAACTGTTTTGAGCATATTAATAAACTCAGGAATAGTTACTTGGATCTTGTTCCAGTTGAAGTTAAGCATGAAAGGAGCAAAACTTGGCATCGATGAGTACAAGATTAAACCTATGTATAGTTCATTATCCATTACATAGCAAAATCTACTCAAATGCTTAATATACCCATACATCTTTAATTTATGTGTAGCAGTCAAAGTTCCTTCCACCATTTTACAGCTAAACAAAGCTCGAGCAATCTCATATTGCTCAGTTCTAGCTTGAGAAACATAAAGCACCTCTAGATGCAAAATGATGGTTCTAGCATCCATCATCTCATGTTACTTTTATAGCTTTGAGGATATAGCACCCAGCACCAGACATGCCGCTTCTTCACTATCCTCTTTGTATTTATGATAAATTCCCTTAATCTCATCAATGGCATCATCTGATGGAATTGGTTTTGGATCTTTATCTAAGACATAAAAAATCTTTTTAGCTCTAAGAACAATTCTCACATGTTTAATCCATCAGAATAATTGTTGCCATTTAGTTTGTTATCCATGATTGATCACAGGTGTATTCCTTAATGTTATCTTAACATGGTAACTAAAATCTCTTACAACACCATTTTATATCATACATTGCACTTAGGTAGGTCAATGTTATCGATATGCACGTGTGTGTGAACCTTCATATATATAATAACAGACTATGGGGTTGCATGCGATTATAAAGAACAAGCATTACACATCGTAATTACTAGACAAAATCTCTATGTTGTAAGCATGCATTTCATGAATTCAAAGTACATGAAATTTAATGTATAAGTTATAGTCCATATAAGTTCTAGTACAATATTGTACCCTTTGGGTTCCATATATTGTCCATGGAAACCACCAGTGGAATTCAACTCACATCGGCACTCACACGGGAACCTTCCTCGTGGTCAATGTATATATATATCATAATTAGGATATATTGAACATGGCATCTCATTTAATAAAGACAGTTATAGCCAAAAAAGAATTTAAAATTAAACAACATAATACAATAAGTCATTCATAATGCTTATGTTAAATAAGTGAAGAAATCAATGCATATATATGTATATATAACACTTTATTTCTTATACTTTTATCATCTTTAATAGCCTACTTAAGTACTAGTTCAAAAGGGCAGATAACGGGAGCAATGGATACCCAAAGTTATCAAACTATGGATATCCAAAGATATCAAATAATGGACCCAAACGGGGTCGAGCAATGGTTCCAGCAAGGAAAAACAATAGACCCAAATGGGGTCGAACGATGGTTCCATTAAGGAACAAGAACGAAATGGGGTCAACTATGGCAGCTTCGACTATATCCCTCTAGGCATGATCCACAACTAAACTAAGACCCACAGGCTTTAATTTTTTTAACAATATTTTGATTCAACTTATTCTTCTTTACTTAGTATAGCATCATTACTTAATGCCATCAGTTATATAAGAAAGCACATTATTCTTATCATACTACAATATTGGGCTCTAGGCTCCAGTACACATGGATGCTATCATATGGTCATATAGTTGCATCAATTTTTCATTCATTCATATCATAATAATTGCATGGTTGTGCAAACATAATAAAATATAATCTTTTCTTGACCTATCTCATCATAGTCACCATTATGCATGATTTCCAAAAGGCAATATGAAAGTATGAGTCTTGTTATTATAAGTCTTCATGAGATTAAATGCATATCCATATACATATAAATGCAAATTAAATCATGGCAATACGTACTTTTGCTATTTGCACTAGTTCACATATTGAGTTAGATCACTTATCATGACATAGGTACATTAACAATAGATATTGCATTCATTTACTTCATCAACAGTTCTCAATGACTTACCTTGGTGCTGTTTGCCGGGAGTAGCTTCTATATCATATCATAGTCATTCATTTCAACACATAATCACTTAAACAATATTTAAGTAGCTATGTGTGATATAATAAGATGAATACACTAATTGCATCCTTAGGTCAACAATTGTTCTTAGTGAAGTCCTAAGTTTACTTTTATATTCTATCAGAACATGAACAACATGTTACATACTCTAACGTGATCATATATGCATCAAATCATCACACTTGTATATTTTATCTTATACTATCCTACCCTTAGGTACGTTTATGCAATATTACCCCATCTTATATGCCAGCACACTACTTGTGAGGTATGAGTTTTACATAATAGGGTATAAGGCATGAGCAAACAGACAAGCATATCCCTTTACATTAAGGCTATTCACTAACTTCCTTTATGACTCGAAGCATAACAAAGCTTCAACCGTCTCAAAGCTAAACATAAAATGTAATATCCTACCCTTGTAACTTAGACAAATAACATTCAACTATCCTTTTTATAACACTAGACCACATTGTAATGTTTTCATGCCATTACAGGACACACCAAGTATAGTAAATTTGGTAACATCATTTACTCTATTGGATTATAAACTTTACACCAACCTTATACGACATCTTCAATAGCATGAAGTTCTTAGGTTATTTTGTTGCTTCATGCTCTTCTTTAATTTTGTGCCCAATATACATAAACCAAAACATATTATAGCAAAACCATTTATTTTAGCATTACCATATACAACATATTGGTGACTTTTGGTGACTTCAACTAGATTTAATATACTCCCTCTTTATATCATTCAAATTACTATACTAACTCATCTTATTGTCATACTTTTCTAGCTATATCTTACTAAATTTATTAAGCATTGAGAAGACTTTACAACTATGTTAATTCATTAATAATCTAATAACATACTAACCAACACTTTAATTTGCAACCACCATCATTATTATTTATCGCTAGCTTAGTTCACCTCAATTATATACCATACTGAGTGAATAAGAACCAATAAAAGGTGGTGTACATGTGATCGTGCATTTCATGAGAAGAAAGGCCAAGTGGCCATGCAAAAAAGGAGGAAATGCGCTACTATGATTGGGAGAGAGGCATCCCATGCATGGGGAGAAAATGGGAGATGCGCGGTCATTCAAGGAAGCTCAAGGCAATTAACGCGGCCAATCAAGGAAATCAAAGGCATTTCATGTGCCCACTCATGGAAATCAAAGGTATGTCAAATGGCCACTCACGGAAATCAAAAGCATTTTAAGTGGCCACTCAAGGAGAAGCAAAGCATTATGCACGACCACTCAAGAAAAGGAAGGAACAGCTACACGGCCATGCACAGGGACTCGACAGCAAAGGTTCAAAACCTAGATTTTCCAACTCAAGTATTTTAAATCCCATCCCCCACCTTTAGCACTTGCTTTAATTCATTATAAGTTCAATTAAAACATGAAAATTTAACATTTAACTTTAGCCAAGGGAACACATACAAGAACAAAGGAAAAATCATCCTATAACAATATATAAATAGTTCCCGTACCTGACATTCAAGCTTCACCCCCTTCAAGATCCACTGATCTAGCTCTTGAAATTGTCCTTCCCTCTTACACAAGAAGATAACAATCATAAATCCCTTTACCTTAAATCCAAAAATGAAACACAAACCGAAAAGAAAGCAAAAGAGGAAATCATCACCTTAAAGATGCCAGCTCTCAAATCCTAGGTAACTCTTTTGCATCTCGTAACCATAGAGAGAGGGGGAGAGAGCGAAAGAGATCCCTCAAAGTGTCGATCTCCATCTCTCCCAAAAACCTAATTTATTGAGTGGAATAAATATCTCATCGAGAGAAATTCCCAAAATACCCTTATACCTTTAATCTCCTAGTTGTCCATTTCTTACAATTTAACCCCAAGATTTCTAATTTACATTCAATTACATACTTCCTTAAAATTACACCTTATTCATATTCAATTACATACATACTAAAATTACCAAAACACCCCTCTTGGGATTTAACCTTGACAATTTGTAAAATAATCCAATTTTGCCTTAATCAATAGTAATCCTCATTAATTAACAATAATCCGGTTAGGGTCATGATTGGATCCTTAAAATAACTTTTTAGATAAGGTGTATGAATCTTAGGTCTATTACTTAATACATAAAGTAAATACAAAAAGTTCTATTTTGTATATTGTTATGTAGTTATTTTAATTCTTTTATTCATAAATTTAATTTTATATTTGCTATATAATTTTAAAAAACAAGAATATTTTATAACTTTTCTTTTGTGATATATGAAATGACAATCTTTATTATATTTTCAGATGTATATATATGTGTGAATGATATGTGTTGACAATATGTTTAAATAAAATCATTCTTATTAGCCAATGGAATAGATCTCTAATAATTTTTTAAATACTTTTGAAATCTAACATTAGCGATCGGAATTTTTTTGTTAAAAGTAAACACAATCAACAAAGGAAAAACTTAAGTTGCTGAAAGGTATATACATCGACTGGTATTCCTTTCGTTTAAAGAGAACACAATTAGTAAAGGGAAAATTCGGTCGCTAAAATCAAGTTTCAATGACCGGATATGATCCAATTGTTATATACATTAACGACTGGATGCAAAATCCGGTTGTGTATACTTTTAACCTTGGGGCTTTTAACGACCGGTTGACAACCGAATTCTTCGGTCATTATAAGACTCTAACTATCGGATTTTGACTTTTAATAACTGAATTTTCCTTCATTAAAGGGCATTTCTCTTATAGTGTTAGCTTTGATCATCTCCTATAAACACAGTTATGAGAACTACTGCTTGAACTATTCAAGAAGTATAACATATTCTAGTCTGTCTATATTAACAATGTACTATCTTGTTAATACTATGACTAGGAATATTTAGTTGTTATCACATTTGAATGCAATAAACATCTCACATCATGAACACTTTCATGATTGCCTTTGCACTGTGTTTATAATATCTAAGACTTCATTCATTAATTTAAGATCAACAAACACATGCATTTAAACATAGCATTAATACATAAATGGTGCCTTTTTTTCATTAACAACATGAATTCATATACATGAAATACATCCCTTTCTACGTGGGCTCTAGGGTATAATCTCTAACAGGAAATAACCCTAACAAAAAGGAAATTAATGGAAAAGGGAAAAGTAATAAGGAGAAAAGAAAAGTGAGAGATTTTAAGCTGCCAAAAGGTTAGTGGATACAAACTACACTCTATTTCATTTAATTTTTGAATTTTGATATGAAATTTACATTATGTAACTAAACAAATTTAAAGAATAATGGAAAATAATTTAATAAAACTTCATAAAATGATTAATTAGATGAAATAAGCATGATATTAGAGATAAATTAAACATTTGATGGGAGAATTATTCATGGTTGAATGGTGAACTAAAAGGCATAATGTGTTATGTTTTCATTGATTGATGTATTAAACATAAATTGAGTAATACTATGATGAATAAATACATCATGAATGATTTGAGCTTAAAATAATATATGGACACCATGTTTGTCATGTAAACATAATGATGTGCATGAAGGAAATAAATTAGCAATGTTGAAATGTAACACCCTAATCCACTAGCCATTGATAATCATCAATCATCATTAGAAACCTAGTAAAGATCAAACAGGAATAATAACAATTATAGGATATGCCATAATTACATACGACAATAAAACACTCGAGCTTATAGATAAATAATCATAAAATAAATGGCCTTCAAGTATCCTAAAATCCTCAAGGCAACTGCATCTTACCTGATCCTCTGGAGCTTAACTTGAACCTACACGAATAAACAAACCCATGCTAAGCTATAAAGTTTAGTGGGGAACAAAACTCTATATATATAACATCTTTTCACAATTCATCTCATCATATAAACTTTCACAATAACACAGGATAACATATGAGTCTATTATATTGATCATTTCATAATGGACATTCTTAGGGGAGTCTTCGACCTTATTAATAATACCATACTTACTAACGTCGAGAGCATTCTATAACTTAATTTATTCGAAAAACCTTGTCAATTTACTACCACCAACCTACTTCTTTTCTTTCTTTAAACTAACTTGATTCATACCTTTACTTAAAACCTTACTACTTCAGAATTCAAACATCAAGATTATTGATAGTACAGAACTTTAACTTTAATATATTAATGACATTGATACATAAGTGGTGCATTCAACATCAAATCCTTGCATATGGGAGTGTTTATGTCATGCAAAAACTATAGAGTTATCATTAGGCATGATTTCTTCCTATAGTTTTTATTTTATGCAATCCTCATTTCAGGTTCAAACACGTATCCATAATGTTATCTTAGCATTGCAATTCAAACATCATGTAACATCTTACCACATCATGCTTTGCACTTGATTTATATTAGTTATATTAGTATACGTTGATGGAATATGACATGGTATGATAATCATGATAGCACAGCGGAAAAACAAAAATTTTATCATACATACCATACATATCCAAAGATAGAATCGAAACATGCAATTTTAGGGTTATCGAACTTACAACTTTTGATGCCTTTTAAAACTTTTATTCCGATGATGACCAGCAACTAAGATGGCTTTGTCCGCCTTAGATCTCGATCACCAATGCCAAGGAATAGCCTTTTGCGCCACTCCCTCTATTCTCACACACACAATTACACCGTCGGCTTAAAAACGAGATTGCTAGATCTCTTTTTCGGTATTGTGTAAGGGTTATAGTTTGAAGCTACAAAACTTGATTTTGTACTTCTTTAGATTGCTATTACTGCTCAATAACACAAGAGAATGAGGAACAATCCTTTCTCCTTGTGAAAAATTGAACAAAAGAATTAAGAGAGAGAGAGTCACTATTCACGAGTTACTATTCATGCCACCAAAAAATTAGGTTTAGGGTTTTATTTCTTTTAATATATATGCTTATCCTTTGGCAAGTCTTTGATCTGAATTCAACCATCCTAAGATGATTAATTCAAACTCTATCACTTCCTAAAGATAAGTAATATATTTTGAATTAAACTCCTTTGAATTTAAATTCAAATTTGAAATAAATCATAAGACATTTAAATAAATGAAATCACTTAATTTAAATAAATGCCATGTGCCGAAATTCCATGAATTATCTCTTGGAATTTCGGCTACTTCATTAAGTAAATAAGTGATTTAATTTAATTTAAATTCCTTTAGGCTTTAATACTCAATTAACTTAATTAATGTAACATAATTAATTAATTGAAATTAAACCTTGTGGGCTGAATTTTTCTCTCTCATGGACCAAAGCCCAATAGCAATTTTATAACTCATTACATACACTAATTTGACTTTAATTAAAAGCCCAAATTAATGTCCAATACTTAATTTAAATATTTTAAGCCCAATGCTTTGTGTGCGATCCTATAGGTCCATTTAATGTTGGCAATGAATTAATAAATTAATTCAAAGGCTATATATATTCTCTAGCAAGATATTATAGCATTCCAAATTAAATGAAAAATGCATATGGCATTTGGTGACCTAATGCAATTTCGCATAGTTCCTTACCCATAAATATCAGAATTAATATAAGGCATGGAACTAGTCATCCTTATATATATTAATTCCTTTCTTGATATTCCAGTGACACTGAACTCTCAGATAAATAATGATTATTCATTATTTCATCTCGGTATGGCCATACACTTCTCAGTTCACTGATCAAGTGGCCGGTGATATTTTCTCTCTTATCAAGAGGGGTAATCCCTTCACTTCTCTCATGCTCTCTAACATGAATCAGTGCATACCCAATCATACCCATACTTGTCACTCTGTTACGAGCACGTTAGGTGTATGTCAAAGTACACAGTAATTCATAAAGAGTTTCATAGAGATTTCAGGTCTAAGAACTCCGATACAAAACTTGCATATGAGAAACACTTATGACTTGTACCATGTAGTGTTCTCATGAGCGGATCGAATCCAGATACCATGTTCCTTAACATGTATCTATGATCTCTGATTGACACTCTTGTCCTAATGATCCGTAAGACAGGACTCATAGTATCAGAGAGAGCATACTAGTCTTAATTCATTTGTTATTCCCATAACAATGACTGACTAGGGATATTTAGAATGAAGTCCCATTTGTTTCAAGGTCTTACAATCCATGTGCCTCACACATGATAACTTAAACCGAAACGACATTCTTGGATAGTTTTATCAATTGACATGCACAGGTATTCAAAAGATAAAATAAATGCCTCATTTTATTAACTAAGTGTTTTATTACAATGTATTGGGGCTAGGGCTTACACTAACATACGTAAGTGGGTGTAACTATTCATATATAATTAAATTATCAAATCACATGTGATTACAAAGAACTAGCCTATCTTGGTTACCCGATAAAGTTTTCATATCATATGTACACACTTCATAATTTAAATAGTACATGATACTTAGTGTGCATGTTACATGTCATAGAACTTTTGGTACAATATTGTACACATTGGGATTGCATATATAAAATCGTAGAACCCATTGGTGGAGTAAACTCACAATGGCAATCACACGGGAACCTTACTCATAAAAGGTGTGAGATATCAAGATCATATAATACATGACATGGAATTTCCTTCCTTAAGTACGGTTATAACAAAAAGGAATTTAAGATAAAATAACGTAATACAATTGGCCATTCATCATGCTTATGTTAAATAAGTGACGAAATCAATGCATATCTATTACTTTACCTCTTATATTTTTCTTTATCATCTTTAACAACCTGCCCAAATACTAGTTCAAAGGGTGCATAATGGGAGTAATGGATACCCGAAGGTATCAAACAATGGATATCCAAAGATATCAAACTATGGACCCAAACGGGGTAAAACAATGGTTCCAGCAACGAACAAACTATGAACCCAAATGAGGTCAAACAATGGTTCCATTAATGAATAAGACCTAAATGGGGTCAATTATGGCAGTTGCGACTGTATCCCTTTAGGCATGCCTATCTAATCCACAATTGAACTAAAACCCGCAAGCTTAACCGTTCTTAAGCATATTTCAATTCAACAAATTATTTTCTTCTTTACTTATTATAGCATCTCTGCTTAATGACAACATTCATATAAGAATGCACATTATTCTTATCATACTTCAATATCAAGCACTAGTCTTCAATGCATATAAATGTTATCATATGATCACATAGATGAATTAACTTTCATTCGTTCATATCATAATAGTTATATGTTAATGCTAACAATAATAATATGTAATCTTTTATAATTAGCATTGCATGTGTCCACATATACACTTGCATATATATATGCAGCTTACATCATGGCATTAAATGTTTTCATTTTTTATACTTGTTCACATAATGAGTCAACTATTCATCAGAGCATGGTTGAATGAAATATAAAACACTGACTTACATAGCTCATGGTAGTTTTCAATGACGTACCTTATTTTTGTTTGCCATAAGTAGATTTCATACACAATCATAGTTCACACCAATATATATATATATATAGACACATACACACACAGACACACACATATCATCATGTTAAATATCACATATACACTTATCATCTTACTTGTACTTTCTATCTTATAACATTTTAAGCCCAATTAAGTTTATATAAAATTAATATATCGCAATTGTTAGCATACTACCTGCAGACTTACGGTGTTCATATTATGCCACATGGCATGAACATATAAATTAGTAAGTTTTCTTACATCATAGCTCATCATTAAATTTCCATCATTAGTTTCTATTATGGCTTAAAGCATAATCAACTTCTGTAGTTCCACATTTGAGTGTCAATTAATATTCCATCTCTTTTAACTTAGTCATGCACATTGCAACTATCTTCTTAATGTTACTAGATCATAACATGGTAATCTCTTGCCATTGTAAAGAAACATTAATATATATGGTAATTGGGCAAAGCCAACTACTTTGACTGAGTTTGCACCAATACTAACTTCATAGGACACATTAATAGTATATAAATTTTAGGGTCTTTAGGTTAGTTCTTACTATCTTTAATCATATGATTATTATATTGCCTCTTACTCTTGTTAGTTATGTGTCCGAATGGCACCAATTATACATTCTTAACACTCGAATTCAATTAATAGCCCTTCCTATAGTCACACCTTTCTAAACTATATATTTCTTTTAAATCTTAGCATTAAAAGACTTTTAGAACTATAATAATTCATGGGTAATCAATTAACATACCATCTATCACTTGTATGCCCAACCATCATCAACCTTTCTCATTACTAGCTTAATTCCTACTTATTATATCACTATCTTTATAAACATGGCTATACAATATTGTGCTCTTAGGGTGGAGAATAACCATTGAAAAAATAGAGTGTACAATGTTGGATTTTAACGGTTACATGCATCACATACATGAGCGGAATTTTAAAATTTTTTAACCATTAGATCTAATCTTGCCATGAATACACAATATAACTATATGAGAATAAGAAAAATCACCTTTGATTTTTGTTGAACAGTTGATTTTACTTCGCACCGGGTTGTCGCAAACCACAATGTCCAAAATCGAACACCTCCAATGAGTAATCCACACTAGAGAGGGGTAAATTGAACCAACAAATTGGTGTTCAACTAGGGCTGGCCGAAATCCAAGAGGCTAGCAATGGAAGTGGCGCAAAAGGGAGAGAGAATTAAGAGAAAAAGACTTTTCTTTTGTTTTAATCACTTAACCCTAATTCTCATTAGTTGGCCTTTTATAGGTAGGTTAAAATTCCAACTCCTTAATGAGATTAGGCTCTTTAAAATTGCTGGAGAATTATTAATTGGGCCTCTGGAATTAATTATAATCATTTGGGCTTAATTAAATCCAAATTAAAACATTTCATAAAAGACCATGCACAAAATCCACAAACTAGGCCCTTTGTGCATTTAATTGGATTTATATACCCAAATGGATTCCAAATCCAACCAAATTAAATATGCGAGTTCCATAACACTTATGTAACATATATAAATTAATTTGGTCCAAGAAAAAGCCCTCTAAGCCCTTCTGTATGGAGTTGACGTGTAGCCCTCTTCTGGAGGGCTTCCTCCAACTTCTTCATTCCTTTGGCCCTTTATAATTTCTCCAATGGTCCTATTAATTATTATATCAGTCCTATAACACTTATAGTAGTCTTATAACACTTATAAGACAATAATAATTAATCATGAAATACATTATTTCATTTAGGTCCAATTTACAGAACATTTCTTAAAAGTTCCGCGGATAATTTTATTTGATCATAATTAATTAAACTCTTTAAATAATTATTATCATATTCTCCTCTCTACCTTTATAATAATATCAAATATTATTATCCTTGTCATTTTACCATTTTACCCTTTTCTATATATGTGTGTGACCTATTGGGTTCCTGTCCATGTTGGCAGTATAATATGTAATTGTGAGTTCTATTCAAAACTCACATGATTTAAACTCCTTTAAATCATTTTACCAATCTCTATTGATATTTTGATACATCATTATACAAGTCATGATTGACCTCTAGCTAGGCATCATGACTACCCAAATGTCAGGAAAGTCATGTGGTTTGACTGTACCCTTCCATAGAAACAGTTACCGTGCAATTACTCCTTTCACCACTCTTATCTCAATTAGATTCTGAGTATGGATTTCTGTCAACTCATATAAATCTAATTATGTATGTTCTATTAATTTAACCATTGTTCCTAAAATGCCCTTCATGGATCTCCATCCATCTCGGCATATTACTCTGGCCAGAGATTCACTGAACAAGGTAATTATAGAATCCTGCGAGATAACTTCCCTTGTTAAATCTGGGATGGTGAATCCTTTGTCAATCACTCAACTATCTTCAAGTAGGTCATGATATACCCAATCTCCTAACTATGTTCACTCCCAGTTGGAAGTAATCAGTTATGGAGTCAAAGTATACCACTTGCTACTTAAGATAACTTTGGTGATCTCAAGTCTAAGGATACTTGCACAACCGCTATGAAGATATTCCTCACTGACATAGATTTAATATCCATATGAGGATTCTCTTTGCAGGTCTCCAATGAACTTGTTCCTCTAACAAGCATCCACATGTTAGCTTTGATTATCATCTATAATCACAATTATGAGAACCATTGCTTGAACCATTCAAGAAGCATAACATGTGCTAGTCTGTCCGAATTAACAATGTCCTATCTTGTTAATTTTATGACTAGGGATATTTAGATATTAACACATTTGCATGCGATAGACATCTCACATCATGAACACCTTCATGATTGCACTGTGTTTATAATATCTAGGACTTCATTTATTAATTTAAGATTTACAAACTCATGTATTCAAACACAGCATTAATAAATGAATGATGCCTTTTATTAAGAATATAAATTTCATACATATGAAAAACATCCCTATTACATGGGCTCTAGGGCATACTCTATAACAATCTCCCACTTGCACTAGAGCCAATCACTCATATGTCTCAGACCCATGCTATTTATATGGTGATCATGCTTTATCTGGGAAAGTGCTTTAGTGAGGGGATCCGCCACATTGTCATCTGTGGGAACCCTTTCTATTTTCACATCATTTCTAGCTACTATTTCCCTTATGAGATGGTAGCGTCTGAGAACATGTTTGGATCGCTGATGAGACCGTGGTTCCTTTGCTTGCGCAATGGCTCCATTGTTGTCACAATATAAAGGAATCGGATCAACAATGCTAGGCACCACTCCTAGTTCGGTTATGAACTTTTTGATCCAGGCTGCTTCTTTGGCTGCTTCTGAAGCAGCAATGTACTCAGCTTCTGTCATGGAATCAGCAGTTGTTTCTTGTTTGGAACTTTTCCAACTAACTACTCCTCCTCCCATTATGAACACATAACCAGATTGTGATTTACAATCATCTTTGTCAGATTGGAAGCTGGCTTCTGTATACCCGTTTACTTCCAAACTGCCCTCTCCATATACCAAGAATATATCCTTAGTCCTTCTCAAGTACTTAAGAATATTCTTGATAGCTGCCCAGTGTTCCTCTCCAAAATTAAATTGGAATCTGCTTGTGACACTCAAAGCAAATGCTACATCTGGACGTGTACATAACATAGCATACATGATAGAACCAATTGCAGATGCATATGGCATTCTATTCATGCTCTCTCTATCCTCCAGTGTCTGTGGACACATAGACTTAGAAAGGTGTTTCCCATGCACCATGGGTATAAACTTTTTCTTAGAGAGATCCATATTGAACCTCTTCAATACTTTATCTATATATGTACTCTGAGAAAGACCTAGCAACCTATTGGATCTATCTCTATAGATCCTTATTCCCAGAATATAGGATGCTTCTCTAAGGTCTTTCATGGAGAATTGCTTGGATAACCATATTTTAACATATTGGAGAAGAGAAATGTCATTTCCGATGATCAATATGTCATCTACATATAGAACTAGGAAGACAATTGCACTCCCACTGACCCTTTTATACACACAAGGTTCATCTTCATTCTGTGAGAAACCAAACTCTTTGATTGTCTCATTGAATCGTATGTTCCAACTCCTAGAGGCTTGCTTCAATCCAAAAATGGTTCTTTGAAGCTTGCATACCTTTTCGCCATTTCCTGATATCAATCCTTCTGGTTGTGTCATATACACATCCTCGGTAAGATTTCCATTAAGGAAAGCTGTCTTCACATCCATCTGCCAAATCTCATAATCATAATGAGCTGCAATGGCTAAAAGTATTCTTATAGACTTAAGCATCGCTACAGGAGAAAAAGTTTCGTCATAGTCAATACCTTCTTTTTGACGACAACCTTTTGCTACTAAGCGAGCTTTATAGGTAACTATATTACCTTCCATGTCAGTCTTCTTTTTGACGACCCATTTGCACCCTATGGGCTTTATCCCTTCAGGTGGTTGAGTTAAAGTCCATACTTTATTCTCATACATGGAGTCCATTTCGGACTGCATAGCCTTAAGCCATAAATCACGTTCTGAACTGTTCAAAACTTCTTGATAGCTTGTAGGCTCATTGTCCTCTACTACAGTTATGCCTCTATCCGAATCAACGTGAAATCCATATCTCACAGGGATAGAACGCATCCTAGTAGATCTTCTAGGATTTTGTGTATAATCAGGTTCAACTGTAATCTCATCATTATGAAATTCAGTTTCGGGTTCAATCGGTTGATCTACTTCTATTTGTGGGTCCTGAACTTCACCAAGTTCAATTTTACTCCCACTGTCTTCTCGTAGGAGAAACTCTTTTTCCAAGAAGACAGCATGCCTTGAAACAAACACCTTTTGTTCTAAGGGATGATAGAAATAATATCCAAACATTTCTTTTGGATATCCCACAAATAAACCTTTATCAGACTTAACATCCAGTTTGTCTGACATTGTCCTCTTCACATAAGCAGGACAGCCCCATACATTCATATGAGAAAGCGTGGGTTTCTTGTTATTCCACATCTCATATGGAGTAACATCAACCGATTTACTAGGAACTCTATTTAACACATAAACAGCAGTTTCTAGTGCATATCCCCAAAAGGACTTAGGCAAGTCCGCTCGGCTTATCATTGATCGAACCATATCTAATAGTGTTCGATTCCTCTTTTCGGATACACCATTGTGTTGTGGTGTATATGGAGGAGTCCATTGAGATAAAATCCCATTATCTCTAAGATAATCCTGAAACTCTTGA
Source organism: Excoecaria agallocha (assembly GCA_037975025.1). Lineage (NCBI taxonomy): Eukaryota > Viridiplantae > Streptophyta > Magnoliopsida > Malpighiales > Euphorbiaceae > Excoecaria > Excoecaria agallocha. The sequence continues at coordinate 37,919,021 of CM075806.1, forward strand.
CTTAAGTATTCTCCACCTCGATCTGATCTAAGTGTTTTAATACTTTTGCCAAGTTGTTTCTCTACTTCATTTTTGAATTCTTTGAACTTTTCAAATGCTTCAGACTTATATTTCATTAGATAGATGTATCCAAACCTGGAATAATCATCTATGAAAGTAATGAAGTAGGAGTAACCTCCTATAGCATGTGTTGTCATTGGACCACATACATCTGAATGTATTAAGTCCAAAACCATTTTAGCTCGTTCTCCTTTACCAATAAAGGGAGCTTTTGTCATTTTTCCCAATAAACAAGATTCGCATGTATCAAATGATTCATAATCAAATGATCCCAAATCACCTGACTTGTGCAATTTGGTCATGCATTTTTCATTTATGTGGCCTAAACGACAATGCCATAAGTATGAGGTATTTAGATTATCATGTTTCATTCTCTTGGTATCCACATTATGTACTTCTTTAATTAAATCAAGAACAAATATACCATTCTCACTGATAGCTTTTGCATAAAATATATTGTTCTTAAAAATGTAACAACATTGGTCCTTTAAAGAAATATCATAATCGTTCATCAAACGACTGAAATAAATAATACCTATTGGATAAGGCTGGAACATAATAACAATTATTTAATTCCAGTACTAATCCACTAGGAAGAGGCAAATAGTAAGTCCCCACAACTGTTGTAGAGATGTTCTGTCCAGTAGCTGACTGCAAACATATCTCTGCCTTTCCAACTCTTCTAAAGCTTCTAAGCCCCTGTAGATCATTATATAAATGAGATCCACATCCGGTATCTAATACCCAAGATTGTTTTGAAGCAATAGAATAAGTATTAATTTCAATCATATGAATACCTGAAGTAGATGCAACAGCTTGCTTCTTCTCCTTAAGAGAATCTAGATAGGCCTTACAGTTACGCTTCCAATGACCATCTTTTCCACAATGGAAGCAAGTTCCTTTGGGATTCTCTTTCTAGGCAACCTTCTTCTTAGAGATCCCACCATTCTTTGGCTGCGCCTTGGTTATCTTCTTCTTCTTCTGCTTCTTGCCTTTAGCAGAAGTGACAACCATGACACTTTTTGGATCTTTCTTAAATGATCCATCAGCTGTCTTGAGCATGTTGATTAACTCAGGAATGGATACTTGGATCTTGTTCATGTTGAAGTTAAGCACGAAAGGTGCATAACTTGGAGCCAACGAGTACAAGATTAAATCTATGTATAGATCATTATCCATAACATAGCCAAGTCTACTCAAATGCTCAATATACCCATACATCTTCAATGCATGAGTAGCAGCTGAAGTGCCTTCCACCATTTTGCAGCTAAATAGAGCTCGAGCAATCTCATATTGCTCAGTTCTAGCCTGAAAAGAATAGAGCTCCTCTAGATGCAAAACGATGGTTCTAGCATCCATCATTTCATGTTGCTTCTGAAGCTCCGAGGACATAGCACCCAGCATCAGACATGCTGCTGCTTCACTATCCTCCATGTATTTTCGATAAATGCCTTTGATCTCATCAATGGCATCATCTGATGGAAGTGGTGGTGGATCTTTATCCAAGACATAATGGATCTTTTCAGCCCTGAGAACAATTCTCACTTGCCTGATGCAGTCAGAATAGTTGTTACCAACCAGCTTGTTATCCAAGATTGATCGTATATTAATGTTTGATGTGCTCATGATGATGACCTAGATGTGAAAAAGAAAAGATATGAGAGTATGTTCATATATATGTATGCATTAATAAGGTCTTTAATTAATCCATTTACTCCCACTATTTTATTGCGAATTAATAGCCCTCACTATATAATTCGAGAAAACCCGATGGTTCTCTTAGTGGGCCAATATCCAATCCTTGATATGTAATTTGACCTTGACTGTGGTCAACAAGCCAAATTCCATACCCTTGAAAGGTAGGTATCCATATACCAATTGTGTCTCTACACAACTATTGGATCATTAGGTTATCTACTCTTGATGCATGCATATCATATATGCATTCCCTAATCTTGCCTCTAGAACCATTAGCCTTGACTGTGGTCAACAAACTAATGGGCTAGCTAAGATGACCCATTTAATTAGATTTGAACATATTCGATATAATGTGAGCTTGACTATGGTCAACAACCCACACTATAAAGAACTCTGGCTCTCCTCAAATTAATGGAAGGCTTATATACCTTAGTATTTGTTTGAGGGTTTTAGTTAATTAAGTCTCATCATACATGGTTGGCATACATTGGTATGCATCCTATATCTATCACATAAATATAAGCATACAAATATGGTATAGTTATGGACTTCACTACATTGATTTCCCCGAGCCAAGAGAGAAATCAAAAGGTCACACCTAGGTAGTATGCATGATTCAAACAAGAAAAATAATTACATTATCTTCAAGCTTGTTGGATCTCCATCCGGCCCATCTTGCTCCTTGAAAATGGTCTCCATCTCTATTTCTAATTCTAATCTAAGTAATCTAATTACATATTACAATTTGAAATGAAATACAAACCAAAAACAAGTGGCCGGGACATGAAAGTCCTCATTGGGCCAAAACATGCATAATGCTCAATCACATTGGGCTTTGTCCATAACTATCCATCATGCCAATCATACACCCTTATATGCCTTTATAATGCATAAAGAAATGGATTACTAACTTTGTTTCAACCTTTGAAACTATATTTTGAGTTATTTTAATGATGTGATCAAATTAGGAAACTTTTTCCATTTTGTAAACTTTCATTTTAGGAAACCTTTTTGCATGAATGCGTTCTTGCCTTAATAATCAATCAAATTGATTATTAATTAATTATAAATTGATTATTTAATTAATTAATCATATTAAATAATTAAAAGAATCAATTTTGGGCTTAAAACAAGTGTAGGCCGAAACCCACAGAAGAAAAACCCTAAGTGTGTTCACACACAAACTAGTTTTGTGTCATTTGGACCATTTGGGCTTTTTGGAATGAGCCAAGCCCACTCCAGCCCTTAAAACCCATTAATAAACTTAATTAATGTTTATAATAGTTAATTTAAATCAACTCCTTGGGCCTACCAAGTCATTTACTAATTTAAACCAAGTCCGTAAACATAATTAAGCCCATTAAGTGGTTTAGTGAATTAAAATTAATCAAATTAATTTAAAGCCCATTTTAATTAATCCAATTAATTAAAAACACTTTAATATATCATATATATCAAATTTAGAAGATCAAAAGTCGTTCTAACCAAGAACACATCAAGAACACACGAAGAACACCAATTTATCGAACTTTTCGACAAAACTAGTTTTCATGCAAAACTTGTTCGATTTTAATTTCGTTCGATCCTACAGCTTAATATCACATATTAAACACATAAAATATCATCTAAATGATTTTTCAATGGATCCATAAGAAATTAAATTAGAACAGCCCCTACATTACCTAGGGTTTCACGCCAAACCCTAATGAGTTTCACGCCAAACCCTTATGTTAATCATTCAAAAATTTCATTTTTGTTTCCACCATATTTATTTGATCACACATACAACCAGAAATCAATATTTATCATTCATGAACAATCAAATCTAATATTTTAAAGTTCATGAAATAAATAACTCAAAACAAAACAAAACTTATTCCGCAGAAAAATATAGAATTGTATATCCATGGCAAAACCTGGCTCTGATACCATGTTGGATTTTAACGGTTATATGCATCACATACATGAGCGGAATTTTAAAATTTTTTAACCATTAGATCTGATCTTGCCATGAATACACAATATAACTATATGAGAATAAGAAAAATCACCTTTGATTTTTGTTGAACAGTTGATTTTACTTCGCACCGGGTTGTCGCAAACCACAGTGTCCAAAATCGAACACCTCCAATGAGTAATCCACACTAGAGAGGGGTAAATTGAACCAACAAATTGGTGTTCAACTAGGGCTGGCCGAAATCCAAGAGGCTAGCAATGGAAGTGGCGCAAAAGGGAGAGAGAATTAAGAGAAAAAGACTTTTCTTTTGTTTTAATCACTTAACCCTAATTCTCATTAGTTGGCCTTTTATAGGTAAGTTAAAATTCCAACTCCTTAATGAGATTGGGCTCTTTAAAATTGCTGGAGAATTATTAATTGGGCCTCTGGAATTAATTATAATCATTTGGGCTTAATTAAATCCAAATTAAAACTTTTCATAAAAGACCATGCACAAAATCCACAAACTAGGCCCTTTGTGCATTTAATTGGATTTATATACCCAAATGGATTCCAAATCCAACAAAATTAAATATGTGAGTTCCATAACACTTATGTAACATATATAAATTAATTTGGTCCAAGAAAAAGCCCTCTAAGCCCTTCCGTATGGAGTTGGCGTGTAGCCCTCTTCTGGAGGGCTTCCTCCAACTTCTTCATTCCTTTGGCCCTTTATAATTTCTCCAATGGTCCTATTAATTATTATATCAGTCCTATAACACTTATAGTAGTCTTATAACACTTATAAGACAATAATAATTAATCATGAAATACATTATTTCATTTAGGTCCAATTTACAGAACATTTCTCAAAAGTTCCGCGGACAATTTTATTTGATCATAATTAATTAAACTCTTTAATTAATTATTATTATATTCTCCTCTCTACCTTTATAATAATATCAAATATTATTATCCTTGTCATTTTACCATTTTACCCTTTTCTCTATATGTGTGTGACCTATTGGGTTCCTGTCCATGTTGGCAGTATAATATGTAATTGTGAGTTCTATTCAAAACTCACATGATTTAAACTCCTTTAAATCATTTTATCAATCTCTATTGATATTTTGATACATCATTATACAAGTCATGATTGGCCTCTAGCTAGGCATCATGACTACCCAAATGTCAGGAAAGTCATGTGGTTTGACTGTACCCTTCCATAGAAACAGTTACCGTGTAATTACTCCTTTCACCACTCTTATCTCAATTAAATTCTGAGTATGGATTTCTGTCAACTCATATAAATCTAATTATGTACGTTCTATTAATTTAACCATTGTTCCTAAAATGCCCTTCATGGATCTCCATCCATCTCGGCATATTACTCTGGCCAGAGATTCACTGAACAAGGTAATTATAGAATCATGCGAGATAACTTCCCTTGTTAAATCTGGGATGGTGAATCCTTTGTCAATCACTCAACTATCTTCAAGTAGGTCATGATATACCCAATCTCCTAACTATGTTCACTCCCAGTTGGAAGTAATCAGTTATGGAGTCAAAGTATACCACTTGCTACTTAAGATAACTTTGGTGATCTCAAGTCTAAGGATACTTGCACAACCGCTATGAAGATATTCCTCACTGACATAGATTTAATATCCATATGAGGATTCTCTTTGCAGGTCTCCAATGAACTTGTTCCTCTAACAAGCATCCACATGTTAGCTTTGATTATCATTTATAATCACAATTATGAGAACCATTGCTTGAACCATTCAAGAAGCATAACATGTGCTAGTCTGTCCGAATTAACAATGTCCTATCTTGTTAATTTTATGACTAGGGATATTTAGATATTAACACATTTGCATGCGATAGACATCTCACATCATGAACACCTTCATGATTGCCTTTGCACTGTGTTTATAATATCTAGGACTTCATTTATTAATTTAAGATTTACAAACTCATGTATTCAAACACAGCATTAATAAATGAATGATGCCTTTTATTAAGAATATAAATTTCATACATATGAAAAACATCCCTATTACATGGGCTCTAGGGCATACTCTCTAACATACAAGTGGCTGGGCATAAGAAGGACAGGGAGCATAAGTGGACGTGCCTTTTATGGAAATAAAGGCCAAGTAGTCATGTATGTCATGGAAAAGAAAGGCAAGTGGCCGTGCATGAGAGGAAGAAAGACCATAAGTGGCCGTGTACTTCCATGAAGAAAATGGGTGACTGGTCGTGCACTACCATGAAGAAAATTGGTGAGTCGCCGTGTATGGCATTAAGGCAATCCATGCTTGGCCGTGCATTCTCAAGAATAAATGCATAATTGGTCATGCATGAGATGAAGAACAACATGATTGGTTGTGCATTCTCAAGAATAAAAGCATAATTTGCCGTGCATGAAAGGAGAAGAACAACATGATTGGCTGTGCATGGAGAAGAGGAACAACATTATTGGCTGTGCATGGAGAAGAAGAACAACATGATTGGCCATGCATTCTCAAGAATAAAAGCATAATTGGTCGTCCATAAGAGGAGAAGAACAACATGATTGGCCATGCATGTAGACGAAGAATAACATGATTGGCCATGCATTATCAAGAATAAAAGCATAATGGGCCATGCATAGAGAAGAAGAACAAGAAACCAGAAATCCTGATTATTCAAACATGAATTTAAATCACAAATCTGACCTTCCCACTCACTTAAATAATCATTTACGTCTCAAATCATATTATACTCATCAAAACTTACTAGATTGAACCCTTAATCTCACCAAGAAAACACATACAACAAAAGAGGAAAAAATATATACAGTAATAGCTGAAAAACAAATCTCGTACCTTATATTCAAGCTCATCTCCTTCAATCCTCAACATTCAGCTCTACTACTCATGATTCCTTCCTTCTCCTTCATGAAGCTAAACACCAAAACCCTAGTTTCCTCATATCATAGAGAGAGAGAGAGAGAGAACCCTCAGAAATGTCGATCTCCTTATCTCCATAAACCCTAAATAGGTGAGTGGGGTAAATATCTCCCTAAGGAAAATCCCATAATGCCCTTAAACTTTTTTTAACCCTTAAAACCTATTTTCTTAACATTTAATCCCAAACTTTTTATTTAATTCAATTGTATCCTTCCTTAATATTTCAACTACACTCCAATACACATTTGATTAATTACCAATATACTTTTTATATGACTTAACTTGAATAATGCAAAATAATCAAATTTTTCCTTATTAAACCTTAATCCTGATTAATTTACCATAATCCGATTAGTGTCATGATTGGGGCCTCACATGAAATTGAAATGTACATTAATACATAAATGCCAAAAATAATCATAAAAATATGTTAAGCATGATAACACATGAAGAACCATGAAGAAAGTATGAATGCATTACATGGACGAATAGTAATGTCCATTGTGTGATATGATAAATTAATGATTAGTGATATATGAAACATTAAATTTATATTACCATGATGAATGAGTATATTATGATTGATTTGTGCTTTAAATAACATGCAGACATCATGTTGGTTATGAGAACATAATTTATATATGTATGTAACTAAAGGTTATTAAGATAAAATAAAAGTATGACAACATGGAAATACATAGAATAATCTTGGAATTGTATAATACTATAGAAAGATTGAGAGAACATAAAGTATGTACAAATCGATAAAGAAGCCTAATGGTATACCTTAAAGAAATAACATAATGCCACCATATCTGAATGTTATTTATCTTGTATATCATGCTTCCATTTATAATCTAGATAAAGGCATGAAGGATGAGAATGCAAGACGTGATGTATAATGGAAATAACATAAAGCTTGGCATAATAATTTATCATAAAATAAGATAAGTTGCCCTTAATGCACAGTGGATAATCTAAGATACTATGATATAACGGTTTGTGATAAGAACCCACATACTATGGTAGACCATAAGAAAAAATTGTCGTAAGGGATGGTTATGTATAAGTAGTCACCTCACACGTACAATTTTGAAGGATGGCTATGCTCAAGTAGTCACCTCACATATAGTTATACAGTACATTCATAGAATCACACGGTCCTCATCATGAATATCCAGTTTAAGGATTTCCACTAGTTGTCATGAATAAACGTAGGGTGTTACAGATCACCAACCTATAAGGGATACAAGAGCATAGGCATGTGGACATTACCGATGAGATTATCGCCACATTAATCATAGTGGCCACCTTGTCAACCTTGCAGATTTTTATTGGGGGTATAATAACCCAATTACTACTGATGTTAGGGGTATATAAGAGTAGGTTTGGGGACCTATTTTAGGAGGATATTTATATGGATTTGCCAGCTACATTTACCATAAAGATGGTAAAGCTGATTCAGGGATGTAAGGGTCATTATTAGTTATTAATCATCCTAGAGATTAGAAAGAGGTGTGCTCTAGACCACATAGTGCTAGATGAACTTATGGAGGGAGGTGTTCAGGATCAACTGCCATAAGAGCCACGGGTAGCCCTATAGGTACCTCTACTATAGCCGAGACATCCTGATAACCTAGAGGACAAGCCTCAAGAGCTTCATGAAGCAGACATTGATTATAACTATATGAATCGATATGCAAATAGACCTATAAGATGTTTTTGGAGGGTCACCTCATCCATCAACACATCCTTGATTATTGATTAGACATCAACTAGGATGATGGATAGGCATTCTTTTTATGGACATCTGGAGACATCCATCTCTACCGCTTCTCCACCATATGGGCATCTGGGTACATCCACATCAACAACACCACCACCACCAGCACATTAGAGGCATCCTCACCTATTGTAACACCAATGCATCTATAATTAGCTCCCTCATCTGATTGACATATCCAAAAGATTGGCTGCCATGAAAGAGGCAATCAAGCAATACGATCAAACTCTATAGTTAGTTTTAGCATTGATGCAGTCTCTACAAGCATTACTAGTGATAGTGCACTCTTAACAAATAGAGGTGCAGGGTATCATAGCTATTCTAGTGATTGCAAGTTAGAAATTTGATGCATCCTTATAGGTAGTTAATGAATCGTTCACCTAGATCAGAAAGCAAGGAGATCACATTGACGGTGAGGTCCTTGAAGGAGAGAGGTAGTAATTGAGATAGATGAACAGTTAAGGAAGTATATGAGGTATTTAAGGGATGATTTAATGAGGTTTCTCGAGTAGTACTCCATAATAGTCACTAAGGTTGGACAGGGTTCAAAACGACTGGCAAAGGTGACATAATTGGTTTTACAACCTCTGATAACAACATTATTTGTGTTCCATTTCTAATTTAGGCAAGATGATGAGTAGCCATCAGTAGCACTATAGGCCATGGCACTAGTAAGACCTCTCAGGCTTTCAACTTTTATACCTCTATTAGGGCCATCCTACTGTAAAGGATCAAGACCATCTTAGTAGTTTTTTATATTTTGTATTCAGGTATTTTAAAACTTTGTTAAAATACTTTTGATGTATATAAAACTATAACTTATATTAAACTTACATATTTCATTTATGTTTTGATTATTTGATGCATGCTTAATATATATAAAAAATGAGAAAATAAATATATTACAAAGCTACCAATAAAATGCATAATTAACATGCACTAAAAAGTCAAGATAAATGGGATGACTAAACAAACAAATGATAAAAAAATAAGAAGAAGAGGAAATGAACATAGCACTAATATTAAATCTTTCTCATGGGTACCTAAAACCCGTATTAAGGGGCATATAATTACTACTTCAACAAATTAACAGGGTAAATCACCTATCTTCATCATAAAGAGTTGCCTGAATAGGTTAAATTAAAAGGATGCACAGCAAAGAGAAGTACATATATTTTCTAATTTTGAAAGGATTTTATGTCCCCTTATGCTGATTGAGAATTCACACAAACTAAAGTCATTTAAGAGAGATTATCATATTCCTCCCAATCCTTTTTAGTCATAAGAATCATTGAACTAGAAAAGAAGTGCACCACTGTATGGAGGGTCAAAAGCCTTTTTGCTAGAGTTAATGGGAAGCAAGATATGGAGTACAATCACTATGAACTGGACATGTCTTTGCCATTAGGTCTAAGTCGTGGAAAGCCACCTTTTAGAACCTTTACCATTGATTACCTAGAAAACTTGGATTATCATAAGGTTAGAATGGAATACTACCAAAGCCAGAGTAGTATAATGGTTAGAATACCATTGTGGTGGTCTATGTTTATTTAGGCTATAAGAGGATTATTGGAAATGAACCATACTCTTTAAAGCATGGGATGTTTTGATCTAAACATATAAGATGTTATAAGACTGATGTTAACAATAAGGAACTATTGGACAAAAGGTGAAAGCCTGATGATAATGTAAATTATAGGAAGACATGAAATAAGATCAGATGTGTCAATAGCCTTGATGATGATGGTTTTCCTTGCATTGGTAACAATCTATAGAGTAATGACATAGTTATTGAGAAGTATATAAAATCTAGCCAAGATTATTGTATTAAGATAAAATACCTCCAAGATAGGTATATGCTCATGAAACACAAGCTTCAAGCATGATAATGACACTTTAAGAATGCATATTTTCTAAAAATTCTTCAAGTTGAATTTTGTTTCAAAAAGGGTAGCTGCACCCACAAAGCCCCGGCCAACACAACTGGAAGGTTAGGTATGTCTACAAATGACACTAGGCAAATATCACTCAATCTCATTTGATTATACATACCAACAAACTAGTGCTCATCAAGTAAAACAAGTCAATCTAATTATGCATGTTGATAAGCTAGTGTTGATCAGATTCAATCAAACCACCTCCATTTTACATGATAATAAGTTGGCACTTATCAGATTCAATCAACTTATTTCGATTCTATATATGGACAAGCTGGTGCTAATCAGAAAACCAATCTAGGGTTAACACATCAATAAATAATGTTAAATACCTATACTAAGGTTAACACATCGGAAAGCTGATGAAAACAACTTAACCAAAAGACTAACTACCTCAAAAGGTACGTAATTTAATCAACCAAAAGACTCACTACCTCAGAAGGTATGTATTTTAATCAACCCTGAGACTCACTACCTTAGAAGGTATGTATTTTAATAAACCAAAAGACTTACAACCTTAGAAGGTATGTGTTTAAACCAACAAAGAGATTTATTGCCTCAAGTACGCATCTTTTTCCTTATACTCTAAATTTTAGCTCACTTTGGCATTAGTGCAATAGTTTTCCAAAATTAGGGGTAGCTATAGACATCGTGACTCGAGACAGCCTAAATTATGGTTACTTGATGATGAGAAAATAGTATACTTCTGACAATAAGGTGTAGATCTTGAATTTCGATTGTGAATTTCTCATAATTTTATTATAGTTTTATGATTCCTCAATTGTTTTCAAAATATTTTAACAAAAAAGCATGAAAGACATGATTTTAGGCTTCAATGGTGACAAACAATCATCTATCATATGAGGGATGGTTGTCTATGGCCATCTCTCTCCTGCATAGGTTAGATTAGGGTCGTTTTTATGAATTCTAGGTTTTTACCTGAAGGACAACCATCTACGGTTAAATACATAGATTTCCCATATTTTTGGAAATTCAAAAATGGGAATATAAAGTTTTAAGGTGATTTCAATCCAAATTATAGGGGATCAATACCTGTAGATTTAGAGAGACAAAGTTAGAATTTAACTCCAACTCTACCTTAGGTATAAAAGGAAAAGATTTAAAGGCTTCCAGAGGGAATCATTCTTTAATTATAGAGGTAACTCTTGGAGAGGAAAAAAGTTATTTTTTCTCTCTTTAAGAAGAAAACTCTCTAACAATTCCTTCAATCCAAACACACATACATATAAAGAATCATTTAGTTTCCTAAAACATTAAGATTAAGACAAAAGTAGAGATATGAACTTCAAGAGATTCAGATTTAGAATATCTCCTGAGGGTAATATTCTAAGCTTTTTATTCATATTTTCTCTCACTAAAATTGTCATCCATGATCTTGTTTGATTACTGTTAAAACAAATGTATTCATGTGTTGTCATTCATCGATTTACGTGTTTAAATTTACTGATGTACGAATCTGGATCAGTGTGTATGATAATGGTATGATCAAGTTGTGATTTCCTCTATTGTTATATATTTTCAAGCTTTGTTTTGTTTTGTTATTCTATATGTTACTTCATTTTGGTATGGTTAATGCATGATTTAAGGTTAAAATCTTCGTTTGGCATGATTTAGACCTTAATATTTGAGTGCTAAGGGATTTACTTGTAATTTTGTGTAATTTTGGTGATTTTCAAGCATTCTATTATTTTCTGTGAGTGATAGATAGGAAGAAGCTCCCATAAATGCCCATCATTTAGCACGATTGACTGGATTTCAAAGTCATCCCATCTCTCCCTGAGCTATTGCTGCCCATTACAATTATAGAGGCATTCATGGTTGATTTTTATGCCTTCATTTATGCATTTTTGTTGTATATATTATTTATTTGGTCCTCAAAGTGTTAATTGGTCAATTTTTAAACATGTTTTAAGTTTGTATGTGATTAAATAAGTAATTTTATTTTTTGCATTTTATTCTTTAGTTGTGTTTTTCTTCCTAATGCTAATTTACTAATTTCATGTGGTTTTTGTGAGTATGCAACTTCATTAACTTTAGGGAGACATTGTGAGGCATTTTATATTAGGAGTCCTACCCCAATTGGCTGATGACTACCATCTGCCCATTTGGTTATTTAATTTATTTTATTCATTTATTTATTATTTAGTTCATTATTATTGCTTGTTTTTACTATTTTGATATTGTTGGATGTATTTTTATTTTAGGGATGTAATAGTTAGAAAAAATGGGTTTTTTTGCGCACATTTAAAAGGAAAAAGCACTTAAAATGATTTCTACTAATCAAAGCTTGAACCAATGTCAAATTTCTCACTCAAAACCAAACAAATGATAAAAGATAAATTTTGTGAAATATGCATTAGGGAACCAATGTTCTCAACCTAAATAGATGCCCCAATATATATATATATATATATATATATATATATATATATATATAATGTCATTTTATTTTTTTTGACAATTTGATTATGGAATAAGCTTAAGTAATTTGAATTATTTGCTTCTTTTATTATTTGCTTGAGATGTTTATTTTATTTTATAACTTTACATCATATGAGAAAAGAGAATGGATTAAAATCTAAAACTCATCTATAAAATAACACGTAACAAAGATGACTTATAAGAGTAATTTCCCAATGTTTTCTTTAGTGGTGACTCCATGAAACCTACCTTTTTAGGCACATTAAATGATGCCTTCAAGGATTGATTACTAATAGTAATTTGTATTTGATCATATTTTATTGCGATGTAGCCAATTTATGATTAATAGTGAGCCTCTTATAGTCTTGAACCCTAAAAGTGGGCTTTCGAGAGTATACTAAAAAAAACAAATAGGGCTTTGGCACGAGTCACATCGCCACCCAACGGAATGTTGGAAAATGAATCTCAACCTTTTGATGCCTATATAGAGATTGGTGTTCGAAACATCACTCTTACTCGGCACCATAGTTAAGTATTGTTTTCTAATTGAGTTTTAAGTATTATCCACTACCTCCCATCTCACAAGATGCATTGCGATAAAATTAAATAAAAATTTCAAACACTTCAAGAAAAGTAATAAATAAAAAATAAAAAATCCTACTTTAGTTATTACATGAGAAAATCGTCCTCAAAGAAACATGTAAAATGAAATAGTATATCTAAAATGGGGAATTAATTGAATTTTCAAAATATTGGTTCCATCATGCATAAATTTTTACAAAAGAGGTTAGAGAGTCTTTTGTTTAATGTTAATAAAAATGCAAAATGAGTGATCCAAATTTTTGAGAAAAACATGTTAGTGATATACCCTAGAGCCTATATGAATAAGGTTTTATCCATGTATAAAATATTCTATCTAAATAATAATAAGGCATGCATACATTCTTTAGTATTTTTTGTAATAATGTTTACATACGTATGACTTAAACTATTGATGTTGTCATTGGTATATAAACATGGCATAAAGATAATAATGAGGAGTTCATGATATGAGATATCTATTTTATGCAAATATGTTAATACCTAAATTATCCCTAGTCGTAGTATTAGCAAGAAAAGACATTGTTAATATGAATATACTAGCATATGTTATACTTCTTGAGTAGTTCAAGTAGTAGTTCTCATTATCTATGATTATTGAGATAATCAAAATTAACATATGGATGCTTTTTAGAAGAAAAAATTCATTAATGACATATCGTGATAAACTTCACATGGATACTTATACTATATAGGTGAATTATCTCATCATATCAGTTGTGAATTACCATTAGAATTGAGATCATAAAGGTATCTTAAGTAGTAATTATACTTTTACTCATGTGCTTTCACTTCGCACAGAGGTATACATAGCTCAGAGATTAGACATTACATGAACTAATTGGAGGTAGTTAAGTGATCGATAAAGAATTCACCACCACAGTTATAGTGAAGAGTTTTATCTCAAGTATTTCCATACATCTTTATTTAGAAAACCTTAGGCAAGGTGGAATTCAACGTGAATGAGATTAACAAGGGCATTGTGGCAATAAGGGTAAAAGTATAAATATAAAAAGTTCATGAATTAATTGATACATGTACATATTACATTCATGATTTTGATTTGAAGAATGGTGAAAGGAGTGACTGCATGGAAACTTGATATGGAAGGGTAAAAGCGAAAACCACTAAATTTCTATCACTTGGATGGTTATAATGCTTGACTTGAAGCCTCTCATGAATTTTACAATCATGTATTGAAAATATCAATTGATAATTGATAAAATGGTTTAAAAGAGTTTTAATCATAAGAGTCACAATTCAATTAGGAATCTTAGAGTCATAGTTCGACTAGGACTCTTAGAGTTACAGTTTGATTAGAAATCTTAAAATTATAGTTAGACTAGGATTTTTAAAATGTCCTAATTTGATTAGAACTTTTAAAGTTCTAATTTTATTATAACTTTTAGAGTCCAGGTTCGACTAGAACTTTTAGTTACATATTGTAATGCTAACATGCCTAGGAAACCCTAAGGGTCACACACATATAAGAATTAAGATCTAAGGTAAAAGCAATGCATAAAAATGACATAGGATGTCTTGGAAACTTATTTGATAAGTTATTAAGAGAAAATTAAGGGTTTGATAAAAGAAGGAAAAGTCTATTTAATATGAAAGGCCCATAAGGTCTAATATATGTAATAAGGCTTTTATGAGCTAGAGAATTTTCTTTGGATCATATTTGGCATTGGATATAGCTAATAATTAATATAAGGCTTCATTAATATTTTATAAGGCTATAAATAAAGTTTAAATATGTTTGGCGCCTATTCAAATGCGCATGCCCAATTTATTTAGGCCTTATATGCAGATGGACTATTACGCCTATGAGTGTCACTTAAGCCCATCCAATTGGTCAAAGCTTAATTAAAATGTACAACAACTATAACATAATCCTAATATGACCCATGAGGAGTATAAATACTTCTAAAAGTTTAAATTAGGGTAATAAAAGCAAAATAAAAAAGAAAAATAAATTCTAGCCTCCTTTCCCTTTCTCTTCAAGTCAAATTGGCTTTACTAGTTTCTAAACCAATTTTGACCATTACTAAACCTTGAGATGGTTTTTAAACAATAATTTTTATGTGGATACCATAGAGGTGCCTTGAAGTAAGGAAACTAGTGGTTTATGACAACCTGGTATGACATTTAACAGGTGTTTAACAAACACCTACGATAAAGTACTAAACTTTAGTTAGGAAATTCAATTATTTTGACTAGATAATGATATTTTGGTTTATAAAATTTTAAATTCCACCCTTTACATCTGATGTAATTTGATAATAAAACAACAATGGTATCAGAGCTAGGTTATGTCAAAAGAATTGAATGTTTGTTCGATTAAATTTTTTAGTGTATTTTATTATAAAAAAAGTTTCTTTCAGTGTTATTAGTGTAATTTTATTTATTGATTGTATTTTCCATATAAAGTTCATATTTAATCTTTAAAAGTATGTAATATATCATATATTATTGTATGTATGAATTTATCTTGAGTTATTTGCCATGAAAATGCAAGTAGAACTTCGAAAAGAAGCCTTTAAGGGCAACTTAAGGGTTTTGAGCCATTAAAAGGGATTTTAGGCCCCAAATCAATTTTTGGCATTTTAATTTTTCATGAAAATTTAATTTCATATGTATTAAAAACCTTACTATAACTTGTTATTTATCAAAATTAAAATTAAAATTAAAAAATTTACTTAATTGGAATAAAATTTTAACTAGCTAAATTCGACAACTAGGGTTTTCTTAGCGGTTCGAATTAGACTAGTAATTGATGGGCCTAATTTATTTTATTTTTGATCTAGCAACTAAGACACATTAATATAAGATATTAAATGGTGTTTTCATGATTTAAAGTTTTTCAATCTTATGCTTAATGAATTGATTAATTTAGCTAAAATTTAGCATATTGAGCCAAATACTGTAAATATCAATTTTATGTTTTAAGTTAGCAATGAGTTGGTGGGCCCAATTAGCTGAGTTGAATTCATAATATTGACTATTTAAAATTTTAATTAATTTTTTAAGGGTTGGAAAGGGTCAAAAAATTGTTTGCCCTATTAGGCTAGATAAATATGCCGAAAAGCCCATTAAAGTGTACTAGGTTTGACTTAGTTTTTGGCCATTTGATTTTTTAATTTGAAATTGATTTAAAATTTATTAATTGCTGGAATTAAAACCTATTTAATTATTTAATTAGATTAATTAATTAAATCTAATAATTAATTATTAATGATATTAGTAATTGAAAATAAAATAAGCTTAGTAGCATTTTTGAGAAACTAGTAATTGAAGTAGTCAAAAAGTATCCAAATTTGAAATAGTTTCCAAAATGGAAAAGTTTTCTAATATGGTTTTATTTAGGATAATGTGATTTTCTTAATTAAATTAACATATTTATAACTTAACATATAGCAAGTATAAGCAACAATGTTTCAAGGAGTTGAAGCATACACTAATTACACTAAATTGAATTTATTTTACGTTTATGCATTAGATGCACGATAGGATGTATATCTTGGCATGTTGAGTTGGTTGTGGACTTATGGAAAATGTGATTGAACATATGCATTATTTATTTTAGCCTATAAGTGATGGAATATGACATGGTATGAATGTGATGATAGCACAGCGGAAAAACAAAAATTTTTATCATACATGCCATACAATTCCATGACAAGAATCGAAACATGCAATTTTAGAGTTTTAAACTTACAACTTTAGATGCCTTTAAAACTTGATTTTGATGATGACCAGCAACCAAGAAGGATATGTCCACCTTAGATCTTTACCACCAATGCCAAGGAACAGCCTTTACGCCACTCCCTCTATTCTCACACACACACTTGCAAAGATGGCTTAAAATCAAGAGTGCTAGCTCTATGATTGTGTATTCGGCAATGGGAATGATTTGAAGCCACAAGATCTGATCTTGTTCTTCCTTTAGGTTACTGTTTCAGCCCGAGAACGCAAGAAAACAAGAAAGATTTCTTTCCCCTTGAGTATTTCGGCCAAGAGAGAAAAATAGCAAAACGGCATCCACTTTTATTCATTTAATTCATTAATATATATCACTTAATTTAGGTCAAGTGTGAGTGCCAAAAATTAAGTGTTAATTTCAGCCTCCATCACTTCCTAATAAAGAGATATATCTTAATTTAAATTCTATTAGAATTTAAATTCAAATGGCATTAGTCAGTTAATCAAAACAAACTTACTTATTTAAGGTGATAAGTTGCCGAATTCAACTAGTATTTTAGTTTGAATTTTGGCTACTTTAATTCCCTCTCAAGTATTATATTTTGATTAAATACAAATTAGGATTTAATACTCAATTAACTTAATTATACATATATAATTAATCAATTGAAATTAAACCTAGCACATGCCAACAAATTTCTCTCGTGACCAACTGTTAACAGATTTGCCTAAAACAGCAAGCTGTTTTAGGCAAAAAGACAGTTCAATATGTTTGCCTAAAACAGCTGTTTTAGGCAAAATCGCACCTTGACAGTTTTGCTAGTTGTTTTAGGCAAAAAAACTGTTTTTACATATTTGCCTAAAATAGCTAGCTGTTTTAGGCAAAAATCTGTTTACCCATTTTATGCATTAATTTGACTTTAAATAAAAGTTCAAATTAATTTCCAATACACAATTTAAATATTTTAAGCCCAATGCTTTGTGTGCGATCCTATAGGTCCATTTAATGTTGGCAATGAATTAATAAATTAATTCAAAGGCTATATTATATATATTCTCTAGCAAGATATTATAGCATTCCAAATTAAATGAAAATGCATATGGCATTTAGTGACCTAATACAATTTTGCATAGTCCCTCACCCATAAATATCAGAATTAATATAAGGCATGGAACCAGTCATCCTTATATATATTAATTCCTTTCTTGATATTCCAGTGACACTGAACTCTCAGATAAATAATGATTACTCATTATTTCATCTCGGTATGGCCATACACTTCTCAGTTCACTGATCAAGTGGCCGATGATGTTTTCTCAAGAGTATCAAGATACCCTTTCATCTTGAGCACATGGATACTAACAGGAGTACCCTCAGCCATCTTGCAAGAAATTAAGGCCTTTGTTGTCACGAACCTCTCGTGACGAGCTTGCTCTTGGAACATCTCCTTGAGGTGCACCATGATCGCATAAGCCTCTTGGTCCATAAATTGCTTTTGCAAGTCAGGCACCATAGTGACCAGCATCAGACAGGTCACATTATTGGAGTCGCTCTTCTTGGTCTCAAAAGTTTCCTTTTGAACCGCAGAGGCGTTCCTTCCTGGTTCTTCAAGCAAGGGTGCATCCAAAACATACGACTTCTTCTCTTGCTTAAAAACTATTCTTAAGTTTCGAGACCAGTCTATGAAATTGGTGCCATTCAATTTGTCCTTTTCAAGGACCGATCGCAATGAGAAATTATTGTTTGAAGATGCCATTTTCAATCTACAATAAAATTTAGCAAGATTAAATGAGGTCTTATTAATGGTCCCACAAACCGAATTAATATCCCTTTAAATAATTCGCGTTAGTAATTTAATGTGGGCCAAGATCCACTTTTCACAACAACTTATTAGTCAAGCTGAGCTTGTACACCTAACAAGTTAAGTTACTTAGGTAGGAAAACTCCAATCATGTCTCGTACATGACTCTTAGATCAAATGGGCTAACATCTTAAGATGTTATAGCACAACCCATTTATTAGTTGCCTAGGTCCGGGCATCCCTTTCCATGTTAAGTCCAACCTACATTCACAACCCATGCCTCACAAAGATAATCGGGCACATCTAGGACTCCTAGTCTACGTGACCGATGATCGATGCCTTGACATGTTTCGAATTAGGAAGGCAACTTTGTGACTTACTATTTTAGGGATTCATTTTATTATGGCTTACATGGCATACGCTTTGTCATCCATACATAGCATGCATATATATATAATTGCATAAAGTAAAGCGTGACAAACATGGGCCCAAAAACCTACAACTAAGATTCTATACTATTACATAAGAATCTTCGAGTTGGGCTTCTCCACTCCGGTGGGCTTCGTCTTGATTTACAAAGTCTTCAAATAAATTCTATTCTAAGAAATAAATGAAACTTTTACAATAAAACATAATGGCTCGCAGGCCATATTTAATTACAAAAACCCAGGGCCCATGAATTCACCATGCATATCCATTCATCACACCAAATTAGCAAATAAATATACATAGCATTCATGGATAAAACAAAGTCCAATTTTAATTAATTTAGCCAAGCCCATTAATGGAAATTGTGTACTTGAACCTTTAAGAGAAGACCCCATGACGGGACTGGGCCAAAGCCCAATGGACTAAATCCTCTTATTGAATAAGTTCTCTTAAAAGCCCAAAACACTAACTAGTTAGATTTGTGCTATAAATCAACTCTAGTATAATTTCCAATTTTGCCATTTTTAATTTTATGTCATACAGCCCATAAACATTAAAAATGCATATAATATGTGCTAACATGAATTAAAAATAAAATCATGAAGAACACATATATAGTACACGGCATTCATGCAAAAACAAACAAACAACAAAAACTAGTTGTTTAATGCTTATGTAATGCCATAAAATGCACAAACATTTAAATCAATTTTATGAGTCATTTAATAATCTAAATAAGTCCATAAACATTGATTTAATATTCTGTACCATTTTAATCTAAATGTGTTTTTACCATTTTAATCAAAACAAAACAAACAATGTTGATTAAACATGTAACAAACACAAACTAGACATAGTTTTAAGTGATTTTAAAAATAATCAATTAAATTGTCATGGACCAGAATTAAAATCAAATTTAAAACATGTCCAGACCTGTTATTTAATCTTTAAAAATCACTTACAAACATCCCAAAAACGTTTTTACATTTAATTTTGAAAACTAGTTGTTAAACTAGCAATTTACATGCCAACTAGCACCTAGTTTCATAATTACCATGTACCATCAGGTATAAATAATTAAATCCGACCATTACCAGCCCTAATAACATCTTAGGACAGTATATTAACATGTCATATTAATTATAATACCTATCTAATCAATTAAAATCGTTTTTACACCAAAACAATGCAAAAAACTCAAAACAGAAAATTTCAGATTTGCATGTTTTCATAATGACGATTTTTAATTAATTTTTTCATGCATCTAAAGCACTAAAATAAGCATTTTTAGGCTCTGATACCACTGATGGAATATGACATGATATGAATGTGATGATAGCACAGCGGAAAAACTAAAATTTTTATCATACATGCCATACAATTCCATGACAAGAATCGAAACATGCAATTTTAGAGTTATAAACTTACAAATTTAGATGCCTTTAAAACTTGATTTTGATGATGACCAGCAACCAAGAAGGATATGTCCACCTTAGATCTTCACCACCAATGCCAAGGAACAGCCTTTACGCCACTCCCTCTATTCTCACACACACACTTGCAAAGATGGCTTAAAATCAAGAGTGCTAGCTCTATGATTGTGTATTCGGCAATGGGAATGATTTGAAGCCACAAGATCTGATCTTGTTCTTCCTTTAGGTTACTGTTTCAGCCTGAGAACACAAGAGAACAAGAAAGATTTCTTTCCCCTTGAGTATTTCGGCCAAGAGAGAAAAATAGCAAAACGGCATCCACTTTTATTCATTTAATTCATTAATATATATCACTTAATTTAGGTCAAGTGTGAGTGCCAAAAATTAAGTGTTAATTTCAGCCTCCATCACTTCCTAATTAAGAGATATATCTTAATTTAAATTCTATTAGAATTTAAATTCAAATGGCATTAGTCATTTAATCAAAACAAACTTACTTATTTAAGGTGATAAGTTGTCGAATTCAACTAGTATTTTAGTTTGAATTTTGGCTACTTTAATTCCCTCTCAAGTATTATATTTTGATTAAATACAAATTAGGATTTAATACTCAATTAACTTAATTATACATAGATAATTAATCAATTGAAATTAAACCTAGCACATGCCAACAAATTTATCTCGTGACCAACTGTTAACAGATTTGCCTAAAACAGGTTGCTGTTTTAGGCAAAAAGACAATTCAATATATTTGCCTAAAATAACTAGCTGTTTTAGACAAAAAACTCGTTTCACAGATTTGCCTAAAATAGCTAGCTGTTTTAGGCAAAATCGTGGCTTAACAGATCTAGCTGTTTTAGGCAAAATCGCACCTTGACAGTTTTGCCTAAAACAGCTAGCTGTTTTAGGCAAAAATCTGTTTACCCATTTTATGCATTAATTTGACTTTAAATAAAAGTCCAAATTAATTCCCAATACACAATTTAAATATTTCAAGCCCAATGCTTTGTGTACGATCCTATAGGTCCATTTAATGTTGGCAATGAATTAATAAATTAATTCAAAGGCTATATATATTCTCTAGCAAGATATTATAGCATTCCAAATTAAATGAAAATGCATATGGCATTTAGTGACCTAATGCAATTTTGCATAGTCCCTTACCCATAAATATCAGAATTAATATAAGGCATGGAACCAGTCATCCTTATATATATTAATTCCTTTCTTGATATTCCAGTAACACTGAACTCTCAGATAAATAATGATTACTCATTATTTCATCTCGGTATGGCCATACACTTCTCAGTTCACTGATCAAGTGGCCGATGATGTTTTCTCTCTTAATGAGAGGGGTAATCCCTTCACTTCTCTCATGCTCTCTAACATGAATCAATGCATACCCAATCATACCCGTACTTGTCACTCTGTTACGAGTACGTTAGGTGTATGTCACAGTACACAGTAATTCATAAAGAGTTTCGTAGAGATTTCAGGTCTAAGAACTCCGATACAAAACTTGCATATGAGAAAAACTTATGACTTGTACCATGTAGTGTTCTCATGAGTGGATCTAATCCAGATACCGTGTTCTAAACATGTATCTATGATCTCTGATTGACACTCTTGTCCTTATGATCCGTAAGACAGAACTCAACTTATCAGAGAGAGCATACTAGTCTTAATTCATTTGTTATTCCCATAACAATGACTGACTAGGGATATTTAGAATGAAGTCTCATTTGTTTCAAGGGCTTACAACCATGTGCCTCACACATGATAACTTAAACTGAAACAACATTCTTGGATAATTCTATCAATTGATATGCACAGGAATACAATAGATAAAACAAATGCCTCATTTTATTAATTTTAAGTGTTTCGTTACAATGCATTAGGGCTAGGGCTTACACTAACAATAAGGACTTTTATGCATGGCTTATTTATCTTGTAAACTTCTTTTCTATTATGTAATTCGATTGCATAGGGCTAGAATAGGAAAGAAAAAGATTAAGACCATAAGAGTAAGATAGGTCAAATGGTGGATCCTAAAAGAAAAGATGATTTTATAATATTCTTATTTTCTTTTGGTTTTGTAATTTATGCATTCTACCTAGGGCTTAGACCTAGTTTCCTTCTTAGCCCCAGAAAACCAAAGTAAAAAGTCCATAACTAGCTCTTGTATTTAAGACTTAAATATGTATGATTAATTGCATTAATGTATATGCATACGTGTGCCAATGCATGCTAACCTTGAATGATGAGACTAAAAAAAAACCAATCATTTAATATTAAAACATATAGCCTTCCATTAATAAGAGGAGAACCATAGTTCTTTATAGCATTGGGTTGTTGAGCAAACTCAAACCCATATTATATCGAATATGTTCCAATCATATTAATGGGTAATCTTAACTAGCCCATTGCTTTGTTAAGTAAATTCAAAGCTAATAGACCTAAAGGCAAGATTGGGTTTTTCATATCAAGATATGCATATATCAAGAGTTGATGCCTAATGATTCAATGGTTGCATGAAGATGCAATTGGTATATGCTACCTACTTTTCAAGTTAGGGTTCGACTAATTGAGCAAACCCAATGTCAAATTTCTAACTAAGGATTGGATATATACCCACTAAGGAAACTTCCAAGTTTTCTTGGATCAATTTGGTGGACTATTGTTTTGCAATAAAATAGTGGGAATAAAATGGATTAATAAAAGACCTTAATAATGCATTCATATATATGGACATATTCTAACATACTTAATTCTTGACATCTAGGTTACTACATCATGAGCACTACACATATTAACCTTCGGTCAATTCTAGATAACAAGTTCGTAGGGACTAACTCAGATTAGATAAGGCAAGTAAGAATTATTCCTAGACCTAAAAGGATCCACTATATATTAGATAAAGATCCACCACTGCTTCTATCTGATAATGCTCATGATGAGATCAAAGACATTTATCAGAAATATATGGATGATAGTGAGGAAGTAGTAAGTCTGATGCTGGGTGCTATATCTCCTAAGTTGTAGAAGCCGCATGAGAAGATGGATGTGAAAACTATCATGGTGCATTTAGAGGAACTCTATACTTCTCAAGTTACAACTGAGCAATATGAGATTGTTCAAGCTCTCTTTAGTTGTAAAATGATAGAGGGAACTTATACTACGTCCCATGCATTGGACATGTATGCGTACATTAAACATTTTGGTAGGTTGGGCTATGTTATGGTTCATGATCTATACATATACCTAATCTTGTATTCATTGGCACCTAGTTTTGCACCTTTTATACTTAACCTCAATATGAACAAGATCATGGTTACTATCCCTAAACTTATTACATGCTTAAGATAGCTTATGAATCTCTTTAAAAGGGTCCAAAATCAGCCATGGTTATCTCTTCTGCTGACTCTAAAAAGAAAAATGGCAAGAATCAAAAGAAGAAGGAAACCAAACACCATGGTGAAATATCTAAGAAAGTGGTTACCAAAAAGGATAAGGACTCTAAAGGGATATGATTCCATTGTGGTAAGGTGGGCCATTGGAAGTGGAACAATAAGGTCTACTTTAACTCTTTTAAGGAGAAAAAGCAAGCCTAGCTTCTAATATAGGTATTTATCTTATAAAAATAAATATATATTCTATTACTTCTAGGCAATCTAGGGTATTGGATACCGAGTGTGGATATCACTTATGTAATGATCTACAGGGCAAAAGGAATAGTTGAAGGGATCGCAAAGGAGAGATGGATATACAATTAGCAACTTGCCAAAAGGGTGTCGCACAAGTAGTTGGGATTTGTCAGTTGTCTTTATTGAGTGGGCTACTATTGGAGCTAGATAATTGTTATTATGTTCCAGTGTTTGCTAGAAACATTATTTCTATTTCATGTCTTTTGGAACATGGTTTTGATATTTCTTTAGATAGGAACAAAGGTTGTTCTATCTTTAAGAATAATTTATCCTATAGTTCAAGTATTATTAATAACGGAATATTTATTATTGATATTGGAAAAGAAAGACATAACATAAATACTAAAAGAGCTAAGAAAGATAACATAAAAATTTCTTATTTATGGCATTGTCATTTAGGTCACATAAATGAGAATAGCACGACTAAGTTACACGGATCCAGTAACTTAGGTTCTTATGACTGAGTCATTTGAAAAATGTGAATTTTTTTTATTGGGAAAAATGACTAAAGTACCCTTTAGTGGTAAGGGTGTACGAGCTTATAAAACATTGGAACTTATACATTCAGATATATATTGTCCAATGTCCATGCATGCTAAAGGAAGTTATCCATACTTTATTACTTTTATAGATGACCATCCAATATATGGTTATATTTATCTAATGAAGTTTAAAATTGAAGCCTTTGAAAAGTTTAAAGAATTCATAAATGAAGTAGTGAAACAACTTCGAAAACGTATCAAAACAGTAAGACTAAATTAAGGTGAAGAGTACTCAATCCAAGTATTTTAGAGTTATCTAAAAGATAATGGGATATTATCTCAATGGAGTCCTCTATATACACCATAACATAATTGTGTATCTGAAAGGAAAAATTAAACACTATTAGATATGGTTCCATCAATGATGAGTCTTGTAAACTTGGCTAAATCCTTTTGGGGATATGTACTAGAAATTAAACATAGTTCTATGTAAATCAATTGATGTTACCCCCTATGTGATGTGGAACAGCAAAAAACCTATACTCTCTTGTATGAAAGTATAGGGTTGTCCTACTTATGTTAAAAAGACAATGTCAAACAAGTTAGAAGCTAGGTCTGACAAATGCTTATTCACATGATATTGAAAAGAATCACTTGGATATTACTTATATCATACGTTGGACCAAAGGTGTTTATTTCAAAGCATGTTATCTTTTTAGAGAAAGAGTTTCTCCAAAGAGAAGATAGTGCGAGTATAGCTGAACTTGATTAAGTTCAAGCTCAATAAATAGAAGCATATCAACAAATTGACACTAAGATTGTAACTTATAAAGATGAGATAACAGTCAAACCTACTAGTATACAAGCACCTGAAAGGTCTGCTAGAGTTTGTTCAGTCCCTGAGAGATATGGATTTCTCATATATGAGGACAAAAATGTAACTATGGTAAAGGATGATGAGCCCACTAGCTATGAAGACATTCTGAATAATTCTAAAACTAGTTTATGGCTTAAGGCCATAAAGTCTAAAATAGACTCCATGTATAACAATAAAGTATGGACTTTGGTTGATCCACCTGAAGGGATAAAACCCATAGGGTGTAAATAGGTCTTTAAGAAGAAGACTGACATGGAAGTTAATGTGGTTACCTATCAAGGTCATCTTATAGCTAAAGGATATCATCAAAGAAAAGGAATTGACTTTGATGAAACCTTTTCCCCTATGGTAATGCTTATGTTTATAAGAATACTTCTTCCCATTACTGCCCATTATGCTTATAAGATATGGCATATGGATGTGAAGATAACTTTCCTTGATGGAAATCTAACTGAGGATGTGTATATGACACAACCTAAGGGATTTATGTCCAAAGATGTCAAATAGGTATGAAAACTTCAAAAATCCATTTATGGATTAAAGCAAGCATCTATGAGCTGGAATATCAAATTCAATGAGATAATCAAAGATTTTTGTTTCTCATTAAATGAGGATGAACCTT
The DNA here is from genome assembly GCA_037975025.1 of Excoecaria agallocha. Classification (NCBI taxonomy): domain Eukaryota; kingdom Viridiplantae; phylum Streptophyta; class Magnoliopsida; order Malpighiales; family Euphorbiaceae; genus Excoecaria; species Excoecaria agallocha. The sequence continues at coordinate 37,945,482 of CM075806.1, forward strand.
ATGTATACAAAAAGGTCAATGAGAGTGCAGTAGTTTTCCTTATTTTATATGCAGATGATATATCAATTATGGGAAATGATATTTCCATCCTTCAATCAGTCAAGATTTATTTATCAAGATAATTCTCCATGAATGACCTTTGAGAAGCATCTTACATTATAGGAGTAAGGATCTATAAATATATATCTAATAGGATGCTAGTTTTTTCACAATCAATATACATAGATAAGGTACTGAAGAGGTTCAGTATGGATCTATCTAAAAAAGGATTTATTCCTATGGTACACAGAAGCAAAGAAAAAGCATGAGGAGGATCTTATATGCATATGCAATAGGATCAACCATGTATGTTATGCTATGTATGTGTCCAAATGTTTCATATACATTGAGTGTCATAAGAAAATTCCAATCCAATTATGCGAAGGAACACTGGATGGAACTCAACAACATCCTTAAATACTGAAGAAGACTAAGAAGATGTTCTTAGTATATAGAGATGGTGATTTACAAGTAAGTGGGTATATAGATGCTAGCTTTCAATCTAACAAAGATGATTGCAAATCATTATCAGGTTTTATATTTTTAATGTGTGAAGGAGTAGTCAGTTGGAAAGGTTCCAAATAGGAGACAACTACAGACTTAACAATGGAGGTTTAGTACATTGCAGCTTCTGAGGTGGCAAAGGAAGTAGTGTTGATCAAGAACTCATCACTGAACTAGGAGTTATCCCTAAAATTATTGATCTAATGCCCCTATATTGTGATAACCATGGAGCCATTTTGCAAAAAAAGGTCCAAACATATCCTCGGATGCTACCATTTCATTAAGAAGATTATTGCTAAAAACTAATGTGATGATTGAGAGAGTTCCCACAAATGATAAAATGGCAGATCCTATCATAAAATAACTACCCCAGAAAAAGTTTGATCACCTTATACATTCTATCAAATTTAGATATATGGGTGACTTATTCTAGTGCAAGTGTAATATTGTTAGTGATATGCCCTAGAGCCCATATGTAATAGGGTTTTATCCATCTATAAAACATTTTATTTGAATAATAATGAAGCATTCATACATTCTTTCATATTTTATATAATAACATTTGCATGCATATAGCTTAAACTATTAAATGTAGTCCTTGGTATATAAGCACGGTACAAAGATAATCATGAAGAGTTCATGATATGAGATATCTATTGTATGCAAATGTGTTAATAACTAAATTATCCCTAGTTGTAGCATTAATAAGAAAGGACATTGATAATACGGATAGATTAGCATATGTTATACTTCTTGAGTAGTTCAAGTTGTAGTTCTCATTATCTATGATTATTGTGATAATCATAGTTAACACATGGATGTTTGTTAGAAGAATAAGTTCATTGGAGACCTATCAAGAGAAATTTCATATGGATACTTATACTATATCAGTGAATTATATCATAATATTAGTTATGCAAGTATCCTTGGACTTAAGATCACCAATGCATCTCAAGTAACAAGTGTTATACTTTGAATCATGTCCTTTTACTTTATAAAGGGGTATGCATATCTTGATGATTGGGTATAACATGAACTACTTGGAGGTAGTTGAGTTACCAATAAAGGATTCATTACCTCAATTATAGTGAGGAGTTCTTGTAGCACCCTTCTCCTATACATAGCTATAACACTTTGTTTTAAATTAATTAAGCATGCTTATCATAACATTTCATATGTTATCCAACTAAACAGATAACTAAAAGTTAACTATTAGAAGCTTTACTTACAAGTGCATCTCATTAACATCAAATATTACATATACATAACATCTATAGAAATTACAAAATTTCCAACATAATTAAGGTTTCCATAACTACAAAATATAAGGACAAAAAGAAGACTATTATTAATCTTCTAAGACTTGTGTTGGCCAACCTGCTGCAAATATCAGTCCTGGAAGAAAGTCCTGTTCTTACAACCGACACGGATAAACAAAAATCTGTGCTAAGCTATAAAGATTAGTGGGGAACACTAAATATGACAAACGACCACTCACAGTAGTCGCCAATAAGCATACATCATGAACTATAAAGTATAACTTATACTCAATATAAGAAAATACAGACAAGAGTCCACACATGATAACCGAATGATTTAATGATAGTAAATTTGGCATTGATGCTTAATATACACAACATTTAACCATATAAGCATATTTGTCCTTTAATCTTGCGATTCATTCATTGATTGTTATACCACTGTTTATACTTAGTCATTCCTTCCATCTATTACACACTTTAACATATGCTAGGAATATATTCATATATATATTCACATATAAGCTTATGATCAACAAGGACATATGCATATTCGTAAGTAAAACAAAGCATTAGTACTATGAAAGTTAATTATTTATCTAGAATTATGTTTGTAATACTTATTGTACCAATGCATACATAGAATTTCTAGCTTGCTTCTATCTCAAATACCATTATCATATGAACTTTATCACTTGTAACTCTATAAATACTTTATGTGTATGCACAAGACATTATACATCAATTCTCAATAAAGAGCAAGAACGAGTAGATATAGAGAAAACATATAACCCAATGTATTAATTGAAAAGCAATCACCAACATAAATACCTATACATATACTCTTATAATCCATTGCTATAGAAAACACTTATTTCAGCAAAACATTTTTCATAACTTTCATACACAACGAATCTTGCAAGTCATTTGTCTACCTCAAGCAAATCACATATTACTATAGAAAACATATTATCTCTAATATAGTTCATAACTAGATATTAGTGATACACTAGTTCATTCATATAACTTTGTACATACTATTTCTATATGCGAGAATCATGCATAAGTGTATATCGCAGCATCTTTTAATATCAAAATTTCCATATGTGATGAAAAGGAATTTCACATATAAATTAGATTCTGAAATCAATTTATGAATTGTCATGTTTCATAAAACTTTAAATTAAGCATCAAACTTTTCTTGACTTTGGTATAAAGCCTGCACTATTCTAAAGAGGTGGATAATGGGTTATACAATGGTACCCGAAGGTACAAGTCTATTTAGTCACCTAAACGGGGTTGAAAATTATCCAAACGGGACCATGTCTATCTATTTAGTCACCCAAACGGGGTTAACTACAACCCAAACGGGGTTGAAAATATCGCAGCTGCAAGGTACCCTTATAGGCATGCCTATCTATCCACTTCCTAGACTCAACGCAGGTAATAAAATCTACTTTATCTTTTCTTTATACATTCATATTCTTGTATACACATGTATACTCTTGTATAACTATGAACAATATACTCATAAGAGTGCTCATGTGTAATTTCTGTAAACCTGTGAACATTTCACTATTGGGTATTACTGTTCTGTTCTTGTAATTCTATTAAATCATGTGACTATTCTATATGTTAATACTATACTTATATAAGGCCATTTGTACCCGTACATAAGCATGTAAAAATATATATCTTCTCCAGTACATATACATATATGCACAATTTATACACTTTTCTCATATAATAGTCACATGACAAGATACTCCTTCTCTAATGCCTACACTTGTATACATAGTCTCATATATTAATGCCATTATATGCTTTAATAAAATTTCTATAATGGAGTCTTTAGCACTGTAGATCTGTATTTCAACATGCCAACATGTGACAACACATATTCTTACTTATGTCATTTCAATTAAGTAAAGACATATTCATATATTTCACTTTACACATATACTTTGAATCATTACTCTAAAATATCTTTCAAAATTCAAACCCAATCATGTAAGATCATATTATATATATATATATATATATATATATATATATACATATTTTTATATGTTCACATATGATCTACAAATCACAATACTTCTTTCTACCAGTAAAGTTGACATTTCAAACTATAAGTATCGTATTACATGCCATACATAATTCAATGTGCTTCCATATAACTATGAATTTATCATAACAAAATGTAGTTAAGCTATACATATGTATTCATAACTTGATTTACATCCTTAATTACATGTATTTCTGTGTTAGACATTGCTTAATGATAACTGAGCATGTATCATCATAAGAGTATATACATACATTAACCTTGCATATAACAATTATGTACAAATTTAATCACAATTATATGTTAGATATATACATCACTAGTCGTTACCTATGTACACGTGTGAATGTATATGTATACATATAATCTTGTATTCAATAGTCATATTACATGCCATATCCAATTCATTTTGTAATCACATAAATACATATTGAAAACCATAAAATAAAGTACGTTAAAGAAAGTCTGCACAAAGTAGCATTCTAGACTCGACTTATGAGCCACATTTGAAATTGAAGATGTCATTTTTTGGCAAAATGATATTGTACAATCTTATCCCCCTTTGTGACTACTTTCCATAGAATTAAAATTCATCATAAGATCTGACCTATAGCTCGAGTTATTGGAAAAATACTATAGGCTATTTTTAAAACTAAAACAGTGTGGTCTGTCACTTAGAAAATTCATAATATAAAATTTAAAATGATATAGACCAACATTTCTTCATCAAAGTTAAACTTTCATGTCTTTATTCTCAACATAATTTTATTTCGTGGCATTTCAACATCTCTACTAAAAGTTATGCCCATTACTGTAAAGTCTATTTCTATTAGCAGTCTAGGGAAACTAGTCCGGATTCAACCCTAAATTCCATATACTTAGAGACAGATTTAAGTTTAGGTTTCTTCATATGAAATATAGGTATGGAAGTCTAGTTTTCAACGCAAAAAGAATCACTTAATTTCTGTTCTATAGCTCAACTTATGAGCAAAACAATCCAGATAGGTCAATCAGTCGTGAAGAAACGTTCTACTCGTGAAGAGGCTCACGAGTGAAGTAAAAGGGCAACATTTCACGACTCGTGAAGGGGCTCATGAGTGGAGAAAAAAGGGCAGCATTTCACGACTCATGAAGGGGCTCACGAGTGGGAAAAAAAGGGCAGCATTTCACGACTCGTGAAGGGCTTCACGACTTGGCAATGATTCTCACATCTGATTCTGTTCTTCAAAATCATACAAAAACCCCCGATAAAACCCAGAAATCATAACCCTAAATTTTCTGTCAATCACAACATGTTCCAGCAAATAATTCACATGCAATATGAACAGCCCTAAGTTCCCATACCTTAGCTGAAAATCCTTTTGTCTTCAACCCCTTGCAAGCCCTTTTTCCTTGTTTCTTCTACCTTCTTTTTCTCCTTTACATCAATTCATACATTCAACATCAAACTTCCAACATTTATCTTAATCCATCATCAACCAAAATAAGAAGAAGATTAAGAAGAAGAAGAAAAAGAAGAAGAGGTGAACTATCAAGTTAATATATTTACCTTAAAACTAATGATCTTGATTAAACAACATGAAAGTATTTCCTCTTCAAGAAAACCTTGAGAAATCAACTATGGCTTTAAGAAATGAGAAGAAGAAAGAAAATTTCTGTAACTCTCTCTACCAATTTTGTCTCTCACAATCTCTTCTTACCACTCTCTTTCTTTCCACTATCAAATGGCTATTTATAATATCTAAAGAAAATTTCATTTTTGATCCCTCAACAATTTGCATGTCCTTTAATTAACCCCCACCTTTTTGCATGTTATAAATCAACCTAATCACTTATTCTTTCTCTTAAATTAACCTCTCAATTATTCATTTATTCACATTTGCCCTTAAAGATGTCGTATTTACAAATTAACCCCTAAACTAATACTTTGTACTTCAATTACACCCTTGAATATTATTAAACCAACAATAATAATTTAATTATGATCTTATAAAATTCATACCATATAATTTACACATTTATCACATAATTATTGATAACTTAATAACATTTTTGCCCCAATTAAATATCTTAAGTCTTAATAATTCACCCAATAATGCTCAATTAGACTTTAATAACATGTAATTGCCCTTAAATTCTACTAGGACCTAATTTGGGTCCTCACAGTTCTATCTCAAGTATTTCCATTCATCTTTATTCAAAAAATAGTTACCAAGATGGAATGAAAGGTGAATGCAATTCACAAGGGCATTTTGACAATAAGGATAAAAGTATGAAAATACAAAAATTTCATGAATTGATTGATACATGTCCATATTCAATTCACAAATAAGATTTGAAGAATGGTGAAAGGATTGATTGCATGGAAACTTAATTATGAATGGTGGAAGGAGTGATTCCATGCATTAATCGATACATGTCCTTCTTCAAGCTTTCCTAACAAGCATAATAACAGAGATTTAGCAGTGTTTTATGGGGTAATAACATTGGATTTCAGAAGAAAGGATTGAGAGAAGTGAAAGTTCTAAACTTTCCTAGAGAAAGAAGAGAAAGCAAAATAAAGGAATTGGATTCCTTTTCTTTTTTCCCTTAGAATACAATCTTCACCTTCAATTCCCCTTTTATACCAATTTTTCCTTCTTTCTTTCTAATTTACGTGAGCTTCTGGATGGTGACCTTATTAAGGGATAAATATCTTTAAGCCTTTATCTCTCCTTATTTTATAATTTCACCCCAAATTTCTCTATTGTATTGCAATTGACCCATCTAATCATATTTTTTCCCAGTTATACACATGGTAAAAATAACTATTTTACCCTATTTCACTTAAATCAATTACTCCTTAAGTTTTATCTTGCAAGACATCATCTAATGAAGGATAATTAGACCTTATTACTCTAATAATACCCATGAATTCTCCTAGGGCCTATGTTGGATCCAAACATAACTTATAAACTCTAGCATAGAAGGCATCATGTAATTGCAACCATAATAACATAGGTGTTAGATTATAATATTATAAAGTTACATGTTTAAACGATAACTTTAACTAATTTCATGTTTACCATGTACTATGCAAATATCCTTAACATTTACTATGCAACTATCATATCATCTTTGTCATTTCGCCTTTGATGACACATTTCTCATATCCTTTACCAAGCCTGCACCTTTCTAAGGATATAGATTATGGATGATACTATAGTACCCAAATGTATAATAAAGATACCTAAAGGTAAAGAACTATGGACCTAAATAGGGTTAGCTCTGTACTATTGACTGATCAAACATGTGAGGACCTAACATTAGCCCAAAGAGGATTTATGAGAATTAATATGATATTAAGATCTAATTAAGCTTAATTAAATGAAAAATTATAAGTTAAGACATTGAGAATAAAATGTTATAAGTGATAGAGGGTAAATAATTATTTTATCATATGTATAATTGCAAAAAAAATATATATTTAAGTAGTTAATTGAGACATAAGTGTGATTTTGTGGATCAATTAAAATAAGAGAAAGGATGTTAGGGTGTAAATAATGGAAAGAAAGTAAGAATGGGATTAATATTGAAAGAAATAAATAAAAGGCGATAGATTTTTAACATGCAAATAGATGAGAGAGTTTAATGAATTTTTTCATCTTATTTTATTAAGAAAATAAGCAAAACGGAAAGAGAAATTTATGTGTTGGTTCTTAAGATAAAGGGGATAGCAAAGGCAAATAAAGAATGGATGAAACCATCTCTATCTCAAAGATCTTCATCTTTCACACTTTCTCTCTTTTCTCTCTTGAAAAATCCATCAATTGCTCTCTTCTCTCTCTTGATGAATTTGGCCTCTTTACAATTTGGAATACTCTTGAGCTGCTGGAAGTTAGTATGTGAGGATTGTGATTAGGGATCTTTAAGGAACTTTATAGCAAGGAAAGAGGAAGATGATGAAGTCAAGCAAAAAGAGGATTTAATGGAATATTTGGTGTTGCATAAAAGGTCAGAGAATTCTATTATTTTCACATGTGATTATCATGGGTGGAAATGTGGATTAAAATCTATAAAGGATATGTTTTGAGTTGGTAAATTAGTAATAAATATGAGATCTAAAAGATTTTTATCATGTATGTGTTTATTTGATGATAATTGCAGGGGTAGAAATCTGTGTTGGTTCACTTAGAACTGTATTTTTAGCATATTTTGTGTTATATAACTCTAAATTAGGTGTTTCTAAATGGTAATTACACCTAAGATATGGACTTATAATTTTGTAGAAGAAACATGAGTTTGATTTTGTCTCTAAGTATGTTAATTTAAAGTCAAAATTAAATGTTAGTTGCTATCAAGTTAAAATGAGTATATAGCATTATTTTGGGCATCATTCTTGGTAGATAGATATAAATACCATGAAACAAAATTTTGGGTAAATTAGACACATAGAAGCAAAACTTTCATGAAGAAATGTTAGTCTAATTCTGTGAGGACCCAAATTAGGCCCTAGTAGAATTCAAGGACATAATCCAAATTATAAATGTTTAAACAAGCTTAATTAGATGAATTATTATGAGTTTATATATATTGAAGGATAAACTAGTTATTTATTTCTATGTGTCATTGAAATAATATTTGATTTCAAGGATCAATTGGGATATAAGTGTTATTAATTTATCAATAATTATATGATAAATGTGTAAATTATATGGTATGAATTTTATAAGGTCATAATTAAATTTTTGTGGTTTGTTTAATAATATTCAAGGGAGTAATTGTGGTATAAAGTATTAGTTTAGGGCTTAATTTGTAAATTCAGCATCTTAAGGGTCAAATGTGAATAAATGAATAATTGAGAGGTTAATTTAAGAGAAAGAATAAGTGATTAGGTTGATTTATAACATGCAAAAAGGTGGGGGTTAATTAAAGGACATGCAAATTATTGAGGGATCAAAAATGAAATTTTCTTTAGCTATTATAAATAGCCATTTGATAGTGGAAAGAAAGAGAGTGGTAAGAAGAGAATTGTGAAGGACGAAATCTGTAGAGAGAGTTACAGAGATTTTCTTTCTTCTTCTCATTTCTTAAAGCCATAGTGGATTTCTCAAGGTATTCTTGAAGAGGAAATACTTGCATGTTAATTAATCAAGATCATTAGTTTTAAGGTAAATATATTAACTTGATAGTTCACCTCTTCTTCTTTTTTTTCTTCTTCTTCTTCTTCATCTTCTTCTTATTTTGGTTGATGATGGATTAAGATAAACATTGGAAGTTTGATGTTGAATGTATGTATTGATGTAAGGAGAAAAAGAAGGTAAAAGAAACAAGGAAAAAGGGCTTGCAAGGGGTTGAAGACAAAGCAATTTTCAGCCAAGGTATGGGAACTTAGGGCTGTTCATATTGCATGTGAATTATTTGCTGGAATATGTTGTGATTGAAAAAAAATTTAGGGTTATGGTTTCTGGGTTTTATCGGGGGTTTTTGTATGAATTTGAAGAACATAATCAGATGTGAGAGTCATTGCCGAGTCGTGAAGCCCTTCACTAGTCGTGAAATGCTGCCCTTTTTCTCCACTCGTGAAGCCCTTCACTAGTCGTGAAATGCTGCCCTTTTTCTCCACTCGTGAAGCCCTTCACTAGTCATGAAATGCTGCCCTTGAAATGTTGCCCTTTTACTTCACTCGTGAGCCTCTTCACGAGTAGAACGTTTCTTCACGACTGATTGACCTATCTGGATTATTTTGCTCATAAGTTGAGTTATAGAACATCAAATTGAGTGATTATTTTTGCATTAGAAACTACACTTCCATACCTATATTTTATATGAAGAAACCTAAACTTAAATTTGTCTCTAAGTATATGGAATTTAGGGTTGAATCCGGACTAGTTTCCCTGGACTGCTAATAGAAACAGACTTTACAGTAATGGGCATAACTTTTAGTACTGATGTTGAAATGCTACAAAATAAAATTCTGATGAAAATAGAGACATGAAAGTTTAACTTTGATGAAAAAATGTTGGTCTATATCCTTTTAAATTTTACATTATGAATTTTTCTAAGTGGCAGACCACACTGTTTTAGTTTTAAAAATAGCCTATAGTATTTTTCCAATAAAACGAGCTATAGGTCAGATATTAAGATGAATTTTAATGCTATGGAAAGTAGTCACAAAGGGGGATAAGATTGTAGAAGATCATTTTTCCTAAAAATGACATCTTCAATTTCAAATGTGGCTCATAAGTCGAGTCTAGAATGCTACTTTGTGCAGATTTTCTTTAACGTACTTTATTTTATGGTTTCAATATGTATTTATGTGATTACAAAATGAATTGGATAGGGCATGTAATATGACTATTGAATACAAGATTATATGTATACATATAGATTCACACGTGTACATAGGTAACGATTAGTGATGTATATATCTAACATATAATTGTGATTAATTTGTACATAATTGTTATATGCAAGGTTAATGTATGTATATACTCTTATGATGATCTATGCTCAGTTATCATTAAGCAATGTCTAACCCATAAATACATGTAAGTAAGGATGTAAATCAAGTTATGATTACATATGTATAGCTTAACTACATGCTGTTATGATAAATTCATAGTTATATGGAAGCACATTGAATTAAGTATGGCATGTAATATGATACTTATAGTTTGAAATGCCAACTTTACTGGTAGAAAGAAGTATTGTGATTTGTGGATCATATGTGAACATATAAACATATGTATATATATATATAATATGATCTTACATGATTGGGTTTGAATTTTGAAAGATGTTTTAGATTAATGATTCAAAGTATATGTGTAAAGGGAAATATATGAATATATCTTTACTTAATTGAAATGACATGAGTAAGAATATGTGATGTCACATGTTGGCATGTTGAAATACAGATCTACAGTGCTAAAGACTCCATTATAGAAATTTTATTAAAGCATATAATGGCATTGTTATATGAGACTATGTATACAAGTATATGCATTAGAGAAGGAGTATCTTGTCATGTGACTATTATTTATATGAGAAAAGTGTATAAATTGTTTATGAATTGTGCATATATGTATATGTATTAGAGAAGATAGATATTTTTACATGCTTATGTACGGGTTCAAATGGCCTTATATAAGTATAGTCTTAACATACAGAATAGTCACATGATTTAATAGAATTACAAGAACAGAACAGTAATACCCAACAGTGAAATGTTCACAAGTTTACAGAAAGTTACATATGAGCGCTCTTATGAGTAAATTGTTCATAGTTATACAAGAGTATATATGTGCATATAAGAATATGAATGTATAAAGAAAAGATAAAGTAAATAGATCTTATTGCCTGCGTTGAGTCTAGGAAGTGGATAGATAGGCATGCCTATAAGGGTACCTTGCAGTTGCGATAGTTTCAACCCCGTTTGGGTTGTAGTTAACCCCGTTTGGGTAACTAAACAGACATGGTCCCGTTTGGATCATTTTCAACCCCGTTTGGGTTGTAGTCAATCCCGTTTGGGTGACTAAACAGACTTGTACCTTCTGGTACCACCGTATAACCCATTATCCACCTCTTTAGAATAGTACAGGCTTTATACCAAAGTTAAGAATAGTTTGATGTTTAATTTAAAGCTTTATGAAGCATGACAATTCATAAATTGATTTAAGAATCTAATTTATATGCGAAATTCCTTTTCATCACATATGGAAATTATGATATTAAAAGATGCTGTGATATACACTTATGCATGATTATCGCATATAGAAATAGTATGTACAAAGTTATATAAATGAACTAGTGCATGACTAATATCTAGTTATGAACTATATAGAGATAGTATGTTTTCTATAGTAATATGTGGTTTGCTTGAGACAGATAAATGACTTGCAAGATTCGTCATGTTTGAAAGCCATTATATAAATGTTTTGCTGCAATAAGTGTTTTCTATAGCAAATGAATATAAGAGTTATGAATAGGCATTCACGTTGGTGATTGCTATTCAAATTAATTCATTTGGGTTATATGCTTTCCCTATATTTACCCGTTCTTGCTCTTTATTGAGAATTGATGTATATTGTCTTGTGCATACACATAAAGTATTTACAGATTTATAAATGATAAAGTTCACATGATAATGGTATTTGAGATAGAAGCAAGCTAGAAATTCTATGTATGCATTGGTACAATAAGTATTACAAATATAATTCTAGATAAATGATAAACTTTCATAGTACTAATGCTTTGTTTTACTTATGAATATGCATATGTCCTTGTTGATCATAAGCTTATATATGAATATATATATATATATATATATATATATATATATATATATATATATATATAAATATATTCCTAGCATATGTTAAAGTGTGTAATGGATGGAAGGAATGACTGAGTATAAACAGTGGTATAATAATCAATGAATGAATCGCAAGATTTAAAGGATAAATATGCTTATATGATTAAATGTTGTGTATATTAAGTATCAATGCCGAATTTACTATCATTAAATCATTCGGTAATCATGTGTGGACTCTTGTCTATATTTTCTTATATTGAGTATAAGTTATACTTTATAGTTCATGATGTATGCTTTGGCGACTACTGTGAGTGGTCGTTTGTCATATTTAGTGTTCCCCACTAAGCTTTATAGCTTAGCACGGATTTTTGTTTATCCGTGTAGGTTGTGAGAACAGGACTTTCTTCCAGGACTGATATCTGCAGCAGGTTGGCCAACACAAGTCTTAGAAGATTATAATAGAGTCTTCTTTTTGTCCTTATATTTTGTAGTTATGGAAACCTTAATTATGTTGGAAATTTTGTAATTTCTATAGATGTTATGTATATGTAATATTCAATGTTAATGAGACTCATCTTTAAGTAAAGCTTCTAATAGTTAACTTTTAGTTATCTGTTTAGTTGGATAACATATCAAATGTTATGATAGCATGCTTAATTAATTTAAAACAAAGTGTTTTAGCTAAGTATAGGACAAGGGTGCTACAAATTCTATGCCTATTTTATTCCACAAATTTTTAAGTTAGTGGCAAATTGGTTGTCCTTGTTGACAAAATCTGTCTTTGGGTTTAATGGACTTATAAGTCGTTTTTTGTTTATAATTTGAGTTTTTGAGTAGTAAATTGAATAATTCTAGTTGTGTACTCCAATATCTAAATTTTATATGAAGATATATGATTCTAAATCTATATCTAAGTTAATCATATGTTGGCTTGAAATTGGATATACCTACTACTTTCCTAGTGAGAATAGCTTGTAGTGTTTCTTAATTATCTTTCAATTTAGATGTGATAATTAGTTGATTTTTATATCACATAAATTATAAATATAGAGGAATAAGTTCGTAAAAGATTATTGTTCCTAAATATGTTGTCTAAAATTTGTAAATTAGTGTGCAATTTAAGCACTAGAATTTGCTTGTGGAATTTATTAAGCAAAATGTAATTGATTGATTTTAGAGTGAATTAATAAGGAGAATTAGTTATTCTATGCTCTATAATTTAGAAAAGGATGCTAACTCTATAAAATGGTCATGCATAAATAGGTGTTAACTTTTGTTGATGTGTGTATGGATGGAAGTGTATATATATGTTTATTTAAAATATGTAATAAGATAATTATACTTAATGTAAATAGCATGCAATTGGTGTTAAAGAAATATAATAAAGTTGACTTCATCAGAATAATATATGATAAATGGTATAAATGATAAGTTAATGCAACAACGTTTGGCCTATGATGTTTAAATTTAGTATTAAGCTAGTTATTAAAAGTTGTTATAGGCTATGTGAGATAATACATGTATATAATATGTTTAGATAAACATATATATTAATGAATATAGTATGAGCATTGATTGAGTTTAAAGCTTTGAAAAATGAGTATCATGTATATTGGGCAACTCTATTGATTATGTTATTTTTAAAATACATGCCTAATATGCTAATTTACCATGGACATATAATAATATGTATTAAATACAAAGCTACATATGATTTGAACACTGTTTGTTTTGTAGAATTATATGCTAAAGGAATAAAAGTATTCATAAGATAAATTTCATATAATTAAATTTCTTATGTTTATATCATACTATTATAATTGTGAATTATACAGGCATGAAATTATATGTATAATTAATCCATATTTCTAAATTATTGTAAATGCTTAATAGAATAGTGAGATATAAACATGCATATTCATATTTTGTAAATGAAGATAACATGCTAATAAGAATTATATTCATATATGTAAGATGAGTTCATGTCTTTATTTAAAAGTTTAGAATTAAGTTACTCCAGCATGCATAAGGTATCATATTTATGCATAAATAGTATAAGCATGTTCTATAAAGGTTACAAAATCATGATGTATATCTTGAAAGTCAAATGTAATGTGTGTGTGTGTGTGTATACACACGCATATATATGTATATATATATATGTATATGTATCTATATACATATATATGTGTGTGTGTGTGTGTGTGTGTGTGTGTGTGTGTGTGTGTATGTATGTATATGTATATGTATATGTATGTACGTACGTACGTAGGTATGTATGTATGTATACAGACATACATACGTACGTACATACATATGTGTATGTATATATATATATATATCATTTGAATATAGAAACTCGGTATAACTTGATATTAATTATCATCATTATACATATGTGAAAGAGTTACATGCCTTTAAACCGATTACAAGTATAGTATAACAATGCTCATGCAAATATATGATAACATATTTACAAAAAGTCTACATATGAATTCGTGAATGAATACTCTATACATAGTTATACATGAGTATATATGTACATTTATGTATATGGTTGTGTTAAGTAAATTAAACTAAAGAAAGATATGGTAAAGGGATTGAATTGCTTATGTTATGCCTAGGATATGGGTCATAAAGTATAAAAATGGTCCCATTTGGATGATAAATAGCCCCGTTTGTGTTAATTTGACTGGTTTAGAGTGTAGTTGTGGCCCTATTTTGGTCTAAGGTTTAATACCCTCAAGTATCTTATTCATACATTTGAGGGCTACTTTATAACCCATTATTTACTTCTTTAGATATGTGCAATCTCAATACCAAATAAAGAAAATGTTATGCAATAGTAAAAGATAAAGTAATATGATAGTTTTTATTTGATCTTCATTTTTATATGAGATCTCAAAACACATGTGTTATGTGATATTAAAAGAGATTATACTTTATATATGTATAATTACATCATATAACGTCACATACACATAGTAGAACTATAACGCATATGTATAGTGAATGTTTGCTTTATTAATGCCTTATCCTTAATTATATTATTAAATATGTGTTCCTTATCATCATATTTTTCTTGCTTAAGGTTGTTAGATGACTTGTGTGACTCCTCGTATATGTAAGCTATTGTTATAGTAAATTCAGGGGCTTTCTATACCTAGGAATGCAAGTTATATGTATGCTAATTTATGCTTGGTGATGCCTTTTCAATAGTTCCATTGGCTTATATGCTTTAATTATAGCTTCCCATTTCTAGCTTTCAATTGAGAATTGATGTGTAACTTCTTGTATGTCAATCTCAAAGAATTATGAACTCTTAGTTGATATTTTCTAATAGTTTCAAGGGCCAATATGTATTTTTTATAAACACAAATTTCTTATTTAACATTATGAAATGATATGAGAGATATGTGTGACTCCTTACTTGTGAATATAAATCAATTATGAACTCACAACTTATGAATTCAATATGTGTTTGAGTTAGAAGTATAATGATAATAAAGCAATGCATTAGAGAATTAGAATAGTGCTCAAGGAAAGTATGAAATAGCATAATAATGTTAACAATTAATTAAGGATGTTATTATGCACCTTAATACGTGGATTATAATTCACATTTGCATAAAGCATCAAAATTTGTAGTAGTTAGTAATGAATAGAGATTCAGTTTATTAACCTAATATTCTATGAATTACAAATGAGTATATCTCTAAATCTAAATTGATATTAACATGCATTCAAGAGTGGCTAATAAGACAAGTTGAATACACAAAGAAAATATATATATACAAATCTAGAAATATATAATTGAATCATATAAGCATTAGTAAGAGTGCACATTTTTTATATAAGTGGAATAACAAATAAATGATCGACCTCGGTTATAATAAGAACATGAAATTGAATTGTCATTAGAAAATGCGAGGATCCTATTCCTATTCTTATTTAAGTGTATTGGATTATATGCTTAATAAATGCTTATATGTGTATACTTTATTTTGATGACTTCCAAAAGAAGTCACCGACATGTTTTATGGTTCCCTACTAAGCTTTATAGCTTGGAACAAGTTTTTTCATCCATGTAGGTTGTCAAGATAAGAATCCTTCTTAGGGATAAAGTCTGTAGTAGGATGGCCAACATAAGAGCTAGACTAGAAGTATATTGTTCTCATTTTGATTTTAATTTGTGATAAATTTTGTATAGTATAAATGATTAAAAAAAGGAAATTTTGTAATGTTAAAGAGACTTGTATTTAATTAAAGTATTATTCTTAAAGTTCAAATATTTTGACATGTCTATCTAAAAGAATTATGAACTCATAGTTAATGTTTTCCAATAGTTTCAAGGGCCAATATGTATTCTTTTTAACCACAAGTTTCTTATTTAACATTATGAAATGATATGAGATATATGTCTGACTCCTTACTTGTTAATATAAATCAATTATGAACTCATAGCATGTAACACCCTAATCCACTAACCATAGATAACCATCCTCATCATCAGCATCATCATCATAAACCTAGTAAAGTCAGGCAAACATAATAATAATTATAGAACAAGCTATAATTACATGCCACAATAAAATAATCAAGCTTATAATTAAATAATTATAACATAAATGGCCTTCAAGAATCTCGAAATCCTCATGGCAACTGCATCTAGCTCGATCCTCTTGAGCTGAAGTTGAATCCTACATGAATAAATGAACACGTGCTAAGCTATAAAGATTAGTGGGGAACCACATTTCTATGGATAATTCATAATAGTTATCATAAAATCAACACAACTTTCATTATATAGAAAACATATAAACTTACGATATTAATCATTAACATAGCACTTCGGAGGAGTGTCCAACCTTAAATAATTTTATTATTCCTACCAACCTAAAGAAATTCATGAACTCGTCTAGTTCTTCAAAACCTTTCATAAAACAATTAGTATATTAATTCTTTCCTTATTATTCTAACATTATACATTTGATTCATATTCCTTTCATTATTGACTCCTAACATTGATTACTAATGAGGTAAGCTTCAATCATATACCATTCAGTGTTTATTCAAAGCACAAGAAGTGTATAAGACCAGCAGCACCTATAACCGATACTATTAACCATAACGTACTTCTCATATATCATGCAATCATAATTATAGAATACATTTACAGTTTATAACTTCTGTTCATATTCATGTATTTCTTAACGTTATCTTATTGTGTCAACTAAATGCCACACAACATCAAATTATAACCTACACTAGCCTTTGATTATGCCTGAATTATTGTTATGCACGAGCATGTGTAACCTCTATGTGTAGGTCTAACCGGTCTTGCATGCAATTATATAGAGAATGGCATTACATATTATGAGTACCCGGGAAGGTCCAATTGTCATATGTATAGATTTCATGATTATCAAAGTATATGAGACTCAATAGGGTATGTTATAGCATAACTAGTTCTTATTATAACATTGAACGCATTCATCATAGAATGGAAAAGTAACTCACATGGGTATCCATTCCAATAACTTACTTTCATAAAAACTATTTATAGATAAAGGAATTATGATAACAAAATATAATAAGCCACACATCATGTTTCAATTATATAAGCAAAGAAATCGATACATGAATTCCTTTATTTCAAACTCTTTCTTAATCTTTAATCATTGAAATGGTTTATAGCTAAAAGAAATCATGATAAGCAATATAATAGGCCATTCATCATGCTTATGTTACATAAGTGAGGCAATTAATGCATGTTTTACTTTATCTTGTGTACATTTTTATCATCTTTAATAGCCTACCTAAGCACTAGTTCAAAAGGTGGATAACGGGAGCAATAGATACCCGAAGGTATCAAACTATAGATATCCGGAGATATCAAACAATGGACCCGAATGGGGTCGAACAATGATTCTAGCAAGGAACAAGCTATGGACCCAAACGGGGTCAATCAATGGTTTTATTAAGGAACAAGACCCAAACGGGGTCAACTATGGCAACTGCAACTGTATCCCTCTAGGCATGCCTATCTAATCCACGACTAAAATAAGACCCACAGGCTTAAACACTTAAGAGCAACTTTAATTTAACATATCCTTCTTTACTTATCACATCATTTGGCTTAAAGTTACTTTT